>CM066033.1:1237119126-1237719959 GCA_033557465.1 Ichthyophis bannanicus | reverse complement strand
GTTTATGTAGTTAGCAGGACCTCCTAATTGCATAAATCCAACTGAGCCTAATATTCAACAGTACTGGTGAGTGCTGGAAGTGGTCCATGAGCAGATCTGCAGTGATCCCGGCACCTATCCTATTAGTAGTGACTTTCAGCCAACTAACCAAATCAGTAACCTTATAAAGTTAGGACAGGTCAATGGCTTTCCTAACTTTATGCAGTTTTTCTATCTAGTTCGTGGCTGATGCAGGATTTTGTCAGTTGTAAAACAATATTCCTGAACATTTAAGAGGTAAATTTATAATGAGCTGCATAAATTTGCATGCTGTCAACATGTGCAAATTATGTATTTTCCATGGCTTACATGTATGGTTTATGGCTCACGGTTTATTTAAACACTTGCTATACCGCCTTTCCTGACAATTAAAGTGGTTTAAAATAAACATCAGAAATGCAATAAATAGAAATTGGAAAAGAATGCCAAAAATTTAATAGGATAGAAAGTAAGAAAGAGGTACGAGGGAATTAGGAAGGGGGAATCCTAAACAGACCCAATCTTAAGATCAAAGGCCATCTGGGAAAGAAGAATAGTGAGGGCAGCTTTAAATTTCGAAAAGGAAGATTCCATACATAATAAGGAAGGGAGGGATTTCCAGAGTTGAGAAGTTAGAAAAAAGAATGCACTGTGATGGATGCTTTCAAGATGAGGCTGAGAAGAGGAGGAATTAACAAACAGCATGCACTGAACGTAGGACTCAAGACGGAGCATGGGGAATAAGGTGAGCATGGGGAACCAGAGTGCATGATCTTATGAGTGAGAGTAAGTAATTTGTATTGAGAATGGTATGCGATAGGCAGCCAGAGGGACTTGATGAATAAAGTAATATGGTCAAAACTTGAGGCATGATGTAATAATCATATGGAAATGTTTTGAATAGACTGTAGTTGATAAAGCTGATACTTCGGAAAACCTAAGTAAATAGTGTTGCAGTAATCCAGTTTTGAAATTACCAAAGATAGAAGCAATACAACTAAAGATAATGAAAGGAGAACAGAAGGAATGGAATGAATCTGGCGCAGGTTAAAGAAACAACATTTCGCTAGGAGTTGATAAGAGAATGAAAGCTAATTGCAGGATCTAAAGTAACATAGTAACAAAGTATATGACCGCAGATAAAGACCAGTATGGTCCATCTAGCCTGCCCAGCAAGGCAGCAAGAGTAGGTGCACCTGTCGCTCCGTGCAGGTCACTCCTCCTCATGCCTTTCTTTAGGGGTGTACCCACTGCTCCATGTAGGCCACCTCTATTTGTTGAGATATAAGAGATAGCTATGCTTATTTTGAATTTGTTCTGTTGTTATAAAAGGATTCACTGTTTCTGTCCCATGCCATTTTGAATTCTGTCACTGTATTTGTCACCACCACTTCCATTGGGAGGGCATTCCAAGCATCCACCACCTTTTCAGTGAAAAAGTACTTCCTGACATTGCCTTTCAGTTTACCCCCTTGTAGCTTCATGTTATGCCCTCTAGTTATAAAGCTTCCCCGTCTTTGGATGATGTTTGTTTGTTCATTCTTACCCTTTAAGTATTTAAAGATCTCCCCTGTTCCTCCTCTCCTCCAGAGTGTACATATTTAGGTCCAAGTTTCTTCTCATAAGTCTTCTGATGCTGACTCTAAATCATTTTGGTCGCCTTTCTCTGAACCGTTTCCAGTCTTTTTATATCCTTTGCAAGATGTGGTCTCCAAAACTGAACACAATATACCAAGTGAGGCCTCACCAGTGACTTGTATATAAGAACATAAGATATGCCATACTGGGTCAGACCAAGGTCCATCAAGCCCAGTATCCTGTTTCCAATAGTGGCCAATCTAGGTCATACGTATCTAGCAGTTTCCCCAAAAGAAACAGGTTCCACAATGCTTGTACTGGGTCAAGCATTGATATCCTGGGTCCCTTCTTAATAATGCTTTATGGACCTTTCCTCCAGGAACTTGTCCAAACCTTTTTTAAATCCAGCTACACCAACAGCCTTTACTACATCCTTCAGTAACTAATTCCAGAGTTTGATTACACGTTGAGTGAAAAAATATTTTCTTTTATTAGTCTTAAATAATTTACCCTGTAGCTTCATTGCATGTCCCCTAGTCTTTCTATATTCTGATAACGTAAACAATTGATCTACTTTTACCCATTCCACTCCGTTCATTAATTTATAGACTTCTATCATATTTCCCCTCATTCGTCTCTTTTCCAGGTTAAAGAGCCCTAACCTTTTAGCCTTTCTTCATAGGAGTATCCTTCCATCCCCTTTACCATTTTGGTGGCTCCTCTCTGAACCTTTTCTAATATCGCCATATCCTTTTTAAGATACGGAGACCAGAATTGCACACAATATTTAAGGTGCGGTCTCACCATGGAAGGATATAGAGGCATTATAATATCTTTTGTTTTATTTTCCATTCCTTTCCTTATGATACCTAGCATTCTATTTGCTCTCTTGGTCACCCCTGCACACTGGGCCGAGGGTTTTAACATGTTATCCACAACGACACCTAAATCTTTTTCCTGGGTGGTGGTTCCTAATGTGGAACCTTGCGTCGTGTAACCATAGTTTGGGTTGTTCTTCCCTAGGTGCATAACTTTGCACTTGTCCACATTAAATTTCATCTGCCATTTTGATGCCCAGTCTTCCAATTTATCAAGATCCTCTTGCAATTTTCCACAATCCTCTTGGGTTTTAACAACTTTAAATAGTTTTGTGTCATCTGCAATTTGATAACCTCACTCGTTATTCCACTTTCCAGGTCATTTATGAATATGTCAAAAAGCAGCGGACCCAGCACAGATCCCTGGGGTACACCACTATTCACCTTTCTCCATTGGGAAAATTGGCCATTTAGCCCTACCCTCTGCTTTCTATCTTTTAACCAGTTCCTGATCCACAGTAGTACACTGCCTCCTATCCCATGACTCTTTAGTTTTGCCAAAAGTCTCTGATGAGGGACCTTGTCAAAGGCTTTCTGAAAGTCCAGATACACTATATCAACTGACTCGCCTTTGTCCACCTGTTTATTCACACCTTCAAAAAGACATAACAGATTAGTAAGACAAGATCTTCCTTTTCTAAAGCCATGATGACTGTCTCCCATTAGGCCATGACTATCTGCATGCTGAGTAATTTTACTCTTTATGATGGTTTCTACCATTTTTCCCGGTACTGACGTCAGGCTCACCGGGCTGTAGTTTCCTGGATCACCCCTGGAACCCTTTTTAAAAATTGGTGTTACATTGGTGATCCTCCAATCTTCAGATATTAGAGATGATTTTAATGATATTTATTTATTTATTTTCATTCTCTTATATACTGCACTATTCTGCATCAGTGCGGTTTACATTGAACAAACTGAAATTACATTGAACAGGGCATTGTAACTTGGAGATAACTATTTTACAGGGAACATGGGCTATGGAGGGTTAAGTGGCTTGCCCAAGACCACAAGGAGCACCTGTGGGACTAGAAACCCCAGTCCTTCTGGCCCAAGGTTGCTGTCTTCTAGTGGGATTTGAACCCCCGACCTTCCGACCTGAAGTACCTTGCCCCAACCACTAGGCCACTCCTCCACTCAGTTCACAGTTGACTAATAGCAGGTCTGCAATCTCATATTTCAGTTCCTTCAACACCCTTGGATGTATACCATCCGGCCCAGGTGATTTGCTGCTCTTCAGTTTAGCTAATAGTTGTAATACATCTTCCTGATGTATCGCTATTTTCTTCAATTCTTCCGCACCTTTAAATACCACTTCGGTCATGGGTAACATCCCTACATCTTCCTCAGTAAAGACCGAAACAAAGAATTCATTCAGTCTCTCCGCTATCACCTTGTCGACTCTTAGTGCCCCTTTAACCCCTCTATCATCTAATGGACCAACTGACTCTCTCACAGTTTTTTTTGCTACGAATGTACTTGAAAAAGTCTTTATTTTGCGTTTTTGCTTCCGCAGCAAACTTCTTCTCAAATTCTGCCTTTGCCTGCCTTATCAATGCCTTGCATTTGACTTGTCAGTGCTTCTGCTGTTTCCAGGTTTCGTCGTTTGGCTCTTTTTTTCCATTTCCTGAAAGATGCTTTTTTGGCAACAACAGCCTCTCTGACCTCACCTTTAAACCATGCTGGCAGTTTTTTGGACTTCTTTCCACTTTTCTTAAAGCGTGGAATAAGGCTGGCCTGGGCTTCCAAAATAGTATTTTTCAACAACACCCAAGCTTGATGTAAGTCTTTAATCTTTGCAACTGCTCCTTTTAGTTTTTTCTTAACTATTTTCCTCATTTTATCATAGTCTCCCTTACAAAAGTTAAAAGGTAGTACTGTGGATTTCCTTACTATCCCTCCTCCACTAATTAAATCAAAGGTGATCATGCTATGATCACTATTGCCAAGTGGCCCCAACACCCTTATCTCTTGCACTAGATCTGGTGTTCCACTAAGGACTAGGTCTAATATGGCTTCCCCTCTGGTTGGTTCATGGACAAGCTGCTCCAGAAGCAGTCATTTATTTCATCTAGGAACTTTATCTCCCTAGCATGTCCTGACGTGACACTGACCCAGTCGATACCGGGGTAATTAAAATCACCCATTATTATTACTGCGCTGTAACCTTTGTTAGCTTCCTTGATTTCTTTGAGCATTTCATCATCCATTTGTTCATTCTGGCCAGGCGGTCGATAGTACACCCCCACTGCCATCACCTTCCCCTTTTTACATGGAATTTCAATCCTTAGAGATTCTACAGCAAATTTTGTTTCCTGCAAAACTTTAATCCTTTCTGACTCAGTGCCCTCTCTAACATAGAGTGCAACCCCTCCACCAATTTGATCAGCTCTATCATTACGATATAGTTTGTACCCAGGTATCACAGTGTCCCACTAGTTTTCCTCCTTCCACCATTTCTCTGATATTCCAATCATATCTAATCTCTCATTTAGTGCTATATATTCTAACTCTCCCATCTTATTTTTTAGACTTCTAGCATTTGCATACAAGCATTTTAGAGACTTTATTTTATTCATATTAATTTGGCTATAGGTAGACATGGGTAATTTGGGATCTTTAAGCTCTGTCTGATCCATACTCGAGGGCATTTGGGCTACTTTACTCTTTTTTGGACTTGTAATAAGTGGCATTAGTACCTCTTCCTTTCTACTGGTAATTCCTCTCTGTATGCAACCCAGCATCCTTCTGGCTTTTGCCACCACCTTATCACACTGTTTGGCCACCTTGAGATACTCAGAAACAATCACTCTGAGGTCCTTCTCCTTGTCCATGCACTCCAACCTGTCTCCCCCTATTGCATACAATCCCCTTGGATTTCTGCTTCCCAAGTGCATGACTCTGCATTTCTTCACATTAAATCTTAACTACCAGGATCCACACAGCCCCAAACTCTACCTATAGAAGGCAGCACTGAAAATATAAAACCAATATACTTCATAGAAAACCAATACATCGTCTACTGGGAAAAGAGAACAAGTAGGATTCCTACACAGAAACTACACAAAACAGAATACCACAGCTCGGTCATATATGCAAAACAGACAGACCATCATCAAATCCAGAACAGGGGATCACAGTTTAGAAATATGAAGGCAATGATTGAACTGGGAACCCCAAAAGCCAAACTTGGAATGCACCACAACACTGGAGAAATAAAACTATAAATTCATTTCCTCTTGTACTGAACAAACACAAAGACATCAGAGATGTACATTTCCCAGAGCTGACATATTCCAGTTAATAAATTCAAAATAAAGTATTTTTCTCTACCATTTGTTGTTGGGCATTTTATTTTTCAGTCACAATTGCCCCAGTCTCTCTCTTTTGCTTTCTTCATATATTCAGCTAACTCTCAATTGTCTGCGGTCCATTTGTCCTTTCTTCTCTCGTCTCTTATTTTTTTCCACTCTTTCTCTACATCCGTCTTGTTTTTTCCCTTTTACACAAAATATCTGTCCTCCTCCCCAGCCTTACTGTCCCAGCCTTTTTGTCCACCCTGATCACAGCATCTGCCCCCTTTCAGCTCCCCATCATCACCCCCTTCCAGGTCTCACCAGCGTCAGCTCCCTTCCAGCCCCAGCTCCTCCCAGCATCAGCTCACTTCCAGTCCCTGTCCTTCCCAGCATGAGCTCACTTCTTATCCCAGCCCTTACCAGCATCAGCTCCACTGTAGTCCCTGTCCCTCCAGAATCAGCTCCCTTCCAGTCCTTGCCCCCCAGCAGCAGTCCTTCCATATCTCCCCCCCCCCCCAGCAGCAGTCCTTCCATGCCTTCCCCCCTCCAAACAGCAGTCCTTCCATGCCTCCCCCCCAGCAGCAGTCCTTCCATGCCTTTCCTCCCCCCTCCCACCAAGCAGCAGTCCTTCCCTCCTCAGTTACTCATCACTTATCCTCCTGCCTCCCAGTGGACTGGACCTCTCTGTGGCACTCACAGTCACCACACAGCCACAGGGCCTGGTTAGCCAGATAGTGCTGTACCTAACTGGGTAGCGGTGATATTCAGTCACTGCCCAGTTTGCTAAAGTAACTAAAGTTAGGACGGCTTTTATTCTGCCTAGCTTTAACTGCTGAATATCGCTACTCACCCCAGAATACCCCAGTACAAAGCAGTTAACATTGGGGCATCTAGCGGTGTTAGAGGACGAGATTCAGTGGCACAAACCAGCTATGTGCTGCTGAATATCCGGCTCAGTGCGATTAATGTGGTTAATCACTTTGAATCTGCCTCCTATTCAGTGTCTTGCTGTGTTTTTGACAATTTTCACTGAAGTCTTTCCAGGCCAGTGCTCATTTCCAGCGAGCACCTTTAAGTTCCCATGCCAAAATGTAAAAGAAAAAAGACAAGAAATAAATGAAAGAAATAAAACAACAAGAAATATATGAACCATTTCTCTCCGCTGCTGTTGCCTGTCTCAATGTACTGCCATTGCAGTCATGGTCAGCCTCCTTGCAGCTGGGCCTGCTCTTGTGATCCGATCCTATGCCGCATTGCAGCTAATGCCCTTCTCTGCACTCTGCAATCCCATTTGCAGAGGGTCCCTTGAGGCCCACATGGCAAAAAGAAAGAAATAGGTAGAGAGACCTGCTTTTCCCCTTGCCTTTCTCCTGCTGGCACTGCTCTCTTGACCTGCCTTGTTGCTGCCTTTTGCTCCTCCCCTGCTGATTTGGGTGGTTCATGCTACCCTTGTCTCTGTGTTGCTCCTACTGCTTTCACTCTCTTTTAGTGCCTCGGGTGTTTGTCGCCACTCTTTGTGCTTCATTGCTGCCTAATTGATGTCTTAGTAACAGCAGGTCGATGCAGTAGTCCTCATTTTCTTGTTTTGCAGCTTTCTTGGTACCTGTTACCTGGAGTCTTATTTTATTTATTTATTTATTTATTTACATTCTCTTATATACCGCGCTATTCTGCATCTTATATTTCTACTGTTATTGCTACTGTAATCTTTTTGTGCTGGTGTGATTCGGTTGACGCCCCTGTGGTGGTGTTCATTGCATCACTACATATTCCCTGGGTTAAGGGAGCATAGTGCCCTTTAAGAACTGGTGGAGGGGAACTCTCCAGCTAGGCTTTACGGCATGCAGAAAGGCAGAGTCAGAGTAACATGGGGAAGTGGATGAGCAGGAAATGGTTGCTCAGGGGCAAAAAGTTGTCTCAGGATTATACTGCACCCAGTGACTAGGGAGAGTATATGGAACTGGAGATGAATGGAGCATCTATTCCTGAACTGTGAGATGAACCTGGAACAATTATGCTAAGCCCCAGTGAAGGTAGGAGTTAAAGTATACTTCCAGAGCTCAACCAAGGGATAGCATTTGAAGGGAGGCAGAAAGCTAGCTGAAGACACAACTTGTCTACAAAAGAGAGGGGCTAACCACGCGTAGGGTCGCCAACTGGCTCCAGATGCGCCCAACAGACTTGATGCATACCTGGGTTTACCCTATTGCATGCAGGGATTTGTAGTCTTGCTTTTCTTATGGAGCTCAATGGAAAAATCAGAACTATATAACCTTGCATGCAATGGGGTAAATTTAGGACTGGATCAAGCCTGTCGGGCACATCTGGAGCCAGTTGGCAACTCTATCGACACAACTCTCAGAAGGGAGCGTGGGGAATACAAATGTCTGTCATAGACAAGAGTGTGATGCTGTGCTGAACAGGGACTGTTTGAAATCGAACTGAGCTACCTAAAGTGACTGCATTTGCAGCTGATGTCGCTGTAAGCTGAGAATGCTGCAGAGTTAACTAGGCTGCAACTGAGAGAGATAGAGACTGACTAATGTGCTGTGGTAGAGCAAGGGATTCCGGCTGTACAATAGAAGAGACTAAAATGAAGACTGAGAAGAGACAACATAGTCTGGACTTTATTTGAGGCTACTGAGGCACAGTCGGGCTGGAAGCCAGGCCTATGGGGGAGGGGAGCAAACCCCCTGTATAAATTCCTAGTGTTTGCTGCTGATCTCCAGGAAAGTTACTTTTGATTTTGTGGCTTTGCTTAACTAATGAAGTGGCTATTTGAACTGAGTTTGCTTGAGCTATTCTGACAGAGGAGAGAATTTGGGCATGGGAGCAGCTGATGGAAGCTGAGTGCTCCCTGGTCAGGTTGTTCCTTCAACTCTTGATTTAGCCGTCTCCCATTCCTACAACATTGGTTTTCCTCATCTTTTCAAGGTGCTTTATGACAAGTTATGAGGCTTTTTTTCCAATACAGAAGTCCTCTGTGTCTCTAGGTATTTCTGTTTGAGTGTGTAATGGGGTATATAGAATATTACATGTAACTAAATATCAAATTGAGGGGAAAGAAGCTGCTATGGGCAGACTTTTTATTTCATCTATCTAGAACAAAGGAAACCATTAAGTGCTGATCTGGGCTTCACATTCTCTTGGGATATTTCCATTTTCAAAAGCAGAAATTTTCTTTGTGGTTGAAGGATAACTGTTCTTTGACACTTATTTGGAGAAGATTTTTACTACTCATTTTCCCTTGCAAATGCAAACAGAAAGTATCAGAGCAACATATTTGTCTTCATTAACTTATTTTTTTTCAGTGCTGTCAAGTCAATGCTGACTCCTGGCATCCCAACAGCCCCTTGGCAAGGTTTGACTGGAAGTAGATTGCCAGGCTTTTTTCTTCTGAGGCAATGGAGGGTAAAGTGACTTGCCCAAGGTCACAAGAAGTACCAGTGGGAATTGAACCATGACCTCATGAGTATTAGGTTGTTGCTCTAACCACTAGGCTACTCCTCCATGTCTCAATCAAAATATTGTCTTAGGAATAAACTTGGAGAGGAAGTGTGTGATGGTGATTTGAGAGCTTAGCTCCAGAGCCGTCACAAAGAGCATGGTTTCTTCCCTCTCTGTCGATGGTAGATAATGCAGGGATTGGTGAATAAAGTGTCAGTGAGTGCAGATAACCTGAAATGGCAATGTGGAGACATGTGGCAGACTTAAGACTTTGCATATGCTGCTGGGGGCATGGAGCACCATAGATACACTAAAATGGCATCTGGGGAGGCCAGGTGCTCTGAGCAGACAGCACGGAAGGAGAGGGTAGAAGGCGCTGAGAGTGCAATGGTTACCTTAACTCAAGTGACCCATTCGGAGCTCCGAGAATGGTTCAGTGAGCTGAAATTGGAATTATCTGCTGTGAAAGCAGAACTGGGGACCTTTGTCAGTGAAATGAGAGGAGCTTGTAGATTTGAACTGTTGAGTAGGGGATCATGACGACCATCTGGAACAAATAGTAAAGGACTATGAGGACATGTCGGTACAAGTGCAAGCCATGGAGACATGGAAAGAACAACCCAATTTAAAACTGGAAGATTTCGAGAATAGGACCTGACGCAATAATTTGCACGTATGAGGGGAACCTGAGGAACCTGAGTTCATGGACAGCAAAATGGTAGCAGATGCAGTTTTCCAGGAGACTCTTGAGGTCATTTGGAGGAAACTTTGGACACCATTCAAATGGACCAAGTGCACAAAGCGCTCGGGTCATTGCGTAATAATGCTCCAAGAGACGTAATAGTCTGCTTGCAAGACTATAGCATTAAAGAGAAAATTGTGGCGAAAATGAGGGGACAGAGTAAATTTGACTGACGGGGATACCAAACTGCAATATACATTGACGTAGCGAGTGGCATCCTGAAAAGGCATAAGGAAATAGGGCATATCAGCCGGGCCCTGCATATAGCTCAATTAAAGTATCGCTGGTTGTATCCCTTCGGATTGGCCTTTACAAAAGAGGGGCACACATGGAGAGTGGTCAATAGCAGAAGCGTGCAAGGCCCTAAGGAAAGCAGAGATGCTGGTGGAAGATGAGGCATCAGAAGAAAGAAGACAACTGATGAGCAAACAAAACTAGGATGGACTTTGGATGTGGAGAGCAAGAAGAAGAGAAGAGAGGCTGCAGAAAAAGGCATCCACCTGAGTAATGGAAATTTGGAACACTGTTTCTGCTGGGCATTTAATTATAGCTCTCTAACAGTATAGCATGTGTGTAAGAGAGCTTGGTGGAGTGGAGTGGGTGAGGGATGCATGGAATGTTGCAGTATGAGTCTGCGAGTGTGAATGGATGGTGAAAGAGTGAGAGGTGTGTTGGATAGAAGGGAGCGGATGCTGAGTAGGGCTGGAACTAGAAGGGAGCTGATGTTGGGGGAGGACTAGAATGGGATGGGGCTGGGAGAGTGAAATGGAGAGGGGGAAAATATTTTGTGTGCGAGTGTATTGGGAGAGTAAGTGGGGATTGAGGATGGAGGGGTAAAATATGAGTGGATGAAAAGGAATAAAGAAAGAGATGGAGGAAAGAGCAAAAGGAGAAAGATCAGTATGTTAAAGCAGATGTAGAGAGAGAATTGAAAAAAAACTAGAAGAGAGAAGAAAGGACAAATGGACAACAGACAATGGAGAGTTAGCAGAAAACAAGAAGAAACCTGAATAAAGTGACTGGAGCAATTGCAACTGAAAAAATAAAATGCACAAACAACAAAAGATACAAAAATACTTTTTTATTTGTTGGAATATGTCAGTTCTGGTAAATCTGTGTCTTTAACGTCTGCATTTTGTTTAGTACAAGAGGAAATTAATTTATAGTTTTATTTCTGCAGTGTTGTTGTACATTCCAAGTTTGGCTTTTATGGTTCCCAGTTTAATTATTGTCTTCCTATTTCTAAATTATGATCCCTTGTTCTTTGTTTGGTGATGGTCTATGTTTTGCATATGTAACCAAGCTGAGGTATTCTGTTTATGTAGTTTCTATTTGACAGAGCCACTTGTTCTGTTTCCTCAGTAGGGGATGTATTAGTATTCTCCGAGATGTATTGGTTTAACATTAGCAATGTTGCCTTTTGATAGGTGGGTATGGTGCTTTATGAGTCTGGTAGTACTGTTACGATATGGTGGGTTTGCTATGGGTTCTAAATGGGCAGTATTGTAGTACTTCCTAATATGCATGGTGGTTGGCACTGGATTATAGTCATGTAGAAATCTTTTAGTCTTTCTTTATCCCTTCTAGTCCCCTCATCAGCCCATTTCCAGTCCTAGCTTCAAGGCCATACACCAATGCTCAGCAGAAATTCTACAAACCACAGTAACCAGAGACACTAGCAGCAGACCCAGGCGAACCCAAGGCAGCAATAGACTCCTCACCCCAGCCGGATAGCACAAAACGAAGCAATCAACATCCAGAAGAGCCATTTTGCTCTCGGCGCCGGACCTATGGAACACCCTCCCTGAGAAACTAAGAACACAAAAGGACCTCAAGGATCTCCGAAAATCCCTCAAAACCCACCTGTTGAGGTCCTCATTTGAACAACTCCCACCCTTGCCAATACAGCCACCAAGCACCATCATCTCAGACCTGGAGCACAACCCCCCAGAAATATATGTATGTCTTGTCACCTCTGTTGAATGTAGACCCCTCGTCCCATCCCTAACCACTTTGATTAAGGATAAGGTGATATACAAACTGGCTAAATAAATAAATAGCCCCCCCATCAGCCCTTTCCAGTCCTATCCTAGTCTCTCCATCAGTCTATTTCCAATCCTAGCCCCCCCCCCCACTCAGCCTATTTCCAATCCAAGCCCCCCATGAGCCCATTTCCAGTCCTAGCCCCTCCAGCAGTCCATTTCCATTCCAAGCCCCCCCCCCCAACAGCCCATTTCCAGTTCTAGTTCCCCCTCCCCTCCTAAAGAGCCCCATGGCTCTCTAAAAAGCTTTAGAGGGAGCCGGAGAGGCCCCAGCTCACCTCTAACAGCTGCCGAAGTGAAGAGCACCTTTTTTCTTCACTTCAGCAGCTGTACTGTAGTTTATGACGTTACCACGCTGAGGTCAAAGGGGACTTCCTGTTTCCTGGCACTCAGCGCGGTAACATTCTAAACTACAGTACAGCTGCCGACGTGAAGAAAAAAGACGCTCTTCACTTTGGCAGCTGTTAGAGGTGAACTGGGGCCTCTCCGGCTTCCTCTAAAGCTGCCCTGCCTGCTGGTACTGAATGTGGGATGTTGTTGATGCAGACCCCTGTGCGAACAGCATTCTCACACACTGGACGGGCCAGCCCTGGGTGTGTGAAAGGGATGAAAGGAGGAGAAGGGTAGGGGAGACAGGCATGGTGAACACTGCTCTAAGATGGATCTTCTGGGAACATAGGCGAATAAGGGTGGGGGAACGAGATGGGGGGAAGGAGGTCAGTGAACTGAGGGGAAGAGGAAGAATGAGGGGGACAAGTGATTCACAATTGCTATAATAAATGTTAATGGGTTGAATATGTGGACTAAACGTAGACTTTTGGGACCAGAAGGGGGGAGAATAAAAGCAGATATATTATGAAACACATTTAAAGGTGGGGCAGGAATGGATGCCGCAATCTAAGTGGTGTTTCTGGCGGCACAGTGCAAGATTCCTAAGAAGGGCAGGGTGGGAATCTTAGAGGATTCCATTTGGGGGAGATGGGCAAGGTGGTCTGAGACAAAGGGGAGTGTTATGTGGAGGTACAACTGAAATTAGATGAGGTTGAGATGATGGTAGTTTAGTGTTTACAGCTCAAATGAAAAACAAGGGATCTTTTCATGATTATTTACTGGCTAAATAAGATGGACCGGAAATAGTGTTGGAACAGTAGCTACAATCGCCACATGAATAATGTCCCAACGTGTCGTGTTTGACTACAGGGCGATCCAAGGCCGCCGTGGTATGCACTATCTTGTCCCGTAGATTGGAGTGTCTTGAATATGCTATTTGCAGTCGCTTATGAAAGCACGGATGTAAACCCAAAATGGGCCAATATCGATGTAAGATTTTCATTACATCAGAAGATCCTTTCATGTAAGGAAACACCACTGTAATGGCATCCGATGGAGGTTTAGGAGTAGAGGAATCATCCAGGAGCCATTCTCTGTGAACCCAACGGGCTCTCTTGTAGGCCAATCGAACTAGTCCATATTGGCATGATGTTCACACTCACATTACCTATCAGGCCCGATGGAACACTACTTGTACCACTTCGTTTGTGGTCTATCTTATAATTTGCCCATGTGCTCTATACTATATAGGACGTACGTCCCGGCCCTTTAAAGTCAGATTAGGAGAACACGCCTCCAGACTTCGGACTCGATCAAGGACAGCGCCTCTTGTAGAACATTGCGTGTCTAATTCTCACACTTTTGACATGCTTACCTGGCGGATCCTTGATCATATACCTTCCAACCCTCGTGGGGGCAACCGGCTGCAGGCTTTACAATATCAAGAACAACGGTGGATATATCGTCTAAATTCTGTCTCTCCGGCAGGACTAAATCAACAAGTGGACTGGTACACTCTCATTTGATTGATCTTTGGCACTTTTTGGTGTGAGGGGGTGGTCTTCCTGAGGTGACTCCTCCCTCTGTAGCACTGATTGGCCTTCTGTGTCTTTTCCTTTAATCAGCTGAATGGAAACGGCTGAACTTACGTTGCTGACGCTGTGCTTAAAAAACCAGCTTTTTTGGAGCAGTGCTTTAGAAGTTTGGGCTACTGAGCAATGTTCTTTTTTGACCTGATGCAGGGATATTACTGTTATTATCCCGAAACGTGCCACGTCGTGCTTCTACATTGCTGATTGGACTGACATGCCTACACACTTCAGTTAAGTAAAAAGCTGAATTTTATCAAATTTATCAATAAAAAGGAATTTGCCACGGCGGTGTGAGGATTGTTCCTCTCTACTGAGCTGGCTATTCCAACAAAAAGAGTTTTCTGCTTTCGCACTGGTGTTTTCAAAATCCGGGTCTGTTTTTGTAGATTTTGATGTGACTGGGTTTTAGGTATTATATTTTAGTATTATGAGGGATTGTGAGCAGACAGCATTTAGGTTGTGTATAGTCTTGAAGGTGTTCAGGATTGATTTGAATTGTATTCATTATTGGATGGGCAGTCAGTGTAGCTCCTTTAATACTGGGGTGATATGTTCTTGTTTGGGTGTCTGTGATATCAAGTGAGCTGCGCAGTTTTGAGCTATCTGAAATGGGAGGCATGTACATTTTGGAAGTCCTTGCAGAATAGATTATGGTCAGTAATGGGTGGAGATTATATAGGGTCCTTATTCTTTGATATGTCGTTGCAGTTGTTTTCTTAATGTGTGCTTGGAAATTCAGTTTCTGGTCTAGAGTCATACCAAAGTATTTAACTTCTGACTTGATGGGGATATCATGGTTACTAAATGTGAGTTTTTCTATTGAAATGTAGGAAGGGTCTCTGTTCACCACTAATGCCTCAGTTTTGCTCAGATTCAGCATGAGCAAGTGTTCGTGTAGCCACTGTGTCAGTTCATTGAGACATGTGTGGATGGTGAAGTCCGGATTCTTTGTTGCAAATGGGGTATATAGCATAATGTCATCTGCATAGATATGATATATTATCCTGTGTTTCCAGAAGATGTGACATATGGGTTGGATGTATAGGTTAAATAAGAGGGCTGAGAGAGCTGATCCTTGGGGGCAGTCCTTGGTGTATTTGAAATGACTTTGATGTGGTGTTCTGCAGTTTGACCTGTTGCGTGCGGTCCGATAAGTATGAGTGGCACCATCTTAAGGGTATCCCATTTACTCTGATTTCTGCCAGGTGAGTAAGAAGCCTTTTGTGGTTTACAGGGTCAATGGCCGCTGAGATGTCTATAAATATAAGGATGAATGATACCCGTTTGGATCTTTCAATTCCCTTAAGCAGTGTGTCAAGGAGGGAAGTCAGGAACATTTCAGTGCCATGATGTTATCAGAACCCATGTTGCTGGCCATCAAGTGGTGCATTTGAGTTTATAAATTCTTGGAGTTGAATGGCTTTCTCTATTATTTTTGCTAGGAGAGGGATACTAGAAATGGGTCTGTAGGATTGGGTAAGGCAGGGTCAGCTGTGGCATTCTTCAAGGTGAGCCTGACAGAGGAGGCCTTTAGGTTAGTTGGCATCAGCCCCTGAGTGAAGGAAGAGTTTATTTAAAGCAGAGGTGAGGTTAGCTCTTTCCTGTATGTTTTAATCCATGCAGTTGGGCACGGGTCTAATGGTGAAGTGGTAGTGTTCATCATGGAGAGAATTTGATCGAGTTGCATTTTTGAATTCAAAGTGACCAATATTAGCCAATAGACTTCAGGAGTATATCCCCAAGTTTGGTTACTAAGGATCACATGGACTTGTATTGGGCTGGCAGAGGGGAGATAACATTAGGAAGATTCTGAATTTGACTTGGACACCGCAGGTGCAAGATGAGAGGGCAGTCCTCATCACTGTTGATGCGGAGAAAGTGTTTGACAGAGTTGAGTGGAGTTTTACGTTTAAGGTGTTTGGAGACTATGGCATAAGGGATTTTTTTAAGGTGACTCCTAAGGTGAGTATTAGAATCTGTGGTGGGTACTCAGAGGTCTTCAAGATGGGGAGAGGCACAAGACAGGGATGCCAGCTCTCATGATTGTTGTTTAAATTGTTGACTGAGCCACTAGCGTCTAGAATCTGGGCACAGGGAGATATCAAGGGGCTGGAGAGGGAGGTTTCTAAAATTGGCCTTTTTGCCAATGATGTAATTTTCCCAATAAGGGAGCCATTGACCTCCTTGCAGGTGTTGAGGGAGATTGTACCCTACAGTGTGAACTCTGGGTATAAAATCAATTTGGATAAAACAGAGATATTGGGCTTTAATCTGATACAGGATTTGGAGGACTGGCTCAGGTTGGGATACCCTTTTAAATGTGTAAACCAAACATTTTGGTATCAGGGGTGCATATGGGCAACTCTTGACAGCATTCAATAATGTGGAATTATGGCCCGCTCCTGGAAGCCATAAGACAGGTACAGGCCTTTCCACATAGGATTTATTTATCGTGGCTATGGAGAATCGTTGTTATAAACATGAATGTCCTACCGGAGGTGGTATTTTTCTTTATGTCCCTGCCATATGCAGTACCAAAGAAATACCTAAAGAAACTACAGAGTTTGGCTATGGAGTTTATTTTGCAGAGGCGGGTTTCCAAGGTAGCATGTAAGATCATGTTCCAGAAGTGTCAGGAGGGTGGTTTGGGAGTCCCATGCTTTGAGAGGTACTTTGAAGCAGTACATTTGTGGGCTTTATTTGCCTGGAGTAGAGGAGGGGAGAGGAAGACCCGCAATGGGTTCGGATCTAGCAAGATGGGAGGGGTACATTGGAAAGGTGGGTGTGGGATGTCAGGGGGGAGGAATAAAGGAATAGGGGCGGAAGCCCTCTGAGGCAAAATACCTTGGACATTTATTTATTTAGCTATATGCTTATATACCGCTTTTCACCGGGTCATAGCAGTTTCCATTAAACAACAAGTGATACATTAAACAGATCCTAATAAATATTCAGTTTGAATGTGGGTGTCGGAAGGTGGAGAGGTTATACAATCAACATAGTCTCAACTTATTTACAATCCCGATTGGGTAAACATCAAGAGTTCATAACTTATTTACAATTTCGCTTCCTATCTCGGCTGCAATTTACATTGTGTACAACATAATTCGGTGTTCATGGGATGTTGCACGAGTCTGCGCCAAAATGTTCTCTGAACAGGTGGATCTTGTTTCCGAAAGGAGGAGAGGTCCTTGTTGTCCTGGATTTTGGTTGGGAGAGAGTTCCTTAGCGACAGGGCGTAAAGGTCAAATACATTGACACATGATTGATGATTGTGTTTTGTCCTTGCATGCGGTATGGTCAGAACATTGTTGGACATGTGGATAAAAAACAGAGTGCCTACTGGGGGGGGGGGGAGGCAAGAGCTACTTGAGGCAAGCTTTTATCAGGGAGTTGGGGGATTTTCAACCAAGGCTAAAGGGTGGAGTTTT
This sequence comes from Ichthyophis bannanicus, assembly GCA_033557465.1. Lineage (NCBI taxonomy): Eukaryota > Metazoa > Chordata > Amphibia > Gymnophiona > Ichthyophiidae > Ichthyophis > Ichthyophis bannanicus. Next base: position 1,237,702,605 of record CM066033.1, on the reverse strand, counting down.
TCTGTGATGGGAACAGCGGGGACTAGCTCGGATAGGGTAAGTGGTTGATACATGGGTTAAGACAATATCATATTAATTCCTACAGGAGCAGTTTGGGATTCCAGGGACTGACTATTATGCCTATCTTCATCTGGTTCATTATATGAACCAAAATGGGGCACAAAATGATTTAAAGGAAGAGTCTACTTCCTTAGAGGAATTAATGGAAAAAGGGGAGAAGAGGCAGGGGTTGTTGTCCGCCTTGTATGGTTGTCTGCAGAGAGGAGAGGACTAGCCTCTACTCTATCAAAGTAAGTGGGAGAGTGAGTTGCCAGGCCCATGGGATGAAAAGCAGTGGAGGGGTATTTATGAGGCTACAAAGAAGTAGCCTCATAAATACCCCTTTATTGGAAAACAGTTTAAAGATTAGATTGGCAATGTATTGGACCCTGCTTAAGTTGCAGGCAGTTAACAAGAAGTATGAGGAGGCATGTTGAAAGGATATGGGGTTATAAGGAATTTGAAACATTTGCTGTGGGACTGCCCTAGAGTACAGCAGCTATGGAACAAAGTGGAGCAGTTATTTTCTGAAATCAGCAAAGTCCAAGTGAGATTTCATCCGGCTGGAGTGGTGTAGAATGAGGTCCAGGAGGGTGAGGAGGAAGACTTGAGGAAATTTCTGAGATTTTGTGTGATTGCAACTCGAATGAAATTTGAGGTGATGGACGAATCTGGACCTGTCTACCAGAGCCCTGGTGATTTGCAGACTGAATTCATCTTTTGATAGCAGCATACCAACACCATTCGAAGGATGCTTTTCTCAAGATCTGGCAGTGCTATCAGAGGGTATGTATCTTACCAATGCTCTTGGATCAGTACAATCAGATTGTGCACCTGTTGGTCAGAGTAATGGGGGAGATTAAATCTTTGTATTTGTAAATCTTTGTATCTGTAGATGTTTACAGTATTGGCATCTAAATTACCCAAATGTTTTTGAAGGGGAGTTCTGAAAGATGGGCGAGAGGGGAAATAAGGGTTCAGAGTGGGAGAGGGCACAGTCCCTTCGGAGAAGGGGAAGTGATGTTCAGGAACTTTGGGGCATTCATATCAGTTTGCATATTCTGTATAGTTAATGTCTTTAACCAAGAGTTGTAGGGGCTTACCTGATTGTGATATATCGAAGGGGGGAAATAGAGGATAGGTTTGGACTTCGGGTTTGGAGGGTAGGTAGAGGAAAGAGTGAGGAGTGGGGGGGTAATAATAATAATATTAATAATAAAACATTTCTATACTGCTGCAATCCCAATTAAAAATTAGTTCAGCGTGGTTTACAATAAAATTTCCAAAACATTTACAAAAACTGGATATTCAGAGAACAAACAGGTTTTATGTTTTTTACAAAACATAGTAGTCAAAGAAAACGGGGTTACTTACCTGTAACGGGAGTTCTCCGTGGACAGCAGGATAAGTCAGCCACACCTGGTGATGTCATCCGACGGTGCCATGACGGAAGTGCTCTCTAGAGCTCAGAGCTTTTGAGCATGTGCGAGGTGGTCCCACCTCCCCGGCCCACCCCCAGCCAGGCCAGTGAGTGCTTAGCTATGCCATGAGGCGTACTGGCTAGGGAGCAGGCCTGCCTCATACAGGGGAAGGTGGGTGGGAGCGTGTGGCTGACTTATCCTGCAGTCCACGGAGAACTCCCGTTACAGGTAAGTAACCCCATTTTCTCCTTGGACAAGCAGGATGTGTCAGCCACACCTGGTGCCTCCCAAGCTGTAGATGATGCGCTGTGGTGGATGAGGGAGGCATGCGTTGGAAACAAGATGGAAGCCCATATGGGTAGTAAGGATTTTATTGGTGCAACAAAGACAGCAACACGGTGGATGCAAAAACAGCGAGAAAACAGCGAATATAGTGCAAAAAACCATTATGTGCAAAAACAACAATTGTGCAGTAAGCAACGTAGTGCATAACATAGTGCATGACAGGCATGGGCAAACAACAACAGTATGGTCGCAGGTCATGTGCAAACAGCAATTATGAGCAACAACAAGCAATGCGGATATGCAACACAGGTGAATATCGCAGACTTCAGTGTCCAACGGGGACACATGGCTAGGCAGAGTCAGAGGGTAAACGCAGCCTTGTCTCCGGTAGCTGACCCCGTGGTGGCCGCTGTGAGGACTGTCCGGCCAAAGGAGCTATCAGCCTCCGCTTGAAGGTCGAGGCAGTAGTGTTTCTGGAAGGTGAGCCGCGAAGACCAGGTAGCGGCCTTGCAGATGTCGCCCACCGGAACCTTGTGCAGGCTGGCCAGTGAGATAGCTAGGGCATGGAGCTGGTGAGCGCCGGCCTTGTTGCCCGGAGGTGCACCTGCCTTTTGGAGGCAGTACCCGACACATTCTGATATCCAATGGGAGAGTGTGCGCTTGGTGACGGGCCGCCCGGGTCTGTTGGGGTCAAATGACACGAAGAGCTGGGCCCCTTGTCTAATGGTGGATGTCCTGTCGATATAGGTGCGCAGGGCTCTGATGCAATCCAGCGAGTGAAGGCGCTGTTCCTCCGGGGAACTATGTGGAGCGGGAAAAAAGGTGGGCAACTCGACTGATTGGTTCACGTGGAAGGCTGATGCGACCTTCGGGATGAACTTGGGGTGCGTTCGGAGGGATGCACGGTTGTGGTGGAGCTGCATGTACGGTGGGTGGGCCACTAGCGCTTGCAGCTCGCTGATGCGTCTGGCTGAGATGATGGCAATGAGGAAGAGAGTCTTCCATGATAGGAACCTATAGTCCGCCGATTGGAGCGGTTCGAAAGGCTCCTGTGTGAGCTGTTGGAGCACCAGGTTGAGGTCCCACGTGGGTACAGGTTTCTGTACCGGAGGCCAGAGATTCGCAAGGCCCTTCATGAACTGGGCTACGATGGGTAATGCTGCGAGGGAGCCCGTGTTTGAACCGCTCCTGTGCTCATGCAGGGATGCAATTGCTGCGAGGTGAACTTTGATAGACTGTGGTTTCAACCCAAGCTCAAAAAGGGAGGTGAGATACTGTAGGATTTTGGGTACAGGGCAGGAGACTGGGCTTATTCCTTAATCTGTGCACCAAAAAATGAAGCGTTTCCACTTGAAGCTGTAAGTCTTCCGAGTGGAGGGTCTTTTGGCGGCCAATACTATTCGCTGAACTTCAGAGGGTAGCTGGAGGGCATCAAGATTTATCCTTTCAACCGCCAGGCTGTCAAGGCCAGAATCTGCAGGTTGGGATGCAGCATGTTGCAGTCGTTCTGGGAGAGCAGATCCGGCCTCGGTGGTAACCGAATAGGCGGTTCCTGGGCCAGGCAAAGCAGCAGGGCGAACCACATCTGCCGCGGCCAGTAGGGCGCGATTAATATGACGTGGGCTGAGTCTGTGATGATCCGCTGTATCGTCGCAGCGATCAGCGGTGTTGGGGGAAACGCGTACGCCAGGGTCCAGTTGCCCCAGGACACGGCGAACGTGTCCAAGACGAGGCTCCTGTCGGATGGGTGTTTGGAGCAGAAAACTGGGCACTTCGTGTTGAGTTCTGTCGCGAAGAGGACAACCTGGGGTGTACCCCAGCACAGGAAAATGCTGTCCGCAACTCCCGAGTGGAGAGTCCATTCGTGGGGTTGCAGCTGTCTGCTTAGTCTGTCCGCCAAGGCATTTTGTTCCCCGGGAAGGTAAGTCGCCTGCAGGACACAGTTGTTGGATAGTGCTAGGGACCAGGTTGCCAGGGCCTCCCTGCAGAGGACACGTGAGCCCGTGCCCCCCTGCTTGTTGATGTAGAACATTGTCACCTGGTTGTCTGTCTGGACAAGGACAGATTTCCCCGCAATTTGGGTCTGGAAGGTTTGCAGCGCGTATCTGACTGCCCTCAGTTCGAGCAGGTTGATGTGGAGGGACTGTTCCGACCTGGACCAGGCTCCTTGAGTGTTGAGGTGTCGCAGGTGGGCCTCCCAGCCTGTGGCAGAGGCATCTGTGGTGAGGACAATCTGATAGCTGCACTGTTGGAGGTCCCTGCCTGTGGACAGGTTGCCAGGGTCTGCCCACCAACGGAGATCTCTCTTGATCTGTGCGTTGATGTGGATGCTGGTATTCAGCAGTTGGGAGAATTGCTTCCATTGGGTTCGGAGATGCCACTGGAGAGGGCACATGTGGAGCCTCGCCAGGGGAAGGACCGAGGTAGTAGCTGCCATGTGACCCAGAAGGTGCAAGATGCAGCACACCGTGGTCTGGCTGGTCGTGGAGACTTTCCCGGCTAGGGATATGATGGCCATTATCTGTTGTCCCGGTAGGTACGCTTTGGAGGTGTCGATGATTGCTCCGATGAATTCTATGCTCTGTGTCGGGTCTAGGCGAGACTTCTCTCTGTTGAGGAGGAACCCCATCCTGGTTAGCAGGCACGTCGTTGCTTGTACTGCGTTCCGGAGTTCGTAAGGTGAGGGGGCGGAGAGGAGCCAGTCGTCCAGGTAGGGAAAAATGGCAACGCCTTGTCTGCGAAGGTGCGCCGTGACCACGGCTACACACTTCGTGAAGATTCTGGGTGCCGGGGACAGACCGAAGGGCAGCACCCGGTACTGATAGTGGTGGCCCAACGCTATGAAGCGCAGGAATTTCCTATGTGCACTGTGCACTGGAATATGGGAGTAAGCGTCTTGAAGGTCCAGGGTAGCCAGCCAGTCCCCTGCTTTTATGAGGGGCAGGATGGAGTTGAGGGAATACATCCTGAACCTCTCCTTTTTGAGGACGCAGTTCAGCTTGCGGAGGTCCAGGATCGGACGCAGGCCACCGGACTTCTTGGGAATAAGGAAGTACCGGGAGTAGAATCCAGTGTTGACTTGTTCGGGAGGCACCTTCTCTATCACGTGGGAGGTGAGGAGGTGCTGTAGAAGCTCCGACATTGCAGCAGATAGGTGTGGGGGTGTCTCACTGACAGGCTGTTTTGATTGCCATGGCGGGGATGCGAAGCTCAGACGGTAGCCTGATTCGATGATCCGGATCACCCACTTGTCCGTTGTGATGCCCCGCCAGGCAGGTAGGAAAGGGGTGAGACGGCCGCCAACAGGCAGCGTGTCCCTGCCTCCCGGAGATGTGGCCGGTAGCGTCTGATAGTCAGAAGGAGGCTGCGTTCTTGCCGGCCTGCTGAGTGTTCTGTTTCTTCTGTTTGTGTTCTCGTGGCTGCTGCCTCTGAAAGGACAAGGCGTGGTAGGACTGTTTGTACTTAGGGGCCTGCCATTTCCTGCTGGCGCCATACCTCTTAGAGGAGTAGTATGGTTTGTGGTAGTTACTCCCTCTCTGGGAAGCAGAGTGGCGTTCGAGTCCATCCGCCGCCAGCGTCTGCAGGGTGGTGCAATGTTCTTTCAGGTCATTCACCGCGTCTGCGACCTTGTCCCCAAAGAGGGATTCGCCCGTACAAGGTGCATCTGCGATCTTATCGTGCGTGTCCTTCCTGAGACCAGAAGCACGCAGCCACGCCCAGCGCCGGGCCGCTATGACCGTGCCTGCGGTTCTGATGGCTGTGTCGAATGCATCAAAGGTCGTGCTCATCAGATGCTTGCTGCATTCGGCTAGGTCCTGTAGTGTGGCGGAGGCTGCCTGCTGGGTTTCCCTGGGAAGAGCTGACAAGTGGTCCTTGAGGTTGGCCATCAGGGCGTCCTGGAACAGGATGTGCTGGAATTGGTGGGCCGCCACTCTGGCATTGAGCATCGCCCCTTGGTAGACTTTCCTGCCCACCTCGTCGAGAAGTTTTGGGTCTCGGCCTGGTGGGTGGTTGGCTTGGTTGCACGAGGATTTAACCCACTTCAGGGCTGACGATACCACGATAGATTGGTGTGGCAGCTGGGGTTTTTGAAATCCCGGACTTAGATGCAAGAGGTACTTGGTCTCGAGCCTCCTGGAGCAGGCACGTCCGGAGGCTGGGGACTGCCACAATGCTAGTTGGTTGTCCTGTAGTTTTTTGTGGAGGGGCATGACCTCCGGCTCCTGCTCAGTGGAAGTGTCATCTGCAGCCAGGTGTAGTGTGTCCATCACCTTTCGTAGAAATTTGGGGTAGGTGAGATCCTCGGTTGGGAGTTTATGCTGCGGTTCCTCTGGGTTGTCCGTCTGAATGCTTGGAGTGTCTTTGGACGCGGAGGAACCCAGACCGGTGTCCTCGATCTCGCTTTCGCCTGAAGTCAAAGCCTTATCTTCACCTGAGGACACGGCGTGCTCCGGGGAGGGGGAATTCCTGGGGGGCGACAGAGAGAGGCTGTGGTGAGGAAGGCTGGATGAAGCAGAGGGTGCCATAGTGATGTCCTTGGGGAGAAGCCGGTCAGGCTCCTGCCCTGGTCCATTAATGTTAGCAGTCTGGTTGACCAGGCATGTGAGGAGCTGGAGTATGGCCTCTGAGGTGCCAGTATCTGTAGACTGCCTTCTCCTGTGTCTCTTGGGAGGGGTTGACAGGGAGGAGGCATAGGAGGAAGAAATGTCCGAGCAGGAGGATTGCTGCCTCCTGCGGTGTGAAGAACGCTGCTCTTTTCTGCCTCTCTCTCTGCGTTGCTTCTTTTATTTTCTGCCGCTTCTGTTACCGCTGGCCCAATTAGCGCTTCGATCGGCGCTATCGCTGGAATCCCTGCGCCGTCTCCCCCCTCCTCCGCGCCGACGGGACTCATCTTTTGAATGAGAGGGGGATTCCATTTGCCGGCGCGAGGCTCCTGTGCGCTCAGTTCCCTTACAGGGCGGGGATTCCCCACGCCGACACGATGAGGCAGAGGCGTCAGCGTGGCTGTGGTTTGCCCGCTTCAGGTGGGCAGAGCCAGGGGCGGAGCCGGGACCATCAGGGCAGCCTGAGCCAATCGACGGCAAGTGGGAGGAGCTTGCTCTGTCCACGATGCCGGCGCCATCTTGCCCGGTAGCAGGGGGATCCCGAGAAGGAGAAGGAGACCGTGCAATGCTGGGAACGCCCGCAGAAGCAGGGGAACTCACCCGAGCCACCGCGGGGGCCATGAGAGCCGGCAAAGGGCTGGGGCAATGCTCGGAACGGCCGGGGATGGAGGCCCTGCAGGGCGCATCCTGTGCCGGAGCAGCAGGCAGGTCTGGTGGTTTCTTTTCAGCAGATCTGGAGTCCGGTTTCTTCCTGGAGTCCGGTTTATGTGCATCCGGTCTGGAGTCCATTCTCTTTCCGTGTGATCTAGAGTCCTTCGAAGTGGAACCAGAGTCTCCTGGTGCAGAAGCGAGGAAGTCTCTCAGAGCATGTCCTCTGTGCTTTCTCGCCCTGGGGGACATCCTGGAGCAAACAGAACAGTCTTCCACATTGTGGGATTCCCCAAGGCAATGGATGCAGCAACGGTGAGTATCTGTAGAGTTTATTTTTCGATTGCATTGCAGGCATTTTTTAAAACCCAGCATTATCTTGGTGTAAGTTCTTCTTAGAGAGCTGAGAAATCCGTCTTGAGGCAAGGCGGAAGAAGAAAGACTGGCCTGGCTAGGGGCGGGCCGGGGAGGTGGGACCACCTCGCACATGCTCAGAAGCTCTGAGCTCTAGAGAGCACTTCCGTCATGGAGCCGTCGGATGACGTCACCAGGTGTGGCTGACACATCCTGCTTGTCCAAGGGGAAATCCCCTTTAATGTTACAGGTACTGTAGCTTAGCCCACAATTCCACTGCTTTAAAGCCAGTTGTATTACCAAACCTTTGTTAGTTAAGCCCTGATTTGATGGAAAAGCCGGCATCAATGAGTTTTGAATGCGCTTAGATCTAATCCTCAAACATGACAATAACTTATCAAAGAATGAGACTGGCACCAAATCGTAAAAAAAAAACAACTTATGTATCATTATGTAAAGCTTTAAATGGATCCTTTCCATGAACCTCAAATAGTGGTGATACATGATCCCATTTTTGAGCTGCGAAAATCAGCCTTGCCGCTGTATTCTGACAAATTTACGGTTTCCTAATCTGCTGTTTTTGAACAATTTAATAAAACTATATTGCAATAATCTAAATTTAATACCATACTTTGCACCAGTAATCGAAAAGATAAAGATGTGAAGTAAGGGTCACAATCTTCAGAGTTGCCACATGTTTAGGAAACATTTAGATGTTATTGAGTTGACTGTGCGACCATAGACAAAGTTTGCTGAGCACCCGCAGCACAGTATCCCTTTTGGAGCTTCAAGATCTTAATAGCCTCCAACAGTTTTATAGGAATCTTCTGGCCATTATTCAAACACAAAATTTTGGTTTTGAGGATCACTACTGGGAGTTTCATTTGAGGGGTTTAAATGTTGGTTGTACAAGTTGAGACAACGTGGCTCATAGAGCTGTAGAAGAGGCTTGAAATGTGATTGTTCTTTGACTGTTGTAGTTTCTGCAAATGGAATAAAAATTATAATTATATTTAAAAAAAAAAAGGAGGGGTGCGTGCTGTTTCCAGTTGTGGAGCTTACTATGCTTGGCATTGCAGACGCTATCTGGGTGCAGACAATGAGAAGCTTCCTTAGAAGGAGCTGCCCTACCTGTGACATCATTTCAAGGCACTCCAGGATGTATTAAAGAACACGCAGCTGCTCATGGCATGTAGTCATGTGCCTAAAGGGGTGCACCCCTTTGGGGCCATTTCGGGGCTTAAGGGCCCCGTTTAGCCGTAGGAGATGCCCCATAGTGGGGGGGGAGAGGAAAATCAAGTTGATGCGAAAGAAGTCCAATGTGATGTCATTGTCTACACCTAAAATTATATCAGGGCCTATGGACGAACATGTGCATATTCTGCCAGGTACCAAGGTAACATCGGAGGTAAGTTAATTGGATTCTCCCTCAATACCATCTGGGGCCTCTTTGAATTCTATAGTTTGAACTTCTCCTCCTAAGCTTGGTCTACTGGTAATGGGTGGGAGCAGCGAACCTTCCTTAACGGGCCCCAGCTTAGCTGGGATACAAGCCAAACCTGGTGGCCTACTGCAGGTCTCTCTTGAGGGTTCTTTAGAAGACATAAGGTTAGCTGAGCGTCCCATGATTTCCTCTATTGTTGTTGATGTTCCTGAAATCACGTTGCTGGACATCTGGAGGGAAGTTTCTAAAACCAATTTATTATAACAGAGATTTATGGAAAAGACATAATATTTTCTGAGCAGGTAGTTCGCAAAAGTCAAATTATTCGGCTGTGACTATCCGGCGACTGGAAAGACTGGAGGGGCAAGGTGGCTCACTTCAGTCAGCTGGGATGCTGGGTTTAAAGGACTCTTATGTACTATATAAATGTATAGAAATGTTGGAAAATGCTTTACGTGCGAAAAATCTTCAGTTGTTAAAGGAGGAGTGGCCTAGTGGTTGGGGCAAGGTGCTTCAGGTCAGAAGGTCAGGGGTTCAAATCCCTCTAGAGGACAGCAACCTTGGACCAGAAGGACTGGGGTTTCTAGTCCCACAGGTGCTCCTTGTGGTCTTGGGCAAAAAGGGTTTAAAAAAGGTTTGGACAAGTTCCTGGAGGAAAGGTCCATAAACCATAATTAAGAAGGGACCCAGGATATCAATGCTTGAACCAATACAAGCATTGTGGAACCTGTGTCCCTTGGGGAAACTGCTAGGTACATATGACCTAGATTGGCCACTGTTGGAAACAGAATACTGGACTTGATGGACCTTGGTCTGACCCAGAATGGCATATCTTATGTTCTTATATGTTCTTACTTAACCCTCCATAGCCCATGTTCCCTGTAAAATAGTTATCTCCAAGTTATAATGCCCTGTTCAATGTAATTTCAGTTTGTTCAATGTAAACCACACTGATGCAGAATAGCACGGTATATAAGAGAATGCAAATAAATAAAAATAAATCTCCTTTAATTTTATTTTACAAATACTGTAAGGATGTATTTTTGTTTTCAGAGCCTGAGAAGATTGTGGTTTCTCGTTTGTATTACCTTCCTGTTCAACCTGGGGCTGTGAGTAACAGGGAGGCACAAGGTGAGGAGACTTCAGAATTTGATTTGGCAGATGTTTTTGAAACATCTAATGATATGATCACCTCACATGCCACCCTGGTGGTAACCTTGGCCTCTAAGGTAGACAAAATATTTTGAAAACGTATTTCCTGCTGGGACATGCAGCCCCATAGCCCGCATCCCAAAATCGGAGCCTAAGTGTATGAAGCAGTTACCCTTAACAGTACACACTAATTCCCATGCTATGTCTGCTATAGGGTGTTAGCTGCTACTGTGGGGCTAATGCAGATTTTTGCTCTGTGGTAGTAGCTAATGTGCAAGAAAATCGGAGATTGCAGGCACTTTTCTGTGATATCTTGTTTTTTGCGCAGTATAGGGCTGTAGAGCTGGGATTGGGATGATTGGGACATGTAGCAGCACCGATCCCTCCTGGACAGCTCCCATCAGTGCTGAAGGGGGGCCAGAACTTTTTTATTTATATTGTCTGAGTCGCGCATTATAACACTACAACAATGACAATAGCGTGGAGGGGGAAGGCCCGATCAATGTATGGAACTACTGGCAGCTCTGTGCACCTGATCCCTACCATCCTTCCCCTTGAATTTACTGTGGGGACCTGTAGTACCTGCTTTAGCAGCACCATGGGACTTTTCCTGCGATACCTGCTAAGGCAGGTAATGCTGGTCACCGCAGGAAATACAGAACTCAGTATCTGCAGTGGCTAACCAGGAAACACCCCCTGCAGATGTTACGTGCAGAAGCTAACACACTGCGGATAGCTGCCAAACCCTACCACGGTTTAATACATTTCCCCTTAATATGGTGACTTGACATTTAGCAAGCACTAATTCCCATGTTATCTACATAGCATAAATGGGCATTAACTCCATGTTGCAGTGCAATGGGAAAACTCTTTATGGGGTACTGCATTAGTGGTCCTTAGCTCTTGCCCTCCACAATGGTACTCACAAATATGGCCACGATCTCTCATTCTGCCCCCTAGAGTGAAGCTAAGTGGCATCACCACATGATCATGGCCATTTTCTCCAGGCCAGACAATAGGGCAGGAGTGGGGAGGACTGCTCCTTCCCCCACTCACCACCGTACCACCAGGTAGTAAAGGTATGGACAGGGGGCAGAAGGTGGAGAAGCTTGGGAGGGTCCCCCACGCCAATTGACTAGCCAAGATGATTTGTTTTAAGCTGGGGATCTAGACCTCAACTGGCTAGCCAGGGCTTTTAAAAGGGATCAGGAGGGGGTCCATTGGGTACCCAACTGGCTAGCTTTGGTTGCCTTGGCTGGGGGTGCTTCCAGTGGCGTACCAAGGGCAAGGCGGTTGGTTCATCCCATCCTGAGTGCCAGCTAGGAGAAGGATTCCAAATCCTGGGCCCACATGGTGAAGCTAGCATGGTTTGCAAGACTTCAGCCTGTGTGGGAACAGTCGCCAGGCCTGGAAGGGAGGTAGAGCGGCAAGCCACCCACCATGTTAAGGTAGGTTTGCTGTGCTGGCTCCACCATGTGGGCCTGGCAGGTGGTGGTGTGCATGTGCCACTATGGGGGTACACCACAATGGGGGTACCTACTCCAGGTGCAGATGTCCCTTGGAACTCCTTTGGATGCAACGATTACCTCCAGACAATTCCCATTGGGGATCGGGAGCTGTCCGGGAGCTATTGGTTCTGAAGGTAGGGACATGCCACTTTCTTTTGCTTGTCACTGCCATGGATCTTCTGAGGTGGTGGTATCTGCAGCAATGATGATGCCCAATTTGGCAGCCATTATGAAACAAAGTTAATGTGATGACTGCTGACAATCAGCCCACCTACTCATCACCCTCTCCCCCCCCCCCCAGGTCCACCGCACGGAATGCAGATATTGCAGAAAAGTGCCTGCAATATCTGCATTTCTCCCACATTAACTGCTACCACCATGGGATAAATCTGCATTGGCCCCGTGGTGGCAGCTAATGTCCTTTAGTAAACATGCCTCTTACTGTTAACCTCTATAGGTGGTTTTAAGTGTGGCCGTGTCATGCACTTAATGCTCGGTAAATGTATTGTTTCTATATTAACTTCAGAGGCAGATGGTGGGAACACCCCAGCTCTTCAGGCAGAGACTATGCAGCAACTGCATGGTAACTGTAAAGCTTTACCATACTGTGTAAAAAGGGCCTCTTAGGCCAGTATTACGGGTGTGTATGTGTAAATTTTTCTGTTCATTTCCAGATCATTTTCAGATTTTCTAGACCATTTTTCTGACATTTTTAGTTCATTTCAGAAATTAATGTATATAAAATCTGCCTAATAGTCATAAAGTTTTAAACATGTATAAATCAGCTGTACATGCATTTATTCAGAGCATTTCGTGCACATTAACATTTTTTTCCAAACCACAACTAGAAACCGAATACACAGTCCTAACAAATCTATGTATGCTGATAGTTCTGCATTATTTTCCTTATGATTTGTTTAGATTTCATGTGCCTTCCCCACCTGCTATGTGGACTTGAATTGCACATCATGCTTTTGATGTTTTTCTTGTTGGCTCTTACATCTTTTGCATATACAGTACAGGAGCATGTTTTCTAAGATGTGCGTGCCTACTGTGAATTCTCCCCAAAACTGACTGCAGGGATGGCAATGGAGGCATGCTCGGAATGTCCACATGTAGCTAGTGTGGGTTTCATGCCAATCCTGTCCTTTTATTCTGTTTGGTGTGATCAATATGGGTACACTTCACACCACTCTTTGAGGTGGCAGTAAGTATACCCTAGCTAAGCATAACATTGACAGTGAGCGCACACCAAAGACACCCCCACTAACTGCAGTGTGCATATGCCGCCCCTGAACTGCCCAGTCTCCATCCCAATCTGCACTAATTGGGTAGCATAGCCGCATTTTTGGTGCATGGCAAAGTTTACCACAGAGCACTTGGGGCACTGAACCCCATGCTACCCAGCAGCGCGGTTTATTAAACATGTTTCATGGTATGCTATAATTGTTATTTTGTTTTACTTTTTTAAGCATTGAAATGTTATATAAATAAGCAGAGCAAAAAAATATCAATTTACATGTAATTTATTTTATTTTGCTTTCCTCTTGTGTCTGTCTGATCCATTTTACTCATTCTCCTTTTCTCCCATCTCTTTTCTCCTTCTCTCCCTGCACCTTACACTTTAGAGCATTGGTTCTCAACCCAGTCCTCTGGACACACCCTGCCAGTCAAGTTTACAGAACAACCACAATGAATATGCATGAGAGAGATTTGCATGCACTGCTTCCACTATATGCAAATTTCTCTCATTGTGGTTGTCCTGAAAACCGGACTGGCAAGGTATGTCCCGAGGACTGGGTTAAGAACCCCTGCTTTAGAGAATAAGTTAATATATGCTTCTCTCTAACCACCTTCACTTTAACAATCTATTTCCCTCTTTCCATCTCTCTCATACCTAATAGTGAGCATGAGAAATGCAGAGCTATCTTCCAGCCCATAATTGCCCCCCCCCCTCACCATTTCTAAGCTCGCTCCCAGCTCATTTTTACTTTGTTGCTCGCCCACCTCCTCATTTTCCTTCCACTGCACAGAATACCCTATTCTTGGCCCTCTTTACCTAGTGTCTACCGTAACTACCAATACCTTTTTTTAAATGAAATATTGCTCTAGCACCGTATTAACACATGCACTGGGGCCAGGGGCAGCCCATGCCAATAGATGCTTCTTTCACACCAAAGTTCTCTGCATTAATGCTTTTACTGTTTTCCTCTAATCTCATTCATTTAATAGAAAATATTTTTGCTTTCATTTCTTCTGTCTCTTATGCTTGTATTTCACTGAATATTTCTCTGTCTGTTTTTTTCTTTCTAGTCTTTTTTACTTGTTTGTTCTCCTTCCCTCTTTCCTCTTGACTGGACTTCAACAATGATAGAAAAACAGACAACCTGAGAACACTGAAAAGAGCTGTGCTAAAAAAAAATCTGACATGGTCACATTGACAGATTTATAACATTAGATTGCACATCATATACGTTGAGTGTTCCAACTATAAAATCTGATCAGAGCTTATCACCTTAGGCAACACAGAGTGCAATATTCTACAGATGGGGGAACAGACAAGGGTGTTTCTAGTACATATTTGCTGCTTCAAGTAGGGAAGTGCTCATGTAACACATAATGAGCCAAGATACAAATTTTGATTTATTGAATATAAAAAGTCTTTTATAGAGCTAGGGGTGGTTTGTTTGGTTTTTTTTTTGGCAAGTCCTAACTCTTACACAGCAGTCATTAACGCATACCATTTGCATAGCAGCCTAAATGTTTGACCTAAGGAGCATCTACGTTATGAATATTGAACAGATTTTATCCTAGATGTCTGTGTATGCAAACCATGACCCTATTGACTGGCATACTTTGTTTCTAAACATAGAATCAACTTCAAAAGGTAGAAAGAAGTATGTAGCTCAAATTCAATATGCTCTAACCTCATGGGAATAATGTGAAGACTCTGAGGATTTTTTCTGTACTTTGATCACAGAAAGAATAAAATGTTTGAGTACTTAGGTACTTTTCCACTAGCACTTTAAAAATCACCTTAATGTTTATCCACTAGAAAGATATATAGAATCCTGAAAAAGGTTCTTAGCAGAATGCAACAACATAGAATCCCTCCGTTACTGAAATTGTGCTGCAGTCTAAAAGAGAAAATATCAAGCATGGATACTGATACTTTAGATTTTGATAGAGAAAAACAAATTTGAGGACACACCTTAGTCCCACCCAATTAAAGCCCAGAATGTTCCAGTGCAGAATTAATTGAGGAAGACGGAGTGTGTCAATTCATATCTGCTCGGGTAAAGCATGTGTTGAGTCTTGATAGGCAGCTTTATCCAATTTCTTTTGATCTTTCCTGTCTGGAACGCAGTGCACCTGTGAGACAGACCCCTCTACGCAAATAAAAGGCTCATAAATGAAAGACAAATGTGGCTGGAGTTAGTACTTGCAAGTTTTAACATGTGTTTGGCTAATGATGCCTCAAACCCCCTCTATGCTGTATCTTATAGAGTTACATTGTCAGTCTTTGTATATTATAATACTAAGTGCTGTTGGCAACGACCAGGATTCAGTGTAGACAAACTCTGTCTATGAGGTCAAAAGATTTAGTTTGCATCTTCAAGACCCTATTTTAGTCATGTCTGCTGGGAATCAAAAACAATTAGATATTGACGATAACTTGGGTGACAGCTGGGCTTGACTAGCTGCATTTTAATATTCTTCCCTTGGTTGTCCAGCTGCATTGTGGTCTCATAATCTGTCGTCCCACCCCTTTCCTTCTTTTCTGGAGAGTTTATTGCTATGAAAAATACCACAGTGCTTGACAAATTCAAAATCCATAAATTCATCTGCACTTAGTGATTTAGATCTTGAAGAAGATCGTTTTCAGAAAGACATCTGTGGGTAAACTGCTTTTGTCAATATAAATGGCCCCTTTGAAAACTTCCCTCTTGTTATACACAGGAGAGGGGTGTGTGTGTGTGTGTAGTGGGGGGGGGGGGGGGCGGGTGTAATGGGTATAGAGTCTTGACAGGGTCAGGACTGAAATATATATATATATACACACACACACACATACATTTCAGCTTTGAAAAGTATCCATGCAAATTATCTTGGAAAAATGCCACACAATTATTTATTTAAAACTTTTTATATACTGTCTTTCTACGATTCAAGACAGTTTACGAGTAACTTAACTTATAACTGTGTAGATACAGCTGTTGAACAAGGAACAAAAACTTGATAAATGTTCCTTGTTCATATTCTTAAGAGTCAATTTTAACTTTTTATATATTAATAGGAAGGTAGGTTACTTTATGAATCAGTGTGAGAGTTTTAAATATTATTCTGGCTATAAAAGGTAGCCAGTGAAGGTCTTGGAGGACAGTGGTAATGTGGGCTCGCCTAGATGTGTTTGGTAATTAGGCATGCTATGGTGTTTTGGGCCATTTGAAGAGGAAGGATACTTTGCTTTGAGAGACCATGATAAATGAGGTTGCAATAGTCAAGGGATGGGGTGGTTAGGGCTTGGCAGACAGTATGGAAGGAATCTGGGTTTAATAAGGGGCGAAGCTTTCTCAAGAGTTCTGATCTTGGTGTAAATGGCTTTAGTTGTTCTTCTTATCTGATACTGGAAGGTGAGGTGATGATCAATTATTATGCCAAGATATTTAACTTCATTTTTTACACAGATAGAGTAATCACTGAGGACTAATGTTGTAGAAGGAGACTAAGATGGATTGGAAGAGATATGAAGTGCTTCCATTTTAGTTTGGTTAATGAGGAGGTTGTGTTGGTGGAGCCGGTTTCTGATCTTCGTAAAGCATTTACTAACATTGGCGAAATTGGGGGTTGATATGTTAAAGGGGGTGAAGAACATAATGTCATCTGCGTAGAGCTGGTATTGGATGCTGTGGTCTTGAAAGATTTTGCATATGGGTTGGTGATTTATAGATGCATTTCTAAACTCGTTGTGAGAAATCGGCCTACTTGTTGTCTGTCTTGGGTAGAATCATCTTTGGCTGCTACGAAAATAAGTCATGACACTAACCATGAGATTTCACCTATGTTTTCTTTATTGTGCCATGATTTTTTTTCTGTCAAGACATTTTCAGATAGAAAGGAGGCCTAAAGAAAACCCAGTTAACTTGACATGCTGACCACTGTCTATTTAACACATTTTGCAAAACATAGATACGAATTACAATTTTTCCATAGATAATGTCAAATTCAGATTAGTTAAAGGGCTCCTATTCTCAGGTTGGACCAAAGCCCAAGGGCTATTAAATTAGCGCCAGTGTGCTGTGGCCCTCAGTAACTGGTAATATGGAGCCAGCAAAGTTAGCATAGCCCGATTTCTCCACTAATTGTGCTTTGCATATTGGGGTGGTAAGTGGGCAGGCTGGGGTGGAGAATGGGTGTAGTGAATGCCTTGTAGTCAGCATGCCCATGCTAACTGTAAGACTCTCAATTAGTATGGGTGCAATTACCGCCACCTCAATAGGTAGAGGTAAGTACACCCATCCTAGTTTTGGCACATATTAGGATACAGTGCAGTGGGTTAACCGATGGGAACATGCTGGCCACATCCCCCAACAGTTATCACAGTGATGCTGTAACTAATGTGCCATGATCTTACGCTCTATTCACCTGTTAGGTGCAAAATCACAATGCAGTTTAATAAAAGGACCCCTAGGTGTCTACAAATACATGATCTTTTAGTCCACTGTGATAACTGTGGGATACGATGCACTTGGTTTATGAAGAAACATTATTGCTCTTATGCCCATGGAAATTTGTTTCAATACAGAATTTCCAGTTCAAACATTTTATTGGTTATAGCAATGAAGGAAAAAAAATAACAAACAATATAATCAGCCATGATGAAATCCAGATAATGAATGTACTAACTGATTTAAAGAATGGCCATGCATGAAACTAATAAGGTTGGCAGGAAATTTTGACCTGCAAAGTCTTGTTCAAAATCTAATTGCCTCCTAATGCAGGTTATAATTAAGCAGTCTGTAGCAATTCCTTATCCTTTGAATGTAGCAGATCTATCGATGGGGGATGAGGTCCTACATAAGTAATTTATAGGGATGCCTGCCATTATTAAATGGGAGGAAAATAGAAAAATACAGCAAAGCAGTGCACCTAGATGCAAGTAATAAAGCAATTTTTAGATTATATGTGGAGATCAGAATTAAGATATCGAGGTCAGGATGTGTACAACTCCAGTGGCATTTTAGAAATGTCTGACAAACATGCAGCCTTTCATAAATAGTAATGATGGGCTTGAGTGCATAAATCTACACATGGGGAAAAATTAACAGAGGTCACTTGGCAACTTGCATGTATTAATGGCCAGTACTTATGGGTGTATGTGGGCCATTTTGCCAATCTATACATATAAATGTAGCCAATTAATTATCTTCCTTAGTTACCTTTTTCTTTTCCCCTCAAAATGAAATTAGAGAAGTAATCACAGAATTTAACAGAGATTTCCAATGTGCTGCAAGACAAGACATGGAGAAATACTACAATAATGCATGAAGAGACTATTAGAGGAAGAACAGGTTCGGCTTTCCTAAAGCTGCGAGAGTTAGGGAAAATTCCAGCCTAGAATTCGAATGCTAAAAGATGCTCAATGATTCATGTTGAATGATGCTGAGAAGATCAAGAAAAGGTGGAAAGAATACAGAGTCATTATACCATAAAGAACATGTGGACCAACAGTCGTTTCAACCTGTAGCTTATGATCAGGAGTCGGTGATGAAGGAAGTTGAAGCAGCACTGAAAGCATTAGCAAAGGACAAAGCACAGGGCACTGATGGAATTTCCAGTGAAGTATTATAGCTCTCAGATGCACCTGTTACCAAACTTACAAGGTTCTACCAGGAAATTTTGGAAGACAACATCATGGCCAACTGACTGGAAAAGATCTGTTTTTATACCAATACTGAAGAAAGCTGATCTGGCTGACTGTGGAAATAATCGCATAACTGCTCTGATCCCACATGCCAGCAAGATTCTACATAAGATCATTCAGTGGAGACTATAATCATACCTGGAATGAGAACTCTCCTTCCCTTCACTTCTAAACTACTCGAACGCGCTGTTCACCGCCGCTGCTTCATCTTCCTCTCCTCTCATGCCCTCCTGGATCCCTCACAGTCCTGCTTTCGTCCTTTACACTCCACTGAAACGGCTCTTGCCAAAGTCTCCAGCGACCTGTTCATGGCAAAATCCAAGGGCCTTTACTCCATCCTCATCCTTCTTGACCTCTCTGCTGCTTTTGACACTGTTGACCACAACCCTCTCCTCGATACCCTGTCCTCACACAGCTTCTCAGGCTCTGTGCTATCCTGGTTCTCCTCCTATCTCTCCCACCGTTCCTTCTGTGTGTATTCTGGTGGGTTCTTCTCATCTGCTACCCCACTCCCAGTCGATGTACCCCCAAGGATCCGTTCTAGGTCCGCTCCTTTTCTCTCTCTATACCCAGTCCCTAGGTGTGCTTATCTCTTCCCAGGGCTTTCAGTACCATCTGTATGCCGATGACTCCCAGATCTACCTCTCTACACCTGTAATCTCCCAAGCAATTCAGACCTGGATCTCCGCCTGCTTCTCTGACGTCGCTACCTGGATGTCTCTCTGTCGCTTGAAGTTGAACATGGCCAAGACTGAACTTCTTATCTTTCCCCCTACAACCTCCCCTCCTCTTCCTCCCTTCTAAATCTCAGTGGATAACTCCGTAATCCTTCCTGTTTCTTCGGCCCGCAATTTAGGGGTAGTCTTTGACTCCGCTCTCTCTTTCTCCACTCACATCCAGCTCATAGCCAAGTCCTGAGGTTTCTTTCTCTACAACATTAGCAAAATCCACCCCTTCCTCTCTGAACGCACTACTCAAACGCTTGTCCACTCCCTAGTCACCTCCCGTCTCGACTACTGTAACCTGCTCCTTGCTGGTCTCCCTCTAAATCACCTCTCTCCCCTTCAATCTGTTCAACACTCTGCTGTGCGACTAATTTTCCACCAGCCTCGCCATGCCTATATCACACCTCTTCTCAGATCACTTCACTGGCTCCCTATCCACTTCCGCATCCAATTCAAACTTCTCCTGCTGATCTATAAATGCATTCACTCTGCAGCTCCTCGGTACCATTCATCTCTCATCTCTCCTCATAACCCCCCTTGGGAACTCCGCTCTTCCAGCAAAGTGCTTCTATCTACGCCCCGCATGCCCACTCCTAACTCCAGACTTCGCTCCTTCCACCTTGCTGCACCCTACGCCTGGAATAAACTACTTGTGTCTGTACGCTAGGCACCTTCTCTAACCCTCTTCAAGTCCAAGTTGAAAGCCCACCTCTTTGCTGCTGCTTTTGGATCATGACTCACCTAGTCTCCTTTCCTCCCCCTTGTTACACCTTCCGTATCTGTGTCTTTGTGCATTCTGTCTTAACTAGATTGTAAGCTCTGATGAGCAGGAATTGTCTCTTACATGTCTATAATGTATAGCGCTGCATACGACTGGTAGCGCTATATAAATGCTGAGTAGTAGTAGTAGTAGTAGTAGTAGTAGTAATAGTAGAACTGTCTGAATTGCAAGCAGAGTTCAGGAAAGGCCAAGAAATAAGAGACATCATCAAGGTCGTCAGATCCGTGAAAAGACAAAAGAATACCAAAAGGATATCTCTGTGTTTTATTGTCTGCAACAAGGCCTTTGACTGTGTAAATCATAAACTCTGGTCTACATTAAGAATCATGTGTATACCAGAATTCCCATGCATAATCTTTACACTGATCAAGAACAACAGTTTGAACGGAACAAGGGGAAACAGAATTGGTTTAAAATCAGCAAAGGTATATGACAAGGCTCCAAACTTTCCCCCTACCTGTTTAATTTATAATCAAGTCTTCCACTAATCTTCACACCTCGATTGTCTTCATACAGTCCTAACAATAATCTTCACTATGCTGATGGTACCACATTACTGGCTGAAAATGAAGATGATTTGAAACATTTGCTTCTCAAGGAACATAGTCCTAAAATGGGCCTGCACCTTAACGTGAAAAAGACAAAGATCCTGGGAACTGGCAAAGTCAATAAGTTCATCATTGATGGAGAAGAAATAGAAATAGTGGACAATTTTAACCTGCTTGGATCAATAATCAAACAAATGACAAGCAGTCAAGAAATCCAGTGACGCATTGCTCTTGGCAGAATAGCTATGAAGGATCTAGACAAGATTCTCATGAGCAGAGGTGTATCTCCACACAAAGATTCGACTTGTCCAGGCTATGGTATTTTTGATAACGTCATATGGATGTGAAAGTTAGATGGTAAAAGATTGACAGGAAGAAAATTGATGCCTTTGAATTATAGTGCTGATGAAGAATACTGTGTATGCCATCGATTGCTCAAAGAACAAACAAGTAGGTATTAGAGGAGATCAAACCTAAGCTTTCTTTAGAAGTTCAGATGATAAAACATCCACTTTCATACTTTGGACACATCATGTGAAGAGAGAGATCATTAGAGAAAAACATTATGCTTGGCAAGGTCAATGCAAAAGAGGAAGGTCAGCAATGCAATAGATCAATACAATAACAGCTATGGATGCCACTTTATTAGCAAGTAACCACCTGACTGAAGTCCTAACACAGTTTAGGACAACTGTGCAGAGGGTTGCCATGAATCGGATAGCAACTCAATGGCACTTTAACAACAACATATATGCCAGGTAGTAGCTGTAAATCTTGACGAGGACAATTTTGATCATACATGTGCATTCCCTCTGTGAAATGGGGAATACATGTGTAGATTTTTGTCTCACTCAAGGTATGCCAAAACCGTGCCCCCACCTGCTCCTTTGCAATATTATTAACATCTATGTATAAATGTTGCCCTTTCCAAAATTACCACATATATGCCATATTTTCCATGTGGAAATTAGAATAAGTCTTTTAAAATTACTCCAGTTTTAGGCTTTGAATTCAGTCTCCCCCTATCTACCACTATCCTTTGGGAGTTAAAAGTACTTTTCTTTCTTTTTTTTGTCTTGTTAAGTAAAACATCTTTGTTAAGTGATTCTCCCCAAAATAAGTGCTGCTTTAATTCAGATAAAATGATAAATAAAAATTGCCATTCTGAGTCAGACCATAGGTCTATCAAGCCCAGTATCCTCTTTCCAGTACTGGCCAAGCCAGGACACAAGTACCTGGCAGGATGCCAAAAGTTAGACAAATTCCATGCTAATTGCTAATGATCTATATACCTTTCCTCCAGGACCTTGTCCAAACTATTTTTAAACCTATCTACACTATCAGCCTTTTACAATTGTGTTGAGTGAAAAAAATATTTTCTCGAATAACTTCATTGTATATTATTTAGTCTTTGTACTTTTTGAAGGAATAAACAAGCTATTCACATTTTTTCTCATTCCACTCACCTTTGTCCCATCTCTACTTAGCAGTCTTTTCTTCAGACTGAACAACCCTAATCTCTTTATCTTTTCCACCTAAGGATATGAATAAAGCGCATGTGATTGTTGAAAAGGTTACTTTAGATGGTAATTCAAAGTTCTTGGACATAGTGCTTTTCTTCCCACCCCTTTTCCTTATTCTTGATTGGTTCCCAGGTGGATGTTTTCCTGTTCACTCTTGTCTCTGCAATTCCTCCGATAGAAAACTGTAGCCTCGCCTTCAGATATATTACAGCACTAGTGACAACTGGTGCGGGACTACAAACTATCACTCCTCTCCTTTATTCCTGCCAGATAATGAGAGGTATTTATTTATTTATTTATTTATTTATTTAACAGTATTTCTAAACCGCCTTATCTTAATAATCAAGGTGGTATCACAGCAAGCAATCAGGTAAAGTGTGTGTGTTGTACATGCAGTGAGGATGAAACTTGGTTGTGTGATGGCGGTGTTGGGTGCTTGATTTGTTTGAGCTATGTACAAGGTGGGCTATTTACAGTGGTGCTAAAAACACATTTTATATACATACAGTTGTTTAGGAGGATTGGAATGCTGTTATCCATTCTCTTAGGTTATGTGATGTGACCATAGTGCTCTATGAACAGCATGGTTTTCAGTTGTTTTCTGAAGTCTTTGAGGTCTGGAGTTGCCCTTAGATCGTCCGGTAGATTGTTCCATATTGTTGGAGCAGCCATGGAGAGAGCTCTGTTTGTTGTATCCTTGCGTGTGTGCTTGTATTCATTTGGGGTACTGACTCGGTTGCGTGTTTGACTTCTTCTAGGACGTGCGCTGATTTCCGGTTGTATGAGCGTGTGGAGGCTGTTGGCTGATGTGTGCTCTTTAATCTTAAATAGGTTTATGATAGTCTTGTATCTGATGCGAGCACTGATTGGGAGCCAGTGTAAGTCCTTTAATGTAGGTGTGATGTGCTCCTGCCTTGCGGTTCCGGCTATGATTCGAGCTGCAGTGTTTTGTGCCAGCTGGAGTGGTTTGAGAGCTTGTTTTGGTAGTCCAAGGTATATCGGATTGCAGAAGTCCAGTATTGGGGTTATCAGTGCTTGACAGACGGTACGGAAGTGTTCTGGGGCGAGGAGTGGTTTCAGTCTCCTGATGATTCGCATCCTGTAGTAGGCTTTTTGGATTGTTTTGTCTATGTGTGGTTTGAGGTTGAGTTTACTGTCCAGAGTAACCCCAAGGTATCTCACCTCTGATCTTATCGGTATCGTAGTGCTTTGTATCTTTATGTTTGGTGGGTGTATGAAGCTCTGGTTCCGAGTGATGATTAAAGCTTCGGTCTTGTTGTAGTTTATTGCGAGGTTGTTGTTTTGGCACCACTCCAGTTTGCTCTCCTTCCAAAAGAGTAATTTTATAAACCACTTTTTTTTCTTAAAATGTTTTAGGTGCATCAAAGGGCTTTCATCAAACTAGGACACACCTAACTGTACCCGTTGGAGAAGCTGATGCATGTTTGTAGAGTGAGTGAGCTCGGGGGAGGAGTTTAGATGGGCTCAAAATTTAATTATGTATTTTATGAAATGCACATGCTTGCGCATAAAGTATATGCCTAGATTTACACCTCATGAATTCATTTCTGCCGGATTCTTGCTGGTATTTTATAAAGACACACAGTATAGGTACCTAGATGTCTTTATAAAATAAGCTAAAAATAGGCACCTTTCTGTCCTATTAACTTAGGCAACCTGTTATAAAATTATTCCCCGAGAACGCAAGTGGGAAAATTGCAAAAAAATTCAGATGCTAACTCTGACTGGGAAGTAAGAAACATACCTGAGGGATACACTTGAATGAATTCTCTTTTTTCCTCTTTTTCTCCACAGGTGATTGGATGGTTACCTCTCGCTTGGCACAGCAGATCCTCTGTCCCTCATCCGTAGAATCAGTCAGGCTGTCCTTGTGGAAGGAAGATCATGGGCACTTGCATACAAAGCCCTTTCTCATTTCTTTCCAGTTTGAACAAGAGACTCCTTCTGCCCTGTGAGCGATAGGAAAGCCCAGCCTCTATTGCTTCGCATTGCAAAATGAGCTCAACTTAGGAGAAAAGATTCCAGGCATAGAGAGCCTACTTCTGAGGCTTCTACAACTTACATACATTAGGGATGTGCATTCATTACCTTCTATTCAGTTTAATAATGAGCCTTAACATTGTTAGGGGCATGTGTACTAAATCCTGCACCTACTAATATGTGTGTGGGCAATATTACCAGAGTAGGACTTGGTGCTAACTGCAGGGGGGTATGTAGATTTGGCCCTCTGCAATTCCTGCATTGTGGCATGGCAAAACAGCTGTGGGAGCAACTAATGCCACCCATTGAGGTGGCATTTGTTGCTCCCATGCTTCATGCAGCTATTGCAAGTAGCATGGGCTACAAATGTCCATGCTTGTTGTGCCACCTCAGGGAAAAACCCCATCTCATCCAGTCTCCACCAAGACACACATTGCCTAGATAGCATAGGGCCCTGTACAACATTTTAGGGCCATACCAATACTAGTTAATAACCCCAGGCTGCCCTGGTTGGGCAAGTTGGTAATCATGCCCTTCAGTGTGCACAAATTGTTTTGGTGTGAGTTAACCTAAGAATTAACACACAAATAATTGATTTGCATGTATTAAAAGTTCTGGTGTGCAAAAACAGTTATTAAAATGAATATGTGAAACAAATTTAAAAAGAAAATTGAGAAGAGCCAAACTGAAAAAAAGGATTTAATAATTTTTAACCCCTTGCATATCTGTAATATTTAGAGGTAAGTATGTATGTAATATAAAGCATATTCATCATTTTCAGTGAAGCAAAATTTACAGTCACAGTGAGAACTACTGATTAGATAATTATTGCTCATTGGATGCAATTATATTCCTTACAAATCAATTAATGAAATTATCTGAAGTCCAAGTGCTTCAGACAATTGTAAAATTACCCCAATCTGCTGTTTTCTAAATGTGCTGTATCAGACAATGCCCTTTTCTGACCTGCCAATCTGTTCCATAGGGTTTTGTTTCTGCAAGATAACGTCTAGTGCCCCACTTTGTGCCCAGCTATTTGAAATGGATGCTACATATGCTGAGGGAGAGAAAGTGGAAGCATGGGGCTGAAGTGACATCTACTGGACAAATGACTTGGAACCTGAAAAATGAAATTTCCTGGGAGTCGTTCGGTTTTGGTCCTCTTGCAAAAGAGATGGCTTGGACTTTTTGTAATGATATATTTACCTACTTAGGAGAAGTAATACAAATGATTAGCCATATAAACCTAAGAAAACCACTGCTACAGTTGTGATCAACATTATTGGAACCCTTGAAGTTGAACATGTCCAATATCCCCTTAAAAAAAAAAGAAAAAGGGGTCATGAAATGGCTTTGGATTATATATGCACACATATTTGACACACAAAAAAATAAAATAAGACCAATTAAAAAAGGAAATAGTATAAAAACTAGGACATTGCCAGGACATGGCTATTGGCACTCTTATCTTTTGTTGTTAAGTGCCATCAAGTCGGTGTTGACTCATGGCGACCCTCTGGATAGTTGTCCTAAATTGTGTTCGGTCTTCAATCAGGCGGCTCATTGTTGACAGACTGGCACCCGTAGCTGCTGTTACTGTATCGATCCATCTCATTGCTGACATTCCTCTTTTGCATTGACTTTCTATCTTGCCAAGCATGATTTCTTTCTCTAATGATCTGTCTCTTTGCATGATGAGTCCAAAGTATGAAAGTTGAAGTCTTGTCATCTGAGCTTCTAAAGAAAGCTTAGGTTTGATCTCCTCTAGTACCTGACTGATTTGTTCTTCAGGCAGTGCATGGTATACGCAGCATTCACCGCCAGCACCATAATTCAAAGGTATCAATTTTTTTCCAATCTATCTTTTTTACTGTCCAACGTTCGCATCCATATGATGTTATTGAAAATACCATGGCTTGAACAAGTCAAATCTTTGGATAGAGAGTGTCATCTCTGCTCTTCAGAATCTTTTCTAGGTCCTTCATAGCCATTCTGCCAAGAGCAATGCATCGTCATATTTCTTGATTGCTTGTTGCTTCTTTATTGATAGTTGATCCATGGATTTGAATTGTTTAAAATGGGCACTCATAAACAATTAAAATCCATTCAAACACAATGACAACATTCTCATTATAGTAAAATTAGACACACCTGTGATTATCAGTACTCGTATGACTTGAATCAACTAATGAATGATGGCTCTAATGTTTAAAATGGCCACATTCACTCCATGTTCCATTTTCACAATGGTGAAAACAGAGCTGCCTGAGACCGTCAGAAAAGCCATTATCACTAAACATCAAACTTCAAAGGGTTACAAGGCTATCTCCAAAGACCTTGCAATTCCTGTGTCTATAGTTCACAATGTTATTAAGATGTTTTCTACTCATGGAACTGTCAAGAACAACCCAGAACATGGTGGGAGGAGAAAAATTAATCCAAGAAGTCTTTGAAGGTTAGTGCAAAGCATTGAAAAAACACCACATACAACCTCCAAAGAGCTTGAGGCTGACCAGGAGTAATTTGGACTCGTGCTTTCAACCCACACCATATGCCACACACTAAACAAAGATGGACTTCATGGGTGAAGGTGAAGGAGGACCCCACTGCTCAAAGACAGACATAAGACACACCTAATCTTTGCTGAAACCCACCCTGAGAAACCACAATCCTTCTGGGAAATTGCTCTTTGGACAGATGAAACCAAACTTGACCTCTTTGGCAATGTAGACCAGCGATACATATACAGGCGAAGAAATGAAGCTTATAAAGGAAAAAAACACCCTTCCTACAGTTAAATATGGTGAAGGTTCCATAATGATGTGGGGCTGTTTTGCTGCCTCAGGAACTGGAGGCCTGGAATGTGTTAAAGGAATCATGAAGTCAGAAGACTATCAAGGTATTTTGGAGAGAAACATGCTTTTTAGTGCAGAAAGCTAGGTCTGGGTCAAAGGTCATGAGTCCTCCAGCAGGACAATAACCTAAAACATACATCCAAAAATACAAAATAATAGTTAAAAAGGAAAAAGTGAACTGTTTTAAACGTGCCAGAAATGAGTCCTGATCTCTGTCCAATTAAGAACCATTGGAAAGAGCTGGTATTTGCCATTGGTTAAAAGAAATCCTGGAAATATTCATGAGCTGGAACAAATTGCAGTTGAAGAATGGGAGAAACTACAAGAAGATAGATGTATGAAACTTGTAGATGGCTACAAGAAATGTTTGGAGGCTGTAATCACTGCCAAGGGTTGTGTAACCAAGTATTGGTGAAGGGTGCCATTAATCATGTCCGGGTCATATTTTGTTTTGTGTTTTTTTTCTCAGAAATTAATATGTCTAAGTTGCACAGACATCTTTTTTGTTGTATACCTTTGAACATACTATTAAAATATTTTGATGACATACAGTTGGAATATTTCCAATTATTTTTCAAGATATTGTATACATAGAAACATAGAAACATAGAAACATGATGACAGAAAAAGACCACAAGGCCCATCTAGTCTGTCCTTCCATAACAACAACTACAACAGTCCACTTCTTACCTTTAGAGATCCTCTGTGTTGGTCCCATGCTTTTTTGAATTCAGTTACTGTCCTCATCTCTACCACCTCCACTGGGAGACTATTCCACGGATCCACTACTCTTTCCGTAAAGAAATATTTCCGCATATCACTCCTGAATCTATCTCCCTTCACCCTCATCCCATGTCCCCTCGTCGCAGAACTTGCTTTCAATTGAAAGAGGCTCTCTCCCTGAACATTTATGCCACGGAGGTATTTAAACATCTCAATCATATCACCTCTATCCTGCCTTTCCTCTAAGGTGTACATATTAAGATCCTTAAGTCTGTCCTCATATGCTTTATAATGAAGACCACTAATCATCTTAGTAGCACCCCTCTGTACCGACTCCATCCTGTTCACATCCGTTTGAAGGTGCGGTCTCCAGAATTGCACACCATACTCCAAATGAGGTCGCACCAAAGACTTATACAGAGGCATTATCACCTCCTTTTTTCTGCTAGCCATTCCTCTCCGTATGCACCCAAGCATCCTTCTAGCTTTTGCCGTCGCCTTTTCTACCTGTTTAGCTACTTTAAGATCATCGGACACAACTACACCTAGGTCCCGCTCTTCTTTAGTGGACAAAAGTACTTCACCTCCTATGCTGTATTGCTCCCTTGGATTGCTGCAGCCCAAATGCATGACCTTACATTTTTTAACATTAAATCCGAGCTGCCAAATTCTAGACCATTCTTCAAGCTTAGCTAGATCCCTCCTCATGTTATCTACACCTTCCTGGGTGTCTACTTTATTGCAGATTTTGGTATCATCTGCAAAGAGGCAAACCTTACCCGACAGCCCTTCCGCTATATCACTAACAAAGATGTTAAAAAGAATCGGACCAAGGACAGATCCCTGGGGCACACCACTGGTAACATCCTTCTCCTCAGAGTGAGCTCCATTTACTTGTACTCTTTGTCGCCTCCCACCCAACCAATTTCTAACCCAAGCAGTAACTTTAGGGTCCATCCCTAGGGTGCTCAGTTTGTTTATAAGTCGCCTGTGAGGAACAGTGTCAAAGGCTTTACTGAAATCTAAATACACCACATCTAGAGCTCTCCCTCGGTCCAACTCCCTGGTCACCCAGTCAAAGAAATCAATCAGATTTGTCTGACAAGACCTGCCTCTGGTGAATCCATGCTGCCTCGGATCCTGTAATCCGCTGGACTCCAGAAACCTCACTATTTTCTCTTTCAACAGCGTTTCCATTAATTTACTCACCACTGAAGTTAAACTAACCGGCCTGTAGTTTTCAACCACATCCTTACTTCCGCTTTTGTGTAAAGGCACCACATGAGCCTCTCTCCAGTCCTTTGGCACCACTCCCGACTCCAATGAGGCATACCTAAATGCAAGAGTGCCAGTAATGTTTACCACAACTGTACAATAAGCCTGGGAGTGAGCAATGAGATAACGGAACACTCTTTGGGATCTGCTGGGTACTTCTTGATAATCCAGATTTGACGTTATCAGAATCAGGCTATTGGGTTCAATGACCCAGCATGGTGTGTCTTTTATGTTTTTCATATTTATTTCTTTACAGTATTTGTTTGGCTGCATTATTATTGAGGTAGTGTAAATCGTAGAAGGGAATCCTATATTTTATCTGTGTCATATGGCTGATCTTTTCCAGTGAGGACAGAGGGTAGAACAAGGATTTTACTGTTATGGTATGGATACATTATTGCATTATTGATATAATATGTAATATTGAAATATAGCATTGGTTTCCATGTAAAACACTTTGGGCAAAAGCCAATATATAAGTGTGATATAGAACACAGACACACACACACACACACATAGCTCAAGGAACTGATACTTCCTACAGCATATTGTATAGAAATAGATTTCATAATTTTCATCATGTTGTGGATGATTTTTACCAAATGGTTTACACCATTATTTTGTTCTCTCTCATATTAGTTGGGGCATATTCTGAAAGATAACATTTAGAGGCCTTTTTACTAAAGGGCGTTAGATGTTAGCATGGGTTCTGGCGCATGCTGAAGACATGCTGGGTTCACGGCGCAGGTTGAGGTGGGATGGAGGCAGAGAGTGCGCGAGGTGAGCATCTTGCAGTCAGCCCACTCGTGGTAAATGCAAGGCAAGCAATTAGCACAGGTGCACTTTCCACCACCGCCATAGGTGCTATTTTATAAAGACAAGCGTCTTTTAGTCATTTCTGCATGTATGCGATCACATATGTGTTTAAATAGCCTCTTTATAAAATAGCGCCCAGTGGGGATTTAATGACATGTTCTTTGCCAGCGTGTATGTGCACATGGGTGGAGCATGCAAGTGTGTAGATAATGAAATACTATAATTTACCTGCACACTTGCACAATATAGGTGCCTACTTGCCTTTAGAAAATACTAGCGTAAGTGGCAGAAATCATGACTTAAGCTATGGCATGGGCGCTTAGGCCAACCCTAGAGCTGCTATAAATACCTGCACCTATGTTTTGAAAGTATGCAGGTAAAATCATCTGTGTGCATCCTTGTGTGCATTGCCCATACTCTGCCCAGAGTCCACCCACCAGGAAAGTACACACATCAAATAAATGTGCATGCTCTTACCCTGGGCACTATTACATAAGAGCCATCTGCATGCGTATATGGGTACATACACCTGAAATAGCTTCATTTAGGAACGTACTTTCATGCTTAATGCAAGTAAATGGGAAACATCCTTTTAGTACGTGATTTGTTTATCTCTATACAGTAGGAGGGGACTTTTCAAAGCTTTTCCAGCATTGGTCATGAGATGTTAGAGGATGGGATTAGGTCAGGAGATGGAGCACTTGTGCAGGGTTTTCACTTTGAAAGCCGCATGGTGCCAGGCACAGCAGGAAGCTCATGTTGCCTTGGTATAAGCCTCCTTGTCATAAGATGGAGCTGCTCCCTGTGTCCTTGGTTCCCATGCATATCTTCTGCCTGTCCCTGATATGTCTGTGTGGGATAGGTGTGCTCTCCTGTTTCCTGTCCTTCCTCATTGACCCTGCTAAGCCCAGCCCAGCCTCTGGACTGCACCAGCACTGGCTCATTTGCAGTCTGTGATTCCTTAGTCTCTACAGTGTGTTCTTGACTCCCTGGTTCCGGTCTCTGTTCTGACTCCAGCTGTCCATGTACTGTGCTTCCTTGGATTCTTTGTCAGTGCTCCTGTTTATGAATTATCTCAAGTGCTTCCTCTTGACTCATTAATGAAGGGAACTTGCCCTTGTATGAAGATCTATGTGTTCCATGCCTCTATCTATGATATTGCTACCTCTGTAGTCCTGCAAAAGGATGAGTGAAGGGAACTTGCTCCTGTATCGAAAATTCTTATATTCTGAACTAGCGTTAAAGATGCAGGTATACTGAAAGAGTGGATTCTGAAGGCTAGGTGAGCGTTAAACTTGCCTTGAACTTATTGTAATGCACACTCTGTTCATTACAAAGGAACCAGCTCTCCGTGGCTGCTCGTGTCCCAGCCAGGTTCCCCTCACACGGAGATACTTTTAGTCATTATGCTTGCAACTGCTTCAAATCAAGGGCAAAGATATATGGAACTTATTGGTCTGAGCGGGTATTACACCTACTGAGGGTAATTTTATAAAGGTGGCCTAAGGAAACGCACGTTCCGACATACACAAATCATGACACCTTCTTTTCTTTATAAAATCAGGGAGTAAGTCCTAAGATCTGCACATCAAACCTAGGCACAAACACTTGTGCCAGCCCTAGATGCAACTTATGCATGTAAATTTGCACTCCACCCACACTCTTCCCCTGTTCATGCCCACCCCAAACGCATGTGCCACTAGCCTGATGCAGGTAGTTATAGAATAGCTCTTCGCTAAAGTACGCA
Organism: Ichthyophis bannanicus; assembly: GCA_033557465.1. Taxonomy (NCBI): domain Eukaryota; kingdom Metazoa; phylum Chordata; class Amphibia; order Gymnophiona; family Ichthyophiidae; genus Ichthyophis; species Ichthyophis bannanicus. Next base: position 1,237,671,231 of record CM066033.1, on the reverse strand, counting down.
CACAAAGAAGTCATGGAAAATGCATGATTTTCACATGTCGATGGCACATAACTTTACAGGGCTCATTATAAATTAGCTTTGCAAAGTCTGTGAGGCAAAATTTGTGAGGAGACACCCCCCCCCCCCCCCCAAAGCCAACCAGTAGATTGTGCCTCTTTCAGTTTCAGGCAGGCTTTGAGCCCTCTGTAGTAATGGAGCCCAGAAAAAGCCCCCCCCCCCCGACTGGCCCTACCCATGGCCATGCTACATGAGCTGTTCCTTTCGCAATTGTCCCCTAAATAGCTCTCTATTTATATATGTGTATCCAGCTGTCTATATACAGTATCCACACTGTTTTTCCTTTTCCTGTGTACAGAGGAAAACTGTAGACAGAGATAAAATCTAGTTCCTTAATAGTAGTTGATTAAAACTTTGGCACAGAGGAGGTCAGTCTAGGGTGAGATGTGGTAGTGGAAAAATATCTACCTGGCATATCTCATGGAATGTGTTGCAATAGCTTTGAAAAACTCTGGAAAGGCAAGGCAAAGGAATTTTAAAGAAGTTAAAGAGGTACTGGCAGTGTCTGTGACTGAAGACAGCTCAGTGGAAATATTGCTTTCCTAGTTTTGTTTTTCTTTTTATCTTTCCCTGGCAATATACTGACATCTAGTGGGCATAAGGTTTCCCAAAATATATTTTCCATGCCAATGAATCTCATTCATTACGCTTTTCTTCTCACGGGCAGAGAATGGTGAGGGGACCTTAGTGAATCAGGTCTAATCTCTTACAACAGATGTACAAAAAGTCAGTTTCCCCAGGGCTGAAAACGAGTCTGGTTTTAATGAATATTCCTAAGAGAACAAAATAAATAAATAAAATATATTTAGGGGCCCTTTTACTAAAGTGTGCTAAAATTTTGCAATGATTACAGGAGGGAGGAGTGGCCTAGTGGTTGGGGCAAGGTACCACAGGCCAGAAGGGTGGTGGTTCAAATCCCACTAGAGGACAGCAATCTTGGGCCAGAAGGACTGGAGTTTCTAGTCCAACAGGTGCTCCTTGTGGTCTTGGGCAAGCCACTTAACCCTCCATTGTCCATGTTCCCTGTAAGTATTAGTGTATGTCTCATATCCCCTCGTGTTAAATGTATCCCCCAACTGCTTTGACCTGGTGAAAAGTGGGATATAAATGCAGCTATGTAAATAAATAAAATTACAGGGCATTGCAAAACTTAACTTATTGTGAGTGCAACACCTCTGCACAAGCTGTTGGGGTGTACAGTTAATACAAATACTTACCCTCCTGTATTTGGTTCATACATTCTCGGCAGTAGTTCAAGGCAAGCTCAATTGGGTACTGTAGGTTATCTCTATCCTCATAGTGCTCCCAATTTAAGTTTGTACCTGAGAAAATGGAGGGTTAAGGAATACCAGGGGGATTTGAATGGTGCTTTCTTTGCTCAGCAGGCTAGGCTCCTCCATGCTACAACAGAGGTGCATGTCCCACCATTTACTCAGATGTGACTGGTTCGCATCGGAGCATGGTGGGGGCAGCCCAGCGGCAGCACTCAGCCATGGCAATATTGAGCTGCTGCCCGGTTATGGTGACACCGCAAATGTAAGATGCAGTAAAGGCTGGCTTAACTTCCGCCAAGGAATCTAACCAGGCAGTGGCTGAATATCACCACTACCCAGTTAGATTCCTGCCAATCCAGAAAACCCGGATAGTCAATGCTAGCCATGTTAGAAAGGCTAGTAGCCACCGCTGAATACCACCCCCCCCTTTGTTTTTATGCTTTATGTCCATTAATCTAATGTACCTGTGTAATGTCTTTCAGTAGGGATTAACACAGAATGGCTGCTGTATATGGAGCTAGGCAATTTATTATATAAAAAGGATGAGGCTGACAAAGTGAGCAGTGCAAGTTTGTAATGGTTCAAAAGACCCCTAATGTATCAAGGCTCCATGGAATTGATGGGGGTCCCCAGAGCACGTGCACGTCCAAGAGGCAGCAGCTGGTTAGCTTCTGCATGGGTTTTACCCTCACAAGCATGCTGATTGACTAGAAGTAAGAGGAGAATATGATGCCTAGATTCTCATCTTCCTCCTGATCTTACAACCGGGACCCAGCTCATTGTTCAAATGATATTGCAGTATCGATTCCCACACACTTCAAACCCCAAGTCGGGTGCTAGGTAGCGGAGGATGAGAAGGTTTCCCAAGACACCATCTCTGACCTTTCTCGCCAGCCAGCCAATAAGTCTGAGAAGAGAGGCAAATCAGTGGATAGAGGAAGGGAGGGAGGAAGGTGAGAATCAGCATGAAAGGAGACAGAGAGAATGGGCTAGGGAATGCAGGGTGTGAGAGACAAAAGGGGGCAGATGACATGTAGGGGAAGGGGCAGGGAAACAGAAGAGTTTAGTGGTGTGTGTGCATGTGCCGAGTGAGAGAGAGAGAGAGAGAGAGAAATGTGAGTCTGTGTGACAAAGGAAAGAAATACACTAAGGGGGTGGGGGGTTGGGAGGGGGTGCACCCACACACTGTGAGAGAGAGAAGGAAAGGATCTACACCTGGGAGGGAGATGTAATGAGAATCCTCCCTTCCCCTCTCCAGATTCCCTTCCATCCCTGTACACCGTTAACCCACATCATAAACGAATCCTTTACCCAAGGACACATGCCAGATGCCCTCAAGACCACAATAATTCGACCAACCCTGAAAAAGCACAACCTAGACCCCCTAGACCCCACCTCCTACAGACCAGTAGCGAGTCTCCCCCTCACCGCCAAGATAATAGAGAAGGTAGTCCAACGTCAACTCCAAGAACATCTGGACATCAACAATATACTAGACCCGCAGCAACACGGCTTCCGACCACTACATGGAGTCGAGACCCTCATGACCACACTGATGAACACCCTCATCATAAGAACCCAAGAAAAACACTCCGGATACATCCTGATCTTCCTAGATATATCAGCGGCCTTTGACACCATCTCCCACGACATCCTCATACACAGACTCCAAACAATTGGAATCAAAGATACTGTACTCCAATGGTTCAGGTCCTATCTAACCAACCGACAGCAACTGATCCGCACCAGCACCTCAACCTCGCCCCCCTACCGGCAACATCAAGGAGTACCTCAAGGATCCACATTATCAGCCATGCTCTTCAATATCTACCTCCGTCCACTCTGCTCAGTCATACGCACCCACAACATCAACTTCCACATATACGCAGACGACATAATGCTCTACGCACCAATTACAACCACAAACCCAGCAAATGACCAGCTATCAGCCTGCTTCACTAACGTATCCAACTGGCTACAAGAGAACAACCTATCCATTAACATTAAAAAAACCGAAGCTCTTATAGTAACAAAAGACCCAGACTTCAAGCCACCTACCCACCTCAGCATGGGAACCACGCAAATTCAAGTACAGCCACAAATAAGATATCTAGGCATTATCATTGACCAAGTTCTAACCCTTAAGCATCAAATCAACAAGACCACCGGAACTATATTCCACAAAGCTAAAACTGTACAACGTCTCCGACCCCTCCTCGAACCTCAGGACTTCAGGACAGTAATGCAGACTGTGACACTCCCACATCTGGACTTCTGTAACATAATCTACCATGGACCCCTCCTCGAACCTCAGGACTTCAGGACAGTAATGCAGGCTGTGACACTCCCACATCTGGACTTCTGTAACATAATCTACCATGGACTACCCGCCACACAAACCAACCCCCTCCGAACTGCCTTAAATACTACGGCAAGGATTATTCAGAATGCGAAAAAACGGGACCACATCACTCCAGTCCTAAGAGACCTACACATTCTTCCCATTGAAGCAAGAATCAAGTACAAAGCCATCCTACTCACCCACAAAACCATCCACCAAACACAGAACACCCCGCTTCACACCTTACTGCCTCGCCCGATCCACGGCAGAACAACCAGACAATCCTCCAATAACTCCATCACCGTCCCCCACAAAAGAACCAAGTCCACACAACGGACCTGCAACAGAGCCTTCGAACTTTATGCTCCATCCCTCTGGAACTTTCTGCCGAACCACATCAGAAACAACAGTGATCTCACATCATTCAAAAAACAGCTGAAAATGGTCCTATTCCGTGAACATCTCTGAACAGAAACACCACCCCCTCTTCAAGAACCCATGATTAGAAACTGTAGGATTGTACATGTCTATGTCCATCCCAAATCATTAATGTTGCCCCATGGTGATGGCCCCACCCTATAACCATTGATTCCCCCTCCCCCCTGCTATGTGTTACACCTCTTTGACCCGGTGAAAAGCGGGATATAAATACAGTTAAATAAATAAATCCCCAGTCCTCTCTCTTTCCTTCTCCAGTACACCAAACTCCATCTCCCCCTTCCATCTCCAAACTTTTCTCTCACCTTCTCATCCCAAATCTCTAGCCTGTTCCTTCCTTTCCCATTTGTGATCATCTCTTCCCTCGCACTTCTTCCCTGACCCCAAGAGCCCCTCTCCTCATTCCTCCCAATCTGAAAGATCACCCCTCTTCACTATGAATTCCCCTCTTCATTCAACCTCTCTTCTATCATCCTCAAAATCCCAGCTTTATGCAAAAATCCCTTACTTCATTCTCTGTACCAATACCTAGCATTTCTTTCCTGAACACACACAATTTACCTAGAGACATAAAATGTCAGAAAATGACTATATGCATTAATGACTTAATAAAATCTATGCCAATATTTAACATATTATTGAAACTCTTAAACACAAGTTTTAAATTTACAACAGAATCACTATTAAGCTGCTGCAGTCCACTTTGGACTGTGACTATGGCCTCTTCAAGGCCTAGCTTCCATGTTTGTGATGTATAGAGGATTTCAATATGCCAGATGTTGATTGGCGCATCCCTGCTGCAGTATCATCTAGAAGTAAGGAGATCCTGGATTCTCTAGAGGGAGAACTATTTAGGTAACTGGTAGTAGAACCCACACATGAATGGCCATACTGGACTTGGCGCTTAGCAATGGTGAAAGTGTTTCTGATGTTACAGTGGAAGATCATCTCACATCCAGTGATCACCAGATGGTGTGGTTCAGTATTAGGACTAGGGCTAATAAAATCCATTCGAAAGCAAAGGTCTTAGACTTTAGGAAAACTAACTTTGCCAAGATGGGCAAATACCTCAAGGAGTTGTTAGCGGGATGGGAACAGCTGGGGGATGTAGAAAAACAGTGGGAAAAAATTGATATGGGATATATTAAGGGCAACCAACCTTTTGGTTAAAATGGTAAATAAAAGGAAAAGGAAACTGCAATGGTTTTGTAAGAAGTAGCTGAAAAGGTGAAGAAAAGAAGGGAGGCCTTCATGAAATACGAGAGATCACAGAGAGAGGAAGATGGGCATCTATATTTGGAAAAACTTAGAGAATCTAGCAAAGTAGCCAGGAAAGCAAAGAGTCAAAAGAGGATGGCAATAAAATGGGGGAATAAGACATTTTTCAGTTATGTTAGTGAGAAGAGGAAGGGCTAAAGTGATATTGTCAGACTCAAGGGTGAAGGGAAGGAATATGTCGAAGCTGATAAGGATAAAGTGGAATTGCTTAACAAATATTTCTGTTCTCTGTTCACAGATGAAGATCCAGGAGCAGGACCTCAGAAAACACCCCAAAACAGGAAAAGAAGCGAGGGGCATATTGAACAATTTTCAGAAGACTCTGTTCATGAGGAACTAGCTAAACTTAAAGTAGACAAAGCAATGGGACCAGATGGGATACATCTGAGAAAACTAAGGGAACTTGCGGACGTTCTAGCAGCTCTACTGACTGACGTTTTCAATGTCTTGTTGGAGTCGGGAGTGGTGCCAGAGGACTGGAGAGAGGCTCATGTGGTCCCTTTACACAAAAGTGGAAGTAAGGATGTAATTGAAAACTACAGGCTGGTTGGTTTTAACTTGGTGGTGAGTGAATTATTGGAAGTGCTGCTGAAAGGGAAAATAGTGAGGTTTCTAGAGTCCAATGGATTACCGGATCAGAGGTGGCGCTTGTCAGACATATCCAATTGATTTCTTTGACTAGGTGACCAGGAAGTTGGACCGAGGGAGAGCCCTAAATGTGATGTATTTAGCCTTTGACACCATTCTGCACAGGCGACTTATAAACAAACTGAGCACCCTAGGGATAGACCCTAGTTATTGCTTGGGTTAGAAATTGGTTGAGGATATGAGGACAGACTTAAAGATCTTAATATGTATACTTTAGAGGAAAGGTGGGATAGAGGTGATATGATTGAGATGTTTAAATACCTCCATAGCATAAATGCAGAGGAGAGCCTCTTTCGATTGAAAGCAAACTCTGCTACGAGGGGGCATAGGATGAGGGTGAAAGGGGATAGACTCGGGAGTAATATGCAGAAATATTTCTTTATGGAAAGAGTGGTAGATGTGTAGAATAATCTCCCAGTGGAGGTGGTAGAGATGAGGACAGTATCTGAATTCAAAAAAGTATGGGAAAAACAGAGGATCTCTTGAGGAAAAAAGGGGACTGTTGTAGTGGTTGATATGGAAGGGCAGACTAGACAGGCCATGTGGTCTTTTTCTGCCATCATGTTTCCATGTACTCTGAGGCTAAATAAAAAATACTATTATGGACTGATGTTCTGTGCTTCCTAAACTTTGTCTCATACTTTCAAGGGAAGACTACAATTATTTTCCTACTCCTAAATCTCCTTCTTAAAAGCACTGAAGTGTTTTCATATATGTTTTCAGGGTCAAACAATTTGAATTTCTATACTTTTTGTTAATGATTGAGCAAGACTGGGTAAGTTTCTGCAGACATGATGGGTACCGACAACTCTCAGACAATACAGTACATATTACAAAAACCTTAACAAGGATCCTCTACAGGAATGCACCAAAAACTCAGAAATATCATCAGCACATCTCCATAGCAACTACAGTCACCAAGCCACCCCTCTGTTGTCACCTTCTACATGTTTTCATCTGATCCCTTGTTGAGTGGATCAAAAGCAGATACCATGCTTCTTCAAGGCATCCATTGAACTAAAACTAAAAAGAGAACACAACGGGAAAATTTGTTCCTGTGAGATTATTTATTTATTTATTTATTTAGCTGTATTTATATCCCGCTTTTCACCGGGTCAAAGCGGTGGAACATTGAACGAGGGGGGGGACGACAATAATCAGTTTTAGGGTATGTGCCGTCACCAGGTGGGCCAACATTCATGATTTTAACAAATAGTTGGGACGTAAACATAGACATTGAGCAACAGTCTCATTGGTGGGTGTTTGTTTCTGGTCCAAAGTATTCCTGGAATATTGTGGCTTTTTGTTGTTTTCTGAACGATAAGGGGTCTTTGTTGTTTCTGATGTGATTCGGTAGAGAGTTCCAGATGGATGGTGCGTACAGTTCGAAGGCTCTGTTGCAGGTTCGTTGATTGCATTTTGTCCTTTTGTGGGGGATGGTGAGGGAGTTGTTGGTGGTTTGTCTGTTTGCTTTGTTGTGGGCTGGTCTGGTCAGTAGTGTGCGGAGTTGCGAGGTTTGGGTTTGGTTGAGAGCTTTGTGGGTGAGTAGGGCGGACTTGTACTTGATTCGTGCTGTATGTGTAGCTCTCTCAGGATTGGGGTGATGTGGTCTTATTTTTTTGCTGATTGGATAATTCTTGCTGTGGTGTTTAAGGCAGTCCGGAGTGGGTTGGTATGGGTGGCTGGGAGTCCATGGTAGATTATATTGCAGTAGTCCAAGTGGGGGAGTGTTAGGGTCTGCATCACTGTTCTGAAGTCTTGTGGTTCGAGGAGAGGTTTGAGGCGTTGCACTGTTTTAGCCTTATGAAATATTGTAGCGGTGTTTTTTTTTGATTTGTTGTTCAAGTGTGAGTGCTTGGTCTATGATGATTCCCAGGTGTCTTATCTGCGGTTGTATTTGTATTTGAGTGGTCCCAATGCTGAGGTGTGAGGTGGCGTGAAGTCCGGGTCTTTTGTTACTATGAGGGCCTCTGTTTTCTTTATGTTGATGGATAAGTTGTTTTTTTGTAGCCAGCTGGATACTGCCGTGAAGCATTCTGATAAGCATTTGCTTGATGGGTTGGAGATTGTAATTGGTGCGTAGAGCATTATGTCATCTGCATAGATGTGGTAGTGAATGTTGTGTGCCTGTATGATTGAGCAGAGTGGTTGCAGATAGATGTTGAAGAGCATGGCTGATAGTGTGGATCCTTGTGGTACTCCTTGGTGTTGCTGGAATGGGGGGAGGTTGATGAGTTTGTGCGGATCAGTTGACGTCTGTTGGTTAGGTATGAACAGAACCATTGGAGTACAGTATCTTTGATGCCAATTGCTTGTAGTCTGTGTATAAGGATGTCGTGGGAGATGGTGTCAAAAGCGGCTGATATGTCTAGGAAGATCATGGCATATCTGGAGTGTTTGTCTTGGGTACCTATGACGAGGGTGTTCATTAGTAACGCCATGAGGGTCTCGACTCCTTGGAGTGGGCAGAAGCCATGTTGTTGTGAGTCCAGTATGTTGTTGGTGTCCAAGTGTTCTTGGAGCTGTTTCTGGACTACTTTTTCAATTAGTTTGGCGGTGAACGGGAGGCTTGCTACAGGTCTGTAGGAGGCGGGATCGAGGGGATCCAGGTTGTGTTCCTTTAGGGTTGGTCGGATGATTGAGGTTTTGAGGAGGTCTGGCATGTGCCCTTGGCTGAGGGATTCATTGACAATGTGGGTTAATGGTGTGTTCAGGTCATCTTTGGTTTTCTTTATCCATTCTGTAGGGCAGGGGTCGAGAGAAGAGGTGGTGGTATTTAGGCGAGAGATGGTGGATGCTATTTCCTCTTTTGTGGTTGGTTTAAATGTGCTCCTTTCTCTGGCTATAGTGGTGGGTTGGGTTGTTGTTGTTGTTGTTGTTGTCTCAGCGTCCAGTTGTGGATTTTGTGTTTGATGAAGCTGTTTGTATTGTCTTGCGAGTAGTTCGGGTGGGATGTTTGGTAGCTGGTCGGAGTGGTTTGGTACTTTTGTCAGTTTTTTGACGATGTTGAAGAGTTCTCATGATTTGTTTATGGATGTGTTTATGATCTTTGAATGGAAGGCTTTTTTTGCCTTATCCGTTTCTGTGTGGTATGTGCTTAGTTCATGCATATAGATCATTTTGTCGTTCTCTTTTTTGGGTTTTATCCATTTTCTTTCTGCTCTTCTGAGTTTGGTCTGAAAAGAAATCTGAAAAAATCAGAAAAAAAAATAAGAGGGTTATTTTAAGTACACTATGTACCCTCACAACTAATTTTAGAGATGACACTGGATGAATGATTGTTGTTGGTTGAACAGATATGTGTAATTTAACTGTTGGAGAATATTTCCAGAGAGCCTTGTGCGAACTTATTATTCAGCTTGCTACTGCTGAGTTCATAAATTTAATGATATAAATCTTGTGGAACTGGTATTTAGAATGCAACTAAACTTTGTTTTCTTGATCTGGTATGCTGGAATGGTTATTTAAGGCAAATCAGGGAGAGCTACCTGTTAGTCTTAAGAAATCTACTGTCTCCGCCCCCCCCCCCCCCCTCTCCATTCTGAACAGAGGGAACTTAGGCAGCACATCACCAAGTAGTTTTCAGCCTCTCTCTAATCCTCCAAATTTTATGGAAATCATTGAAAGGAGAGTAAATACTCCAGACTGGGGAGCTGAGCATACGATTAGCTTAAGTTTGGGTTAGACAGAATTTCTTATCGTGTGGGTAGAACTACTGCAGTTCCAGTTTTATTAAAACTGCTTCAGTTCTAGCCACACAATAAGAAATGCTATCCATTAGGGCCATCAAAACAGATTCAGTTCCAGATCTTGAATGAAATCTGGTATGCTCAACTCCCCAGTATGAGTATTTACTATGCTCTCAGAGGCCAATGCCATTCAGGGTATGTCTGGGCCATCCAGATGTTCAGAATCTGGATGGCCCAGATCTGCACCTGATTCTGCACCTACGGGAGCTATTTCTCATGGTAGAAGAATCGGGTGCAGAGGGCTTAGACGGCCCGGCCATGCTCCGATCCAGATGGTCAAATCCACCCAGTGCTCCCACATGGAGCCTAGTGCCATGGCACTGGGACACCATGCAGAAGCCCCAATCGTCCACTCAGCTGCAAAGTGCATTTTCCCCTCAGCCCAACCCACAATCAGGCCATCCGGGGCTGGCATAAAACTGCGGGGGAACCCCCTGGCTGACTTACCTCTTCGGGGAGGGGGTCCTTCTCGGCTGTCCGCCAACATCACAGGGGACTTATTCCACTTCCAAGGTGGAATAAGTCCCCCGTCTAACTGCCCAAGCCCAGACATACAGGGCCATCACCGGAATATGTCCTGTACATCTGGGGTCAGAGTCACGCCTCCAGCCTGTCCTTGCTCCTCTTCTGGCTCACCCCCTCCCACCCTCATACAGAGCTCCCTGCACATCTCTGCTGTACGTGCGGGGTGCTCTTCAGAGGGAATCGTACCCAGGAGTTTAGCAAGGATATATATCCGACCCGGACATATATCCCTGCTAAACACGGATCAAAATAGACCCATCAATGATTTCTGTAAAATTTGGAAAATTGGAGAGAGGCAGAAAACTACTTGGTGATGTGCTGTCTAAGCTGTCTCTGATCAGAATGGGGTGTAACAATAGGTTTCTTGTTGTTTGATTGACTTAGGTCCTTTCTTTTTGATGGGAAGTTGTTTGTTATCTACCTTGTAGAAAGCCTCAGAGATATTCCCTATCATAGTATATGACAGCAGATAAAGACCAGCATGGTCCATCTAGTCTCCTCAGCAGTGGCTAGAGTAGGCATACCCACCACTCTGTGCATGTCACCCCCCTCTATGCCCTTGTTTAAGGTTGTACCTGCTGCTCCGTGCAGGTCACTCCCCTCTATTTGTTGAAGCTTAAAAGATGTTTATTTTGATATTATCCTCTTGCTATAAAGGCATCCACTGTGTCTGTCCCATGCCATTTTGAATTCCGTCACTGTATTTGCCTCCACCACCTCCATGGGGACAGCATTCCAAGCATCCTCCACCCTTTCAAAGAAAAAGTTCATTTGTTTTAAGTTTATCTCCTTGCAGCTTCATTTTATTTCCTCTAGTTTTACAGTTCCCCTTCTTTGAAGAAGACTTGCTTGTTCATTAATACCCTTTAAGTATTTAAACATCTGTATCATATCTCCCGTGTCCTCTAGGGTATACATATTTAGGTCTTCAAGTCTCTTCTCATACTTTTTCTGGCACAGGCTCCAAATCATTTTGGTTGATTTCCTTTGGACCATTTCAGCAGAAAGGAGGAGGTATTAGTGCCCCTGTACAAGTTGCTGGTGAGGCCTAATTTTGGAGACTATATCTCAAAAAGAATAGAAAAAGATTTGAAAACAGTCCAGAGGAAATCGACCAAAATAATTTGGAGCCTGTGCCAGAAGAAGTATGAGAAGAGACTTGAAGACCTAAATATGTATAACCCTAGAGGAGAGGAAGGACAGGTGAGATATCATACAGATGTTTAAATACTTCAAGGGTGTTAATAATACGACTACTGCTACTAAACATTTATATAGCGCTACAAGGCACACACAGCACTATACAGATACATGTAAAGACAGTCCCTGCTCATGAGAGCGTACAATCTAGTCAAGACAGACAATACAACAGCTGAGGACAAGGATACAACTAGGTTTAGGTAAGGAGAAACATAGGAGATTAAGTGGATAGGATCCAAAAGCAGCCCCAAAGAGGTTAAAAGGGCCAGGGATGAAGCCTGACATACAGACTGAGGTAATTTGCTCCAGACATAAGGAGTAGCAAGGTGAAAGGATCTAAGTAGGGTTACCAACTTTTTCACCGAGAAAAACCTGACACCTGTGGCTCGCCATGCTCCATCCATTCTCCGCCCCTAGTCCCACCCCTGCCCCGCCCCCAGCCCCACCCACAAAAATTACCGAGGATACGTGTAGGCTAACTTCCTTGGTCAGATAATAATTAAACTGGGAACCCCAAAATCCAAACATGAAATGTACAACACTGGAGAAATAAAACTATAAAGTCATTTCCTCTTGCACTAAAGAAAAATGCAAAGATGTTAGCAATACACACTTCCCAGACCAGACATATTCCAGTTAATAAATTCAAAATAAAAAGCATTTTTCTACCTTCTGTTTGGTCATTTTATTTTTCAGTTGCAATTGCTCCAGTCACTTTCTTCTGGTTTCTTTGTGTCTTCTGCGAGCTATCCATTTGTCCTTCCTTCTCTTTTCCATTCTCTCTCTATTTCTGCTTTAACATACTGATTATTTCCCTTTTGCTCTTTCCCCCAATTCTTTCCTTATTCCTTTATCATCCATTTAAATTTCACCCTTCCATTCTCAAGCCCCTCTTACTCTCCCAATACCCAGCCCATCATAGACTTTTCTTCCACACATAATATTTTTTCCCCTCTCCATTCTCATTCCCCATCTATTCTAGTCCTCCCCCAAAATCAGTTCCCTTATAGTTCTAGACCCACCCAGCATCCACTCCCTTCTAGTCCCATTCTCCCATGCCCCACATCAGCCCATTTCCAGTCCTATTCCAGCTCTTCATCAGCCCATTTCCAGTGCTAGCCCTCACATCACAGACCATTTCCAGTCCTAGCCCCCCCCCATCACAGCCCATTTCCAGTCCAAGTCCCCCATCACAGCCTATTTCCAGTCCTAGGCCCCCCCACCATCACATCCCATTTGCAGTCCGAGTCCCCCCCCCCCACCATCACAGTCCATTTGCAGTCCTAGCCCCCCTAATCACAGCCTATTTCCAGTCCAAGTTCCCCCTCCCTCCACCATAGCCCATTTCCAGTCCAAGTTCCCCCCCCCCATAGACCTTTTCCAGTCCAGGTCCCCCTCCCCATCAAAACCCATTTCCAGTCCATGTCCCTCCCCCCACATAGCCCTTTTACAGTCCAGGTCCCCCTCCCCATCGCAGCCCATTTCTTTCCAGTCCAATGCCCCCCCATAGCCCTTTTCCAGTCCAGGTCCCCCCCCCTTCACAACCCATTTCCAGTACAAGTCCCCCTAATCACAGCCTATTTCCAGTCCAAATTCCCCCTCCCTCCACCATAGCCCATTTCCAGTCCAAGTTCCCGCCACCCCATAGCCCTTTTCCAGTCCAGGTCCCCCTCCCCATCAATACCCATTTCCTGTCAATGTCCCCTCCCCCCCTTTGCCCTTTTACTGTCCAGGTCCCCCCCCCAATAACAGCCAATTTCTTTCCAGTCCAAGTCCCCCCCTTGCCCTTTTCAGGTCCAGGTCCCCCCCCCCCATCACAACCCATTTCCAGTCCAAGTCCCCCCCCCCCAGCCCTTTTCCAGTCCAGGTCCCCTCCCCCCATCACAGCCCATGCAGTCCTTGCCCCCCCCCCCAACCGCGGCTGTCTGAGGCTTTAGAGGGAGCCGGGGAAGCCCGCGCGAGGCCCCGGCTCCCTCTGTACAGCCGCCAGCGTGAAGAGCCTTTTCCTTCACGCTGGAGGCTGTTTCTGTGAAGCCGCGAATGCTGGGAAAGGTTAAAGGGCATTGCCTTTAACCTTTCCCACCAATCGCGGCTTTACAGAAACAGCCGCCAGCGTGAAGGAAAAGGCTCTTCACGCTGGCGGCTGTACAGAGGGAGCCGGGGCCTCGCGCGGGCTTCCCCGGCTCCCTCTGAAGCCCTCCGGTGTGTGGGCCGCCCCGGGGAAGGTTTTTTTTTTTTGGACGGGTTGGGAGAAAAGCCAGTTTTTTGCTCTGGCCGCTCCCGATCTTGCGGCCAGAGCAAAAAACCGGCTTTTCAAGGGCCGGTTTTACCTCTGCGCCGGCAGCCGGCCTGGCCATGGAAAAACCGGCCAGGCCGGCTAAAAACTGGCCAGTTGGCAACCCTAGATCTAAGTCTGAAGATGGCAGTAGAAGAAAAGGGCACAGACAGAAGCAATCCACTAGTAGAGTGGAGTTCAAGAGGAGGGTTGTAGGGAGAGATGAGAGAGGAAAGGTCGGGAGGAACAACAGAACGCATGCATTTATAGGTAAGTAGGAGAACGTTTGAATTGTATATGGAAATGAATGGGAAGCCAGTGAAGTGATTTGAGAAGAGGGGTTATATGAGCTTATCGGGGTTGATGGAAGATTAGCCATGCAGCTGAGTTTTGAACAGATTGAAAGGGGGAGAGACAAAAAACCCTTTTCAAAGGAGAAGCTGTAAAACAAGAGGAAAGAAAATGAATCTGCAAGGAGATATCAACCTAGACAACCCTGACTACACCAGAATAACAGACTGCCTCAACAACATGTCCAACTGGCTACATGACAACAACCTTGCCATAAACTACAACAAGACAGAAGCACTTCTCATCACAGCTTCAACCCGCCACCCTCCATCAATGTCAACAATTCAACAATACCTTTAAAAAAGGAGGTGAAATATCTCGGAGTAACGCTCGATAGGGAGCTCAACCTACAGTCACACATCAGAAGGACCACCAAAAATGCATACTTCAAGATGAGAATAATCAGACGCCTCAAGCCACTCCTCACACAAGATCATTTCCGCACAGTCTGTCAAGCTCTAATAACCCCCATACTCGACTTCTGCAATCCGATCTATACAGGTATGTCAAAACAGTCGATCAGACCGCTACAAATGGCCCAAAACACGGCGGCATGAATAATATCCGGAGCATCAAAACAAGACCACATCACCCCCATACTAAAAGACCTACACTGGCTCCCACTCAGCTCACGTATCAAATACAAGACAATCCTAAACATATTCAGAATCAGACACAGGAACTCTGCCCTCAGCCTTCAACCCCTCATACAACCCGACGTCAGTATAAGACCTAGAAGAAGAGCCACATCAGACACAATCAACATGCCAAAAGACTACACAAAGGCATGCAAGTCCACCGCACAAATAGCGCTATCAATGGCAGCCCCTTGGATGTGGAACGCACTCCCTGATGAACTGCGATCCACGGAAGACACCAAGGACTTTCGGAAACAACTAAAGACTCTGCTCTTCCTGGAACACTACGGCTCAAACACATAATGGGAGATACAGCCACGGACTAACGACTTAGCTGCACGCTCATTGTACATAGCACTGTATAAAGCTCATGCTGTAAATAGCGCACACTAATCAACCTACCCACATGCATACACAGCCACTGTACAGTACAAGAATACCTTGAACACAAATGCCAACTCCTTGATTGTTTGCAGTGTACACCGCCTTGATTGAAGGATAAGGTGGGATAGAAATACCCTTTAAATAAATAAATAAATAAGAAAAACTTAAAAGCAAGTTAGTGAGGTGGTTTTTAAAGAGGCTACAGACCATTTAAAATATGGCTACATGAATGGTAATGGATAGCTCCTATTGGATTACTGGCCAAGTTTCACTGGCTTCCAGTAAATAAGCAGATAAAATTTAAGCTTTTGGCGTTACCATTTGTATTTTAAGAAGTAATAGATCACTTTATTTGATACACAGGCTAAGGTGGTGTTTCCCAGGATAGGTGCTAAGCACCATATTAGACAGTTACATATTCTCACAGTTCGTGTGATACAGCGGGCTCACCTTAGGAAAGACACTAGTCCTATCATGGCCCCTGAACTCTGGAACCATCTGCTATGTGAAATGCACCTTTATGTTTTTAGAAAGAAGATTAAGACCTTCTTATTTACAGAAGTATTTACTCAATGCTGTCAGTTTGGTAGAAGGCTCATTAGTTTCCCAATTCTGAGCTCAAGATAAATTACATTCAGGGACATAAATTGTTTTCCTGCCCCACTGGGCTCACAATCTAAGTTATACCTGAGGTAATGGAAAGTGAAGTGCAAAGAGTATCAGTGGGAAAAGGAACCCTGCTTGCTTCTCTAGTCCACAAACTGTTTCTCCAACTTCTAAGCTACTCTTCCACCACTTCAATTTTAATGTTATATTTTATTGCTCATTTCAGCAGAAAGGAGGAGGTATTAGTGCCCCTGTACAAGTTGCTGGTGAGGCCAAGTTTTGGAGACCATATCTCAAAAAGGATATAAAAAGATTTGAAAAGAATCCAGAGGAAATCGACCAAAATAATTTGGAGCCTGTGCCAGAAGTAGTATGAGAAGAGAGTTGAAGACCTAAATATGCATAACCCTAGAGGAGAGGAAGGACAGGAGAGATATCATACAGACCTTTTGGACAACTGTTGGGCCAGCTAGTAGTATATAAAGGACTCAGTAATGAATAAATGGTGCCAACTGGGGCCAGCCATTGATCTTCAGTGACACTGTCCACATAATAACAAACAAGCCCCAAGGGCCACGGAAACACTACCGGCCCCAATTAATCAATACAAATATATTAATTAATCAATTAATCACTACCGGCCCCAATTAATCAATACAAATTAATTAATAAATATACATATGCAGATCACTTATAAAGTTTTAACAGTTTAGTCAATTGTAAATATGTATATAACAATCATTTGTAAATATGTATATAGCAATCAACTGTAAGCCTGTAACCTGTATTCTGCTGTGCCCCCCCCCCCCCCTCTAATCAGAGTGTTTTTAATCTAATTCCTGGCCAGTACAGCCAACATCACCATGTGTAACAACCGCTGCTGATCACTGGAAGCAGCGGGATATAAATGTACGCTAAATAAATAAAATAATAAATAAAACAAAAAATGGCAGGTTCCAATCCACAAAAGACCTCCTAAAGAAAAAACATATTTTTTGTCGGACAAATAGCCTCCAGGCAAGAACATCTTAACTGGAGACCTACGTCCTTTTTAATCCAGTGCAGTAAAACATTTAGAACTGCTAAGCAAAGGTATATCAATTCAAAACAAGAAGTACTTAGCTGAAATCCCAGCGCAGTAGCACATCCCAACAGCGGTGGTACAACGACACAGTCCTGCATTTCGGGTCACCAAATTTCAAAGACCCTGCTTCAGGTTTTCAATCCCACCACAGTCATCTTGCACACAAGGGAAACTCCAAAAGGAAGTCCTTTAAACCCCCGCATCTGACATCAACCACAGATCACATGATTACTGCCTAGCCAACCAGCAGCCGAGAGCAACAAACATGCAAATGCCTCCTAGAAAGCCAGAAAATCAAAGGAGACTATGCCAGTCCAATTCCAAATTCAAACCCTTTGGTGTAACAGAATCCAATCTAAAAATCCATTGTTGCTCAACCCGCTGTAAACAAAACAGATGATTTCCCCATAGGTAAAAGGGGGAACCCAGTCAATAACTCACCAAGTAAAGTGAGCAAATGAATCGGCATGTTGTAAAGCATGTTGGACTATTGGGGCTAAATGTACCTGTGTATGAAGCATGCTCAGTCAAAGATTTCTTAAAAGGGCGAGTATCCAAAAGTTGTTTCATAATTTCAAGATGGTAATCCTGCTGAGATTGCAAAACCACAACCCCACCTTTATCTGCCGCCCGTATAAACAAATCATCATCAAAAGCTATTTGGTCTAGAGCTAGTTTATGTGCTGGTGTCATATTATTAAAAACTTTATGAGGGGTCTGCTCCATTTTAACCAAGTCCATCAATACTAACCGTTGCAAAGTGGCAATAGCAGAAGCCACAGGACCTGGTGGTAACCATGTAGATGGTTTGGCACTACGAGAATCATCATCAGAGCTTTTATGTGATGAAAAAAACAAACGGACCTGAAGTTTACGAAAAAATTTATATAAAGCCAAACACATAGCAAAAGGATCATACAAAACCATTGGTACAAAACATAAACCCATAGAAATCACCTGAAATTGGTCAGCACACTTATTCAGAATGCCGTTCCATTTAACAAGGAAGTCTGGTTCATCAGAGAACAACTTTGGTGGTTTTTGTATTCGCAAAACCTGAGGAATCGTCCTCATCTGTAAATACTGGGTAAGATATGCCCCATGAAGTTGCACACAAACAAATCTTCGTCGGGTTTTTAATAAGTCATCATACACATTCACATCCAAAGTGACCGCATCATCATCTTCAAATAAAGCTGCATGCATGCTGAATGATCTGATCTCGTTGCTCATCCGAGTAGGCAAACGTATTCAGGTTAGAGTCAGCCATGTCAAAGAACAAAGGGGTCCACTTAGATTAAACCATAACAAACAAGACGCAAGGGCCACGGAAACACTACCAGCCCCAATTAATCAATACAAAACAAAAAATGGCAGGTTCCGTTCCACAAAAGATCTCCTAAAGAGAAAACATATTTTTTGTCGGACAAAGAGCCTCCAGGCAAGAACACCTTAACTGGAGACCTATTTCCTTTTTAATCCCTCTACAAATCCACATTGATCTGGGTGGATTAACAAGGGTATCACCATGGATAAGCGATGCATCAGGACTGTCACAAAGATTTTATAATCCACGTTTAACAAAGATATTGGACGGTAGTTCCTACCATTTGCGGGTCCCTCCCTACCTTTTCTATGACTATTAAATTTGCTGAAGCAAAAGAACCCACCTGGGGAGACGCCTCTACCAGTGATTGATAATACTGCCGCAAAAGTTGGGCTAATTCTTTGGAGAAGACCTTATAAAATTCCGTGGGGAGCCCATCAGGGCCGGCTACCTTGCCTACAGCCAGAGAATTAATGGTTTGGCAGATTTCATTTGTGGAAATAAGGGTATCTAGCTCCTCACTTATTTCCTTATTTAGTGTTGGTCGCTTTATTCCCACTAATAGTTTCTCAAAAGCGTGCTGGGAAAACTCCATTTGTGACGCATAAAACTGAGCATAAAAGGATCTAAAAGTTTCGGCAATTTCTGGATCTTTCACCAACAGGGTTTGCCCATGGGGGTCTCTTAGTGCCACGATGCGGCCAACATCCCTGCAGCCACGTAGAGTATTAGCGAGTAAACATCCCGCCTTGTTCCCTTCCCAGTAATAAGCTCCTTTTTGTGCTTTAATGCTTTGTGAAGCTTCGTTCGAAAGCATCGTATTATATTTGAACCTTAAATGTTGCAAGCGCAAGAGGATATTGGGTTCGGAACATTTAGATAGAATGCGTTCCCCAGCCTTGATTTGAGATTCCAGCTCAACCAGTTGCTCCTTGCATTGTCTTGCCTTCATTCCGCCATAACTGGTGATCGTAGCTCATATGGAAGCTTTAAAGCCTTCCCACCAGGCCCATCCTGTGGTATCTTGGAGGGAGTTAAATTGGGAATACTCAATAATTGCAGCTTTAATCTTCAGGCAGAAGTCTACATCGCTTAAGAGGGACCTATCAAAAAACACTTTGGGGAATTCAAGTGTGCTTTCCCATCCTGCACTACTATAGAGACAGCCGCATAGTTAAAGACATGGACCGCATGAATGCGTGATGATACCATGATAGGAATCAGTGTCTTGGAGATCAGAAAGAAATCTATTTGTGAAAGAGTCTGATGAGGGAGTGCAATAAAAAGTAAAGTCTTGCTCGGCAAGGTGTTGCAACCTCCAGATATCCATCAAACCAGCCTCCTGGATTATAGACAAAAGGACTATCTGTGCCTTAGGGGGGGCGGGAGGACTTAGGTGGTTTCCTATCTACCATGGAGTCTAGGACAAGATTGAAATCCCCACCAATAATTGCCGGTGTTCCCATGACCGAATGCACCTCCTTAGCCAAGGTCCCAAAAAATTCTGGGCAATCTACATTAGGGGCGTAAATGTTAATAAGAGCCATATCTAAAGCCCTGATTTTAATTATAGCTTTAGCCCACCTCCCCTCTGTATCTGAGCAAACTTGTGAGCCACTTGAAACAAGGGAGCTTTTAACTAGGATAGCCACCCCACCCCGCTTTTTAATCATAGCAGAATATGCCACCAGAGTAAAAGGTTTTATGTTAAGCTTCAGGGACTTCTTGGTATCTAAATGGGTCTCTTGTAAAAACAAGATGTCTGCTTTTTCTTGTCGTCCATATGTAATGATTTTTTCCTCTTGATAGGGTTGTTAATACCTTTCACATTCAGCGAAAGAATTCTAAAGGAAACAATTTCAGCTACATTCTGATATATAACCATCACAAAAGTCTTGTCCACCGGGAAGATGTATTACAACTATTTGAAAAACTGAATAGTAGCAAATCACCTGGACTGGATGGTATACATCCAAGAGTGTTGAAAGAACTGAAATATGAGATTGCAGGTCTGCTGTTAGTAATCTGTGAACTTTCATTAAAATCATCTGTAATACCTGAAGATTAGAGGATCACCAATGTAACGCCAATTTTTAAAAAGGGTTCCAGGAGTGATCCGGGAAATTACAGACCGGTGAGCCTGACGTCAGTACCGGGGAAAATGATAGAAACCATCATAAAGAACAAAATTACACAGCATGTAGATAGTCATGGCCTAATGGGAGACAGCCAACATGGCTTTAGACAAGGAAGATCTTGTCTTACTAATCTGATATGTTTTTTTGAAGGTGTGAATAAACAGGTAGACAAAGGTGAGTTGGTTGATATAGTGTATCTGGACTTTCAGAAAGCCTTTGACAAGGTCCCTCATCAGAGACTTTTGGCAAAACTAAAAAGTCATGGGATAGGAGGCAGTGTACTATTGTGGATCGGGAACTGGTTAAAAGATAGAAAGCAGAGGGTAGGGCTAAATGGCCAATTTTCCCAATGGAAAAAGGTGAATAGTTGAGTACCCCAGGGATCTGTACTGGGTCCGCTGCTTTTTGACATATTCATAAATGACCTGGAAAAGGGAATAACTAGTGAGGTTATCAAATTTGCAGACGACACAAAACTGTTTAAAGTTGCTAAAACCCAAGAGGACTGTGGAAAACAGCAGGAGGATCTGGATAAATTGGAAGACTAGGCATCCAAATGGCAGATGAAATTTAATGTGGACAAGTGCAAAGTTATGCACCTAGGAAAGAACAACCCACACTATGGTTACACAATGCAAGGTTCCACATTGGGAACCACCACCCAGTAAAAAGATTTAGGAGTCATCATGGATAACATGTTAAAACCCTCCGCCCAGTGTGCAGCAGTGGCCAAGAAAGTAAATAGAATGCTAGGTATCATAAGGAAAGGAATGGAAAATAAAACAAAGGATATTATAATGCCTCTGTATTGTTCCATGGTACGACCGCACCTTGAATATTGTGTGCAATTCTGGTCGCCATATCTTAAAAAAGGATATAGCGTTATTAGAAAAGGTAAAGAGAAGAGCCACCAAAATGGTGAAGGGGATGGAAGGCTACTTCTATGAAGAGAGGCTACAAAGCTTAGGGCTCTTCAACCTGTAAAAGAGATGGCTGAGGGGAGATATGATAGAGGTCTATAAATTAATGAATGGAGTGGAACGGGTAAACGTAGATCGATTGTTTACGCGATCATAATATAAAAAGACTAGGGGACATGTAATGAAGCTACAGGTAAACTATTTAAGACAAATGAGAGAAAATATTTTTTCACTCAACGTGTAATCAAACTCTGGAATTTGTTACCGGAGGATGTAGTAAGAGTTGTTTTAGTGTAGCTGGGTTTAAAAAAGGCTTGGGTAAGTTCCTGGAGGAAAGGTCCATAAACCATTATTAAAAAGGGACCCAGGATATCAATGCTTGACCCAATACAAGCGTTGTGGAACCTGTGTCTCTTGGGGATACTGCTAGGTACGTATGACCTAGATTGGCCACTGTTGGAAACAGGATACTGGGCTTGATGGACCTTGGTCTGACCCAGTATGGCATATCTTATGTTCTTATGTTCTTATGACATCCCCAAGATTTACTTGAGTACAAGTACTTCTAGCTCCCCAAAAGAAACATCTTATTGTCACACCCAGATAGCTCACATTGTCTTCATCTATGGCCGGTAACCCCGATTCTCCCAACATGAAAACAAAACTTATTCCAATGAGCCCCAGAGGCGTACCTCTGTCTATACAACCAATTAGTGAACCTGAGAAGGGCAGGGCAGGCACAGAGGGACAATGCTACATGAACAATCCACCCTTCCGCCATGATCACAACTTCCCACCCAGCTGGGAAGTTGTGATCATTTATAACCGTTATTACAATATTTACATGCTGCCAAATATAGGGCACATTTTTAACAGATATAACAACCTTGGGTATACACTCGGTCCATTCCTTGTGGAATTACAGCCTTCCGAACGAGATACAGCTGCCTCACCAATAACCTTGGCAGAATAGACCTCTCAGCAGGCTTCATCGCATCTGAGAAAGTTCTTTATCTTCCAGATATAGATGGAGAGCCTCCGGGTCGTCGAAGGTTTTAGTCTGATTGTGAAGCGTTACACGCATTCGAGCAGGGTACAAAAGCCCATACCACGCCTGTAGATGTTGCAGCCGGGGTCTAAGTGCCAAAAAACGTTTCCTTCGATCTACTATACTTTTAGCAAAATCGGGAAAAAAGAACAACCTTTGGCCTTCGAACACCAAGGGGGAGCATGCTCGAGCTGCTTCCATTATCTGGGCCACCTGTTGGTAGCAGAGTATCCTTAAGATAATCGGCGGCGGCCTTTTATTATTGAGATGGATTTCTGAGGGAACCCGATGAGCCCGGTCTATTTCAAAGGGCATTTCAAAGGTAAGTTTGAGTGCCGTTGGGATCATCTTGTGCAGGAAAGCAAAAATGTCTCTGCCCTCGGCGCCTTCCGGGATGCCCACGATTCTTACATTATTCCTCTGGCCCCGGTTATTGCTATCCTCAAGATCTCTTTGCAGCATCCGGATTTCTTTGGCCTGTTTATCCACCATGCACAACCGTTCCTCCTGCACAGTCATCAGTTGCACGATTTTCTCCTGCCGTATGAAGATTCCTTCCATATTGCTCCTCAGCACGCTGATTTCCTCTCTGACATTCCCAGAGATTCTCCATTAGCCTTAACCAGCTCCCTGATGCCTCGTACCTCGGCGAGGAGTTCTTGCAGGGCCTCAGTGCTTTCGCTGCAGCCGCCATCTTTAATGGAGATAGAGATTCCGATTTCGAGTGTTTTATGCTGCTGTTCGGTACTCCGGCAAACTCTAGCCGGGTTGGTTTGGCCCCGACATCTCCTGCACACTCTGCAGCAAAAACCAGTGAGTTTGTATCAGGATGGGCAGCGGTTTAACAGGATTGACGAAAAGTCCCCCTGGAGCACTGCTCTACACGTCTGACCCGCTCAACATCAGGCTTCCCCCCTCCCCCCCGTATGCAGGCAGATTTTAAAATTGCCCCATAAGGGGATACGTTTCTAAGTCGTTTTCATAGATGACATTTTTTTACCTACAGAAATGGGCTTTTCATTACTTCCCTGTATAAACCCATGCACATAGTTACACTACACCTGTAACTTTACTCAGTGTGAGCAGAGCAATTTCCAGGGATGGGGCAGAGAGGAGCTTGCCCTTATGTCCCTACTTTTACATTTTCAAGGGTATGCACATATTTTCCTTGAGAAAATTACTTGCACAAATTAGCAGGAGTGAATAGGTGCTGGTAGCTTAATTGAAATAATTTTCAAAGTTAAAGAACACGTGTCTTTTCACTTTGAAAACTGGAGCAAAGTGTAAGGAGTGAAAAAGTACCCATGGCCTTGCACCAGAATGAAGATTACCCCCTAAAGAAACATTCCTGGTTATGCTTCCTCCTGTTTAAAATAACTTTTAAAATGCCCATATTCCGTCCAGTCACAACCCATTATGCACTAAGCATTAGCATGGGCTTTTAGCATACTGCCCCACACTAACAGCAAAGCAGGATTAGCGTGTGCTAAATGTCATGCTGTTAGTGCACTTTAGTAAACGTGCACCCTTGTTCAATGTAAAAGTTTTTATGATGTGGTTGGTTCATGTTATTTGTAAACCGCTCTGGATCCAATGATAGGGTGGTATAGAAAAACTGTTAAATAAAATAAATAGAAACATCAAGAGAGCCAAACCAGGTCTTGGTATGGTGGAAATTAGACAATCACCAACCAGAATTGATGGTACACCCATGATTATATGTAGCAGAAGCCTCAGAATTGTGCTCTCTAAGTCCAGAAAGGGATTCCAGAGTCTCTGTTCCTAAGTGAACCCAGCTTGCAATGAAATGTACTAGAGACTGGACTTTCCTACTTTTATGATATCTGTACATCAGCCTACCTGAACAGCATTTAAGTCCCCCTAGTCAGAATCATCCATTTTCCTCAATAGGCACCAGGCATATGACCCAACTATCAATGAGGATTGCTCCCCCATGACACATTTGAGCTAACCCAATATAAAGCACTTGCCTATATGGAGCCTGAAGCTCCCCTACCCTTCCAGAATAGGGATTTGCTATTAGAGAGCATCCTCTGTGGTAGTAGGGACATGAGAGCCTATCTTCCACTGCTGTTTCCAAAGGATATCATGTATTTTTGTAATATATATTGTGGAGGCCCCTGGCCCAGGCAACAGCCTATGGGCTTAGGGCTGCACTTGTTAGTACTTTAATTATAGAGTTTTCTTCCTCATCCAGCTCCGGGGCTGCTGGGATTTGTAGTTGTGTTGTTTAGAAAAAAACAAGTAGTGTGGAGACCGAGGGTTTACAAGGCAAAACATAGGAATTTATTTCTTTTTCTAAAGAGCATTAAGGCTCAACGCAAAAGAAACAGGATTCTTTTCTCCAAACAATAATCCATAGGCGTTTATACCAAACCAAACATTGAAACTGCTTTATGTAGCTTTTTAATATGTGTCACTGTTTTTCAAATCATTCAGCAATCAAGCAAAGCTTCTCTTCAAACCCAAAAGAAATATCCTTTCGTCAGCAATAGGGTTCTTTAGCATTCCTGGCTAAACAAATTTCTCCCTGTTTCCACACTGCCTTCTAGGACATTCAGGTTATAGGCTTTTCCCTTCTTTTATCCAAGAACTTTTTATTCTGCCTTCTGGCACAGAGAACAATCCATTACTGAATCTTCAGACCCCTCATCAGATTCATAATAGTCTATCTGCATTTCCTCAGGACCTGTGTCCGGTAAATCTGGCTTTAAGCCAACATGAAAAACTTCAGGCTTAATATTCTCTAAAAGTTCCAGAACCTTTCTCCACTGAGGCTTTTCCCTATGCACAGGGTTTCCACCAGGAACCTGGGGATTCTTGCCTTGCATCAAATGACACAATGCCTCTAACTGGCTTACAGCATTTTGGGCTACCCTTTTATTCACGCACCTTTTTGGAAGTTGCAGCTCTTTAGATGGTTCAGGAACAGTTGGCACTGCAGCCTGACCCTTATCAGCACTTCTCTCTGGCACAGCTCTCCTAGTTTTAAAACCAATTGCAGTTTCCCTGCAATCTTGGCTTTCCTTCTGACTAGGGCTTTCACCTCTGAGATTCCCTCGGAAGTCTCCACCGTTCTCCTCCACGGTGAACTCTCTGGGCCTTTCTCTGGTGCTTCTCTCCCCACTGAATTCTCCAGTGTTCTCCCTGGTCAGCTCTCTCGAGTGCTGGTTTCCTGTATCTTTCTTTCCAGCGTGCTGCTGCATATGCTGCCTCGTCCTGGTACTCCTGTTCCTGTTGCCCTCTCTCTGGCTGTTCTCTCTCTCCGTCCTTTCCTCCAATATTTCCCTGAGTTTATAAGAGTGTCTCTGAACTACCATGCACTCCCCTTCCCCCAGGTGTCCCTCATTAATTTCCAAGCCTGCCCTTGGATTAGCAGAGCTTGGGTGTGTCCTGTCCTCAGTAGCTGCGTGGTTTTTTTCTCTGCCTGCAGTTTGAGAGCTACTGATTCCTTGCCTGTCTCTTCCTTTAAAGGTAAATGTCTGATTTTCTTCCAATTCCATAGACTCAGCCATACTCTCCTCATCACAATATGTAGCCTGCCTCTTATTAGGGTTAGAGTAGCCACAGATGTGCCACACAAAAGAGATTTATGGGTTGCCTGTTACTTTATATTGGTATAAACAGGGAACTTCAAGTAAAATATAAAGGGCCCTGGTGGATAGGTCCTAAAACTGAGTAATTTAAAAAAGGACCAAAAGGTAAAATAATATTTTTAAGTAAAACACCTTTATTAGGTGACATCCTCAAAATATGTATATACAGTCCTTTTAAGTCAGGTGCAACAATGTGAAACATGAGTGGTTATTCAAAGTCCTTGGACACAAAGCCCTCTTTCACACTCTTCTTCCTAATTCTCATCTCTAAACTGGCTCCCAAGTGGGCATCTTTTCTGCTGTTTCTCCAGTGGAAAACTGGAGCATGACCTTCAGGCCTATTACAAGTGCTTGAATGAAGTGTCACAAGTACATTAATATTGCTGTGGTCAATAAAACACCAAACTCTCCTTCTGTCCCTCTGTTTGTAAATATGGGAAAGGGATTCACTTGGTAGCTATTTTTACACTTGCCCTCTTGGAGAGGAGAGCAAGATATTTTAAAGCAAATCTTTGAATGAGAGACAAAGGTGCACCTTGGAGACAGGGGCCTTTCCATCACAAGCTGAATCCTCAGTGGCACAGCAGGGATGCACCTGGATGTCAGGTGCCTCTTGCAGCCTTGAGCTTATTCTTTATGACTCTTTCCCCACAGATGATTAGATGGTCACCTCTCTCTTGGCACACTATTGGATTATTTTCTTCTCTCACAAGCCTCCCATTGTCTGTATTCTTTTATTCCCTTTTGTTCAGTGAGCTGCTGGTTCTGCCAACTTGTGGGCGACCTGCTATCTTAGATGAAGCAGCTGAGCTTGTCACTTCAGAAGTAAGCATCCCAGTTGTGGACGCTATCACTCTCGACTACTTCCCCTGGATTCCTTGTGGAAAGAAGACATGAACTCTTGCATGCAAGGCCCTTTTATTATTATTACTATCCCCTATTCAAAATAATAATAATAATAATAATAAAAGGGCCTTGCATGCAAGAGTTCATGTCTTCCTTCCACAAGGAATCCATGGGAAGTAGGAGAGGGTGATAGTGCCCACAACTGGGGCACAACACTGCCAGGATGCTTACATCTGAAGTGACCAGTTCAGCCACATAGGACGTCTTGATGCTGCAGAGATGTGTAAATCAGGCAAAAGCACCACCAAATTCCAGAACCAAAACTAGAATTGGCTTGAAAATGGCTATGCCACAGAATGTGCAACATGTGTCTGCAGGACAGCCGTGCCATGTATATCTAAGGTGCGAACGAATCCTTGCACCACGGCATGTGCAGCCATCCTCATGTAAATTCTGTACCCATGCCCCTCTCGTGCAGGCCGTGTGTCCATGCTCTGTCTGAAAATGTGCCCACTCCTTGAAGTGCAGCACGTGGAACAAGAAACATGAAGGAGTAGATCCCCCTCTCCTACCAATGCGAAAACCATATTATACTCATCAGAATGGCCACCAGACAGAGAAACGTTTCTAAAGAAAAAACATACCACCTCTGCCGGCTGGTCCTCGAGGATGAGGATAGCCTGTTGCCCAAAGAGCGCAGATGCCCAGTCCACTACCACTCTGGCTCAGTGACTACATGCATGCATGCATAGAAATACACACATGTGAAGAGGAAACAGCAGGCAGGCAGCACTGCCTAGGGGCCAGAATGGACTGTGAACTGTAGCAGGGATGCAGAAGGAATGCAGCACATAAGGAGGGACTGAACCTGGCAAGCACAAAATGAAGGAGAGAGGGCAGAAATGGTAAGGATGTGGTGTGTGCAGCAGGTACCACTGCATAGGCCAAAGTACACATGCATGCATGTGGAGCAGCGACAGAAGGGTAGATACCAAGGACAGCAGCATCGCTGAAAAACCTGAATGTGAGCAACAGGATGCAAAATTCCACATTAGGAAGCACCAACCAACTAAATTACTCCAGTTTAATATTGATAATAATTTTCAGGCAATGTGTTATCATCTGCTCCTGTAAAAATGGATGGTGTAGCTGGAATGAGATTGTCAGGCCTTTCCTACTGAGGCAGTGCATGTTATTATTATTATAAAACATTTCTATACCGCTGAAATCCCAATTGAAATTGGATCAGTGTGGTTTACAGTAAGACACTACAAACAGTTAGAAGTCAGATACTAAGTCAGGAATTAAGAGAACAGCCAAGATTTGAGCTTTTATGGAACAAAATAACCAAAGAAATCCTCTTTACTGTTGCAGGTAATTCAGCCCACAACCTCTCTGTTTTAAACCCAATAGTATTTCCAAAACGTCTTTTATTAATTAAGCCTTGACTTGATGGAAAAACCAACGACAAGGAATTTTGAAGACACCTAGACGTAATCTTCAGGCATGGCAATAACCTGTCGAAAAATGAGCCTGGCATCAGTCCAGAGAAAATTTGTATGCAATCACATACCACTTAAACTGTAATCTTTTCCTAATCCACAACCAAAGAAGCTTCTCAAAGAGTGGCGATATATGATAAAAAAAAAAGGGGACTGTTGTAGTGGTTGATACTGAAGGACAGACTAGATAGGCCCTGTGGTCTTTTTCTGTTGTCATGTTTCTATTTTCGCACTGCGAAAATCAGTCGTACCGCTGTATTTTGACAGATTTGTAATTTCTTAATCTGCTGTTTTGAATAATTTAATAAGACTATTGAAATAATTGAAATAATTTAGTACCATACTCTTCACCAACAAGCGAAAGAATAAAAATGAAAAGTAAGGACATAATCTTCGAAGCTGCCACAATTTTAAAAAGCATTCAGATATTATTGAGTACATCCATCAATAGTTCTTCATCTAAATATATGCCAAGAACCCGCAACACTGAATCCCTGTGGAGTTTCAAGATCTTAAGTATCCAAAAGTTGTGTAGGAATCTGCCGACCATTGTTTAAACACAACATTTTTTGTTTTGCTACATTCAATTGTAAATGAAACAATAATGCCCATTTTTCTAATATTAAAATAACTTCTTTCAAAATATTACAACAGACCTTCGAATCGACAGGGAAGGATACCAACACTGGGCTATCATCCGGATAAATAAAATGTTTAATACCTTCCCTATCCAACACCTGGATTATTGATATTGTCAAGATATTAAACTAGATAGGCGATAATGGTGATCCCTGAGGGATCCCACAAGTTGACTGCCATGATGTCGAGCATTCGTTTTTTACTTGAACAGTATAATTACACTTTTGCAAGAAGACTGCAAACCACCTTGCAGCCTTACCCATCACCCCAAAATAATCCAACACAATTAACAATATTTCATGATCACTGATGTCAAACGCAGAACTTAAATAAAACTGTAACAAGACAGCATCATAACCTTGTGCCAGAATACTATTTATATCTGATGCTAACAAGAAACACCAGTGGGAACTGAACCCTGAAGAAGGCAAGAGAGCTGAATGAATTTCTCTGTCTGCTTTCCCAAAATCCTCTCTGAAAAACTCCATTTTGAAATGAATATATAAGAAAGTTTCTGTGTGTGTACTGTGAACCTTCAGACTGCTGTCAAGATGAATTGCAGAGAGAATGCTTTACCCATGAGTATACATAAACAAGGGAAAGACAGGAACTGGGGGGAGGTTAAGGGAGATGAGACATAGAGATAAGACTCCTGCAAACATGGGTGGCTCTATAATGAGGCCGAATGAGGCGGTAATTTTTTGGGGGCGGCAAAAATTGCCCCCAAAAACACCGCCTCACTTGGCCTTCAAAATAAAAAAAAATCTAAAAAACATCTGCAGAAGCTGCTGCCAATGCTGCTGCAGCGGTGGCAGCAGCAGAATAAACTTCCCCGTGGCCGCGGCCCACCCCGCCTTCCCGGAAGAGCCCACCGGTGCGCTTTAACAGAGCCACGTGGAAGGGAAACACTCTCCCTTCATGTGACTCTGTTAAACTGAGCCAGCATGGAGGGGAAGAAGCTGGGCTCTTCCAGGGAGGTGGGGGGGACTGTGGCCGCGGGGCAGTTCATTCTGCCACTGCCACCGCTGCAGCGGCAGCGGCAGCAGCTTCTGCAGATGGAGTGGAGTTTTTTTCAATTTCCCTGGGCTGGGGGGGGGTAGGACTGGTAATGGGCTATGGTGGGGGGCTAGGACTGGAAATGGGCTGATGGGTGGGGTTAGTACTGGTAATGGGCTGATCAGTAGGGGAATTAGGACTGGTAATGGGCTATGGGGGGATAGGACTTGAATGGGCTGATGGGGGGGTTAGAATTGGAAATGGGCTGATGGTGGGATAGAACTGGAAATGGGCTGATCAGGAGGGGGCTAGGACTGGTAATGGGCCATCAGGGGGGGCTAGAACTGGAAATGGGCTGATGGGGGGGTTAAAACTAGAAATGATCTGATAGGGAGGGGGCTAAGACTGGTAATGGGCTATAGGGAGGGGCTAGGACTGGAAATGGGCTGATTAGGGGGCTAGACTGGAAATGGACTTATTGGGGGGTTAGGACTGGTAATGAGTAGATTGGGGGCTAGCATTGGAGATGAGTTAGGACTGGTAATGGGCTGATTGGGGGGATAGGACTGAAAATGGGCTAATGGGGGAGGGGATGAGAGCGCTGCTGGCCCTGGAAGAAAACTAGGGGCTAGGGCTACAAATGGGCTGATGCAGGGGGGTGGTAGAATAGGACTGGAAGGGAGCAAATACTGAGAGGGTCTGCCAGGAGAAGGAGGGGGCTGGAAAGGAGCTGACACCTGGAATGTACTGAAGGGGAACTGGAAGGGAGCTGATACTTGGGGATGGGAGTGGTAGGTGGCTGGGTAATGGGGAGGAGGCTGGAAGGGAGCTGACTGGCAGGATGGCACTGAGAGTGGACCTGAGCTGATACCTGGGATGGTATTTGGACTAGAAGGGGCTGGACAGTGGGGAAGGAGGGGGACTGGAAGGGAATGGACACCAGTGGCAGTCGTGGGAATGCACTTCAGCTTGTCTATCAGTGATAAACGCACTCTGCCTGCATTGACTTCTGCCTGCCATTTGGATTTGGTTCTAAGCCTGGTATCTTTCCTGCCTGTTTTGCATAATATCAGGTGGCGACTTCTTTCTCCTCAGGACCCCTGTGCTTCAATTCCTGGTACTGGAGGGCTCATCTCCAGTCCCTAGCGTTCCCCTTGAGTGGGCCCAGCTGTGACAGACAGTTTTGATGTTCTTATTAAAGCAGGCTTAAATGAGGACAATGTGGATGACCACAAGAACTGGTAAGTTACATGTAAAATAATAATAAGGCTGGCCAAAAGAGCCTTTCCAAAAAAGCTTGCCATGGAGGCAAAAATGAATATAAATAATTTTTTTCAAGTAGATTCAGAGCAACAGTCCCATGAGGGAGTCCTTAGGACCTCTGAATGACCAATAAAAGACAATGTAACAGCAGAAAAAAATAAGTTAATTCTCAGTTTTTACCGAGAAGGATGTTGTAATCATATCCATACTGGAAAACATCTTTGGCAGTAATGATACAGTGCATCTAAAGCAACTCACTGTAATTCTAGAAGGCTGATCAAATTACCAAACTAAATATTAAAAAATCACCAGGACCACATGGCAATCACATCAGAATTCTAAAAGAACTGAAATATGAAATTGCTAACATGTTGCCAGTAATTTGTAACCTATAATTTAAAATGGCCATGGTACTTGAGGACTAGAGGGTGGCTTCATAGTGCCAATTTTTAAAAAGAACATCAGTGGTGATCTGGGAATCTATGGGCCAGTAATCCTGACAATTATTGAACAACAGACACAGCTTAATGAGAATGAGTCTGTAAAGATTTAATAAAAGCAAGTCTTGCTTTACCAATTTATTAGATTTTTTTTGAAGGTATAAATGCAACCTTGGATAAAGATAGCATATTTGGATTTCAGAAAGCAGGAAATTAAAAAGTCATGGGATAGAAGGCAATGCACTATTTTATTTAGTTATAAAACTAAATCAATAAATACAATCCAGTATTGTAGACTGCAAACTAGTTAAATGGCAGGGAATAGGGTAGGACTAAATAGTTTTCTACATGGATAAGGGTCAATAGTGTTAGGTCCCATGAATCTATATTAGAATTCAGACTGTTTAACATTTTCATAAATGACCTGAAGAAAGAAACAATGAGTGAAGTGATCAAATGATTCAGTTGTTAAAACAGAAAAGGATTGTCAGGATTTGCAGAGAGACCATGTTAGACTATGAGACTGGTCATCTAAATGGCAGATGAAATTGAATGTGGATGACTGTAAAGTGACGCATATAGGGAAAAATAATCCCTATTACAGGTAAAAAAAATGCAGGGTTCTGAGTCACAAAAGAAAAAGATCTTGAAGTCATTCTGGATAATATAGTGAAATGTTCAGCCAAGTGTGCTGATGCTAGTGCCAAAAAAAGCAACTAAAATGATAGGAATGATTCAGAAAGGAATGGAGACCAAAACTGTTATTTCCCCTGGAGGAATAATTTTTGGATTATATTATTGTCAACATTGATTTATGGAGATATTTATTGTTCTATACTCTTAATTTTTGTCTTTGCCTTCTTCAGACTGGGATTGTTTTCATTCAAATTTTAAACCATTTTGAATAATGGAAATCCCTAAGGGGCGCGTTGAATAAGCTGGGCTAACAGTTAGCACGTGTTATTTGTAAGTAGATCCTATTGAATAATAAGGGACCTAGTAACAAATAGTGCATGCTAATTGTTAGCCCAGCTTAGTCAACATTCCCCAAAGATGGAATATAAAAACTTGTAAATAAATAAATTGTGCTTCTGTATAAGTCCATGGTGTGAAAACATCTTTAGTACTGTCAATTCTGGTTGTTTCATCTCAAGAGAAGGTTGAAAGAACTGGTGACAATATAAATGAGTGGAGCATCTTCCTTATGGAGGTAGGTGAACAGGTGAGGGCTCCTCAGCTTGAAATCAAGACACCTGACGTGGATTGAAAGAATTTTATAAAATCATAAGTGAGCTGGAACAATCAAATAAGGAATGGTTGTTTAACATTTCAAATGCTCAACAGAGAGGTCAGTCCATGAAACACCAGCACACAGCTAAACTGTGGAATTTATTTCCAGAGGATGTAGTTAAGGTGATTAACCTAGCAGGGTTCAAAAGAGGTTTAGACAAGTTTTTCAAGGAACAGATGACAAATCATTAGCCCGGTAGAACTGGGAAGGCCATCGCTCATCCCCTGAAATATGCTGTGACAAACTGAATCTACAGTTTGTGATCTTTAGGATTCTAGGGGCCCAGACTGGTCATTGTCAGGACCAGGATACGTGGCTCTCGTATTCTTTTAAACCTCAGTGTATTTATTGTGATGACCATTCCTGCCTTTAGGGTGCATAGATGAGTTTGATTCTCATATCTGATGTAGTTTTTAGCATACTTGAGTTTATTGTATTTGGTTATGAAATTATTCATTGTACTTACGTTATTTATTAAAAAGGGGACTATTATAGTTGATACGGAAGGACAGACTAGATAGGCCATGTGGTTATTTTCTGCCTCATATTTCTATGTTTATTTATGGTCCTTTTAATATTTTTGATTACTGAACTTTTATGATTACCTGTACCTCTCATAGGAAGCCAGTTGGCAGGGAAGTAATAGATGCAATGAAAGAATGAATGGAATCAATGCTATGTACTGAAACAAAGGGCATCACAACAGTTTAGCACAGGATGAAGTGTTTTAAACAGCAGGAAATTCATTACTGTAAGTAACTTTTCTGTGCTTAGGTACATAGACGTCTATATATCTTGTAAAAGGACTTTTCAGCCTGCATCTTCTCACTTCAGATTAGGTGCTGGAGGGTTAGGCAGTGAATTGAGTCCCTCTGTTGGACTCATGGAACTTCTATTCTTGCTCCTTTTACATATCCGGGAAACAAAGTGCAATGTTTTGTCTCTTTCTACAAAATTCTACTCAACGAAATTTAAGTTGCTTCAAATTTTGACATAGTGCTCCCATCCCTAAATACAAAAATTAAATTTATTTATTTATTTTATTTATTTATTTACATTCTCTTATATACCGCGCTATTCTGCATCAGTATATACCACAGGATCCAGAGGTTTGAGGATCCCGTAGGAAAAAATAATTTATGAATAAGCAGAACAGAAGCAGATTTAACCTTAACTCTTGTAGCACTCCATTAACGCATCATAAGACTCATGTGTTTTCATTGGCTGCTACTATAGAAACCTACTGTTTGGCCAGTATTGATCTAAAGACAAATGGACTATTTGGTCTCTACTTCACATAACAACCTTACATGTGATACTGTTGTCTTCGAAAAGTCATTTGTCATCTTGCATATCTTGAAGAAGACCTTGAAATTTATATAAAAAGATCTTTAGGAGCCTTAGGGGCATGTTTACTAAAATCCGCAAAATAGCGCGCCGCAAAATAGCGCACGGCAACGCGGCACTGAAACGCGCAGAAACGCGTTTAAACGCCCCGCACACGTGCGTGTCACCCCCGCACAGGTACGCGGCTCACTAACAGGCCCCGTACAAGTGCGGGCCCGCAAATGTCCGATAGAGGCGTGGAACGGCGAAAGGAGAACATAAGAACATAAGATATGCCATACTGGGTCAGACCAAGGTCCATCAAGCCCAGTATTCTGTTTCCAACAGTGGCCAATCTAGGTCATACGTACCTAGCAGTTTCCCCAAGGGACACAGGTCCCACAATGCTTGTATTGGTTCAAACATTGATATCCTGGGTCCCTTCTTAATAATGGTTTATGGACCTTTCCTCCAGGAACTTGTCCAAACCTTTTTTAAACCCAGCTACACTAACAGCCTTTACTACATCCTCCGGTAACAAATTCCAGAGTTTGATTACACGTTGAGTGAAAAAATATTTTCTTTTATTAGTCTTAAATAGTTTACCCTGTAGCTTCATTGCATGTCCCCTAGTCTTTCTATATTCAGATAAGGTAAACAATCGATCTACGTTTACCCGTTCCACTCCGTTCATTAATTTATAGACTTCTATCATATCTCCCCTCAGCCGTCTCTTTTCCAGGTTAAAGAGCCCCAACCTTTTTAGCCTTTCTTCATAGGAGTAGCCTTCCATCCCCTTTACCATTTTGGTGGCTCTTCTCTGAACCTTTTCTAAAATTGCTATATCCTTTTTAAGATATGGCGACCAGAATTGCACACAATATTCAAGGTGCGGTCTCACCATGGAACGATATAGAGGCATTATAATATCTTTTGTTTTATTTTCCATTCCTTTCCTTATCATACCTAGCATTCTATTTGCTCTCTTGGCCGCCGCTGCACACTGGGCCGAGGGTTTTAACATGGTATCCACAAGGACGCCTAAATCTTTTTCTTGGGTGGTGGTTCCTAATGTGGAACCTTGCATCGTGTAACCATAGTTTGGGTTGTTCTTCCCTAGGTGCATAACCTTGCACTTCTCCACATTAAATTTCATCTGCCATTTTGATGCCCAGTCTTCCAATTTATCAAGATCCTCTTGCAATTTTCCACAATCCTCCTGGGTTTTAACAACTTTAAATAGTTTTGTGTCATCAGCAAATTTGATAACCTCACTCGTTATTCCACTTTCCAGGTCATTTATGAATATGTCAAAAAGCAGCGGACCCAGCACAGATCCCTGGGGTACACCACTATTCACCTTTCTCCATTGGGAAAATTGGCCATTTAGCCCTACCCTCTGCTTTCTATCTTTTAACCAGTTCCTGATCCACAGTAGTACACTGCCTCCTATCCCATGACTCTTTAGTTTTGCCAAAAGTCTCTCATGAGGGACCTTGTCAAAGGCTTTCTGAAAGTCCAGATACACAATATCAACCGACTCACCTTTGTCCACCTGTTTATTCACTCCTTCAAAAAAACATAACAGATTAGTAAGACAAGATCTTCCTTGTCTAAAGCCATGTTGGCTGTCTCCCATTAGGTCATGACTATCTATATGCTGAGTAATTTTATTCTTTATGATGGTTTCTACCATTTTTCCCGGTACTGATGTCAGGCTCACCGGTCTGTAGTTTCCCGGATCACCCCTCGAACCCTTTTTAAAAATTGGTGTTACATTGGCGATCCTCCAATCCTCAGGTATTAGAGATGATTTTAATGATAGTTCACAGATTACTGATAGCAGGTCTGCAATCTCAAATTTCAGTTCTTTCAACACCCTTGGATGTATACCATCCGGCCCAGGTGATTTGCTACTCTTCAGTTTATCTAATAGTTGTAGGACATCTTCCCGATGTATCGATATTTCCTTCAATTCTTCCACACCTTTAAATACCACTTCAGTCGTGGGTAACATCCCTACATCTTCCTCAGTAAAGACCGAAGCAAAGAATTCATTCAGTCTCTCCGCTATCGCCTTGTCGCCTCTTAGTGCTCCTTTAACCCCTTTATCATCTAATGGACCAACTGACTCTCTCACGGGTTTTTTGCTACGAATGTACTTGAAAAGGTCTTTATTTCCGGAGGGGCGGAGGGACGGGGTCAATGGGTGGAGAGTGGGAGGGGAGAGGCTCCCCGCACAGTATCGGGCCCGAATTTGCATGTAAAAACTAAAGGGAAGAGAAACCATTTCCGTCTGCAATGTACAGGAAAACCGGGGAAACCAGCAAAACGTGAGCAGTGTGATATATGTGCACAGCACAAAAGTGAAAATAAAAATAGCAAATGACCATAACAGAACTATTAAAAATAGTAATCCAGCTGGGGAACAGTTATAGTGATGGGCAAATACAGAAATCACACCCAGCAAAGCTCCAGAAAAAAGAAATGAATTTTGGAAGGGTCTACTGAGAGGAGACTCTTCCAAAAAACATTTCCACGTTTTGGAGCTTTCCTGGGAGTGTTTGCTATGGTTGCCCATTAATATCACTGTTGCCCAGCGTGGTGATATTTTGTCCCACATTTCCCGTGGTCATTTCCGGGGTTTATGTGCACGTTTGTCACCAGACAGGGTGCATATGCCCACAGTAGAATTGCGTAGAGCAGGGTTTGTGACTCCATCCTGCCAGGCTTACTGCCTCCAGGGGCTGCACCATCTCTGTGGCCAAAGTGTGGTACAGCAGACAGAGTCATTACCTCTAGGACCAGAGGGCAGAGGTTCAAAACCCATCTGGGGCACCTGCCAGCCCAGTCCCTATATTTTACCCACCACTAAATAAAGATAGCGCAGACACCCCTGTATGCATGGGGAAAACACCCATATTTTACCCAACACCGCACACACACCACAACAATGGGCATTACCTACAGCCAAGTCCCCCAAATGCAGTCCCATACTGCCACATTGCAATCAGGTCAACTGCTTTGTCTGAGAGAAGTTCATGCCAGCATGTTGGCGGACAAGTACATGTGGTGCAGGGGGCAGTGGCTGCTAACCACAGAAGACAGAGGCCTAGCCATGTGCAGGCTGGCACAGTCCACTGCAACAGACAGGTCCTGCCGGATCCACAGTCATGGACAGTCCAGGGAATCCAACCAATCCGTGGCTACACAGTGGTGCAGTGCACACAGACAGTGCATACAAGAACAGAAGGTCACAGGTTCAAAGCCCAGCTGGGGCTACTGCCAATCCTGCCCACATATATTTCCCACAACTAAACAGTGATAGTAAGGACACACCTTTCATGGCGGGGACATATGCAATGGTAAGACATCTATCTTTTACCCCACTGAGCACAGACACCATGAACAGGGGCAGTACCTAGAGCAGAATCACCCAAATGCAGTCCTGGTGGGCCACACACCAGTCAGGTTCCATGCTGACACTCATACAAATGCCTGTGCTGTATATCTATGCACCACCCCCATGGCATGTAGATGTAGCCCATGCATATTCATGAGGGATAGCAGGAAAACCCGAACAGTGTGATGCAAACCTGGACTGGAGTTGGGAATCTGTGCCGTAAAGCAGCAGCCATCAAGGGCAGACACACCCACACCCACAGGCCCCATTGGCCAATGTCTCCTGGAAAGGCAGAACATTGGACCGTGCATGCAGCACCCAAAACGAGCACTTGCATAACTTACCAATGTCACCCTACACCTGAGGTATACGGTACACAGCTCGGAGACGTTTGCTAGGAGCACAGGCAGGCAGTAATCCATACGTTACGTACATACTGCTAGTTGACCCCATCCAAACAATCTGTTAGGTGTTTGCGGGGCATGCTCCAGGCCTGGCCTCTGACAGTGCTTACCAACCTGGGGAGTGACCACCAGCTGTAATGCGTACCATATCCATGCCTTGCCGTGCTCAGGACCGGTTTGGTGGGCAAGGCTACTTACCCCCTCAATCGTAGCACCATGATGGCAGAGGTGTGGAAGTGTGTGTCTGTCTATACAGTGGGTGTTGGCTGCAAGCCCCTTCAACAGCCCGCACTGCCAGCACTGTTGCCAGTATTGGCCAGTCAATGTGCATAATGAGGTGCAAGGTACCATGGGTATAGCCAGGGCAGGGTGGCGTGGCCAGGATGCATCTGCACTGGGCATAGGGCCCTGGCAGGGACATTGGCTGGGATATTGTAGTGTCCGGCCACCACCTACACAGACAGGGTGGCCAAAGCATGTCCTTCTGGGGGATCACGCTCACCCTGACTGTGCAGTGACCACAGCATGGCTAGGCCCCCCCATAGTGCTGTATAGTAGTTCTCTCATGTGATAGATATGGGTTTCTCTTTGGGGCCCAGTCACTGATCTATCTGCTTGCTGTGTATGCAGACAGCCCAGTTCTGGGTGCATGCATCTCCATTGGGAACATGCACTTATGGACTAACCAGCAGACTGTTTGTAGCTGGTAAATGTCTTGCTATAATGGCTTGCAGGGTGCAGTGGCTGTTGGCTTGCTGCAGGGGAATATCTGGTGGTGGAGTGCAGCTTACCATACCCTGGGCTTATGTCTGTCTGCTATTGTGTTATGGCTGTGTATGGAGCTGCCTGCCTGGGGGGGGTGTGGACTGTTCCTCAGCAGGACTGGGGTTGATGTTGCCCTCTACTGCCACTTTTGCAGGGAGGTAGAGTGTGGATCCCTTGATGGGGACCATGTTTGCCACGGGGTGGGGGGGGTGCCTGATGTCGGCAGACAGGGATATCCATGGTGTTTGTGCAGAAACTAGCTATCTTACACATTAACACTGCTTTGGAACGCCCGCTTGGCCTCCATCAGCCATGGCAGGTGTTGTTGACCTGGTCCTGGCCACCTCATTGCACACTCAGGGTGAGCACAGTACCCGCACGATGTAACGGTGTGTGGCAACTCTGTGCCAGTAAAACACCCGG
This sequence comes from Ichthyophis bannanicus, assembly GCA_033557465.1. Taxonomy (NCBI): domain Eukaryota; kingdom Metazoa; phylum Chordata; class Amphibia; order Gymnophiona; family Ichthyophiidae; genus Ichthyophis; species Ichthyophis bannanicus. Next base: position 1,237,632,035 of record CM066033.1, on the reverse strand, counting down.
TCAGTGCCCCCTACTAGGCCAAGGTGCTGTGTGGGTGCACCCGGTCACTTCCCCCAACAGGGCCGAGGTGCTGTGGGGGTGCATTCCCCATCTTGTGTCCATCTGCGGACAGCTAATTTGCATGTGCAGTGCATCATGGGTACGGGTGGCCTAACCCTATCCTGTTGACACCAGCAGACTGTCTGTGAGGTGACGTGTAGGCTATCTGCAGCCAGCCAGGGGCCTGCTTACAGCTATGGAGCTGTAGTGCAATGGTTACATCACTGCCTGTGCAGCCAGAGGTCATGGGTTCAAACCCACAGTGGGGCCCTTTGGTAGGGCTGTCCACAGCTTTATTTTTATTTACTGTACATATGTCTATGCCGGCAAGACCACCCTCAGCTTACTATACCCATTAGGCCCTGTAGGCCACCTTATGGTTGCCATCCCTATAGGGTGCACTATACATTATCCTGTGTCGCAACATACATGCTGCCCTATAGGGGTCATTCAAGGGTGCCTTGGCGAACAGTGCACTGTAACATGTGCCTTATGGGCCGCCGTATGTTAACATGCTGGGAGAGTGCGTTTGCTAGTAGTGATAACAAAATACAATTATACAGCCTCCTACAGCACTCCACAACATAATACATACTGCCTCAGCAGGCAGTTTTCACTGGGCATTGTGAGAAGTTGAACCCCTGATCCCTGCACCATTGGTCAGTGTTTTAACCATTGTGCTGTGGCTCTGTTCCTGTGCTTGTGCATCAGCGCGCCGCCTTGTGCCTATCAGCGCGCCGCCTTCTGCCGCCCAAGGGGACCAGTGCGCCGCCTTCTGCCGCCCAAGGGGACCAGTGCGCCGCCTTCTGCTGCCCAAAAATAACTGTGCGCCGCCTTATGCCGCCCAAAAAGCACTGTGCGCCGCCTTCTGCCGCCCAAAAATAACTGTGCGCCGCCTTATGCCGTTCCAAATTAATTTGCCTCCTAAAACAATGTTAATCATTACAGTTACTGCCTCAGCTGACCTTTGTCGTTGCGCACACTGGGGGATTGAACCCATGGCCCCTGCACCATTGGTCAGTGTCTTCACCGTTGTACCACGGCTCTGTTGTTTTGTATACTCAGCAGCGCACCACTTTGCCTTTTCACGCGCTAATGTCGACCCCCGCACATTAGCGCGACGCACACACGTCCGGTTGCTTAATACCGTTTTTTTTCTATTTTCTGCCTGAACCGCCCACTCCTTATATGGCACAGGCACACTAGCACGGCCCCGCACGTTAGGAATGTTTAGTAAACATGCCCCTTAGTGAGTTCAAGACCCCATGGATGAATGCACTTTATCCTAGCGTTTCATTTACTGTGATGTAGTCCAGGTTTTCAGTAAACACTTCAGACTTTCAGTGTCGTAGCCTGTGCTGATGCAAATAATATGGAATGTTCTATTGATGACCTTTCCTTAGAAATTAGAGATGCAGTTTGCCTGCATTTAATCTAAACCTCCCACCCTGCTAACACATACAATCTCAGTCTGCATCGTGTTTATTTCTGACCACTTAAAGAGTTTGGCAGCATTAAAATGATAACACACCAAAGAAAAATGAAGCCATATGAAACTGCAACACTTAAGAAGCCGAAACACAAAAGTGACAGTAAAAATTATAGAAATCCAAAAAGAAACACTCATATATCATATAGGGGAACCTTTAAATGATATTAATCTCAAAGATAATTTAAACATACGTGGAGCCCAATCCTATAACATGCACAGCCGGCCAACAGACATGTCTAAATTAAAAATGGGCCCTGTTTGAACCCAATTCTGCATCCGTGGGCCTAGACATCCCCACAGGTCTGGAATTGGGGAAATAGATGTGTTCAGCATGGCACAGGCAAAATGCTATTCAGCCGGCCCGTGCACGCATCCACCGTGTGTCCTGTGCATGGGTGCAGGCACAGGCCACTCAATATAATGGAGAAACACATTCCCCGTCAATATTATCAGACACAGATAAACGATTTGGACATCCCTGCGCCCGCCGTATTCTGAAAAGTTACATGTTTCAGATCCTGTCGTCTCCGCGATGTACCTGCGGATGCCATGCCCCTCAGGAAACACAGACATCTCCTAAACTGCTCTTCACACTGACAGTAGTTTGCTGATGCAAACTAGACATAAATTCAAAAGACAAATGATTGTTGCTGCAACCTAGACCACATACTAGTCCTCTACAGGCCCCAAAAAGTGCTAGGTAATCCCAGCGCACATCTATGTCGGGACATACCTTGCATCAAATGGTGCTAGGCATTATAAAACTGCCCCAGCGATTCCTGCCTTGGTGATCTCTACAAACACTTTTTAAACTGCTTAATATTTATTTATTTAGACAGATTTGTATACCACCTTATCCTTCTATCAAAGTGGTTATGGACTCTTACCAAGTGCACAAAACCCGAAACTAACATTGCAGTTCTCCAAATTAGGCATAATATTGCTGAGCAACAAATGTATGCCTTTTTCATGCCTACGGCTTATAAGTGCACTCATTCTGCTGCTCTGCACTACCATTTCTCTCTTAACTCTCCCTACAACCCACCTCGGGAACTCCGCTCTTCTGGCAGATTGTTTCTATGTGTGCCCTTCTCTTATACTGCCACTTCAGACTTCGCTCCTTTCATGTTGCTGCTCCATATACCTGGCACAAACTACCTGTCTATATGTCAGTCTTCTTCTCTGGCCTTTCGCAAATCCAGGCTGCACGCTGACCTCTTCATTGCTGCTTTTGGATCTGATCTGCCTAATCTCCCTTGTGTTTCCTTACCATTCCCCCTGTCCACAGCTGCTGTATTGTCTGTCTTGACTAGACTGTAAGCTCTGCTGAGCAGGGACCATCTTTTATGTGTGTCTATGCAGTGCTGCGTATGCCTTGTAGCGCTATAGAAATGATCAGTAGTAGTAATAGTAGTAGTAGTAGTAGTAGTAGGACCTTCTGGCTGTGGAATCTGATTCCCACCTATCTGGGTACTGGCATTTCTCACAGCAGCTACACCTGTCCCATCGTGGCATATGTCGGTCTATATGCATCCGTTATCCGTGATGCAACCCTGTCTGCCTTCCCACAGTCTGCCTTGGTCAGGCCTGTGTGGGCATGAGAGGGGAGATCCCTGTGCCATCACACCAAGTAGCCTGCTTCCTGAAATATCACCACTCTCGCAGCTCTCCTAGATCTTGGACAGGGTAGGAATGTAGGCCTCATGGAACAATCTGGGCAATGTTGGCACACCATCAGTCATGTCTTCCAGTGCCTTACACAGAGGATGTATGGCTGCCCTATCACACTGCCAGCAATATATGATCTTAATAGAGTTCCCTATGAAAAATACTCCAGAAGGAATCTGAATAGGTTCCCTATAGTTATATGTCAAAACTTATCCATGGCAATAATAGGGGATCCTCAGAATATGAGCATTCAGCAGTGAAAACAGCACTAATACATGCTCAACAACATCATTGGTCTCTAAAAATGTGCATTATGGGTATGTATTAGTGCTGTTTTCACTATTGAATGCTCTTATTCTGAGAGTCCCTTTTATCTCTGATTTTGTCTGTCTGATCACACTGGCACTTGGTAACTGTGGTCATCCATACAGTTCAGGTGCTGGCTAGGCTTTCATGTCCCCCCTGAATTGTTTCTGACCCAAACAAGAATCCTTTTTCCCTACTCATGCCCATACTGTCCCTACCTCAGTGGTCCCATTGTTCAGAACACAAGAATTGTTAGGGTCCTCTAAATTGGCTCCTTTAGCACAAACAGCATATTTCAGCATTGCTATAATACACACTATTGCTCTTCTTAATATTTCTGTAAGGGTGTTCATTAGTGTTTCTTTACCTTACAACATTCCCTAATCTCTGTTTTCTGTTCCTTAAAACTGCATCTTGTGTTTTTCCAGACTGTAGTCACATCAATTCAGCACACACTTGTCACAACTATTCTTTTTCAGCATGGGACACATTGCAGAGAAGAGCAGAATATTTTCTAAGTCCTGGCCTTATTCCATGTTTCAGCAGGAATAACATGGATGTTTCTGGGAAACACTTAATACATACACAAGCCTTTCCTGAATATGCTTCATACATCCCTACAGCTGACCACACCCCCATTCCACCCCTTCTTTTTTTCACATTCTCTTATATACTGTGCTATTCTGCATCAGTGCAGTTTACATTGAACAAACTGAAATTACATTGAACAGGGCATTATAACTTGGAGATAACTATTTTACAGGGAACATGGGCTATGAAGGGTTAAGTGGCTTGCCCAAGACCACAAGGAGCACCTGTGGGACTAGAAACCCCAGTCCTTCCAGCCCAAGGTTGCTGTCCTCTAGTGGGATTTGAACCCCCAACCTTCCAGCCTGAAGTACCTTGCGCCCAACCACTAAGCCACTCCAGTCCACTCTGTCTGTGCATGTTCTGAGATCCCTGTGCTAGGGCCGTGTACATGGACGATAGCAATGTTTCAGAATATGGTCGGGGACGTCCCCACCACACGTACCCCTTATTCATGTTCTGAAATGACTCCCAAAGTCAATATTCAGCATGCCTATTGCCACTTTTAAAATCTGGATAAGTTATCCAAATATCTTTAAACTATCCATTAAAGTTGTGCTAAATACATAACTTTTCTGTTAAAGTTTAGGATTATCTGTGTAAGTCTGATCATTTGAAAACCTCTTCCTGTCAATGCCCATTTGTATGATGATTATTATTTGGTTTTCTGCTAAATAGTGGCTATTCAAGCCGACATTTGAAGAATAGAAAGATCTAGTTAGGGTGGTGCTGTCATTATGGGGCCCTTTTACTAAATCTACTACTACTACTGATCATTTATATAATACTACAAAGCGTACATAGCGCTGTACAGAAACATATAAAAAGATGGTCCTTGCTCATCAGAGCTTACAATCTAATCAACCCAGACAATATAACAGCTGAATACAAGGATACAGTTAGGAAAGGCTAAGAGACACATAGGAGATTAAGCGGATCAAGATCCAAAAGCGGCCTCAAAGAAGTGAGCTTTCAGCATGGATTTGAAAAAGGACAGAGATGAAGCCTGACATACAGACTCAGGTAATTTGTTCCAGGCATAAAGAGCTGCAAGGTGAAAGGATCAAAGTCTGGAGTTGATAGTGGAAGAAAAGGACATAGAGAGAAGCCATCCCCAGAAGAGCGGGGATCATGAAGAGAGGAGTAGAGAGAGATGAGAGAGGAAAGGTAGTCAGGCACAATAGAATGAGTGTATTTATAGGTCAGTAGGAAAAGTTGGAACTGTATACAGAAATGGATGAGGCGCAAATGAAGTGAGATGAGAAGAGGGGTGATATAAGCATATCGAAGCTGGCGGAAGATTAGCCGCGCAGCTGAGTGTTGAACAGATTGAAGAGGAGAGAGATGATTCAGGGAGAGACCAGCATAGAGGAGGTTGCAATAGTCTATAGGGGAGGTGATTAAAGAGTGGATAAGAGTCTTAGTAATGTGTTCAGAAATGAAGGGGCAAATTTCACTGATGTTATAGAGAAAGAAACAACAGGTTTTAGCTATGAGTTGGATATGCGTGGAGAAGGAGAAGGAGAAATCAAAGGCAACCCCAAGGGCATAACATGAAGCTGCAAGGTGGTAAATTGAAAGGCAGTGTCAGGAAATACTTTTTCACTGAAAGGGTGGTGGATGCTTGGAATGCCCTTCCGATGGAAGTGGTGGGGGCAAACACGGTGACGGAATTCAAAATGGCATGGGACAGACATGGTGAATCCCTTTACAGCAACAAGATAAAATTAAAATAAACTGAACCATCTAATTTCTCAACAATAGGGGTGTCCTACATGGAGCGGTGGGTTCACCCCTAAACAAAGACATGGGGAGGGGTGGCTTGCACAGAGCGGCAGGTGCACCTACTCTTGCCATCTTACTGGGCAGACTAGATGGACCATACTGGTCTTTATCTGCCGTCATTTACTATATTACTATGTTATAATGTTACTATGGTTGTGGACTGAGGAAACAGGGAGTAGAAAAGTGTTAACCACAGAGATTGAGAAAGGAAGAAGGGGGGAGGCAGATTTAGAAGGAAAAATAAGAAACTCCGTTTTAGCCATGTTCAATTTCAAATGACGGTGAGACATTCAGGCAGTGATGCAGATAGGCAGGTAGAGATACGGGCCTCAAGCTGTACACTTAACATGCATTTCTGTCGGGGATTCGCGGCAGTTAACCTGTGACTGATTACATTGACATGCAGCACAATTAATGCAAGTACACCTAATGAAACTCATCGAGCTGTCATTAATGGCACTTCTCGCTTATTGCTTTCCATGCCCACACTCTGGCCCTAATCCACTCACTCTTCACATTAGTGGCAGTGTCAGAAAATACTTTTTCAGTGGCAGTTAACATGTGCATGTTAGCGTTCACCATGGCTAGTTACCATATTGGTTAGCGGTGGTTGCCACATTAATTGGTTAGCGGTGCTTAGTAGAAGGGCCCCATGTACTTTATTTTACTGATTCTCACAATAAGTTTAAAAAGTATATTATAAAAGAAATTATTAATACTGAACATAATTTGATACACAGATTACAGGAAATTATATAGGAAGAAGAAACTACTTTGGGAAATCAAAATAAGTATTTCACACAAGTCCACTTCTTGGGAGAACAGTGGGTCTGGAATTCAGCCAGGGCAGTTGTCATCTAAAGTTAAACACTGGCCTCCATGCTGAACCTTATGACACAAATTTGATAATAGAGTGCTACAGGTAGGCACTTATATAGGCACTACTTTACAGAACTCCCAAACCCTGCCCTCCATTTCCCTCATCGTTCTTTTTTTTTTTTAAAGCCCACTGCCCCTATATGTTTTTCCTGCCTTCTTTACCCCCCCCCCCCCCCCAATCTAACTTGTTTGTGGCTGCAGGCCGCAATTGCAACCTTCCATTCCTGTTCTGCCTACGTGAGATGGGATCCCTATGGGCAGACAGAGGGTCATTGCCAAGCCATCCTCTTCTTTTCTACCCTGGGAGATGGGGGTCTGAAATGCACTTAAAAACGTGGAAAAGAAAATCCCAGGATCCAGGTGCAAATTTCTAGTCACCATGGTGATCCAGTGCCTGGGCATTGTCAAGGAGTGGAGGAGTAGCCTAATGGTTAGAGAACTGGCTTGGGAACCAAGAAATGAGAGTTTGATTCCCACTAGCACTCCTTGTGGTCTTGGGTAAGACACTTAACCCTCCATTGCCTCAGAAAAATCCAAGTTATCAATGTCCCTGTTTAATATACATTACCAAGTTTAAGTTACAATGAAAACCACTGTGACTGAAATGATAAAGTGGTATAAAGAACATATTAAATAAATAAGTTTTGCCTTAACCCATCCAAATTATAAAACATGGTTATGCTGACACCACTGTGGCATCTTACTGCTTTCTGTTCCCTGCTTCTCACCACCCCAGGTCCAACATCTCCCCCTCTAAAACCTTCCTTTCTCGGGCAGTGACAGTAAAGGAAGACACAGTAATGCATGCCGCAGAGCCTTCAATACTGCCTTGCTGTTAAAGGTTCTGCATGCCCCATCCCTAAGACAACAGGAAGTGCATATCAGAGGAGGTGGGGTGTGCAAAGCCTTCAACAGCATGGGGGCACAAAGGCTCCAAAGCATGCATTGTAGCAGCAGATAAGCATGCAATAAATAAATCCAGGAGTCTTTTCAAGGATCCAAGCCAGTTTAATGTGCACATGGCTCAAGCAATAAGCAATTTCAAAATGGCTGAGCAATGGCTTCTAGTAAAACAACAACTTTTATAGCTTTCTTGTCCATTCTAAGCATAGGCAAACTTTTCATTGGTCCCAGTACCCCTCTCACCCATCTATTGGTCCCGGTACTGATATGGCTACCCAATCGGGACTCTGGTCTGGGCCCAGCACCTGGTTGCCCCCCTTCTAGTCCCAATTACAATGGTCAGTGTCTCCAACTTGTTACTTCTCTCTCCTCCAAGGTCGCTGAGCTTGTTAAAACATATGGGAAGCAGGGCACTGTAACCTTGCTTTTTGCAGAGTTAATTAATTCCATAGAAGCTGTGCTCTCTTATCAGTACCAATTAGAGCTGTTTTCTGTCTTTTATAAGTTTCGTTTCTGCTTAGCTATGTTCAGTTAAACTGAGTTAAGTTTCAATTCTATGGTGTCATCATTCAGGGGGGTTTTCATTCCTCTGGGCCTAACTACAGGCTTCAGTTACAGGTCAAGCTGCTCAGGCCTGTCTGCTTAGTTCAATTAGCATGGATCATAGGCCGTCGCCTACCACATTCCCCCCTTTGATTATTCTCACCCGCATGTTAATAAGGTGTGAGAATCAAATCACATAATACTAGGTAAAGGTATCACTCTGTGGTATAGGGTAGTAAGTTCACATAGCTAGCATCTTTGTAGCTGTCTTACGCTCTACAGTGTTATTAATAACTGAAGTTATCATTTGCAAGCAAAATGGCAAGAAACAAGGGAGCAACAGGCAGATAGTCAAAGTCCATAGTTTGGCAAGAGTGGGAAAAAGAACTAAAGGATTAGAAGGTTCGGTTGCATCTTTGTGGTGCTGTCGTAAAGCTTCTGATTTAGACAGACCAGCTGTCCATCCTTCGTAGTAGATTGTGGTCCAGTCCGAACAAAACACAAACTGTCAACAATGGGGTGGGCCAATACCCACTCACTAGTAGTATTATGTAAATCAGTCTGATTGTATAGGATAGAATAGTTCAGTTCTTGCGTCTCCCAGGGCCACTGATCTCCCATCTTAGTTCCTCCACAATAGAAACAGTCAGAAGTGTGGAGACTAGATGCTATTGCTCCAGTAAGTTCAAGAAACAAGTTCTGGTGGTGGTATGAGGAATTGCAACGGTGGCTTGCATAGCCTTGTAGAAAGTCAAGATCTAGAACAACTTTTGGATTGGAGAGTATACCAATGCAAGTATAGGAAGAATGATAAAACAAGGTCTGAGTGACCTTCGGTCCAGTTCATGTTGTACTTATACAGGCTGCCCAGGGAGATAAGGCAAAAGTCATTTCAAAGCACTCCAAGGCTGCTATCACGATGAAACAGTAGAGAATCATGATGAAAGTTCTCTGAAGAATTAGTGCAAGTCTTTGAAAAACCAGTGCAATCTGTTGATAATTCTTGACCACGAAGTCTTCTTCTTCTTTACTGTACGTTGACCTGTTTTGCTCTCAGTAGCATGCAACAGGTGTAGCGTTGATTGTAGATCCTCAAGCTTCCGCTGTACATGACCTTACCAATTTCATTGGTAGGAGTGTAGAGCTGTAGATTCCAGCGTATTTCAATAAACACAGTCCTTTTAGTTTGCACTGTCCTTGATCAAAATGGCACAAAGATTTTCAAATAATATAGTTCATAATACAGTCTCTTTCTGTTGATGATAATCTCTTCAGAATAAACAAATAGTCTCTTGAGATTCAGGAGTTCTATATTAGCACAGTCTCTCTTTTTGTTTTTAAAACTTCCTGAATTTTTTCAATTTGCTTGTCTTTGCAAAGTTAGCTGCAATGGAACTTCTGGATCTGTTCTGATGTTCACTGGTCTGGCTCTGGAGCTGCTGCTGATTTCACTCTGCTGTGATGAATCCAGGGTTCGAGTTCTGCAATTTTCACTGCTGTAGGGTTAACAAGATAACAACATAAGGTCCCTTCTAATGCGGTGTCAACGGTGTCTTTCTCCACTCTTTGATTCACACCGAGACTCCAGGCTTGAAAGGATGCAGGGGTGCAGGCAAATTGATGAGTAATCGATTTTGTACTCAGGTATGAAGACTCCTGCAAAACAGAACTTAAAACCAATAGTTCATGTCTAATAATTTCAGATCCTATCTGTCTCATATCTCCTTTTATTTCCTATACAATAGGCAGGGGTTGCGCATACAGAATTTCAAAAGGGAAAACTCCTAAAGACTTAGCAGGGGCTAAGTATATCCTAAGAAGGGCTATAGGAAGAACCTAGGGCCACTTCAGGTAAACCTCTTGGCAAAGTTTAGACAACTGAGATTTCAGGGTTCTATTCATACATTCTACTTTTCCTAAATTCTGAGATCTATAGGCAGTATGTATCTATTAATATCAATATCTTGGGGCTATACTTAATGGACTTGCTTCCTAAGGTTATCCACCCTCATTCTTTGTACAGGGGCCCATATGCATGCAAGGTTGTAAGGGTATACTTGAAATCTGGGTACACATTTAGACAGGGCTCTTTTCCTATTGTTAGTGCTCTAGTGAGGACTATCAGTTCAGCTTTCTGTGGTGAAGTTTCTGGGGCCAGGGCTGAGGACTCAACTACCAAATCAGGGGTCATCACTGCATATCTAGCACAACAATGTCCATTGATGATGAAACTGCCTTCAGCCACAAAGAAAGTCTGTTCAGGGTTCTCCATAGGGACATCAGTCAAATCCAGGTGGCTTGAGAATACAGTGTCCATAATTTCTAAACAGTCATGATCAGGGGATCAAGACTAACTGATAACATAGCAGGATGGAAAGCTTGACTGACCCTTCAGTTGTATCTGGGGTTTTCACACAACATACTCTAATATTTCAACATTCATAGATTTGTTAGCTAGTAATTTCCTTTGTATTTCATATTGGTTAGAACAGAGTGTGGTACAGTAACTTGAAGATCCTGTCTCAAAGGGATTTTTCTTTTAGTTTTTGCTTACTAGGAAGGCTGTAGCTGTAACAGCTTCTCAAATAAGGTCCAAGAGATTGAGTCAACACTCCCAGAACATTTCCTTGCGACTCATGAACATAGAGACTGCAAGGTTTTCTGGACATCGGGTAGACCCAGAACTGGTGATAACATCAGAGCGGTTTTCAAAGATCAAAAGACTGCATTCCTATTCAAGTCCCCATTCCAATGGAGACTTTTTCATTCCTTTGGTAGCTTGATACAATGTGATACAATGGTTTTGCTAGCAGCGCAAAATTGGGGATCCATATACAACAGTACCCTGTGGCACCCAAGAAGGCTCTCACTTGCCTCCTGGTGGTTGGAGTAGGAATACTGCATACAGCTGCTTTGCGTTCTGGTAAGGGTTCCAGGCGTCGAATTCCGCTGGACAACTGGAATCCTAGGTATTTAACTTGTTTGACATAATTATGCTTTGGCTCTTGAGACTTTGTATCCAGCCTCATTAAAAAGGTGCAAGAGTTCACTGGTGGCTGGTGGACATTCACTTTCTGAGTTGGTGGTTATGAGCAAGTTGTCCACATATTGAAGTAGAATTTTTTTCTTTTTTTTTTTTTTTTTTTTTCTGGAGTTTCTGGATAACTTGTCAAATCTTTTGCTGAGTGAGGCGAGTTCTTGAATTCTTGAGGTAATCTTGTCCAGATGAGTTGGCCCCGCCTCCTTGTAGTGGGGTCTTGGGCTAAGCGTATGCAGAAAAAAACATCTTTTTAAGTCCAGAATGATGAAATGTATAGCTTCAGCAGAGATCAGTTCCAAGAGAATATAAGGATTTTGGTACCACTGGTTGTATAGTTTCAGCTGCATCATTCATTCTTTCTTAGATCCTGCACTGGGCGGTAATCACCTGTCCCAGGCTTCTTGACTGGCTTGAGGGTGACAATGGCAGGGGCTATGTTCTTCGCTAGGCCAGGTGGATTATCTTCTGCCCATCCTCCAGGTGGGGCTATGAGGTTGGTAAGTGTACAGCTTGTTGCTTTGGATGCAGGTGAATAGAACCGCCATTCTTCTTCTTGGGGACAGTTAACACCATCAGGCCAGCAGATTTTGAGTTTCATTTTTTTCTTCCTTCAACAGAGGATATCTGTGCTTGAAGCTTTGCAAGCAGGTCTCGGCCCAAAAATGGAATAGGGCATTCAGGCATATACAGGAACTGGTACATTATTATTATTTTTTTTTTTTTCTAGTTCACACATGTGGTTCTGCAGAAAAGGCTTTGCGAGAAAAACACAGGGGCTACTGGCTTTAGTATTCTGCTCCTGTATCCCCCATAAAAGTCCATATATTGGTCCCCTATTTTTCAGACTGACTCCTGGGGACCCAGGGAAACTGGAGAGTCCGGTCTGGCCTAGTCTTCATCCATGCTGTAGCCCTCTTCGGCTGCCACTCACGCTATAGCTGCTTCACTCTCGTGCTGAAACACTGTGCTTGGTTTATTGTTTTATGACTTTGCAATCAAGTACTCCCTCGGGAGTCAAGATACGGGCATTCACTTCTCTAATGTCCTTCTTTTTCTATAATGGGCGTACTCACACCCAGTTTTTCACTTCCTCTGTTCCTTCAATTAGGATAATCTCCTCACATCATTCAACTAAAATATCATTCACTTTCTCTGTTACATTTATTTTCACAATTCACACACCCTCTGATTAACTTTCATTTAACCATTATGCCCGCAAATTCATCCAGTTCTTTGCAATTTCCGTTCATTAGTTCAATCAAGTCCTAAAACTTCTCAGTGTATAATGCAGTTTTTTTCAGTTCTAAACAAGTCTGGTCAGCTGACTTTCACTTCTAGTCCGGAGGGGGTGGACATTCCCCTGTTGCAGAGGTGGCTAGCAAACTACTTGGGAATCTGTAGTCCCCCCCCCCCCCCCTCTCCTGGATTCTGTTTCTCCTAGCAATGCTCTATCCAGGAGGTTGATTTTTTTTTTTTTTTTTTTAAGGATCCACTTCTCTGCTGTGGGCACATTAGTTCACGCCCACCGGGGGGGGGGGGGGGGGGTTGACATCATCGGTGGACTGGGCTCCATCCCCCCCTTAAGCACTCTGAACTGAACTACTTACAGAGAGAGAGAGAGAGACGAGACAGGATATCTAGAAATTCTGGGGCAAAATCCTGATTGGGACAGAGACATTTCATAATCTTCAGTAAATCCCTTACTGAAATTCTTGATCATACTTGAAAAGACACTTATTATTTCTGTAAACATAGGGCAGGCAGGAAACACTTAGATTGAGCACATACATCCATTATGCTTCTTATAGAGAGAACTATAGCTATCTGTCAGCATGTCTCTGCAAAAGAAATTATTTTTTTAGTTCAGGAAGCAAATATTTAAAAGACATTCCGGATATTTTTCATAAAATACAGTACACCTTTCCCTTTTTTTTTTAAATACAGAAAAGCTAACTGATTTGTTCATTAGTAACCAGCACAGAGGGGAAGCATGCATTCAAATGACTTATACTCATTCATAAAAAGATAAACTTTGTTTTTAAAACTTTTGGTTAAACAGAGCTAGTGAAACCAGAGAAAAAACTAATTATAAATTCATCACGCTTCGATTAAATGAAGAGACTTTTCAAATCGGGAGTCCCTTTTCATTCCTAGGAGAACAATTGAACTGTGCTCATAAAAAGAGACTTCTCATTCACATGGACAGAGATGCCAGGAAAAAAACAATTTAAATCAATGTTAAGTCGTGATCTAATTACTTTGTAGATCAAAGGAAAAACAAAAACAGTTCTTTATCATTTCCTATTTAAACTGTTTCAGTGCTTACTGAAAATTTGAACATACAGCCGACAGAAATGCCTCTCACTTGGTCTGCAACCCATAAGGGATTAATACAAACTTAATCCTTTTCAGGCTAAACCCAAAAACTATCGGGACCCACAATCCTGACTAAACATTCTTATTAAATGATAAATAAATGATATATATTACATAACCACAGCAGAAGGAACAAAAACATATTAAATAAAACAGGTACAATTTGCCTGAAATAAGCACAAACTACCAGCATTGAGGTTTAAGCCTGCACAAGATTAGAAAGACGACACTAGACATTCTTTCCTTCAGACACGCCCCCTGTCAGTTTTTCACACTGCAGTAGAAAAACTAACTGGGTCAGACCAGCTTTTTGATTTCTAAAAATGACTGTAGGTGTTTTGGGTCTTCATTCTGCTCTATTAATACAATTTCTTAATCAGTGAACTGTCACAAATTACTCAACAGAATAATCTCACATATATAACAAAAGGGAAACTCGCAGTTTCAACAGATAGCAAAAATCAAATACACAGGACGGACAATACACCAAACGCTTCATCCGTTTCGCGACCTAGACGCAGTCACCCGACTAGGAACTGCGCTAGTCCAGAGTCCACTCTGCTTGGTCCGTGCTGCCAGACCTCTCATTCACACTTCATTCACACAATCATGCTAGCAACGTATCTTAGAATGCATTCCTTTCTATCTATTCTGACTAGTCTTTTTCCCAATTACAAAAAGGATGAGGGTTTCACCCGGCGAATTCCCATGCGGGGTTACTCGGCCCTTCCTTGAGAGCTCTCTTACCAATTCCCAATATCTCGAGATTACAAATTCCAAGTTCCACTGGCAGTACTGCTCTTTCTATTTCTGTCTAGACATACCAAAAACCCAGTCCTGTCTGCTCTGACCAGGCTGAATCATGATTCTCTAAGTTTTCAAACTGCAGTTCTAACTCATCTGTCTAGACAGGTTTTCAAAACTATACTTACCAGATCTGGTTCCCAAGCTTCTGAGTTGGATCCTGGACTCCCCCGGGTCGGAAGTGTTAGCCAGCTGGACTCAGTGCCTGCCGAGGCCAGGCAGAACTCCCTCCGATACAAGAGGATCGGTGGGCCCAGGGAGATTCCCCTGCGTCGGATTGGCATGGTTCCAACTGGACCAAACCTCAAGGCGAATTACGTGGATTTATTCACTTGAACACTATCCACCACTCGCACTTCCCGGCCAATGCACCAAGAATGTAGCAGCAGATAAGCATGCAATAAATAAATCCAGGAGTCTTTTCAAGGATCCAAGCCAGTTTAATGTGCACATGGCTCAAGCAATAAGCAATTTCAAAATGGCTGAGCAATGGCTTCTAGTAAAACAACAACTTTTATAGCTTTCTTGTCCATTCTAAGCATAGGCAAACTTTTCATTGGTCCCAGTACCCCTCTCACCCATCTATTGGTCCCGGTACTGATATGGCTACCCAATCGGGACTCTGGTCTGGGCCCAGCACCTGGTTGCCCCCCTTCTAGTCCCAATTACAATGGTCAGTGTCTCCAACTTGTTACTTCTCTCCTCCAAGGTCGCTGAGCTTGTTAAAACATATGGGAAGCAGGGCACTGTAACCTTGCTTTTTGCAGAGTTAATTAATTCCATAGAAGCTGTGCTCTCTTATCAGTACCAATTAGAGCTGTTTTCTGTCTTTTATAAGTTTCGTTTCTGCTTAGCTATGTTCAGTTAAACTGAGTTAAGTTTCAATTCTATGGTGTCATCATTCAGGGGGGTTTTCATTCCTCTGGGCCTAACTACAGGCTTCAGTTACAGGTCAAGCTGCTCAGGCCTGTCTGCTTAGTTCAATTAGCATGGATCATAGGCCGTCGCCTACCACAGCATGACTGTGTCTTCTTTTATTATCACTGTCTTACTGACAAGTAGCCACTGCAGGGAGGGAGGTTTGACAGGGAGAGATGTTGGACTGGAGGGGGGGGAGGAAGGGGAGGAAGAAAGAGAGGAGAAGATACTGGACCTACTGGGGGGAAGGGGGAGGAGAGAGGGAGGTGCTAGACCTGCCAGGGGAAGGGGAAGACAAAATAGATGCTGGATCTGTTAGGGGGGAAGGGAAGGGAGGAGATGCTGGATCTGCTGGGGGGAAGAAGAGGGAAAGAGGAGATGCTGGACCTTGTGGGGGGAAGGAGAGGGAGAGGGAGAGATGCTGGATCTGGTGGGGGGGAAGAAGAAGGAGAAGGGGAGATTCTGAACCTGATGGAGGGAAGGGAGGGAATGGGGGTGATGCTAGGCTTGCTGGGAGGAATAGGAGATGCTGGACTTGCTGAGGGGAAGGGGAGAGAGAGGGGAGATGCTGGACCTGGTGGAGGCAAGAGGGAGAAGGAGTGATGCTGGATTTGTTGGGGCAAAAGAGAATGAGAGAGGAAAATGTTAGGCCTGATAGAATGGGGAATAGGGGGGGAGAGGGGAAGATATTGGACCTGGCTGGGGAGAATTGCAAATCTGTCGCATAGTCCCTGCATCTATTTAGGCATGGGAACTCCCATTCCATGTCACCTTTGGATAGGCTTCTCTGGATTTCTTACATGTTTTGATGATCTATTGTTGCTGACTTTTATTATATTATTATTAATTATTATTATTATTAATGATTAATAATAAAAATAATTATTGTTGTTGTGGCTTCATTGTCCTATATTATCTATGCCATTGGCTTTGTTGTCCTACATTTCTTAAGATTCATTGCAAGCACATTTTGAATAGACTGCTTTCTCTTGCCACTCCATTGGAATAGAATTGGCTGTCTATCCAGATTTGACTGCATGATGACATGTTTGAATTTCACAAAAAATTAAAATATTATTTTTTCAAGATGATTTTGATCAATGATAAAACAAAAATAATGTCTTTTTATTTTAATGTTACTTTATCGATGAATGTTTTATATTGTATGTTTATTTGATTATTTCTTATGTTTGATTGTACATCACAAAGTATGGACAGATTTGCAATTCATAAATGCTGATAAATAAATCGGATGAAAGGAAGATTATTAGCGGTGTGCCCCAGGGTTCGGTCTTGGGACCGGTACTGTTCAATGTATTTGTGAGTGATATTGCTGAAGGACTGGATGGAAAAGTCTGTCTTTCTGCAGATGACACAAAAATTTGCAACAGAGTGGACTCCCCTGAGGGAGTGGAGAACACGAGGAAAGATCTACAAAAGCTGGAAGAATGGTCTAATGCTTGGCAGTTAAGATTTAATATGAAGAAGTTCAGTATCATGTACTTGGGAAGCAGAAATCCAAGGGAATTGTATGCGATATGTGTGCACAGAGCAGGAGAAAGATCTCAGAGTGATTGTTTCTGAGGATCTCAAGGTGGCAAAATAATGTGACAAGGCGGTGGAAAAAGCCAGAAAGATGCTGGGTTGCATACAGAAAGGAATTACCAGCAGAAAGGAAGAGGTACTAATGCCACTGTACAAGTCCCTGGTGAGGTCTCACTTGGAATATTGTGTTCGGTTTTGGAGACCATATCTCGCAAACGATATAAAAAGACTCAAAACAGTTCAGAGGAAGGCAACCAAAATGATTTGGAGCCTGGTTCAGAGGACTTATGATAAGAGACTTGAAGACCTAAATATGTACACTTTGGAGGAGAAGAGGGACAGGGGAGATATGATTCAACAAACAAACCTCTTCCAAAGACGGGGAAGCTGTAAAACCAGAGGGCATAACATGAAGCTGCAAGGAGGTAAATTGCAAGGCAATGTCAGGAAATATGTTTTCACTGAAAGGGTGGTGGATGCCCTCAATGGAAGTGGTGGGGCAAATACAGTGACAAAATTCAAAATGGCATGGGGCAAATACAGTGGGTCCCCTTATAGCAACAGGATAAAATCAAAATAAACATAACTATCTCTTTTATCTCAAAAAAATATGGGTGACCTACACAGAATGGTGGGTATACTCCTAAACAAAGGCATGGGGGAGGAGCAACCTGCACAGAGTGACAGGTGCACCTACTCTTGCTGTCTTGCTGGGCAGACTAGATGGATTATGCTGGTCCTTATCTGCCGTCGTATATTATGTTACTATGTTACATACATACATACCTACTACCAACTATCAGAAAATAAGGATTAAACTTTCTGTCCAGCAACAAAGAAGACACTGACAGCAGCAAGCTACATGATTCTCAAAAATGGTAGTGAAATTTATGAGCTCCAGTGTCCTAAAAACTTAGAAAGCAAAAATAAAAAGAGAAATCAAGTGACATTAAGAACTAAACCAGAGCAGATGTTTGCAAACTGTGCTCTCAATGGGAATAATGAGAGCATGATAAACCTCATATTCGACCACTCCATAAGATACAAAGACATCTCCTTCACTAAATTTATGGCAAGCTTACACTTCTGTCAGCTCATCCATTTCCCCCACACACAGTTAGCTATACACTAGACTCAAGTTTTACCCTACTCCCAAACTCTCTACTTTTTACTTTACCACAATCCCTCTCAGTTGGTCAGACCATTTTCTCATCTGTTTTACAATATACACACCATCACTATACTACAACCTCTCCCATCCCACAACCTCTCCCATCCCAAGATGGCATCCAAAATGCAAAGGCACCCAAACTTGCAAACATTTTTCTCTGTTGTTGTTGTTGTTAAGAGTCGTCGAGTTGGTGCAAACTCATCTGTTCTCCCTGACTTAATCTCCCTCCCACTGTCAGGGTAAATAACTACTTGGAAAACAATTCTCAGCAAGGGTGGAGATATCATAAAAATGAACATCATTTCCAGTTCTATGAAGAGCAACAAAAATGATGAAGCCCAAAAAAAACTACTTTTCTAAATTAACAGCAATGCACATAAACAAAAGGAGACGCTCTATGCCTCTGTCTCTCCCCTAACCTCTGCCCAGCAAAGATGAGTTCCCCTTAATGATCTATTACCTTTAGCCACTGGCCTAGCTACATACCTAAGAAAATTGATATAACCAGATTATATTTCCAAATTCCCCATCTTTATTTCTGCCCTACCTTAAATATCTCAGTATTACAGCGCTAGGGCCTTGGAACACCTTTTTCATTGGGGGGCCATGCTCCGCCTTGACTGCCCCCCCCCCCAAGCTCCAATCTAACTCTGCCCCTAGCCCCTTGTGGCTTTCCCCTCCTATTCTGCCTGTGGGGATCCCATCTCCCACAGGCAGACAAGAAGGGAATGGCTGTGATCATGGTAGATTCCTTCTGTTTGCCTTCTGGAGATTGGATCCCTATGGTCAGAAAGAAAGAGTCTGCCACAATTGTGGCTGCTCACTTCTCTCTCTGCTGGTAGGCAAAGTTTTAGTGGGGCCAGAGCCTGTGTGGCCCACACCATTCCAAAATCTTTGCTACAGAAATCCCAACTTTCCATCTGCTAATTGCAACACCATATCTAGGCCTCGCTTATAGAAAATAATTCAGTCACTTCCAAATGGTTAAAAAATCCCCAATTAGATCTCTTACGTTTCATTTTCTCAGTGATTAACACTAACATTCAAGGTCAGTGCCCACAGCCTGAAGGAAAGTTTTAATTATCCCAAATCTTAAGAAATTATCCCTTGATGCCTCACAGGTAGCAAACTACCGGCCAATATCCAGTCTGACTTTCTTTTCCAAGATAGTAGAAAAATCAGACAACAACCGAATGATTTTTTGAGCATAACAAATGCTCTCCACCCTCAACAACATGGATTATGATACAGTGACAGTACTGAAATAATTATTACCTCCCTCTCCTGTGATATCCACAGTCATCTCAGCTCCAGACAAATTGCCATTATTATATTATTAGATCTCTCTGCAGCTTTTGATCTGATTAATCACCAATTACTCATTTCTTCTCAAAAGGTTGGAATTAATACGGGTATACAATGGTTTTCCTCTTTTCTAAAGCATCACTCTTTTCAAGTCAACTTTGATTCTCACACGTCTATCTACATGCTTTTCTTTGGTGTTCCACAAAGTTCACTTCTCTCACCCACCCTCATTAATATATTCCTCAGCCCATTAGCAACTTGATTTAGGACCATAGTATCACGGGCTATTCTTATGTAGATGACATTCAATTAGTTGCTTACACTAACTCATGAACCCCAGACTTAATACACCTCAACTCATATCTTAGCGCAGTTAACCATTGGTTCTTCATCAACCAACTTAAACACTACTACTACTACTAATCATTTGTATAGCACTACAAGATATACACAGCGCTGTACATATAGATGTAAGACATAGTGCCTGCTCATCAGAACTTACAATCTAATCAAGACAAAAAAAATCACAAAACAGGATTAGAGTATAGTAAGATACACAAAGTGAGAAGCATCAGGATCCAAATGCAGCCTCATAGAAGTGGGTCTTTAGCCTGGATTTGAAAAAGGCTACAATCGCGCCTACCTGACCATCTTTTCTAAGTTCAAATACAGGATACTGAATCAAGCCAGGGGGTTCAAAGTTAAGGAAAATAAAAAAAATGTTTATAATTACAGTTTTAATTTTAACCCAAAAATTTAATCAGTAGGCTAGTTTTATTATGCTCTACAGAGTGACGTTTCTTCAAAATAGTAACATTTCCAATAAGATAATTTAAAAAATCTGGGCAACTCAACTCAAAATTGTACTTTACAATCATTAGACTTTTGAGAGTCTCTACATGCAGTTGTTTTTTTTTCTGTAGACCATACTTTGTTCATGATTGAAAGGCAGCTTTCATTTGGAGCATTGGAACCTGGCAAACATAAAAAAAATTCAAACAGTTTGCATACATTTTTATATTGTACCTCATTACTTTTGAGGTGTCCAAACAACTCCTTCCATTTTTCGTCAACTGTGGTGTCTGGGTTTTTTTTCCATTCTTGGACTTTTTCCTCAGAAACAAATGACTTAACACAAAACATAGTTACTCACCTGTAACAGGTGATCTCCGGGAACAGCAGGAATTTAGTTTTCACATATGGGTATCGTCGGTACTGACGGAGCCTGTGCGGGAACGCTCCCCAGCGTCCAATTAGAAAGCTTTTGGGAGCATCCCACAGCGCCTGCATGCTGCCTTCCCGCCTTTCCCAACTGCCTCTCTCCAGTTGCGTTTTAAAGCTGAGACAAAGAAAGAGAGAGGGAAAGAAAAGAAAAGAGAGATACAACTCCTAGGGGAGGTTTGGTGGGTTGTGAAGATTCAATTCCTGCTGTTCCCGGGGATCACCTGTTACAGGTGAGTAACTATGCTTTCTCCAGGAACAAGCAGGAATGTAGTCTTCACATATGGGGACTCCCTAGCTGCAGATGCCAGGGAGAGACCCCAGAAATTGTGTGCCCTTGTGAAAGCGCTCCACTTCCCCCCATGGATCTTTGGCATCCTACCGGGAATGGTGGGTAGGAGTTGATTAAGTATGGAACAGGTGTCATAGAACAGCCTGACCAAACAAGGCATCCCGGCGGGAGTCCTTGTCTAAGCAGTAATGGGCTGTGAAAGTATGAACCGAGGCCCAAGTAGCTGCTCGACAGATGTCGTCAATAGACACAGAGTGTAGAGGAGCCATTGAGGCTGCGATGGCTCTCACATTGTGAGCCGTGACATGGCCTTCCAGAGAAAGGTTCTTACTCTGATAGGCAAAAGAAATACACTGTGCAATCCAGTTGGACAATGTTGTCTTGGAGACTGGAAGTCCCAAATGAGAAGGATCGAAAGCAACAAAGAGTTGGGAGGACTTTTTATGTTGCTGTGTCCTCTGTAAGTAAAAGGCAAGTGCTCTTTTACAGTCCAAAGTATGAAGATTCCTTTCTGCATTTGAAGTATGAGGCCTTGGAAAAAATACAGGCAGGTAAACCGCCTGGTTTAAATGAAAAGGTGAGACCACCTTTGGCATAAAGTGTGGATGAGTCCTAAGGACTACCTTATCATGATGGAACCTCGTGTAAGGAGGATCACCAACTAATGCTTGCAATTCACTGATGCGACTTGCTGATGTGATTGCAATGAGAAAGATAACCTTCCAGGAAAGGAATTTTGAGGAGGTAGTAGCTAAAGGTTCAAAAGGCAGCTTCATGAGCTGCCCAAGAACCAGATTCAGGTCCCACGCCACTGGAGGTGGCCTAATGGGAGGCTTAGTTAGAAGAAGGCCCCTCATAAATCTCGCTATGAGAGGATGAGAGGAAATAGGTTGTCCATTTAAAGGCTGTAAAGAAGCTGAAATAGCACTTAAATGGACTCTTACTGAGTTAGTCTTAAGTCCTGCATTAGATAAATGCAGGAGATACTCCTGTAATAATTCCAGAGGTATCGCAGAGGGGTGAAGACCCTTTTGCGAACACCATATGGAAAACTTTTTCCACTTGAAAGCATAAGAGCGTCTTGTGGAAGGTTTCCTGGAAGCACAAAGGACATCCCTTACTTGTTGAGAAAGGTTAAGACCATGAAGGTCTAGGCTCTCAGCAACCAGGCCCTGAGATGCAGAGAGTGGAGATTGGGATGCCACAACATCCCGTCCTCCTGAGACAGGAGATCTGGAGCAGATCCTAACTCCAGAGATGCAGCTTGAGAGAGATGCAGGAGCAGAGGGTACCACACCTGCCGTGGCCAATGTGGAGCTATGAGAATCATGTGGCCTTTATCCCTCTGAAGCTTGAATAGGGTCTTGGGGATTAGGGGAATGGGTGGAAAGGCATATAGGAAGTCCTGACCCCAATGGAGGAGGAAAGCATCCCTGGCCTGAGAACCCTGAGCCGGAATTCTGGAACAGAACCGGGGAAGTTTGGCATTCAACGGACTTGCAAAGAGGTCTATGTCCAGAGTTCCCCAAATTTGAAAAATGTTTGCTACCTGCTCTGTATGGAGAGACCATTCGTGTGGAAGCAGAACTCGACTGAGTCTGTCTGCCCAAGAGTTTTGAATGCCTGGCAGATAGATCACCAGGAGATGAATTTGATGCTCTCTGGCGAGGGCCCATAGTCGCAAAGCTTTGTTGCAAAGTGACAGAGAACCTGTTCCTCCCTGCTTGTTCAGATAGAACATAGCTACTTAACATAGTCTGAATTAGGACTGTCTTGTAGCTGAGCTGGGTATGGAACACTCGAAGAGCAAAGAAGATTGCTCTGAGTTCTAGGAGATTGATATGTAAGTGGGTCTCCTGTGAAGTCCAGGTGCCTTGGGTAGAGAGATCTTGCAGATGAGCTCCCCAACCCACTTGTGAGACGTCTGTCGTTAGAGTGACCTGGGGTAGGGGTTGCTGGAAAGGGGACCCCACCAACAGGTTTTGGGTTGACTGCCACCATTGTAGAGACAAAATAAGGGGACTTGTGTTTGCTATTTTGTCTGATAGGCAGCCTGATGCTTGAGTCCACTGAGTGGATAGAGTCCATTGGGCTGCTCTCATATAGAGGCGAGCATAGGGAACCACGTGCACGGTGGATGCCATGTGGCCTAGTAGTTGTAACATTTCCCGAACAGTGAGATGAGTTTTTAGCACTGCCTGGGCGGCTAACTGCACAATGCGAAGGCAGCAGGCCTGTGGGAGATAGGCCCTTGCTTTTCTGGTGTCCAGCAAGGCTCCTATAAACTCTAGAGATTGAGTGGGAGTTAGGCTGGATTTTGGGATGTTTATGACCAGGCCCAAATACTGAAGAATACGCATTGTGCAAGACAGGGAAATTCTGGCCTCTGACTCTGATGGGGCTCAAATGAGCCAGTCGTCTAAGTAGGGGAAGACGAATATTCCTAAAGTTTGAAGAAATGCTGCCACTACAGCCATGCATTTTGTAAACACCCTTGGTGCTGAGGCCAGGCCAAAAGGAAGCACCCTGTATTGGTAGTGCTTTCCTTGGAACAGGAAGCGAAGGAACCTTCGGTGAGTTAGATGGATGAGAACATGAGTGTACGCATCCTTGAGATCTAGAGAACAAAGCCAATCCTGACTCTGAAGGTATGGCAGCAGAGTTCCCAGAGAAATCATCTTGAATTTCTCTCTGAACAGGAATTTGTTCAGTTCTCTGAGGTCTAAAATGGGTCTGTGTCCCCCTGTTTTCTTTGGAATAAGGGAATAAGGGGAGAAAAGCCCTGTACCCTGTTGGGAAATGGGTACGTCTTCTATTGCCCCCTGGGCAAGAAGTAAACTTACCTCTTGACTCAACTGAGTGTTGAGAAAAGCCTGAGAATTGAACTGTCTTACCACTGTAGGAGGGGGCATGTTGAAGAAATGAAGCTTGTACCCCTCTCTTACAATGGAAAGAGTCCATTCTTCTGCTGTTATCTGCCCCCATCTGGGGGCAAAATGACACAACCTTCCTGGGATGGTGGAAGGTTCTGGCCCGTTCAGGGCTAGGAAGGCCAGGTTCTCTAGATGGGAGTCAAAGCCCCTGTGGAGGCTGCATCTGCTAGGCTGGTTGAGGCTTAGCAGTCTTTGCTTTCCTTTGCTTTTGGGGCTGCTGTCCCTTTCGGGCAGACTGACCTGCAGAATGCACCTGCTGGGTATAGGAGGGGTAAAACCTCTTCTTTTTAGAGAAGAATGGTTTCTTGTAGGATTTTCTCCTTGCAGGATCAGCTGTAGCCTTGGATAGTCTATCCAAAGTGGTGTTATCAGCATCCAGCTCATTAGCTTTCTCTTGCCTATTTTTGCCAAAGAGATTTTCGCCTGTGCAAGGGATATTCCCTAGTTTGTCCTGTACCCAGAGTTCTAAGTCAGATGCCTGAAGCCAGGCAATCCTATGAGCACCTATGGCAATTGCAGAGGTTCTGCTTATGCACTCAAAGCAGTCAAAAGCTGCACGATTAACAAACTTGGAAACATCCTGGGCATGTTTGACAAGTGTAAGATAATCCTGCCTCTTATCATCAGGAAGGAGAGGGCTCATAAGCTCTAGATCTCCTGTAACCTCCTTAAGGAACATTCTCATGTATAAGATGTAGGAACTAATCCTGGCAGAAGGCATAGAGGCCTGGAAAGTTTGACGCCCAAAGGCATCAAGAGTCCTACATTCACGTCCTGGAGGATTAAATGCATGTCTTTTGCACTCTTGATCCTTCTCATAGCTGACTCCACCTCTATGGAGTGGTGTGGCAACTGAGCTTTCTGAAATACAGGACAAGGAGGCACTCAATACATGGTATCCAACCTACGGGAATGAGGAGAGGTGGTAAGAGGTGTTTCCCACATTCTTAACATGAGATCATGCAAGATCTCATGAATAGGCAAAGTAGCTGCCTCCATGGGAGCTTTAGGATATTGTAAAATCTCCAACTCCTTTGCTCTGGGCTCTGTTTCAGGAGCCACTGTGATGGAAAGACCTCTAGCCACTTCCCTAATGAAATCCTGAAAGGATATATCCTCAGGAGGGGACATCCTATGTTTAGGAGAAGAAGGCTAATCAGAGAGAAGTACTCCAGCATCGACAGAGCTGTCAGAGTCCTCAGAGTCATCGGAGGATTCAAAATATCTTCTGTCCTGGTGCTCTTGTAAAGCACGATACCAGTACCGATCGAAGACGGTACAGGAGGGGTTCGGTAACAGCCTGTCGATACCGGAGGAAATAGCATGACTCAGTGTTGGTAACACACTCGCCGATGTCGATGCTGTCGGTACCGGTACCGATATCGGTGCCGGAGCGGGTGTCGATACCGGTTGAACTGTCTGAAGCGGTCCTGAAGGCACCGATGCCACAAGGAGAGCTGCCAGACTGTGCTCAATAGCCAGGAATCTCTGGTCAATTGACGCTGCCGATGCCTGGGTATCGGTACCGGAGGAAGCGGCCGGTACCCCAGAGCATGGCACCAGTAGTTCTGCCGAGGTTGAGGCCTTGAGAACATCCTGGAGCCCCGATAGTGCTTTGGAAGCCGAAGCCTCCCGCCGGGGCAATTTTGCCGGTACAAGTCCCTCAAGGGATACGCCAGAGGCATCTTGATGCTTAGAAGGAGATCTACACTTTGAGGACCAGCCAGATTTATGTTTGGTTACCTGAGATCCATGGGAGGAAGACGAAGCACTGGAAGACGTCGATGCCACAGATGCTGCATCAGAGGGAAAAAGGGTGCTACGTTTAGCAGCTCGGTTCTGCCGACCCCTCTTCGACATCATCCCACAGGCAACACACTCTGAGATGGAGTGGTCAGGACCTAAACATTTGAGGCACCACTCATGAGTGTCGGTGACGGAGATCGTACCACCACACTTGGAACACTTTTTAAAACCCGAAGCGGGTTTTTCCATATTGAGGAAAAATTGGGCCTAGTGCCCAAAATGGCGCGTGGCACCCGAGAGAAAAAATAATTTTTTTTTTTTTTTTTTAGAAAGAAAGAAAGAACCGGCGGTACCGGTATAGCGTCGAGGAAGGCAGACACTACCAAAAAAAAAGAATGAAAAATATGGGACAATTTCTACAGTGACAGGAAAATGACCTGCTGGCTCCGCGGAAAACGAAGAACTGGAGAGAGGCAGTTGGGAAAGGCGGGAAGGCAGCATGCAGGCACTGTGGGATGCTCCCAAAAGCTTTCTAATTGGACGCAGGGGAGCATTCCCGCGCAGGCTCCGTCGGTACCAATGATACCCATATGTGAAGACTACATTCCTGCTTGTTCCTGGAGATGAGAACTCATCGAACAGTTCAGTATCATTTATTGCTGACTCTAGGTTGAGTCTTCTAGACAAAACATATTCTAAAGACGACTCTAGCTCACACACTCTGGTTGTTTTTGAAGGAAACTCCACTGTTGTTTCCCAGTCTCCTGGAAGTGAGTGGTTACTGATCCAAGTAAACAGTGCAAGTGGTGAAGAAAGATGACACAGATTGCTTGAAATGCTGCCTCTTTCTCAAGATCTTTTCTTTCTGATTGTCAGAGGCAAAAACATTTCATTCTTCCTAGTTACAAATTTGTTTCTAAGATCACTGATTACTCCAGCCACCTCTATCATTGAGATTTTTTGAGACTCAATTTTTAAAGTCTCATTTTTGAAAATCATTGCCTGATTGTGCAGATTTTACAGCCAAACTTCTACTGATTCATTTTCAAAAAAGGTTTTTGATGATAACTGGGCATTTTTCCTGGCTCATAAAGCGTAGTTACTCACCTGTAACAGGTGTTCTCCGGGAACAGCAGGAATAAGTCTTCGACACCGACGAAGCCTGCGCGGGAACGCTCCCCAGCATTCATCCCACCATGCATGCGTGCTGCCTTCCCGCCCAACTACCTCCCTCACTTCAGTTGAGTTGAAAGCTGAGACCAAAGGAGAGAAGTAGAAGAAAAATAGAAAGAGGGAGAAAGACAACTCCTAGGGGAGGTGGGTGGGTTGTGAAGACTTATTCCTGCTGTTCCCGGAGATCACCTGTTACAGCTGAGTAACTACGCTATCTCCAGGAACAAGCAGGAATGTAGTCTTCACATATGGGGACTCCCCAGCTAAAAATGCATAGGGATGACCCCAGCATGCTGCGATCTATGTAAGATGGGCCATGCTTCCTCCCAGGAACCTCAAGCATCCAAGAGTGGATAGTGGGAAGGAGTTGATCTAGGAATGGAAGAGATGCTGTAGAACAGCCTGACCGAACAAGGCATCCCGACGGGAGTCCTTGTCTAAACAATAGTGGGCAGTGAAAGTATGTACAGAAACCCAAGTTGCTGCTTTGCAGATCTCATTAATAGCATCTGAACGAAAATTAGCTGTTGAGGCTGCCATGGCTCTGACTTTATGAGCAGTGACATGGCCTTCAAGAGGGATTCCTTTACTCTGATAGGTAAAGGAAATACAGTCTGCAATCCACTTAGAGAGAGTTCTCTTAGTGACTGGAAGTCCTAAATGACTAGAGTTAAAAGCCAGAAAAAGTTGAGAAGACTTTCTAAATGGCTGAGTTCTGTGAAGATGAAAAGCCAGAACCCGCTTACAATCTAAGGTATGAAGATTTCTTTCCGCGCTGGAGGTATGAGGCCTGGGAAAGAAGACTGGGAGATAAAACGACTGCTTTAAATGAAAAGGTGATATCACCTTTGGCATAAAATGAGGATGAGTCCTCAAGACTACTCGGTCATGATGGACCTCGTATAAGGCGGGTCAGCAACTAAAGCTTGCAGTTCACTAATGCGTCTTGCAGAAGTGATAGCAATTAGGAAAATGACTTTCCATGAAAGAAACTTTAGCTCCGAAGTCGCTAAAGGTTCAAAGGGAGGCTTCATGAGTTGACCCAGAACAAGATTAAGATCCCATGTCACCGGAGGTGGTTTGATGGAAGGTTTAGTTAAAAGGAGACCCCTCATAAATCTTGAAACAAGCGGATGATAGGAAATAGGTTGTCCATCAAAGGGTTTATGAGATGCAGCAATAGCACTAAGATGGACCCTAACAGAATTGGTCTTGAGACCAGAAGCTGATAAGTGAAGGAGATAGTCCAGAAGGGACTCTACCGGCACCAAGAGGGGATTAAGTCCCCGCTGGGAACACCAGATTGAGAACCTCTTCCACTTAAAAGCGTAAGAATGCCTTTTGGAAGGTTTTCTGGAAGCCAGAAGAATATCCTTCACTTGTTGTGAAAGGCCTAGATCTTGAAGTTCTATGCCTTGAGTAGCCAGGCCTTGAGATAAAGGGACTGGGGATTGGGGTGCAGTAGGGATCCGTTGTTCTGGGACAGAAGATCCAGAGCATTCCCCAACTCCAGAGGAGTGGCTCGAGAGAGACCCAAGAGAAGAGGATACCATGTTTGCCTTGGCCAGCAGGGAACTATGAGTATCATGCAACCTCTGTCTCTTTGGAGTTTGAATAAGGTTTTGGGGATCAGGGGAATTGGTGGGAAGGCATAGAGAAAATCCTGGCCCCAATGGAGCAGGAATGCATCCCTCGCCTGACAATTTTGAGCTGGCAGTCTAGAACAGTACCGGGGAAGTTTGGCATTCTGTGGACTTGCAAAGAGGTCTATGTCTGGGTTCCCCAGACTTGAAACACTTGGGCAAGTTGATATGAGTGGAGAGACCACTCGTGTGGCAGCAGGACTCGACTGAGCCTGTCCGCCCAAACGTTTTGAATGCCTGGAATGTATACTGCCAACAAATGAATGTGATGCTCTCTGGCAAAGGCCCACAGTTGCAAAGCTTCGTTGCATAATTGCAGAGAGCCTGTTCCGCCTTGTTTGTTTAGGTAAAACATGGCCACTTGATTGTCGGTTTGCACCAGAACTGTTTTGCTTACGAGATGAAAGCAAAAGACTTGAATAGCACTGGAAATGGCCCTTAGCTCTAGGAGGTTTATTTGAAGAGAAGCCTCCTGTGGGGTCCAGAGACCCTGGATAGACAGATCGCCCAAGTGGGCTCTCCAACCCAACTTAGATGCATCTGTCGTCAGTACAGCCTGAGGTAGGGGTTTCTGAAAAGGCGATCCTACTGTAAGGTTTTCCAGAGATTGCCACCAATGCAGAGAAGCAATCAGGTGCGTGGTAACTCTGATCTTGTCTGACAGGCATCCTGAGGCCTGGGACCATCAGGAAGCTAAGGTCCACTGGGCCGCTCGCATATGAAGTCATGCATAAGGAATCACATGGACTGTAGATGCCATGTGTCCTAGAAGTTGAAGCATCTGTCGAGCAATGAGGAAGGTTCGTAGCACTGCTTGAGATGCTAGTTCGATGATGCGCAGAAAGCAAGGCTGAGGCAGGAAAGCCTTTGACTGCTGTGTGTCCAAGCGAGCCCCTATAAACTTGAGGGATTGAGATGGGGTGAGCTGGGGCTTTGGAAGGTTTATGATCCATCCCAAGTACTGTAGTATGTGCATTGCTCAGGAAAGAGCATGACTTGCCTCTAGAGCTGACAGTGCTCAGATGAGCCAGTCATCTAAGTAAGGAAAGACAATTCCTAGAATCCTCTTAAATGCTGCTACTACTGCCATGCATTTTGTGAAGACCCTTGGAGCAGAGGCCAGTCCGAAAGGAAGGACCCTGTATTGAAAATGTCTTCCCTTGACTAGGAATTGAAGGAATTTTCTGTGATCTGCATGAATAAGGATATGCATGTAAGCATCCCTTAAATCCAGAGAACATAGCCAATCTTGCTTGTGAAGGTATGGAAGAAGAGTGCCGAGGGAGATCATCTTGAACCTCTCTCGGACTAAATATTTGTTCAGTTATCTGAGGTCCAGGATTGGTCTTAGTCCCCCTGACTTCTTTGGAATGAGAAAATAGGGAGAATAGAATCCTGTGCCCTACTGGGACTTTGGAACCTCTTCTATAGCCCCTTGAGCCAGAAGAGTGGTGACCTCTCGCCACAACAGGTCTAAGACCGGTGGTTGAGATTTGAACTGTTTTATTAGCGTGGATGGGGGCAAGCTGAGGAAATGGAACTTGTATCCCAGACTCACAATAGATAGAGTCCAATTTTCTGAAGTGATTTGTTGCCATCTTTTGGCAAAATGGCAAATACGGCATGGAATATTTAAAGGTTCTGGGCTTAGAACAGGAAGAATGGCTAAGTTCTCTAGACAACAGTCAAAGACCCTGAGGAGGCTGGGTCTGCTGAGCCTGCTGAGCCTTCTGAGCTTGTGTCTTTCATAAGAACATAAGAACATAAGATATGCCATACTGGGTCAGACCAAGGTCCATCAAGCCCAGTATCCTGTTTCCAACAGTGGCCAATCTAGGTCATACGTACCTAGCAGTTTCCCCAAAAGACACAGGTTCCGCAATGCTTGTACTGGGTCAAGCATTGATATCCTGGGTCCCTTCTTAATAATGGTTTATGGACCTTTCCTCCAGGAACTTATCCAAATCTTTCTTAAACCCAGCTACACTAACAGCCTTTACTACATCCTCCGGTAACAAATTCCAGAGTTTGATTATACGTTAAGTGAAAAAATATTTTCTTTTATTAGTCTTAAATAGTTTACCCTGTAGCTTCATTGTATGTCCCCTAGTCTTTCTATATTCTGATAACGTAAAAAATCGATCTACGTTTACCCGTTCCACTCCGTTCATTAATTTATAGACTTCTATCATATCTCCCCTCAGCCGTCTCTTTTCCAGGCTAAAGAGCCCTAACCTTTTAAGCCTTTCTTCATAGGAGTATCCTTCCATCCCCTTTACCATTTTGGTGGCTCTTCTCTGAACCTTTTCTAATAACGCTATATCCTTTTTAAGATACGGTGACCAGAATTGCACACAATATTCAGGCTTTGTCTAGTTTGTTGTTGCCCCTTCTGGGGAACATGTGTTTGCTGGGTGGAAGATGTATAGAATTTCTTCTTCTTAGAGAAAAAAGGTTTTTTGAAAAAAAATTTCTTGGCTGGGTTAGCTGTAGATTTTGACAACCTGTCTAAAGTTGTATTATCAGTGTCAATTTCATTAGCTTTAAGTTGCCAATCCTTGCCAAAGAGATTTTCTCCTGTGCAAGGAATGTTACCCAGCTTATCTTGCACCCATTCCTCCAAGTCTGAAGCTTTGAGCCAGGCAATACGACGTGCTCCTATGGATATAGCAGAGGTTCTGCTAATACATTCAAAACAGTCAAAGGTAGCACGATTCATAAACTTAGATACACTATGAGCATGTTTGACCAGAGTCAAATAATCTGTCCGTTTATACACTTGAAGAAAAGGGTTCAAAAGCTCCAAGTGTTTTGTAACCTGCTCAAGAAACATTCCCATGTATAATATATAGGAACTGATTCTTGCTGATAGCATGGAGGACAGAAAGCATCGACAACCAAAGACATCCAGTGTTCTAGACCAGTGTTTCCCAACCCAGTCCTATGGGGCACACCGGCCAGTCAGGTTTTCGGGATATCCCTAATGACTATGCATGAGATATATATGCATTAGAGATATCCTGCCAACCTGACTGGTTTGTGGCCCTCCAGGGCTGGATTTGGAGACCCCTGCCTAACACCTCTGTCATCTAAGATTGTGAGTGGGCAAGGTGCAGATGTCCAAGACATCAAAAAGGTATATAGAATGTGTCACATTCCTCCTCACTTCTCACCACCCTTTGCCATATCACATACAAAATCATTCTACGTTGAAGAGAAAGAGTTGAATCTTGTAAAAGTTCATCTCTGGTACTGGTGGAATCATCCGAGTCATCGGAATCGAAAGACTCAAAAGGAGGAAGCACAGAGTTCTCCCGAAGCAGATGGCGTTGGTACCGCTCGATGTCGGTACCAAAACGAGTTGGTACCTGATCCCCCATGCTGGAGAGAGATTCCAAACTCAGCATCAGGGGAAGCATGCCTGTTAAAGCAGGTACCGAGGGCACTGGCACCGGTACCGGTGCCTACAGAACCGTCTGCAGCGACTTTAGCAGTACCAAAGTAGCTAAAAGAGTCGCTAGACTGCGTTCGATAGCAAGGAGTCTTTTGTCCACTGCCAATGCCGGAGTGTTGGTACCAGTGGTAGTGGCCACAACCCCCGAGCATGGCACCAGTAGTTCCATCTAGGCCGAAGCCTCGGGAACATCCTGGAGCCCCGATAAAGCTTTGGAGCCCGAAGACTCCCGCCGGGGCTGTTTTGCCGGAGAAGTGTCCTCGAGGGCAACGCCAATGGCATCTCGATGTTTAGAGGGAGATCTACCCTTTGAGGACCGGCTAGTCTTAGGGGTATGTTTACTAAACTGTCCTAATGTGTGCCCGGCGATAGTGTGCAGGTTGCCATAAAAGGAGTGGGTGTTTCAGTCTTAAAGCAGCAAAATGGGAGTATCGCGCGATAATGCGCGCTGCTGCGCACATTATCGGGTAAAGCGCGGCAAAGCATGTTAACGCGTGGTAATCTTAAGTAGGCGCCCAGAGATGCAAACATAGAAACAGAGGTTTAGCACAATGGTTAATACACTGATTGATAATCCAGGAGTCATGAATCCAATCCCCCAGTGTGCCCAATGAATAAAGCTGGCTGAGGCATCAGCTTTGATATGTAAGTATTGTTTCTTGAGGCAGTTTATTTGTATTATAATTATTGCTGCTAGCAAACACACCCTCACGTGCCGTAACCTAAGGTGCAGCATAAGCCACCCTATAAGGCATTCCATAGGATACCTTATAAGGCACCTTATATAGACGGTAACCATAAGGTGCCTCAGAAGGCACTTTAGAGGGCGCCCTATAAAGCGCCTCCTGAGGCACCTTATGGTTACAGTACGCTGAGGGTGTTTTTGCGGGGAGCACTAATGTACATTAAAAAAAAAGATAATGCTTTGGACAGCCCTATCAAATAACCCCACTGTGGGTTTGAACCCATGAACTCTGGCTCTACAGGCAGTGAAGTAACCAGTGGGCTACAGCTCTATAACTGCTAGCAAGCCCCTGACTGGCTGTAGTCTGCTGTGGTCACCAGGATAGGGTTAGCCAACCCATACCCATGATGCACTGCACATGCAAATCAGCCGTCTACAGATGAACACAAGATGGGGTATGCACCCCCACAGCACCTCGGCCTGGTAGGGGGAACTGACCATGTGTGTTACTGGCACAGAGTAGCTACACATCGTCACATTGTGCGGGTACTGTGTTCACCCTGAGGGTGCGGTGGGGCGCCCAGCACCAGGTCCACAGCACCTTCCATGGCAGAAATAGGCCATGCTGTAGGTCCCCAGCAGTGCTAGTGTGGGAGATAGGTAGTTCTTGCAGACACACTTTGGATACATCTGTATTTCTTAGTCAGGTTTAACCCTTATGGACCCATAGGCAGATTATGTACCACCACCCAACCCACCCCTTGGGGCTGAGGGTGGGAAACAGGGTCTCCCACCGACAGATCCACATTTTACATCCCTGCAATGGCAGCAGTAGAGGGAACCACCAACCGCAGTCCTGCTGCAGAACAGACACACTACAGGGTAGTCAATGCAGCTCTGTACACATCCATAAAGAAATAGCACAGACATTAGGCCCAGAAATGCTCAGCTGCACACCACCACAATCTGATATTCTCCTACAGCAAGCCTGCAGCCACTGCACCCTGCAAGGTGTTCCAGCAAGACACATACTAGCTGCAGACAGTCTGATAGCTACTCCATAAGGCATGTTCCTGGAGGAGATGCATACACACCAAACAGATAAGTCAGTGATTGGGCCCCAAAAGGGAACCCAGAAATATCACACAAAAAAAAATTATAAGGCGCTATGGGGGAACCTAGCCATGCCGTGGTCACTGCTCAGTCAGGGTGAGAGTGAACTCCCAGCAGGACATACTGTGGCCACCCTGTCTGTGCAGGTGGTGGCCGGGCACTACAATGTCCCAGCCATTGCCCTATGCCCTGTGCAGATGCATCCTGGCCAGGCCACCCTGTCTGGACTATACCCATGGTACCTTGCTCCTCATTATGCACATTGGCAGGCCAATACTGGCAACAGTGCTGGCAGTATGGGCTGTGGAGGGTGTTTGCAGCCACCACACACTGGATAGACAGACACACACTCCCACACCTATGCCAGCATTGTGCTACTATAGAGGTGTTTAGCAGCCCTGGCCACCACACCAGTCCTGGGCACAGTGCAGGCATGGATATGGTACGCAAAACTGTTGGGGGTCTCTCCCCATGGTGGTAAACACTGTCAGAGACCAGACCTGAAGCACACCCCACAGACATCAGAAAGGTTGCTATGATGGAGCTCAATCAGCAAACTGTGCTTAACGTAGGAATTGCTATCTGCCAGTGATCATAGCAACTTTTTGATAGCTGTGTACCGTATTCCCAGGTGTAGGGTGGCATTGCTAAGGTATGCAAGTGCTAGTATTGGGAGATGCACGCAGGGCCCAATGTCCTGCCTCTCCAGGGGGCATTGGCTAATGGAGCCCGTGGGTGTGGGTGTGTCTGCCCCTGTTGGCTGCTGCTTTACGGCAGAGGTTCCCAACTCCAGTCCTGGTGTGCCAAACACTGTTCGGGTTTTCATGCTGTCCCTCATGAATATGCATGAGATACATCTGCATACCATGGGGGTGGTGCATAGATATGCAGCACAGGCATCTTTATTAGAGGCAGCATGGAACCTGAATGGTGTTTGGCCCTCCAGGACTACATTTGGGAGACTCTGCTCTAGGTAATGCGCCTGTTTTTGGAGTCTGTGCTCTGTAGGGTAAAATGTAGGTGTTTTGGGCATGTTTACATCATCTGCAATAAAGGTTCTGTCTGTATTAGCACGTTGTAGAAGTGGGTAAAATATGGGGACTGGGTTGGCAGGCACCATAGCTGGGTCTTGAACCTGTGACCTTCTGCTTCCAAACACACTGGTTGTGTGCACTGCACCACCTTGTTGCCACAGAGACAGTGCATTCCCTGGTGATACCATGACTGTTTGTCCGGCAGGGCCTGTCTGTTGCAGTGCATGGCACCCACCTACACAGGGCTAGGCCATGGTCTGCTCTGGGCAGCTGCCACTGTTCCCCTCCACCACCAGTACCCCTCTGCCACCATGCTGACATGCCCTTCTGCTGGTGGTGCTGGTGGTGTGCAGTCTCAAGCCATCCAGTGTGCAGGTAGGCGGCTGCCTATGGTGCGTGTTCTGGGGTAGGTCTGTGCCCTTGGAGGTACCTGCTGGGTACTATCCCCTGTGACACTGTGATAAACACTCTCATGCCCATGTTGGGCCCTCATCAGTTGCTGTCTGGCTGCTGTACAGTTTCAGCATTCCTAGGTGCCACCTAAGCATCTGCCTAGTCCGCACTGTGCCCCAGCTGCACCACAGCATGTGCCGCCTGCAGCCCTCTGTATCCCCTTTCTCAGCATCTGTCCAGTTGTCCATTCCGACATGCCTGCCCTGCTGTTGTGGAACATGTGCATGCCATAGGTAACCTGTCCAATGGAGAGGGAAACCCTGATGATCGCAATTGCACTGTGGGATCAGTCACCTTGTATGGGGACGGAGCGTAGACCCTTTGAAAATTCATATCTTTTTTTTGGAGCTTTCTCGGGAATGCTTTTTGATGTTTCCCATTAATATCACTATTGCCCAGCTTGGTTATGTTTTTTTTTTATTTTGTTGGGGTCATTTTCACTGTTTATTTGCACTTTTGTTCCGTGCACATGTATCACACTTATCACTTTTTTATAGGTTTCCCTGGTTTTGCTGTACATTGCTGACAGAAATGGTTTCTTTTCCCTTTAAATCAGCTCTATTGCGAGGTTTTCACTGGCGTTAGTTTTGGCCTCGGATTTCACATCGTTAGTGTGTGGGGAGCCTCTCCCCTCCCACTCTCCACCCATTGAACCCTTCTCTCCGCCTCTGGGGAGCCTTCCTCCGCCCTCCGGGAGCCTTTCCCCGCCTTCAGCACTCGTTTGCGCCGCAGCGCGCATTATCGCGCGATATGGTACCTGTATGCCTTAAAAAGCACCATCATCGCGCGATAACATCACAGAGCGCACGTTAGGATGGTTTAGTAAACATACCCCTTAGAAGACTTGTGTTTAGTTACCTGAGATCCCTGGGAAGAAGTAGAAGCCCTGGAAGACATTGATGCTACAGACATCGTGTCTGAAGCAAAAAGGGCACCAAGTTGATTCGCTCGATTCTGAAGACTTCTTTTAGTTAACTTCCTACAGGAGAGACACTCCGCAGGACCTAAACATTTAAGACACCAGTCATGGGTGTCGGTAATAGAAATTGTACCGCCACATTTTGAACATTTTTTAAAACCAGTGGCTGGTTTTTCCATAGTAAGGGAAAAGAGGGCCTAATGCCCAAAATGGCGCCAAGCACAAGATCAGGCAAAAAATCCCTGAGAAAAGCACTAAAATTAAAATATTTTTAGAAGAAAAGAAAGAAAAGCATCGGTGGTACCGGTAGGCGTCGACGGAAGGCAGACGCAACCACGAAAAATATGAAAATAAGAGATGATTTTCTGCGGTGACAGGGGACGCGTCCTGTCGGCTCCGCGGAAAACGAAGAACTGAAGTGAGAGAGGTAGTTGGGTGGGAAGATAGCATGCATGCGTGGTGGGATGCTCCCAAAAGCTTTCCTTTTGGATGCTGGGGAGCATTCCCGCGCAGGCTCCATCGGTGTCAACGGTACCCATATGTGAAGACTACATTCCTGCTTGTTCCTGGAGATAATATGATTTCACTGGTTGGAACATTTTAATTAACCTTTCTATCACTGGTAGTAAAGCTAGCCACCTAATGTTACTGTATCCGAGGAGCTTTTGATACTCGCTATCAACAAAGTTCTTCAATTATTACTGTATAAATGTGAAAATGTCAGAATATCTTGTCAACAATAACTTCAATGCCAAATGGCAGGCATTCGGCAGCAGTGTTGATACAATTGTGACCAGTGTGAGCTGCACATTTTGCACCAATTAAATTACTTCCTAAATCTTTTTGATGCTTGTAAAAATATCATTACTGCCACTCCTAGTGGCCCCACCAAAATTGCAATTGGTATTTCCAGCACACAGTGCCAGAACTGGATCTTAGCCCATTGGACTCAACTGTATCAAGAATGCACTTAGAAAGAAAGTCTGAGGTTTGCCTTTAACTTCATGGATATCAAGAACTTTTACCTCAACCCCTTTCTCAAGAAGAAAGTATCTTACTAAAATAGGGCATACTTTAATACTTCCATGGTTTGAGCAATCACAAAAAAAATGTTAAAAAACTTGTCTCAGAAAAGTTTCTCTTGAAGGAATCAATAGTCAGGTTTGAAAACATTACAGACAATTGCTTCTGTTTTGGTTTACGCACAAGAGTATTTTTCATCAAAACATTTTTTCAACAACCCAGTACCCTCAGTTGTAATCAGTGACTGAGTTTTCTCATAAAAAGTTTGACTTTTAAAAAAAGGAAATCACAGTTCTCCTTGAAGAAGCACTTACATCTGCTTTCTTGTGTCTGTCTGTCCTTATGTGCTGAACAATCTCACTCTTTCCTGCATGTGCAATTGAAAAGAAAGACCGGCATTTGTTACAAAACACCATGCTATCACCAGAATGTTCCTTAATGAATGGGTATTCATTTTGTAGTTAATCATTAAAAATATACTTTCTTTTCGGCATTTTAAAATGAAAATAAAGTCTAAAGACAAAATAGAAACACAAACCCTAGGCTAAGAGCCTACACTGACAACAGAATCAACAATATCAGCTGACCATAGATGATGATACTGATACTGATTTTGGTCCCAGGATCATAGGTGCCTGCTCTGTGGGTGCTTGAGCATACCCAATATTTTCTCCTATAGGCCTGTATATCTATAGCAAAAAAAACATCATACTCCAGAGCTGCAGGACAAGGGAGAAAGGAAGGTTTCTCTATCCTAGCTACTGCTCCCACCTCCCCCTCCTCCCTATTGGCTGGCTGTGTCTACTGTAGTCTATTGCCTTGCTTTGTCTGACTTAAGGTTGCCTGGGCTGCCTTGCTTTGTCTGACTGATGGTTGCCTGGGTCCTGGGGAGATCGCAGAGCCAGATTTGTCAGATGTTCTGAGGACTCAGGAATTTAGGATCGCTAATCATCTAAATTACTTTAGGATTCTACAACTTTGTAAAGTAACTGTCTTAGTCAGAAGGATGTCTAAATTGTCTGGGTACTTTTTAGAGTTTATATCTGTAGCTCATCATTGCTCCGCCTGCCCCCCCACCCCCCACTCATGTGCAGAGTAAGTGGTAGGTTCCAGCCAATAGAAAGGCTGCACTAGTCACAGGAAGGGTGGGCTGATTTTTTGCACTGGGTCTGGGAGAAAGTCAATGGAATAAATGGGTTTTTTGGTAGGAGTGAGTGGGGTTGTTGAGAAAGGGTAGAAATGTAAGAAGAATGGGGTAAAGTGTGAGGAGACTATTGCAGACTGAGAAAAAGAACTGGTAGCAAAAGCAAGAACCGGGGGGCCTTTAAGTCGAGGAATGCAGACGCAGCCAGCACCAGTAGACAGGCAAAGAGAGAATCTGTCTGTCTGAAAAGTGCTACTGTCATGTGTGTATCTGAATTGAGAGGTGGGGGGGAGGGGGAGTTGAATGTATGTGTGTGTGACTGAAGTACAACAGAGTGCATGCATGTGTATAGGTTTCTGTGTCTCTGATGGAAATAGTCTCATATAAGTAGAGTTTCCCTTTGAAAAATTTAGCTGAAGTGGAGAAGTCCACTGGTACAAATGTGAAGGAGCGGAGGAGCGGGACACGTGTCTTAAAATAGGGGCCATTTAGGCATTCCAACCGAAGTAATATGGTTCCAGGGACAAATCCTTAAAATACGGGACTGTCCTGTATAATATGGGATGATTGGTCCCTTTATAACTTTGCAACCACAACAGTCGATTCCATTAAGATCTCAGTTTTACTCCACAGATTTCTTCTGTAGTGAAATCATTCTTCTTTTCCCTTAGGAGACCACGCTCAACTGTTTGCAAACACAGATCTTTGTGAATAAATCTTTGGGGTATAATAATTAAAGCAAGCATACCTGAATAGCTTTGCTTTGATTACTGGTACAAATCCCACAGGTAAAATCTATCTGTAGGGTATGTAAGTTTGATTACTTTCCCCATTGTACATTGCATTCCAATGACTGTTACCCTCCACTTGCTGCTTCCATTTGAATGTAACTTGGACCTCTCAATGTAGCTGGGAGCAGTGAGCTCTCAGAGGGCTGTCAATGCAAAGACTGGTCTTGATTATACTTGAGTTGTTGAGTATCACTGACAGGAGAGTGCCTCACAAAGCCTGTCTGCTGATTGGTATATCCTAGACATCAGCAGCAGAGCAGTTTTAACAATAGCAAAATGGAATTGCAATCCACGGTCGTGACTACGGCAGTACAACAAATGAGAAAGCCAGATTCTTCACAATATATGCTTGCCTGTCTCTTAGTTATACTTTCATTTTAGGTCTCATTCAGCAATGTTTTCTTTTTTTAAAAGGTATGCACAAGGGAAATGCTTCCTGCCCACGCAGCCCCTTCCATTTTTAAGGATCTTCTACCTGGATAACACTATATAGTTATTTCTGCTTTGTATGTATTAGTTTGATGCCTATATGAGTTTCTGGTGAGGATCAGCACAGTAGTGCTGTCCATGACTTAGATTCACAATCAAAAAGAATAAATAACATGCACCCCCGCCTCCCTAATAAAATAAAAATCCTTGAAATCCTAGGGGAGCTTATTCAGTAGAGGTGGCGGCCAGCAAAAGTGGCTCCCCATCACTGCTTTAATTGAACCTAGATATTGATTGCTGGGGCTATATCTGGCCATCGGCACTTAATATCCAGGATAATGATATAGCTATCTGGTCAGTGGTGATATTCAGTACCTAGCCAGATAGCTAAACTGAGGCCAGCTTTTTTTTTTTGGCCTACCTTTAGCCGGTTTAGATTAACCAACCAGTGACTCAATATTGCTTCAGTGGTGGCCCCTGAACACCCCAATGCTAAGCAGTTAGCATCAGGGCTTTGAGAGAGGATATTTATTTTTATTTTATTTTATTTATTTACATTCTCTTATATACCGCGGTGGTGCTAACTAGGCATATGCTCCTGAATATTCCATCTAACTGGATTAAGGCAGTTATCAGTTCTGCTAACCGCAATAATCTCTTTGTAGAACAGTAAGTGCCTTTGCATCAGTGCTGACTCCTGCCAACCCAACAGCTCCTGGGTTTTCATGGCAGTGTAACTGGAAGTAGATTGCCAGGTCTTTCTTCCAAGGTAATGGAGGGTTAAGTAACTTGCCAAAGAACATTAGAAGTGCTTGTGGGAAACAAACTCTGGTCTCTTGGTTATCAAGCCAGTACTCTAACCATTAGGCTACTTCTCCACTCTTTAGTCAGAGCTAGAATTAGAAAAACTGATCTCAGATGAAATGCTACCCAGCAATTCCAAACACAGAAAAAAATATTTTATTTCATTTTTATTTATTTGTCGTTTCTTATATACCGCCCCTTCCTGAGATCAGGGGTAGTTTACATCTTAAACAACATTATTACATTGAACACAGTTTAACAGTTGGTGATTACAACAAGGTAACAAAGTAACTTAACTATGTACGTACAGCTGTAGCTTGGGTTATATACAGTGGAAAGATGTATCAAATACGGATACAGTGTGTGGCAGCTATGAGGGGGGGATGGATTTGGGATTGTTCAAAGGATGGGAGGTTGTTACTGTTGTTCTCTCCATAATGCTGGATAAAGAGGAAGGTTTTAAGTTCTTTCCTAAATGTGTTTATGTCTTTGATGTAGCAGAGGGTGGCTGGGAGGGATTCCATAGTAGAGGTGCCGCCAGTGAAAAGTCACGATTGCTCGTGACTTGTTTAGCCTTTCTGAATGTGTGGGGAATCAGGAGTGTATTTTGGGATTATTGTCTT
Organism: Ichthyophis bannanicus; assembly: GCA_033557465.1. Lineage (NCBI taxonomy): Eukaryota > Metazoa > Chordata > Amphibia > Gymnophiona > Ichthyophiidae > Ichthyophis > Ichthyophis bannanicus. Next base: position 1,237,591,193 of record CM066033.1, on the reverse strand, counting down.
CTTATTCTTGTGTTTGGGGCATAGGTGATTAGTGTTGAGAGGAAAAATGGAGCCAGGTTATTTGTGAGTTTGAAGATGGTCATGATCATTTTATATTTTACTCTACTCATAATAGGTAGCCAATGTAAGTCGTATAGCAGTGGCATTGTGTGATCTGTAAGGCGGGCTTTGCAGATAATTCTTGCTGTTATATTTTGTGCTATTTGTAAGTGCTGTAGGTGTTTTTTTAGGGATACTGTGTAGAAGGCTGTTGCAAAAGTCAAAGTGGGGCGTGATTAAAGCATGCATAACAGATTCTGAAGTCATGTGTGTCAAGGAGGAGTCTGAGGTGTTGAAGGGTTCTTAACTTGAAATATGTTATTTTGATTGTTTGATTTATGTTGGAAGATAGGGATAGTGTTTGATCGAGTGAGACACTTAGGTATCTTACTTCTTTCTTGACTGGGAGGGAGATGTTATTTATAGTGATGTTGTGAGGAGGGGTGAAATTTGGGTTTCTTGAAATGTATAGTACCTCAGTTTTTTTGAAGTTGATGGCAAGGTTATTTTCTGCTAACCAGTCTTGCGTTTCCCAGATACAGGATTCTATTATCTTTTGGAATGCATTTAAACTGTCGATGGGGAAATATATCATAATATCATCCGCGTATATATAGTATTGCACTTTATGTTTCCTGAAGATTTTACAGATGGGCTGTATATATAGGTTGAATAATAGGGCTGAAAAAGCCGAGCCCTGGGGGATACCTTGTTCCTGTTTAAAGATGTTGGAGGTGTTTTGTCCTAGTTGTACTTGTGTTCAAGTTATGTAGGAGTGGAGGAGTGGCCTTGTGGTTGGGGCAAGGTACTTCAGGCTACAAGGTTGTGGGTTCAAATCCCACTAGAGGACAGCAACCTTGGGCTGGAAGAACTGGGGTTTCTAGTCCCACAGGTGCTCCTTGTGGTCTTGTGCAAGCCACTTAACCCTCCATAGCCCATGTTCTCTGCAAAATAGTTATCTCCAAGTTATAATGCCCTGTTCAAAGTAATTCCAGTTTGTTCAATGTAAACCACACTGATGCAGAATAGCATAGTATATAAGAGAATGTAAATAAATGAATAGTAGGATTGTAGCTATTTGAATGCTATGTCTGTAATACCTATTTGTGATAGCCTATTGAGTAAGGCGATATGGTTTAAATTATCAAAGATGGAGGTTATGTCGAGGAAAATAAGAATGGAGGTTTGTTTTGTGTCATCTATCCCCTGTAAGTGGGTATTGAAGAGGACCAGCAGGAGGGATTCTACACTGTGGAATGGGTGAAATCTGAATTGTTGTTCGTCTAGGGGAGCATTAAGATCAATGATGTTTTAGAGCTGGATTTGAACAGTTTTCTTGCTTAGTTTTGCTAGAAATGGTATGCTAGCAATTGGTCTATAAGATGTAGAGTCTAGGTTGTCTAGTGATTTGTTCTTTAATATGGGTCTGATCACTGAATGTTTAAGTTCATTTGGCATGAGGCCTTGTTGGAGGGATACGTTGATTATTTGCAATAGGTGCAGAGCTAGCTCTGACTTGGAGACCTTGGTCCATGCTACTGGACATGGGTCAAGCTGGGAGGTTGTGGTGTTTATTATGGTGATGGTATTTTTTAACAGTTTCAGATCTATCTGAGTGCAGTGTGTTAATATTTGTTGGATGGTGAGCATGAACATTCATGATTTTAATGTCATTGTTTTTGTTTTTTTATTTATCTTGGAAGTGGTTTGCTAGAGTTTCTATGCTTATGCTTATGTTGTATGATATATTGGAGTTCTGTGATGTATTGGTTAGTGATTTCACGATGTCAAAGAGCTCACGGGGACGGTTTAGGGAGCTATTAAGTTTTTTGGTATGATAATCATTTTTTGCCTTGTTAATTCCTTCCTTGTAGGAATTCAAGGTTGACATGTATGTGTTCTTGTTTTCTGGTGTTTTATTTCTTCGCCATTTGTGTTTGCATTTTCGTGGCTGCTTCTTTAAGCTGATGACAGCTTGGGTGAACCATCTTTCAGATTATTTTCTTGTGTTTAGGATACCTGGTAGGAGTGGTAGAAGCACTTAGGGGTATGTTTACTAAATCGTCCTAATGTTACCGGCGCTAGTTGCAGCGTTAATGTGAAGAATGCCATATAACATAGTGGGCATTCTGGAGGGAAGGTATCAAGGAATCTGTATCGCGCGATAGAAGGCGCCTTGGCTCATTAACGAGTGTTAACCTTAAGTTCATGCCAGCACTGCATTAGAAGCTATAAAGATGTAGCCCACTGGCTACTGCAATGACTGTGGAGGTAGCGATCATGGGTTTGATCTTGCAGTGATGCTATTTAATAAGGCTGTCTAAGGCATTTCCTTTAAATTTAAATCTTTGCTGCCAGCAAAAACACCCTCACAGTGCCGTAACCTAAGGTGCCTCATAAGGTGCCCTATAAGGCACTCCATAGGGCACATTATAAAGTGCCCTGTCTGCCAAGGCACCTTATAATGTGCCCTATAGGGTGCTTTATAGGGTGCCCTATAGGGCAGCTTAGGTTACGGCACTGTGAGGGTGTTTTTGCTGGCAGCACAGATTTAAATTAAAAAGAAATGCCTCAGACAGCTTTATGAAATAGCACCACTGCAGGATTGAACCTATGACCTCTGCCACCACAGTCATTGCAGTAACCAGTGGGCTACATCTCTATAGTTTCTAGCATAGTGCTGGCTGGCTACAGAAAGACTGCAGGTCACCACACAAACTGTCTGCTGTGGTTACCAGGATAGGGTAAACCCACCCATACTCATGATGCACTGCACATGCAGATCAGCAGTTTACATCTGATCACAAGATTGGGTATGCACCTCTACAGCACCCCAGCCTGGTAGGGGGAACTGACCATGTGTGTCACTGGCACAGAGCAGCAACAGACTGTGACATTGTGTGGTTCCTGTGCTCACCCTGAGGGTGAGGTGGGGCACCCAGCACCAGGTCCACAGCACCTGGCATGGCTGAGATAGGCTGTGCTGTAGGTCCCCATCAATGCCAGTGTGTGACAGGTAGTCCTTGCAGACACACCTAGGATATACCTGTGTCCATCTGTATTTCCCAGTCACGTCTGGCTCTTGTGGACTATGATGCCCCCAGAATAATGCATATCCTGTGTGGTTGCCATGGTCATATGTTAGAAGAAAAGGGTGGTGTTTGGACCAAAAAGCGGATTATGTAGCACCACCCAACCCACCCTGTGGGGGACAGGATCTCCCACCAACAGATCCACACTCTACATCAGAGGCAGTAGAGGGGACCACCCACCCCCACACCTGCTGGGGAAGAGGCACCCTCCAGGGCAGTCAATTCAGATCTGTCCTTATCACATAGGACACTGGCAGACAGGCAGTAGGCCTGGAAAGCTCAGCTGCCCCCCACCAAAATCTGATATGCACCAGTAGAGGGCATATTCAGTCTTCACCTGCTGCACCCTGCAAGGTGTTCCAGTCATACACATGCTAACTGCAGACAGTCTGTTAGCTAGTACATAGTGCATGTTCATGGAGAAACTGTGTGCACCCAAAAGTGGGATGCAAACAAGCACACTGAGCAAATATGTCAATGATTAGACCACATAAAAAGGAACCCATAAATATTACTTGAGAAAAAGTCTGTATAGCACTATGTGGGAACCTAGACATGCCATGGTCACTGCTCAGTCAGGGTGAGTCTGACCTCCCAGCATGACATGCTGTGGCCACCCTGTCCGTGCAGGTGGTGGTGGTCGGGCACTACAATATCCCAGCCATTGCCCTATGCCCTGTGCAGATGCATCCTGCCCAGACCGCCCTGTCTGGGCCATACCCACAATACCTTGCTCCTCATTATGCACATTGGCAGGCTAACGCTGGAAACAGTGTAAGCATTGTGGGATCAGTAAGGTGTAGGCAGCCACAAAACACTGGATAGACATACATACACTTCCTCACCTATTTCAGCATTGTGCAAGGATAGAGGAGGGAGGAGTGGTCTAGTGGTTAGGACAAGGTACTTCAGGCCGGAGGGCTGGGGTTTCAAGTCCCACCTGGGGACAGCAATCTCAGGCCGGAGGGACTGGGATTTCTAGTCCTATAGGCACTCCTTGTGGTCTTGGGCAAGCCACTTAACCCTCCATTGCCCATGTTCCCTGTAAGTATTAGTGTATGTGTCTCATATCCCCTCATGTTAAATGTATCCCCCAATTGACCGCTTTGACCCAGTGAAAAGCAGGATATAAATACAGCTAAATAAATAAATAGAGGTGGTTGGCAGCCCTGGCCACCACACCAGTCCTGGGCACAGTGCAGGCATTGCTAAGGTACTTAATACTGTTATGGTCACTCTCTGGGGTGGTAAACACTGTCAGAAAACAAACATAAAGGAAACACACTCCACATATATCAGAAGGGTTGCTATGATGAATCTCTGTTAACAATTTGTGTTTAATGTAGGATCTGTTATCCGACATTCATCATAGCAACCTTTTGATATATATGGAGCATGTTTATGATGGCATTGCTAAGGTATGCAGGTGGTAGTAGTGTTAGCTGCTGCTCCGTGCAGGGCCCAAAAGTCTGACTCTCCATGAGCATATGGATAGTGGGGCCTGTGGGTGTGGGTATTTGTGCCCCTGTTGGGTGCTGCTCTAGGGTGTGCACATTTTTATGGTGTAGGTGTTCTACAGGGTAAAATGAAGGAACAAGGTCTGTAGAAGCCACAGCTGGGACTTGAACCTGTGACCTTCAGCCCCTGAACACACTGGCTGTGTGTACTGCACCAAACTGTTGCTGCAGAGGCAGGTCATTTCCTAGGGATACCATGACTGTTCTTCAGACAGACCTTGTCTGTTGCACTGCATGCCACCCACCTAAACAGGGCTTGGCCTTGGTCTGCTGTGGCCAGCTGCCACTGCCCCCTCCACCACCAGCACCCCTCCCCCACCATGCTGACATGCCCTTATGCCGGTGATGCTGGAGGTACGCAGTCCCAGGCCATCCAGTGTGCCTGTCCGCGGCTGCCTATGGTGTGGGATCTGTGGTAGGGGTGCCTACATAGACATCCGCGCTTCCCCCCAGCACCGCCTGTCAATGTTATGTGCCCTTTGGGCTACCTGCTTGGTACTGTCCCCTGGATGGGACACTGGCACACACACTCCTGGGCATGTTTGACCTTGGCCAGTTGCTGGCTTACTGATTTGCAGTTTCTGCGTTCTCATGTGCCACCTAGGCATCTGCCTAGCCCACCCTGTGCCCCAGCTGCCCCTCTGCATGTCCTGCCTGCAGCCCCCTGTACCCCATTTTAAGCCTCACCATAGTGCCCTTTCGTACTTGGGCACTATGCTGTTGCTGCAAATGTATCACTACTATCACTTATCTTGGTTTCCCTGCCTTTGCTTTACATTGCTGACTGAAATGGTTTCTCTCTCCTGCAAATGTGCCTCTAACGCAAGGTTTTCAGTGGCGTTAGTTTTCAGACCTTCATTTCACGGCGTTAGTGTACCTGGAGCCTCTCCCCGCCCACTCCCCGCCCATTGACCCTTTCTCTCCGCCCTCTGGGGAGCCTTACTCCACCCTCTGTGTGCCTTAACGCCGCCGGAGACGTTATCGCGTGAAACCTCACACTATCGCGCGATAATGTTACTTTATCGCACGATAACATTACGTATTGTCTGATAACATTACGTATTGTGCGCTAACTGAGCCCTGCGAAGTTATCGCTGTTTAGTAAACATACCCCTTAGTATAGTTGCGTTCCAGTTTTTGATCGAGCAATCTAGATCAGATTGTGTGGTGTGTAGCTTAGGGAGAATCTCATCTAGGAACTCATCCTTGTTGAAAGGTCTAAATTTTTTATTATGGGTTTTTGTGTTTTGTAGTGGTACAGACTGTGTAGTGAACACCTCAATGCTTATGATGTAATGATCTGTCCAGGGGACTTGATGAGTTTTGGGTGCAGCTAGGAGAGTTAATGTTGAGAGGGGTATGAATGCGAGGTCTACAGTGTTGCCTTTAATGTGGGTGGGGGAGTTTATGATTTGGGTGTAACCTATGTCTATCGTTGTTCTGAGGAATGAGTTAGCATGTTGTGGGGGGAGAGAGAGCAGATTGAAGTCACCCATTATAATGAGAGGGTTTTTTTTAGCGGGGCAAGACAAGCTGATTCCAAAATTGCAGTTAGGTTTTTGTGGCTAGGCGATGATGGTCTATACATTAGGCATATGGCAAAGTTTTTGTTTTCTATTTTCAACATGTCTATATTGTCAATGTTAGTGTTTACACTATTAAAGAATTTATGTTTCTGCTTACTGAATATGAGGACACCTTCTCCTCTTTGCTTGCTTCTGTGACAAATGAATAGATCGTAATTGTCAATTTTTAGTTGATTTAATATGATGCTATCAGTGTCAGATAGCCAAGTTTCTGTTATGCACAGGTAGTCAGGGTGTTCGTCTTTGATAAGATCAGTTATGACCGGTATTTTATTTCTTACCACTGCACACACCCCTAAACAGAAAATACAATGTTTTGGGTTAAAGAGAGCCTAGATGTGACTGCAGCAGTGAATGAAATGTCTGGCCAAGGGGAAACGAGCACCATTAAATGTAAGGCAGTTCTAAATTACCTGTGTAGTAAGAAATCTATTTTTCGTCATCTCATTCGCTTCCATATTACTTGACAAATGAACTGGAAAACAGCAAGTTGAAAATTTCATACTTGTAGCATGACAAATGGTACATTTCCCTTTCCCCATGGTAGAAATAGTTCAGTTGATCTCATCTCATGAGACTTGAAACCACAAGATCAATCAAATTTCCTCCACCACAGAGCTGATTGCAGTGGGGGGAGTGTACACTGCCGTTTTTCAGCAGCTCTTCACCTTTGACACAATCACAGCTGCAGCTCATCTTGCACTGGTAAGGGTTGGGGGTCCCCGCTGGCATTGTATGTCAAACTAGAGCTCTTGCAAGGGGGTGGGAGGGTAAGCATAAACATCTGTTTGCTTGTGCACGTGCACAAACAAAAAGATGTATACGGACAGACAATAAAACCCATTGCCAAAAATATTAATCCTTTACAATAAGAGCTATCACTGATGGGAAATGCGGCTAAAATGACTGGAACTGCAATTCTTCTTTCACAAAAGTAGAACCCGTTACACATCATAATGTCAGGAAGCCATTAACTTACCTCAGAACATATTGCATGTGCCAGCTATATGGACCAGCTACAGACAAATATTGAGAGATATTGTATTACAGAAGAAAATCCATTTTGCTTCTCCTTGGAAAAAATGAATTTTTAAGTCACATATCTTGCAATGTAGGTTCATATGCTCAGTAACAAAGCACTTTAGATCCTCAAACTGATGGTCTATTTCTTTAGGGGTAACATCTCCAAATGGATTACTTTTGCACATACGCTGGGAAGCCTAAGCCTCATCTCGATGCCAGTATATGTTGGAGAAAATCTCGATCTCACATAGTCCTTGATCATGTTCACCTCAACACTTGCATTGTTCCAAAGAAAACCTCCTTCTGGAATTCATAAGGTGTAAAATAGTAACATAGCAACATAGTAAATGACGGCAGATAAAGACCAGTATGGTTCATCTAGTCTGCCCAGTACGATGCCAAGAGTAGGTACACCTGCTGCTCCGTGCAGGCCCCCCCTCCCCATGTCTTTGTCCAGGGGTGATCCCGCCACTCCATGTAGGATACCCCTATTTGTTAAGGAATTAGATGGTTCAGATTATTTTGATATTTTTTTGTTGCTGTAAAGGGATCCACTGTGTCTGTCCCATGCCCTTTTGAGCTCCGTCACCGTATTTGCCTCCACCATATGTACAGGCAACATATTAAGATATGCTTGGAAACTGTGCTTAATCAAGCTGATGGTGTTCAATGTAACTGGGATAATTTCTGTATCTTTCTACCCCATTTTATTGGTTTCTGATTGCATTTCTTTGTACATGAGGATCTTCTCCCTTTCAACACGATTCACAGAATAGTCACTTGGCAATGACTCTTCTATTAACTGTGCTATATTTGTATTTTTCTCCTTTACCACATTGTCCATTGTGTTTGCACTAAGCTTTTTATCTGTGTAAATAGGAATGCCCCAGGTAATTGCTGCTTCTTCATTCTCCACAATTCTGTCTGAATCATGTTCCCAGTGTTTTCTGGCATAGTAGTATTACAGAGACTGTATAAACCATGAGAAACTCTAGGCCACATGAAGAAGCACGGGCATACTAGAATACCTTATAGTTCTCTTGCACAACCTTTACATTGATCAAGAAGCAATAGTTTGAGTGAGAGAAGGAGAAACCGAATGGTTTAAAATCAGCAAAGGTGTGCAAGGCTGAATACTTTCCCCCAACATTATTAATTTATATGCAGAACAAATCATCAGAGAAGCAGGACCGTATGAAGACAATCGAGGTGTGAAGATTAGTGGGAAACTCATCAACAACCTTCGCTATACTGATGATACCACATTACTGGCTGAAAGTGAAGATGATCTGAAACATTTGCTTCTCAAGATCAAGGCACAGTCTTAAAATCAACCTGCACCTTAACATAAAGAAGACAATCCTGACAACTGGCAAAATCAATAAGTTCATTGATGGAGAAGAAATTGAAGTAGTGAACAACTGTAACTTGCTTGGATCAATAATCAATAAAGAAATGACAAGCAGTGAAGAAATCTGATGACCCGTTGCTCTTGCAATTTTTATGACATCAGCACATCACACCCAGTGATAAAATGTGTGACTATTTTCAGTTCAGTTCTACAAATTTTGCATGTATTTGTTTAACAGTTTTTTCTCTGTTGGTTGTGAACTATCTAATCTATAGCTCACTATCCTATTTTATAATTATAGATCTCATATTTAGGTTTAAAATTCACTCCTATTTAGCCATTCATTTGTCAAGCTTTGATCTACTTGAGGCTTCTGAAGGAACTATTTCCTGCTGTAGATATAGTTTAGCCAGTTGTTTTTCCTTGACTGATGTCTAAGGGGCATGTTTACTAAAACCCCGCTAATGTGCGGGCCGCGGTAGTGTGTGGATGCCATATAAGGAGTGGGCGTTCCGTCCTGAAAAAGAAAATCCGGAATTTACAGATGCGCTAAGGTGCGCGGCACCCATGTGCGCCCCGCACATTAGCGCATGAGATAGCTGCGCGGGAGGCATAAGTGGCGCGCTGATGTGCACACAGAAGACCAGAGCCACAGCACAATGGTTAAGGCACTTACCAATGGTGCAAGGATCAGGGGTTCAATCTCCCCCCCAGAGCCCAATGAAAACGGCTGGCTGAGGCATTTAAATAATGGGCAGCATAACGCTGTGGGCTAATGTTTTAGGAGGGTTTCTAATATTGGGCAGCATAAGTGGCGCGCTAATGTGCAAGCAGAAGAACAAAGCTGCAGCACAATGGTTAAGACACTTACCAATGGTGCAGAAATCAGGGGTTCAATCCCCCACAGTGCTCAATGAAAACAGCTGGCTGAGGCATTATTTTAGGAGCTAGTCTAATATTGGGTGGCATAAGGCGGTGCGCTATTGATTTAGGCGGCTTTTTAATACTGGGCGGCATAAGGCGGCGCGCTGATATACAAGCACAGGACCAGAACCAAGGCACAATGGTTAAGACACTGACCAATGGTACAGGGAGCAAGGGTTCAATCCCCCACAGTGCCCAATGAACAAGGCTGGCTGAGGCATTATGTATTATGGGGAAGTTTGCTTTAGGAGGCATTTTATTTTTATTTTAAATATCACTACTAGCAAACGCACTCTCAAAGCGTGTTAACATAAGGCGCCCTATAAGGTACATTTTAAAGTGCACTGTCCGCCAAGGCACCCGAGAATGTTGCTTATAGGGAGCTTTAGAGGGTGCCGTATGAGGTACCGCAAGGTCAGAGTACTGTTTTTGATGGCAGCACTGTGCAGCTTAAGGAATGTAAAGCATAAGTAGGTGCGCTGACATGCAATGAGGAGCAGCAGTGGAGCACATGGCTAAGGCACTGACTGCTGATACAGGGGTAATGAGTTTGCACCCCAGGGTGCCTAATACGTAAGGCTGGCTGTGGCATCAGCTTTGCAATGTACATATTTTTTCCTGCAGCACTTTATGTTTATTATATTAATTGCTGCCAGCAAACATGCCCTCACGTGCCGTAACTGAAGGTTCCATATAAGGCACCCTGTAAGGCACTTCATAGGGCACATTATAAAGTGCACTGTCCGCCACGGCACTCTAAAATGTCCCCTATAGGGCACCCTATAAGTTGCATCACAGGATAATGTATAGTGTACCTTATATGGACGGGAACCATAAGGTGCCCTATAGGGCACCCTATAAAGCGCCCTCAGAGGCACCTTATGGGTACAGTACGCTGAGGGTGTTTTTGCTGGCATCAAAATATGTACATTAAAAAAAGATAATGCTGTGGACAACCCTATCAAACAACCCCACTGTGAGTTTGAACCCATGATTTCTAGATTCACAGGTAGGGAAGTAACCATTGGGCTACAGCTCTATAGCTGCTAACAAGCCCCTGGCTGGCTGCAGAGAGCCTGCACGTCACCACACAGACAGTCTGCTGTGGTCACCAGGATAGGGTTAGCCCACCCATACCCATGATGCACTGCACATGCAAATCAGCTGTCCACAGATGAACACACGATGGGCAATGCACCCCCACAGCACCTCGGCCTGGTAGGGGGAAGTGACCGTGTGTTTTACTGGCACAGAGTAGCTACACACCGTCACATTGTGTGGGTACTGTGCTCACCCTGAGTGTGCGATGAGGCGCCCAGGACCAGGTCCACGACACCTTCCACAGCTGAAAGAGGCCATGCTGGAGGTCCAAAGCAGTATTAATGTGTGAGGTAGATAGTTTCTGCAAAAACTCTTTGGATATCTCTGTCTGTCTCAGTCAGGTTTAGCCCCCATGGACCCCCTAGGGGGGTTAGGTACCACCACCCCTCTTCTCCAGGGCTGAGGGTGGCAAGCAGGGTTTCCTATCAATAGATCCACATTCTACCTCCCTGCAAAGGTGGCAGTAGAGGAAAACATCAACCCCAGTCCTGAGGAACAGACACCCCCACAGGGTAGTCAATGCAGCTCTATACACATCCATCACACAATAGCAGACAGACATTAGGCCTGGATATGCTAAGCTGCACCCCACCACTATCTGATATTCTCCTGCAGCAAGCCATCAGCCACTGCACCAAAACACATACCAGCTGCAAATAGTCTGCAAGCTAGTTCATAGTGCATGTTCCCAGTGGAGATGCATGCACCCAGAACTGGGCTGTCAGCATACACAGCACGCAGATAAATCAGTGACTGGGCCCCAAAAGGAAACCCATAAAGATCACATGAGAGAAATACTATATAGCACTATGGGGGTGCCTACACATGCTGTCGTCACTGACAGTCAGGGTGAGAATGATCTCCCAGCAGGACATACAGAGGTCACCCTGTCTGTGTAGGTGGTGGCCGGGCACTACAATGTCCCAGCCAGTGCCCTATGCCCTGTGCAGATGCATCCTGGCCAGCCCACCCTGTCCGGCCTATACCCATGGTACCTAGCTCCTCATTATGCACATTGGCAGGCCAATACTGGCAACAGTGCTGGCACTGTGGGCTGTGGAAGGTGTTTGCAGCCACCACACACTGTATAGACAGACAAACACTCCCACACCTATGCCAGCATTGTGCTACTATACGAGAGTTTATCAGTCTTGCCCACCACACCAGTCCTGGGCACAGTACAGGCATGAATATGCTACCCAAATCTGTTGGGGGTCACTCCCCAGGTTGGTAAACACTGACAGAGCCCAGACCTGAGGCACACACCGCAGACATCAGAAAGATTGTTATAATGGAGCTCAATGAGCAAACTGTGCTTAACGTAGGACTTACTATCTGCCAGTAATCATAGGAAACGTTTGATAGGTGTGTACTATTTACCCAGGTGTCGGGTGGCATTGCTAAGGTATGCAAGTGCTAGTATTGGGAGATGCACGCAGGGCCCACTGTCCTGCCTCTCCAGGAGGCATTGGCCAATGGGGCCTGTGGGTGTGTGTGTGGGTGTGTCTGGCCCTGTTGGCTGCTGCTTTACGGCAGAGTTTCCCAACTCCAGTCCTGGTGTTCCAAACTCTGTTCGGGTTTTCATGCTGTCCCTCATAAATATGCATGAGCTACATCTGCATACCATGGGGGTGGTGCATAGATATGCAGCACAGGCATCTTTATTAGAGGCAGCATGGAAACTGAATGGTGTGTGGCCCTCCAGGACTGCATTTGGGAGACTCTGCTCTAGGTAATGTGCCTGTTTATGGTGTCTGTGCTCGGTGGGGTAAAATATAGGCTTATTAACCATGCGTATGTTCTCAGCAATAAAGGTTTGTCCTTACTATCATGGTTTAGTTGTGGGAAAAATATGTGGACTGGGTTGGCAGGAGCCCCAGCTGGGATATGAACCTGTGACCTTCTGGTCCTACAAGCACTGGCTGTGTCTGCTGCACCACACTGTGGCCACAGAGACAGTGCAGTCCCTGGAGATAGGAAACCTGGCCGGACGAGTCAGGAACCCTGCTCTGCACAATTTTACTGTGGGCTCATTTACCTTGTATGGGGACAAAAGTGCAAATAAACCTCAACAATGACCTCGAAAAAAGGGGTTAAAAACCAAAACCAAGCTGGGCAACAGTGATAGCAATGGGCAACATAACAAACACTCCCAGGAAAGCTCCAATAAAATGAAATGATTTTTGAAAGAGTCTACGGAGCGTAGACCCTTCCAAAAATCTTTTTTTTTTTAGCTTTCCTGGGAGTGTTTTTTATTGTTGCCCATTGCTATCACTGTTGCCCAGCAGACTTATAATTTTCTACATTTTTGTTGTGGTCATTTTCAAGTTTGATTTGCAATTTTGTTCTGTGCACATGTATCACAATGCTCACGTTCTGGTTTTGCTGTACATTGCTGACAGAAATGGTTTTCTCTTCCCTTTAAATCGGCTCTAACGCGAGGTTTTCACTCGCGGTATTTTTTTAGTAGAATTTCAGTCATGCTCCTGTGTGGGGAGCCTCTCCCCTCCCACTCTCCACCCACTGACCCCGTCCCCCCGCCACTCGGGATCCTTCCTCCACCCTCGGAATGCCTTTCCATGCCTCTATCGCACTTTGGCGCGCCGTGCACTTCTGCGTGCGGCGCGCACTTGTAGATGCGGTGTGCACGTGTGCGGGACACTAAAAATGCACTATTAGCGTGCACTAAGGTACCTTAGCGCACGCTCAAATGCGCCCCGCACAATTGCGCGGTTTAGTAAACATACCCCTAATTCTTTAATTTTATTCTCTTGCTTTACAAATTCTATTGTTTTTCTCCATGTACTGGTGAACTCACTCATTCCTTCCATTCATTGGCATGCTTGTCCAAGTTTAAGGATGGAGACTGACTCTGTTCATTTACTTTCATATTTCAGCACAAGATTTGGGTATGATAGCATGTACAGCCCTCACTTGGTTTGCAGCTTCTCATGCTGTGAGGGCTTGTGTGCATCAGTGATGCTGAGAGCTAAACTATCGGTAGTTTAACTACTGGCAGGGTCTCCCAAGATGGACAGGTCTCAGCTGAGGTGCCAGACCAAGACAAACCATCCATCTGGGCAGCAGCAGAATAGGATAGTGTTGACGGTGGAGGATCACATTTCTGTGACAACGGCAACAACACCAAACTTAAACTGTGCGGAAGAAAGACCCGGCAATCTACTTCTGTATCTTGCCATGAAAACCCAATGGATAGTTTCAACAAAACAAATTGTGCTATAGTGCTGGAAGATGAGACCCCCAGGTCAGAAGGTACTCAACTAGCTACTAGGGAAGAGCTGAAGACTTTTCAGAGTAAAGCCAGCACTTATGATGTGGTTGGATCAAAGCCCTCGGGACGTCTGACTGCTGATGTAGCTGTGCATGAAATGAGAGTCAGAAGCTGTAAAGATGTCTTACGCATTGGAACATGGAACATACGAAGCATGAACCAAGGGAAGTTGGAGGTGGTCAAGAATGAAATGGAATGTGTACAACTTGATCTGTTGGGTGTCAGCGAACTGAAATGGACTGGCATCGGGCACTTTGCATCAGATGATCACATGGTCTACTATGCTGGAAATGAAAGACAAAGAAGAAATGGTGTTGCATTTATAATAAAGAAGAAACTTGCAAGAAGTGTAATGAAATGCAATGCAGTCAGCGAACACTTAATCTCTTTTCGTCTATGAGGAATGCCTATGAACACAACTATAATTCAAGTATATGCCCCAACAACAGCTGCAGAGGAGAATGAAATTGAAGAGTTCTATGAACAAGTACAAGCTGAAATTGACAGAACATGCAAACAGGATATTCTGATAGTCATGGGTGACTGGAATGCAAAAGTTGGCAACAAAGAAGAAGGCAAAGTAGTTGAAAAATATGGACTTGGCAACAGAAATGAAGCTGGAGAAAGACTGATAGAATTCTGCAAGACCAACGATCTATTCGTCTCAAACACCTTCTTCCAGCAACACAAGCGGCGACTGTACACATGGACTTCACCCAATGGATTGTATAAAAATCAGATTGACTACATCTGTGGAAGTCAACAATGGAAAAGCTCTATAACATCAACAAAGACAAAACCTGGAGCTGATTGTGGTACAGATCATCAACTACTAGTATGCAAACTCAAGCTAAAGTTGAAAAACAGCAAAACACTCATGAATGCAGCAAAATATGACCTTGAAAATATACCACTGGAATTTAAAGACTGCCTGCAAAATCGATTTGCTGCTTTAGATACAAATGACAGAGCTCCAGAAGAGTTATGGAATGACATCAAGAAGGTTGTGTTGGAAGGAAGCGAGAAGTCTCTACCAAAGTTGAAAAAGAAAAAACAGCCAAAATGGATGACGGAAGAAACTCTGAAAATTTCCCAGAAACACAGAGAAGCTAAAGCCAGAGGAGAAAGAAAGACAATCACTGAACTCAACAGAGATTTCCAACGTGCAGCAAAACAGGACAAGGAAAAGTACTACAACGACGCATGCAAGAAAATAGAAGCAGAAACTATTAGAGGAAGAAGAAGATCGGCTTTCCTAAAGCTACGAGAGTTAAAGAAAAAGTTCCAGCCTCGAATTGGAATGTTACAAGATGCTCAAGGTTCTATGTTGAATGATGCTGAGAAGATCAAGAAAAGGTGGAAGGAATATACAGAGTTTTTATATGATAAAGATCAAATGGACCAACAGCCATTTCAACCTGTACCTTATGATCTGGAACCATTGGTGATGAAAGAAGTTGAAGCAGCGTTGAAAGCCTTATCAAAGAACAAAGCACCAGGCATTGATAGCATTCCCATAGAAGTATTAAAGCAATCTGATGCAGCTGTTACCGTACTCACAAGGCTCTGCTAAGAAATATGGAAGACAAGTCACCATGGTTTCAGGGAGGCACATGGCATGGAAACCCTCGTCACCACTTTATTCAATAATAATCTCTGGAATCGACAACATCCGACAAGGGTTCGCTCTGATCTTCTTGGATATCGCAGTGGCTTTTGACTCCGTAAGTCACGAGATACTCCTGGAACGACTCGAGGAAAAGGGAATACAAGACTCAGTGCTAGGTTGGTGCAAATCCTATCTGACCAACAGATGACAGCATGTAAGAGCTGGCACCATGACCTCGGAACCGTTCCCACAAAAACAGGGTGTTCCACAAGGGTCCTCGCTATCAGCATTGATGTTCAACATATATATGCAGCCCATATGCTCCTTGATTCACTCATTCAATGTTGATTGCCTAGTCTGCGCAAATGATGTTCTACTTTACATGCTGTTTGCAACCGATCAGCCAAACTTTTCCCCACTGACTGGCTGCTTTGATGCAATAGCCGAATGGCTCCATTCTCAAAATCTCCGAATAAACCACAACAAGACAGACGTCCTCTTCATCACAAGGAACCAAGGCTTCACCCCCCTGCCTCCTTAAAGGTGAAGAACACCGAGCTGATAGTAAAACCCACAATCCGATATCTAGGTGTCACCCTAGACCAACGGCTGGATATGAAAACACACATAAAAAACACAGTAAAGAAAATATACCACAAAGTATGGACATTATGACACCTATGGCCCTTGCTGGACCCCAAAGACTTCCGAACAATCTATCAAGCTCTAGTAATCCCACATTTCGATTATGCCAATGCAATACTATACGGCCTCCCGCAAGCATCACTGAACCCCCTTCAGCTGGCAATGAATGCAGCTGCCAGGATTCTATATGGAGTCTCAAGAATGGACCACATCACACCAATCCTAAAGAATCCTACCAGTCCAAGGCAGACTATATTTCAAGATATTAGTAATGGCCTTCAAGGCCATAAACAATCAACCCTCCACCCCCATCACCGAGTTAATCCATCTTACACCCCCTAACAGGTCCAGAAGATCCACAGCTATCAACACACTGATTATCCCTAAGGAAACAACGAAATGCACCCACATGACATCTAACAGAGCTTTCATGCTCTACGCACCTAGATGCTGAAATGCCCTCCCTACAGCCATCTGAACAATCACCGATCTGATCCAATTTAGGAAAGCGCTGAAGCACCACCTATCCATACGGCATTACCCAGACAACAGCCCCTTAGGTCAACTAACAAACAGGTCCACCAAGCACCAAGACCCCCACACCAACACACCTAGCACACCAGAGAGCAGCCAGACCCAAAGCTGCAACCTCAAGTAAGCTTCACTGCGCACAGTACAGTTACTAATGTATATAATGTAAATAAGTTATAGACAGTTACCCCAGTTTCTAGCCAAGTTATATTTCCTGTTTTATTGTAAATACAATACAGTCACATCTGCATTGTATAAGCTACAGTTAAATGTACACCACACTGATTTTGAATAGCGCGCTATAGAAGAGAAATTAAATTAAAAAATAAAAATAAATAAATAAACATCCTGGCCAACTGACTGGAAAAGATCTGTGTTTATACCAATACTAAAGAAAGGTGATCCAACTGACTGTGGAAATTATCGCACAATCGCTCTGATCCCACATGCCAGAAAGATTCTACTGAAGATTATTCAAAAGAGACTACAACCATACCTGGAACAAGAACTACCTGAAGTGCAAGCAGGGTTCAGGAAAGGGCGAGGAATGAGAGACATCATTGCGGATGTGAGATGGATCCTTGAAAAGACTAACGAATACCAAAAGAGCAGAGATGTCTCTCTCCATACAAAGATTCGACTTGTTCAAGCCATGGTATTTTCAATAACATCATATGGATGTGAAGCTGGACAGTGAAAAAGATAGACAGGAAGAAAATTGATGCCTTTGAATTATGGTGCTGGCGACGAATACTGTGTATACCATGGACT
Source organism: Ichthyophis bannanicus (assembly GCA_033557465.1). NCBI lineage: Eukaryota > Metazoa > Chordata > Amphibia > Gymnophiona > Ichthyophiidae > Ichthyophis > Ichthyophis bannanicus. Next base: position 1,237,573,712 of record CM066033.1, on the reverse strand, counting down.
GCCCGAAGAACAAATCAGTCGGTACTAGAGGAGATCAAACCTAAGCTTTCTTTAGAAGCTCAGATGCAAGACTTCGACTTTCATACTTTGGACACATCATGCAAAGAGAGAGATCATTAGAGAAAGACATCATGCTTGGCAAGATAGAAGGTCAACACAAAAGAGGAAGGCCAGCAATGAGATGGATCGATACAATAACAGCAGCTACAGGTACCAGTCTGTCAACAATGAGCCGCTTGTCTGAAGACCGAACACAATTTAGGATAGCTATCCAGAGGGTCGCCATGAGTCGACTCCGACTCGACGGCACTTAGCAACAACAACAACCACAAATGAATTAGTAAGCAGCATCATTATCAAAAATAGGTACTAAGCAAAAGATTTTATCCAAAAAGAACTGGCCATGTTCTGTCTCAAAAGTCCAGGAGCTGACAGTCAGATCATGCTAATCAAAAGATGCATAATATGAATATAAAGAAAACAAAAACATTTTTTATAGCCAAAAGAAGCTAGCCATGAAGTTACCTTGATCAGCTACATATCTCTTTAAGAAAAGCAGACTGTCAAAAAGAAGGCATTTATGTTCAAATCATTTTGATAATTAACAAAAACATGCAGTAATCACCATGCACAGCTAAATGGAAATATTCAAAATGGATTACATAGTACTAATCAACTAACACAGAGATGAAACGCACTGAGAGAATCTGTGCATTGGTAGTGCAGTTGCAAATTACAATTTTACAATTTGGAATTCCTGAGGGTTCCCCATCTCCACCACAAATATTGACTAGGGCCCCAACAGATCCCTCACCTCTCCACCAACAACCCAATAATGCCCATCCAAGGAAGGAACCCAGGCAAAAGGGCCAATTGTAGTTTCTCAGGTACCTATTAGAACAGGTCCATAAAACATTATTGCTAGAAATGCACCTCTAGACAGGTACCCATCACATAGTGCAGACCAACCATATTCCACCTCCCATCACCTCTAACCCCATATATGGCGGATGAGCCAGCCATCAACAAATGGATCAAAGGACATTGATGATCCGACTTCGCACTCGCGGTGTTAAAGACTGAATATAGGGCTCCCACTCAGCCAGGAACTGCTCACATAAATGTCCCTGACACTGCACCCCTACATGCTCTAACACCAGAAGACTATGCAATTCTTTACACCATGCCTCATACAAGGGCCCTTCTGAGAATAGCCAACAGCGAAGAAGAAGTCGACACACCACGAGCAGGGCATGTCCCACCCAGTGGTGCTGCAGACCCATGGCCTCTTCGAGCCATGACATAAAGTCTAGTATGGCTACTTGTAGTGGGGCAGCAAGACTCAAACTTAGCATAGAAATCAGACATCGATAAACATACCCCAGTACCACGCAATTACTGGACAACCCCAAAACATATGCCCCACATATGCCACAATGAGAATAGTTGAGGGATAGACTACACCCTGTACTCAGGGCCGGCCCAAAGGTTTCTGCTGCCCTAGGCAAAAATCCCAGCCTTGCTGCCCCCCCTCACTAATGCCACTTCTGCCACCAACTCCCCCCCCCAGCTGCCTCCGCAATTCTGTCTCAGGAGGGGGAGGCGGACAGCGGCTGCGGCAGCATTTCTAAAAGCAAAGGCTTTTATCGCTGCTTTTGGAAATACTACCGCTGCCCGCCTCCCCCCAAACAGAATCAGCATCAGCTGTGGTGGCAGCATGGCCACCCATGTGTGCCACCGCTTCTGCCACCCACCTGGGCCAGCCACCCTAGGCAGCCACCTAGCTTTCCTAGTGGGCAGGCCGACCCTGTCTGTACTCCACACAGCTACGCAACTCAGGAATAAACCGAAAAAGCCTCCAGGATATCTGCCCCTGTTAAGAGCACTTCCAAAACAATTTCCCAGACCTCAGCAAGTGCCGCCTTCACCGGTACAACTTCCAGTTCTATATAAGCATGCTGGAGAGTCGCTATCCATGCTTGATCCACACCACCTGAGTACAGAAGTTCCTCAAGGTGAGAACACACTGCCCCTGGAGATCCCGTGCAGAGAAACTACATAGGTAGCTACGAACTTGATGATACTGGAAAGCATCCAGTAGAGTGAGTCCAAAATGGATCTGTAGTTCTGAGAAAGCCAAAGCGGATCCTTCCTCATCCACTACTTGTTTGATTCCCAGTATGCCACGTGATTCCCAGTGATGATAAGCCCCCAGCACTTTGCCGGAAGCACGATCTGTAAGGGCCATACCATCCACCCAGGTCCTATGTCAATTCAAAGCATGACCAGGTGCTTCCTGGCTCCAATCCAGTCCAGGCTGAAGATAAAGGCATTAGAGAAGTGCTTGAATCCTGGTCCAATGCAGCAGACACAGAGATAGTCCCAGAATAATACAGCAGATTCTCAGTCGTCAGCCTTATTTGGAGGGACCACTGAGAGGAAAAGGCTAGGCCATAGTTAGAAAACAGGCGGCATCCTCAAACTGGTAAAGAGTCTATGAATTCTGCCACCTCCACCAAGATATTAAAGTAGTGTGACTTCTCCTGATGGAACACTCAAAGTTTTACCGGATAGATGAGGGTGAATCAGATGTCCCATTTAAATAGCCAATTGCAGATCTCATCAAAGTCTCTGCACCAATTCGTGACAGCTACAGAATAATCCTAAAAGATCAGGATTTTGCGGCCATCATGCTCTAAGTTGTGCTGGTCCCACACAGCCCATAGCACCACTTCTTTGTGGGTGTAATTGTGGAAGCGGGCTATGATGACCCATGGTCGATCATCACCCTCTCAGCGGGGAACCAGCCGATGAGCCTGCTCGATAAGTAGTTTTCCAGTCAGTCCCTCCAAACACAAGCTTAAGGGGAGCCATGTCTCTAGGAATCCTCGGAGTTTGGCATCGAGCAGCGTCCCTGCAATGCCCACAAATCTCAAGTTCTTCCACCGACCGTGATTTTCCAAGTCATCCAGTTTCACATCTTGTTGTTCCATTTGCTCCTCAAGTTTCTTAAGGAGGGCAGCTTGGCTATAGTGGGCATCCTCTATGTCAGACGGGTGTTGTTCTGCCCCACTAATGCGCTTGTGGAACTCAGCCACTGTCTGGAAGATCTGCATCTGGTCGATGAAGCTTTGAAAATGACCATCCAGGGCTTTGACAATAGCCACAGACACATCCTCCACGATCTTGCCCATCAGATTACATCATGGGCTAGCTGGCTCGCTTGCCACCATCTTTGCTTTTGGAGCATGGGACCTCTCTTTTCTTATTGTCTTAGTTGATCTAGAGACTCCAAATGACTGTCAAAGGCACTGTCAATCAGTCACAAATCAGAGTGCCCAGGTGAGTATAAAATGATAAATATCACAGTTATTGGAGTAAAGAGCCCCAGAGCCAACAAGAATATGTTGGCCCACCACATCACATGATCCCCCCCAAGAAGAAGGCATTTAAATTAACTGTACTGCCAAAGCACGAAAGAAACTATAACATCAGGCAGCAAACTTAAAAACAAAACTAAAAACATGTGCTAGGATCATAGGCACTCTAAAAATACCTTATTTGGAACATTATTATGTTTTACCTTATTATGAACATTCAAATCTTCATGCCTCTAGGGTCCCGGCAGCCACCAGAGCCCCGATTGGTATCGGGGTAGGGAGTGAGTGAGTGAAGCCCCTCCCCGTTCCCCACCACCAAGACCAATTGGGCCGCGGTCACAAAGACATTCACATCTTCATGCCTCCAGGCACACCTGCATTTATTTATTTATTTAATGTACATTTGTATCCCGCTGCTTCCAGTGATCAGCAGCGGTTGCTATACATGGGGGAGTTGGCTGTACCGGCCGGTAATTAGAGTATATACATTTCAATTAGGGAGGGGAGATAGTGCACAGCAAACATGGGGTTACAGGATTTACAGTTGATTGAATATCGCAGCTATATACAGGGTACTTAAAACATATTTACAATTTAAACAAAGGATCCTTATATACATATTTACATTACGGCTGGATGCATTTCATGAAGTTAAGTTGAAATGTGATTGGAAGAGGTGCGTCTTAAGTTGTTTTCGAAAGTCTTTCAGGTCGCAGACTTCACGTAGATCGCTTGGCAATCGGTTCCAGAGTGCCAGAGCTACAAATGAGAAAGCTCTGTTGCTGGTGCATGCATTAACCTTTGTGAAGCATCTAGCAAGCCTGTGCCAGAGAACCTTGCTTGAGGGCCCTTTGGCGTAGATCTTTGGCAGGGAACAAAACCACTGATGAAACTCGCCACCAACATCCACCATCACAAGAAGATAGGAGACATCCCACAGCGGCAACTCAACTAATCATAATCACCACCACAGAAACGAGAATCAACCTTCGGTAAGCACATAACCTTTCCTTATACCACACTAACACTACCACTCCATACAATATTCAAATTCACCAGCACGAATGAGAAACTCCCTCACCAGCCACATCCAAGTGACTAACAGCCTCAAGGAGTGAAGACATTCATCATCTCTGCAACAATAATATTAGCAACTGAAGAAGGAAGGAAAGTCCAGCCTCCCCCACTCCCCATTTAAGTCTACAACAGACTCACATTAGGGTACACAAAACAACAAAAAAACGAGCCTTCCACACCAAAGTGACGATACATCAGAGTTATAAACAATCTCTTAAAACAATCTATGATAAAAATGTATTGTACATTCAATACCAACATACAAAAACTTGAGGAAACCAACAACACACACCATCATGCCCTACCTGCAGATATACACAATCCTTTTAATGGAACAAATCCTAATCTACTTCAAATCTGAGCTCATAACCAACAACCAACACATCCCAGTTCTTGCTCAAACTCAGACAACAGCAGTACCACACACAATACAACCTCTGATCCATGAACTACAGAAAGTTCATACAAATGCACCCCACCCTTAATGCCCTGAACAAACAAAAAACAACCCCCACTCACAAACAGCTGAGATGCATCCTGTGAGAGATAGTGAGTGATAGCTACCTCATATGACCCTATTAGGCAGCTGCCTAGGGTGTTAAGATTTAAGTTGCCTTTGATACAAAAAGAGTCTTGTAGTCAAGTGGTAAGGCAAAAATAATATAAGGGCTTTATTCCCTGCCCTGAGGGGATATTCCTCGGATACAACAAACAATATGAAACAAAAGAACTGTTGCACAGAAAAATATCTTCTTTCCTTTAGGCAGTTGGCTGCTTTGCACATGTTCAACATAAAGATACAATATCATCAGATAAACAAATTGTACAATCCATGGGCACAGGGTCAGAATTATAGCTGCTGTTCTCCCACTGCATTAACTCAGAGTCACTTACGATTGCATATGGGTCACACTCTTCACAGCTGCTGTCTTCCTTAAAACTCTCCTGTGAGTCATGGGCTAACTTTTCTAGAAAGGGCTCTTTAAATCCAGGGCTCTGAATGCCTGGTAATATTAAAAGCTTCCTTCTGGCTTTCCCTTCTTCTCCACGCTGGTGGAATTACTGTGTAACTTTCAGTGTCAAAGTTACTTCTGGTGCCACGCCCTTGCCTTTCAAACCAAACAGAACTTCTTGCCTTTTCTTTAGCAAAACTAGGTTCCCACCTCTTAGCTGTGGTTCTGTCTCTTATATCTGGGCTTCTGGCAGCTCTCTCCTGGGCTCTCCAACTACCAGGAATCCTAGCAGGGTCCGGGGCACGATGCTGGCTGTTTCCTGCTCTGCTGCCACACCTACTGCTTCCTTCCCTCAGTGGATTTCCTCCAGCATGACGTGTGTTCACTGGATGCTGGCTTAGTCCTCCCAGGTTGCTGCCCCTACTGGCCTTCCCTGGTTCTACCCTGCAGCTTTTATCCTTGCTCTCTTTGCATGCTGCGTGGGTTTCTGAGAACAGGTGTTCCTGATTAGCCTTCCTGCTTCTAGCTACATCAGGACTAGTGCAAGGACATTTTACTCTAATGCCTTTTTGCTTTTCTTGTGCTGAGTTTGTTGGCTGCTCAGCTAATTCTACATGTGCTGAGTTTGTCTGCTGCTCAGCTAATTCTACATGAGCTGAGTTTGTCTGCTGCCCAGCTGATTCTGAGGTAAGTTCCTTACTTTCCCCTAACTCCATGGGCTCTGTACCGTCTGCTGTGTCACATATCCCCCCCCCTTAAGATATTACAGGATGGGAAACGGCCGTTCTCACAGCACGGAATCCTAGATAAAGCATCGGTGTTCTGATGCAATTTGCCCGCCCTATGCTGTACAGAAAAATTGAACGCCTGCAACGCCAAATGCCAGCGTGTGAGGCAAGGGTTCTGATTCCGCATAGTACCCAACTATTTTAAAGGGGCATGATCAGTTATCAGAATAAAGTGACGGCCTGTGAGATAGAACCTAAGCGCCTCAATCGCCCACTTAATGGCCAGGCATTCCCTTTCCACGGTTGAGTAGTTGCCTTCTGCCCGGGACAACTTCCTACTCAGATACATGACGGGGTGTTCTGCACCCTCAAATTCTTGGGAGAGGACTGCTCCCAACCCTGACTCTGAGGCATCTGTTTGTAAGATAAAAGGCCGCTTGAAATCTACTCCATATAGCACCGGAGCCTGACATAGTTTTCTCTTTAACAGTGCGAATGCCCCCTCCGCTTCCGGTGTCCACTTCAAATTATTGGGAGCGTTTTTCCTTAACATATTGGTTAGGACAGTACTGTCTTCTGCGAACCGGGGTAGGAACCGCCGGTAATAACCTATAAGCCCTAAGAAACTTCGGAGTTGTTTCTTATTCATCGGTTGTTGAAAGTTTTGCACACTTTCTATCTTACTGAGCAGAGGTCGGACCGTTCCCTTCCCAACCATATGCCCTAAATACTGGACTTCTGTTCCAGTGAACAGACATTTCCCAGGGTTTAAAGTCACCCCTGCCTGCTGTAGGGCCTTCAGAACGGCCTCCACCCTGGAGAGGTGTTGTGCCCAGGTGGTGCTGGGGATGACAATGTCATCCATATATGCCACTGTGTTGTTTTGATGGGGTCGTAGAACCTGGTCGAGCCTCTGGCACGTCGCTGCCGCCCCATGCAGCCCGAACGGCATACGCCGGAACTGAAATAACCCTAGAGGAGTGCTGAAAGCGGTTTTGGGTCTAGAGGCACGGGTCAACGGTATCTGCCAATATCCTTTGGTAAGGTCAAGGGTGATCAGATACCGGGCCTGCCCTAGCCGGTCCAGCAACTCCTCGATACGCGGCATGGGGTAGGCGTCGAAGAGGGAGATGGCGTTAACCTGCCTAAAGTCGATGCAGAAACGCAAGCTGCCATCGGGCTTGGGCACCAGGACTACTGGGCTACACCATGGGTTCTTGAACTCTTCTATTACGCCCATGTGTAACATCTCCCGCACTTGTGATATAACCTCCTTCTTACGAGCTTCCGGCAGGCGATAAGGCCTTTGCCGCACTACTTTCCCGGGAGGGGTGAGAATTTCATGGGCCACAAGGCTGGTTTCTCCCGGCATGGGTGTGAGGACATCCCTAAATCGCGTAAGCAATTGGACTAACTGGTGCCGCTGTTGTAGTGACAATTCCGGGCCTATTCTTGGAGAGGGATCCTGTCTACAGTCTATGACCTGGGGACCCAGATCATCCTCCATCCTCTCTTCTGAGGTGGCGGTCATTCCCTTCACCTCCCTCGCCCCGGTGGAACCGAACCCGCCTCCTCCCCGGCTGGTAGGCGTCAATAGGGGTACCTCTTTTAGCTCCGGAGACCAAATCCGCTCACAAATAAGCTGGGCCACCCTGTCCCCCACTTTAAGCTCAAAGTCTCGCTCCCCGAAATTAAAAAGCAAAATATATAACCCCTGCCCCAACATCGATAAAATGTTTGGAGGCCAGTCCAGAACGGGGGGCGATTCATCCATAACAACCTGTCGGCACTTGTATTTGTAATCCTGTATCTATCAGGGCTTTTCCCCTCTTGGGCACTACACTATCTACTGCACTAAAGAGATCGTACCCCGCAGCTGCCGCGGTCGCTCTTTGTGGGCTCTGGGCGTTTGGGGATGTCTTGCAGAATTTTAACACAAAACCCTCCTTACCACGGTTTCTGCTTTCACCTGGTTTTCCACATTTGGGCTTGTCTTTTTAGGCTTCGCAAATAGTGGCTCAGGAATTAAGGTCACCATAGCTTCTCCTCTTCCACTGTCCTCCTGTTCAGGCTTCTTTCCCCTTTCTACCTTCATGGGACCTCCTTGTGGACCTTCCTCTGCCCGACCATCACCCTCCTCTAGGGGATCAACCTGGTCTTCTGTAACTTGGGCTGGGGATTCAACCGAGGGTCTATCCCCTTCTGGGTGTAGGCCTTCTTCTAGTCCTTGGTCAAATGGTGGCCAGTCCCTACCCAGTACTATATCGAAAGGTAATCTTGGAACTAGGGCGACTAGAACTTTCCTGCGGGTTCCTAACCCTTTTATTACTAGGCTGTAAAGGGGGTATCAAGTGGAGGCCCCATGGATGCACCTTATTTTGGCTACTCCTTGTGTTTGACTCGGGGTGGAACCAGTGCGGGCCTGTATGGTTTTCCATCATTTTCCCGAAACCATACTTTAGTCCGCGCCTGAGTCCAGTAACGCTTTAGCGGGGACTCCTTGTACTTCAACATCTATACGGAAGCCTGCCTGTATGCTTTTTCTGTCACCTGTTATCAGAGCTGTACGCCATATACAATCTTTTTTCATGTGACCAATTTTCCCACATTTAAAACATTTTTTCAATGCACTTCTAGCATCCCTCTTAGGCAAACATTCATTCACATTTTGAGTATACAGCCTAGGCTCTTTGACTGCCTTTCCAGAATTGACCATCCCCAACTTACTCACAGCGCCTCCTTGTGGCCTATTAGCCAATTCGGCTTCCATGAACTGTTCTGTGAGCTGTGCCGCTTCGGCTGAGGTCTGGCAATTCTGCAAGGTTAAAAATGCTTTCACTTCAGCCGGAACTGCTTCCGAGAACTGTTCTAATACAATCGTATCCAATATACTTTACAGAGTCTTCCCCTCTGGAGTCAACCACTTCCAAACCAGGCTGTGCACCCTTGGCACAGCGCCTTAGGTGTTTCACCTGGCTGGAGACGGGTAGACCTTAGCATACGCCGATAGACCATAGGCGTTAGGCCTAGCCTATCCTTTATTGCTTTCTTTACTTCTCCATAGTCAGTTGCCAGGGTAGCTGGCATGGCTTGGTATGCTGATAAGGCCTCTCCTGTTAAGGAGGTGGCCAACCTGAATGCCCATTGCTCTTTGGCCCAATGTGCATTGAGGGCTACCCTCTCGAATGCCTCAATATAATCGTCAAAATTATCAGCCTCAGTCATTTGTCCAAATGCCAATGCCCCACAGTTCTTTGGGCCTACCCCACAGAAATGCTGTTGTGGTGGTTTCTCCTTCCTTCGTTCGTCCAGCAGAGTGTGTACCAGTTCGGTCAGGGGCTTCTGTTGGAGTGGCAATGCCGCCATGGCCTACTCTTGGCTCAGCTGAGCCAGCTCCGCCTGCTTCTCGAACTGTGCGCTCATCCATCTTAGGACTTCTTGAACATCCATCTTGATGCTCACCCACTCTGGAAACAAACAAAAGAAAAACACCAAGTGTGGCACTACTAGTGTTATTGTGTCTAGTCCCACTTTCCTTTTAGCTACACCTTCTGACTCGAATCCCCCTCAGCCTGTGCCCATATACCGTTATCTGAGCCAGGTGGAGATTCACACTTTGAGAAGGGGCTTATCCTTTCCCTCAGGATCTGGAACCTTCTGGGTGTGTCCAGCCTTGGCACTCGTAGGACTCCTCTGCATTGTTCCTCTGTTGTATCCCGGTTGTTTGCTCCTCTTAGGATTAAATCCGCAACTACTACGCCATTTGTGAGAGATAGTGAGTGATAGCTACCTCATATGACCCTATTAGGCGGCTGCCTAGGGTGTTAAGATTTAAGTTGCCTTTGATACAAAAAGAGTCTTGTAGTCAAGTGGTAAGGCAAAAATAATATTAGGGCTTTATTCCCTGCCCTGAGGGGATATTCCTGGGATACAACAAACAATATGAAACAAAAGAACTGTTGCACAGAAAAATATCTTCTTTCCTTTAGGCACCATCAGTTGGCTGCTTTGCACACGTTCAACATAAAGATACAATATCATCAGATAAACAAATTGTACAATCCATGGGCACAGGGTCAGAATTATAGCTGCTGTTCTCCCACTGCATTAACTCAGAGTCACTTATGATTGCATATGGGACACACTCTTCACAGCTGCTGTCTTCCTTAAAACTCTCCTGTGAGTCATGGGCTAACTTTTCTAGAAAGAGCTCTTTAAATCCTGGGCTCTGAATGCCTGGTATATTAAAAGCTTCCTTCTAGCTTTCCCTTCTTCTCCACGCTGATGGAATTACTGTGTAACTTTCAGTGTCAAAGTTACTTCTGGTGCCACGCCCTTGCCTTTCAAACCATACAGAACTTCTTGCCTTTTCTTTAGCAAAGCTAGGTTCCCATCTCTTAGCTGTGGTTCTGTCTCTTATATCTGGGCTTCTGGCAGCTCTCTCCCTGGCTCTCCAACTACCAGGAATCCTAGCAGGGTCCGGGGCACGATGCTGGCTGTTTCCTGCTCTGCTGCCACACCTACTGCTTCCTTCCCTCAGTGGATTTCCTCCAGCATGACGTGTGTTCACTGGATGCTGGCTTAGTCCTCCCAGGTCGCTGCCCCTACTGGCCTTCCCTGGTTCTACCCTGCAGCTTTTATCCTTGTTCTCTTTGCATGCTGCGTGGGTTTCTGAGAACAGGTGTTCCTGATTAGCCTTCCTGCTTCTAGCTACGTCAGGACTAGTGCAAGGACATTTTACTCTAATGCCTTTTTGCTTTTCTTGTGCTGAGTTTGTTTGCTGATCAGCTAATTCTACATGTGCTGAGTTTGTCTGCTGCTCAGCTAATTCTACTTGAGCTGAGTTTGTCTGCTGCCCAGCTGATTCTGAGGTAGGTTCCTTACTTTCCCCTAACTCCATGGGCTCTGTGCCGTCTGCTGTGTCACAATCCTCATCAAAGCACTTCAGTATGCAACAAAATCCCCATCATCGCTGATATCCTCATAAACGAAAATCCAGACTTGCTCTACATCACGGAAACTTGGTTGACTTCAGCTGACACTGTACTCCTTAACCAACTCAAGACAAGTAACTACACAACACTGAACTGCCCATGAACGAGCAAAAAAGGCGGAGGAGTATTAATCATCACCAAAAGCAGCCATCATTTCCTTATTACCAATTCCACATCCATAGAAGACTTGGACAGCATAACAATAACAAATGACCTATTCTCACTATGCCCACTCTACTGAACATCTATTCCCAGCACTGACAACCTTACCAACATACTGGTAATTGTAAGTGTAAACACATCACCAAACAAACCTATGGTACTTCTCGGAGACTTTAATTTAACCACTCTCATCAAATCCAAGCAAACACCTTCCTAAAGGCCATGGATATACTATACTGCAATGCAGATAATAGATAACTCCACCCACAAGAAAGGAAATATATTAGATTTCATATTCATACCAAAAAGCATTATAATAGACAAGAAGCCACTTATGACACAAACACTCCCAGTGCCATGGTCCGACCACACCATGATCAAATTTTCCACACCCCTCGTACCTAATATCCACACAAAAACACCATCCACACCACACAACATAAATTCTGCACCTTCAACAAGAAAGAGTCCCTCAAAGAGACAATACCTCATATCCAAACAAACTCACATAACATAGACGATATGGTCACAAACTGGAACCGGACAGCTTCCTGAGCCTGCACACAGCTAAGCTTTCAGCCTTGTATCTTATTTGCCTGTCTTGTTGTTGTTGTTGTTGCTGCTGCTGATATAAAATTTAACTGTTGGTTTTACATTCACTTTTGGGAATATTCTGACTGCCTACATTCCATGTGTAGCCCTTAAATCAGATATCTAAGTGTGCCCTCAGTTCACGTAAGGCCTACTGGCCAAGGACACTTGGCATATAAAGCTACTTGGAATAGAAATACTTTGAATTGCAGGGACTTGGTCATACCTGAGTCTCCTACTTTAGAAGCAAAGGTATCATTTAAAGTTACAGGGACCTTTGCACAGTACGCAGATACAAAGAAGTTAAAAGTTCAGTTTGACTATTTCTGCTTCCTTTGTTTGAATTGTCTGCAAGCCTGCTCACAGGGCAGGGTTAATTACATTATCTTACAGCCCTTCCACCTGGTCAACCCTAGTCTTCACAGCTTCCACAGCTTCCTGAGCATGCACACAGCTAAGCTTTCAGCCTTGTATCTTATTTCCCTGTCTTGTTGTTGTTGTTGTTGTTGTTGTTGCTGCTGCTGATATAAAATTTAACTGTTGGTTTTACATTCACTTTTGGGAATATTCTGACTGCCTACATTCCTTGTGTAGCCCTTAAATCAGATATCTAAGTGTGCCCTCAGTTCACTGAAGGGGAAAAATGAATCTCCCTTCAGGTAACTTTGTTACAGGTTGAATCCATCTTGTGCTATCGTCTATATCTCAGGCCTAAGAAAGAAGCAGCTTGTTGACTTTTTTACACTGAAACTGCAAAATCAGTAAGATTGAGCAATGAAATGAGCTAATATCCTGTCCCTGAAAACTGGGCCTCTTGAATGAACAAAGGGAAACATAAACAAGGAAGATGAACATCAGTATCTACAGTTTATCAGCAGGAAACATGACTAGCACAAGGCGAATGAGAATGAAGAGACAGGATGCTACAGAGAAAACAGAGAGTAAAGGATTGGGAAGCAGATTTGCTTGAGATAATGGAGAATAAGAAACAGAAAGGAAATCTATCAGCAATTTGAGCCTAAAAATGAATATAAATATAGAGAAGAAATTCTAATATGCAGACAGACATTAGCTGATCTCATTGGAGTAAGGCTGTCTCTGTCTCCAGGACCTTTTTACTCTTAAGTCAGGTGCTTTACTTGTTATAGATGTATTGATGCTATGGATTGATATTGAAATTTGTACCTTATAAATCAAAAGTAAAGCTTGTGATGTTACAGACCTGACAAGATAAAATAAAAAAAAGTTTCCATGCTTTTATGGTGGCATGAGCAATTTGTTTAAAGCCAGTCCTGTGTGTATGTTAGGGTTGAACACAAACAGCCAAACATAAATAGAAAATTCCCCAAATAATCTTAGGGGAAGCCCAGAAAAAACCCAACATCACGTAAGGTCTACTGGCTAAGGACACTTAGGTTCCCACCTACCCTACCCCTCACCCTACCCACCCCAGGGCTCTATTACCTATATAGCGGTCACATTCGCTGACATCTATCCTCTTAATTTGGTGTTACGTCCACATTCTCTTCTTCTCCATCTAGGACCAAGCATGTCTTGTATTCAGTGCAATAACTGTGGTGCCTTCATTCTGAGAAGAATCATCTGGAACCTAAGAGCTTGTCCTATATGCCTCAAGTTGGTCACCATGCATAAAGAATTGACTCTATTAAGGGAAGAACTAGCTGCAATGAAATGCACCTCTTCTAAGATACAAACCAAACAAAGTCCACCACGGCTCCCACAAAGAATCAAACATCCCAGGAACAAATGGATCACAGTGGGCTCTGGTAGATTGCAACCTGTAATGCAGAGACACCCTATACATCATGAGATATCACTGCATAATGCCTTCTCTGCTTTGGTTAATGAGGATGCCCAATCCATGGAAATGGAAGGGCCCTTAAATGAGACAGTCAATGCCCAATCTCCTGATAAAGCACCAAATATGAAGAAAAACTCACGGAACAGAAAACTACTACTACATCATCAGAGGCATCAACTTGGAAACACAGTTCAAAGGAAAGACGTTAGTCAAATGCCTCCCAGGCTCTTCAGCTAGCATGAATACAAACCAAATTGTTGATGTACTTAGCGCTGAAAGTGAGCACTCCAAAACTGATGTTGTCATCCACTTGGGTACAAATGACCTGGCTAGAAACAGTACCACTACAGTTCAAAGGGACTTCCAAACTCTGGGAGAGAAGCCCATTGTTAGAAAGGCTACATCGCATAAACAGCTTTAACACATGGCTCCAGACCTGGTGCAAACAAGAAGGATTCAGATTTATAGGCGACTGGGGAAACAGATGGACCAATAAGAGACTATACTGTGCTGATGGACTACATCTCTCTGTCGCAGGGAAAAGAATCCTAAGTGAAAAATTCAGGCAGTATGCGGATATGCATTTAAACTAGAAAAAGGGGGTGACGGATGGGGAAGGACAAGTTCAGGACGTCACTCCCGGCAAAAGCAGAATAACATCAGAAACAGCCACACTTTTAAACCACACATCAAAAGCAAGTGGGAAGAAGTGAGCAGAACAAAATCAATGCAAAATACATGCAAGCCAGGAAAATGCTGGAAAGCAATGAGCACAAATGCTCGATGCTTAGACAACAAAGTTCCGGACCTGGAAGCCCTAATGGTGGAAATGGACTTGGACATTGTGGCCATTACAGAAACATGGTTTAATGAATCACATGATTGGGATATAGCAATAGCTGGAAAAGGAGGAGGAGTAGCCTTGTATGTCAAAAGCAATATTAAAGCTACTGAAATGCAGGGGGCATGGGGAAAAGAAGAAGCGCTCTGGATTGTGTTGGAAAGAGGAGATGGCACTGTCATCCATACTGCTGTAGTCTACAGACCTCTAACTCAAATCAAAGAGATAGATAACGAATTAATTATAGATATTGCCAAGATAGCCACAAAGGGGGAAGTGATCATATTGGGTGGCTTTAATCTACCTGATGTGGCTTGCATTACTCCTTCTGCAAATCTGGAAAGAAGAAAAAAATTTGTGGATGCTTTCCAAGATGCGTTACTTAGACAAATGATAATGGAACCAACCAGGGAAAGCTCAACGCTGGATTTAGTGCTCACCAACGGTGATAGCATGTCGAATGTCTGGGTGGGTGCCCCTGTGAGCAGCAGCAATCATCACACGGTGTGGTTTGAGATAAAAGCCAAGGTGCAGTCCAGTCATAGCAAGCTCAAAGTCCAAAACTTCAAAAACACTGACTTCAGTAAAATGGCCAAGTACCTAAAGGAGGAGTTGGCAGGGTGGAAGGGGATAAGGGATGTGGAATTGCAATGGGCTAAACTAAAGGTGGCAATAAAAGGGGCAACAGATAAATATGTAAGAAAACAAGAGGAGAAGGAAACCTATTTGGTTTTCCAAAGAAGTGGCTGCTCAAATAAAGGCAAAAAACACAGCTTTCGCAAAATTCAAAAGCTTGCAAACAGAGGAACACAGAAATGAATACAAGATCAAACTCAAACAGACAAAAAGAGAAATAAGGAAAGCAAAATCAAAGGCAGAGGAAAAGATGGCTAAAGATGTGAAGTGTGGTGACAAAACTTTCTTCAGGTATATTCGGGAAAAGAAGAAGATCAAAGGTGGAATTGCAGGACACAGAAGTGCTGGGAATGGACTTGTGGAAAGTGACATTGAAAAAGCGAAATTGCTAAACAAATACTTCTGCTCTGTTTTTACTAAAGAAAATCCTGGAGAAGGACCACCTGTGACTCCCAAATATAAAAATGGGAATGAAGTAGATACCACACCATTCACAGAAGATGATGTGTTAGAACAACTTGTGAAACTGAAAGTGGACAAGGCCATGGGACTGGATGGGATACATCCCAGGATATTGAAAGAGCTCAGAGAGGTTCTTGAAGGGCCATTAAAGGATGTTTTTAACAGATCCTTGGAAACAGGAGAAGTTCCTTAGGATTGGAGAATGGCTGATGTGGTACCTCTTCACAAAAGTGGTTACAGGGAAGAAGTGACAAACTACAGTACAGGCCCGTGAGCCTTACCTCGGTGGCTTGAAAAGTAATGGAGACGCTCCTGAAAGCGAATAATGGACTTTCTCAAAACCAACAGGTTGCAAGATCCGAGGCAACATGGTTTTACCGAAGGATGATCTTGCCAAACAAATCTGATTGAGTTCTTTGACTGGGTGACCAGAGAACTAAATCAGGGGCATGCGATGGATGTCACCTACCTTGATTTCAGCAAAGCCTTTGATACTGTTCCTCATAGGAGGCTTATCCATAAACTCAGTAGTTTGGGGATGGGTCCCAAGGTGGTAAACTGGATCAGAAATTGGTTGACTGACAGACGACAGAAGGTGATGATAAATAGAGCTCACTCGGTTGAAAGGAAGGTGATTAGATGGGTGCCGCAGGGTGCGGTCCTGGGCCCCGCACTGTTCAGTGTATTTGTGAGTGATATTGCTGAAGGACTGAATGGAAAAGTTTGTCTTTTTGCAGATGACACAAAAATTTGCAACACAGTGGAATCCCCTGAGGGAATAGTTAACATGAGGAAAGATCTACAAAAGCTGGAAGAATGGTCTAATGCTTGGCAATTAAGATTTAATGCGAAGTGCAGTGTCATGCACTTGGGTAGCAGAAATCCAAGGGAAATGTACTTGATAGGGGGCAAGAGGTTGGTTTGCACGGATCAGGAGAAGGACCTTGGTGTGATTATTTCTGAAGATCTCAAGGTGGCAAAAGAGTGCGACAAGGCAGTGGCAAAAGCCAGGAGGATGTTGGGCTGCAAACAAAAAGGAATTACCAGTAGAAAGGAAGAGGTAATAATGCCACTGTATAAGTCACTGGTGAGGCCTCACTTGGAATACTGTGTTCAGTTTTGGAGACCATGGGGTATATTTACTAAACCGTGCAATTGTGCGGGGCGCACTTGAGCGTGCGCTAAGGTACCTTAGCGCACGCTAATAGTGCATTTTTAGTGCGCCGCACGCACAAGTGCACGCCACACGCAGAAGTGCGCGGTGCGCCAAAGTGCGATAGAGGCGTGGAAAGGCATTCCGAGGGCGGAGGAAGGCTCCCGAGGGGCAGGGGGACGGGGTCAATGGGTGGATAGTGGGAGGGGAGAGGCTCCCCACACAGGAACGGGGCTGAAATTCTACTAAAAAAATACTGCGAGTGAAAACCTCGTGTTAGAGCCAATTTAAAGGGAAGAGAAACCATTTCTGTCAGCAATGTACAGCAAAACCAGTGAAACCCACATAACGTGAGCAGTGTGATACATGTGCACAGAACAAAATTGCAAATCAAACCTGAAAATGACCACAACAAAAATGTAGAAAATTATAAGTCTGCTGGGCAACAGTGACAGCAATGGGCAACAATAAAAAACACTCCCAGGAAAGCTCCAAAAAAAAAGAAATGATTTTTGGAAGGGTCTACGCTCCGTAGACTCTTTCAAAAATCATTTCATTTTATTGGAGCTTTCCTGGGAGTGTTTGTTATGTTACCCATTGCTATCACTGTTGCCCAGCTTGGTTTTGGTTTTTAACCCCTTTTTTCGAGGTCATTGTTGAGGTTTATTTGCACTTTTGTCCCCATACAAGGTAAATGAGCCCACAGTAAAATTGTGCAGAGCAGGGTTCCTGACTCGTCCGGCCAGGTTTCCTATCTCCAGGGACTGCACTGTCTCTGTGGCCACAGTGTGGTGCAGCAGACACAGCCAAGGCCTGTAAGACCAGAAGGTCATAGGTTCAAATCCCAGCTGGGGCTTCTACCAACCCAGTCCACATATTTTTCCCACAACTAAACCGTGATAGTAAGGACAAACCTTTATTGCTGAGAACATACGCATGGTTAATAAGCCTATATTTTACCCCACCGAGCACAGACACCATAAACAGGCACATTACCTATAGCAGAGTCTCCCAAATGCAGTCCTGGAGGGCCACACACCATTCAGTTTCCATGCTGCCTCTAATAAAGATGCCTGTGCTGCATATCTATGCACCACCCCCATGGTATGCAGATGTAGCTCATGCATATTTATGAGGGACAGCATGAAAACCCGAACAGAGTTTGGAACACCAGGACTGGAGTTGGGAAACTCTGCCGTAAAGCAGCAGCCAACAGGGCCAGACACACCCACACATACACCCACAGGCCCCATTGGCCAATGCTTCCTGGAGAGGCAGGACAGTGGGCCCTGCGTGCATCTCCCAATACTAACACTTGCTTACCTTAGCAATGCCACCTGACACCTGGGTAAACGGTACACACCTATCAAACATTTCCTATGATTACTGGTAGATAGTAAGTCCTACGTTAAGCACAGTTTGCTCATTGAGCTCCATCATAACAATCTTTCTGATGTCTGTGGTGTGTGCCTCAGGTCTGGTCTCTGTCACTGTTTACCACCCTGGGGAGTGACCCCCAACAGTATTGCATAGCATATCCATGCCTGTACTGTGCCCAGGACTGGTGTGGTGGGCAAGGCTGATAAACTCCTCTATAGTAGCACAATGCTGGCATAGGTGTGGGAGTGTTTGTCTGTCTATACAGTGTGTGGTGGCTGCAAACACCTTCCACAGCCCACACTGCCAGCACTGTTGCCAGTATTGGCCTGCCAATGTGCATAATGAGGAGTAAAGTACCCTGGGTATAGGCCGGACAGGGTGGGCTGGCCAGGATGCATCTGCACAGGGCATAGGGCACTGGCTGGGACATTGTAGTGCCCGGCCACCACCTACACAGACAGGGTGACCTCTGTATGTCCTGCTGGGGGATCACTCTCACCCTGACTGTGCAGTGACGACAGCATGTCTAGGCACTCCCATAGTGCTATATAGTATTTCTCTCATGTGATCTTTATGGGTTTTCTTTTGGGGCCCAGTCACTGATCTATCTGCTTGCTGTGTATGCTGATAGCCCAGTTCTGGGTGTATGCATCTCCACTGGGAACATGCACTATGAACTAGCTTGCAGACTGTTTGCAGCTGGTATGTGTCTTGATGGAGTGGCTGGCTGGGTGCAGGAGAATATCAGATAGTGGTGGGGTGCAGCTTAGCATATCCAAGCCTAATGTCTGTCTGCTATTGTGTTATGGATGTGTATAGAGCTGCATTGACTACCCTGTGGGGTGTCTGTTCCTCAGCAGGACTGGGGTTGATGTTCCCTTCTACTGCCACCTTTGCAGGGAGGTAGAATGTGGATCTATTGCTAGGAGACCCTGTTTGCCACCCTCAGCCCTGGAGAAGGAGGAGGTGGTGGTGCATGGCCCAACTAGGAGCTAAACCTGACTGAGAGAGACAGAGATATCCAAGATATTACTGCAGAAAACTACCTATCTCACACATTAACACTGCTTTGGACTTCCAGCATAACCTCTTTCAACTATGGAAGGTGTTGTGGACCTGTTCCTGGGCGCCTCATCGCACCCTCAGGGTGAGCACAGTACCCACACAATGTGACGGTGTGTAGCTACTCTGTGCCAGTAAAACACACGGTCAGTACCCCCTACCAGGCCGAGGTGCTGTGTGGGTGCACATGGTCACTTCCCCCTACCAGGCCGAGGTGCTGTGGGGGTGCATTGCCCATCGTGTGTTCATCTGTGGACTGCTGATTTGCATGTGCAGTGCATCATGGGTACAGTGGGCTAACCCTATCCTGGTGACCACAGCAGACTGTCTGTGTGATGACGTGCAGGCTCTCTGCAGCCAGCCAGGGGCTTGCTAGCAGCTGTAGAGCTGTAGCCCAATGGTTATTTCACTGCCTGTGAATCCAGAGGTCATGAGTTCAAACCCACAGTGGGGTTATTTGATAGGGTTGTCCACAGCATTATCTTTTTTTAATGTACACATTTTGATGCCAGCAAAAACACCCTCAGCGTACTGTACCCATAAGGTGCCTCTGAGGGCGCTTTATAGGGCGCCCTATAGGGCACCTTATGGTTCCCGTCCATATAAGGTGCACTATACATTATCCTGTGATGCAACTTATAGGTTGCCCTATAGGGGACATTTTAGAGTGCCGTGGCGGACAGTGCACTTTATAATGTGCCCTATGGAGTGCCTTACAGGGTACCTTATACGGAACCTTCAATTATGGCACGTGAGAGCGTGTTTTCTGGCAGCAATTAATAAAATAAACATAAAGTGCTGCAGGAAAAAATATGTACATTGCAAAGCTGATGCCACAGCCAGCCTTACATATTAGGCACTCTGGGGTGCAAACTCATGATCCCTGTGTCAGCAGTCAGTGCCTTAGCCATGTGCTCCACTGCTGCTCCTCATTGCATGTTAGCACACCTAGTTATGCTTTACATTCCTTAAGCTGCACAGTGCTGCCATCAAAAACAGTACTCTGACCTTGCGGTACCTCATACGGCACCCTCTAAAGCTCCCTATAAGCAACATTCTAGGGTGCCTTGGCGGACAGTGCACTTTAAAATGTGCCATATAGGGCGCCTTATGTTAACATGCTTTGAGAGTGTGTTTATTTTTTATTTATTTATTTACATTCTCTTATATACCGCGCTATTCTGCATCAGTGCGGTTTACATTGAACAAACTGAAATTACATTGAACAGGGCATTATAACTTGGAGATAACTATTTTACAGGGAACATGGGCTATGGAGGGTTAAATGGCTTACTAGCGTTTGCTAGTAGTGATAATTAAAATAAAAATAAAATGCCTCCTAAAGCAAACTTCCCAATAATATGTAATGCTTCAGCCAGCCTTGTTCATTGGGCGCTGTGGGGGATTGAACCCTTGCTCCCTGCACCATTGGTCAGTGTCTTAGCCATTGTGCTGTGTTTCTGTTCCTCTGCTTGCACATCAGCGCGCCGCCTTATGCCGCCTAGTATTAAAAAGCCACCTAAATCAATAGCGCACCGCATAATGCCCATCAGCATGCCACCTTATGCCGCCCAATATTAGACTAGCTCCTAAAATAATGCCTCAGCCAGCTGTCTTCATTGAGCACTGTGGGGATTGAACCCCCTCCCCCCAGATCCCTGCACTATTGATAAGTGCCTTAACCATTGTGTTGTGGTGCTGCTCTTCTGCTTGCACATTAGCGCGCCACTTATGCTGCCCAATATTAGAAACCCTCCTAAAACATTAGCTTGCAGCCTTATGCCCATCAGCGCACCTCCTTATGCCGCCCATTATTTAAATGCCTCCTAAAGTAATGCCTCAGCAAGCTGTCTTCATTGGGCTCTGGGGGGGATTGAATCCCTGATTTCTGCACTATTGGTAAGTGCCTTAACCATTGTGCTGTGGCTCTGCTCTTCTGTGTGCACATCAGCGCGCCACTTATGTCTTCCGTGCAGCTATCTCATGCGCTAATGTGCAGGGTGCACATGGGCGCCGCGCACCTTAGCGCATATGTAAATTCCGGATTTTCTTTTTCAGGACGGAACACCCACTCCTTATATGGCATCCGCACACTACCGTGGCCCGCACATTAGCGGGGTTTTAGTAAACATGCCCCTATATCTTGCAAAGGATGTAAAAAGATTGGAAACTGTTCAGAGTAAGGTAACCAAAATGATTTGGAGCCTGCATCAGAAGCCTTATGAGAAGAGACTTGAAGACCTAAATATGTACACTTTGGAGGAGAGGAGGGATAGGGGAGATATGATTCAGACCTTTAAATATTTAAAGAGAAATAATGAACAAACAAACCTCTTCCAAAAACGGGGAAGCTGTAAAATGAGAGGGCATAACATGAAGCTGCAAGGTGGTAAATTGAAAGGCAATGTCAGGAAATGCTTTTTCACTGAAAGGGTGGTGGATGCTTGGAATGCTCTCCCGATGGTAGTGGTGGGGGCAAACACACTGACGGAATTCAAAATGGCTTGGGACAGATACAGTGGATCTCTTTACAGCAACAGGATAAAATCTAAATAAACTGAACTATCTCATTTCTCAACAAATAGGGGTGTCCTAGATGGAATGGTGGGTTCACCCCTAAACAAAGACATGGGGAAGGGTGGCCTGCACAGAGCGGCAGGTGCACCTACTCTTGCCATCTTACTGGGCAGACTAGATGGACCATACTTGTCTTTATCTGCCGTAATTTACTATGTTACTATAAGTAAAGCATCATCACCTCCATCAACTGCCCCCTCAACAAAATGCAAACAAAATGCGACTTGGTACACCAAAGATCTCAGAAACATAAAGAGGGAACTCAGAAGAGCGCAAATAGAGAGCAACCAAACAACCTGAATTGCAAGCAAGATTCATGCAAAAGTTAAACTAATACCGCACCGTGGTAAACACTGCAAAAAATAATCATCACATTTCAAATCAAAATGAAATCCCTGAACCGACCCAGGGAACCGTTCAATATTGTGCGGTCACTTACTATAGCACCAATCCCAGAGGAACTTAACAGTTCCCCAAGCCCCTAAACCCTGGCTAACTTCTCCATTAACAGAATGGGACCAAACAATACACTGCAGCAAGCAACACTGAACAACACTCCAGCTAATAAGCTATGGTCAACCTTCAATTCCATATCCAAAGAAAACAGAGAACAAATCATCGGCAACCTAAACACCACCACCTCACCACTGGATCCATGCCCCGTCAGCTGGATAAAGATGTCCAAAATAGAATTATCATTATTCATACACCAACTAGCATGTGCCTCACTTGATCAAGGGATCATCCCAACAGAATTGAAAATGGCATCAGTAAGACCAATCCTGAAACACCACACAGTTGATAAAAGCCACCCTGCCTCTTATAGACCCATCAGCAGCCTTCCATTCCTCTCCAAAATCCTCGAGCATATAGTACTACAAGAGCTTCAAAACATTATCGACACACATACCCCGTTAGACCAACACATGGTTTCAGACCATACCACGGAGTTGAATCCCTCCTCACCTCTCTAATAGATATCATAATACAAGGCATTGGAAGATCACCCAGGCATACATACTAATTTTCCTAGACATAACAGCAGCATTCATCTCCATTCTACATACCGTCCTATTTACCAGACTGCAAGACATTGGAATCAATGGCATCCCTCTCCAATGGATAGTATCATTCCTTTCGGACAAGTACGCATGGAAACAAACAAATCAACTCCTTACAAACAACAAAAAGGAGTCCCACAAGACTCTGCATTATCATCACTACTCTTTAATATATTCATGCAGCCATTTTGTGCCATATTTCACAAGTATGACATACAATACAGAATCTATGCAGGCGACATAATGATGTTTACACCCTATGATCTAAACCACCCAGACAACAAGAAATCTCTCACTGGTTACATAATCACGAACTACAAATTAACTACAAGAAAACAGAAGTCCTCCATGTCTCAAGGAACAAAACATTTGCACTCCCCAAAATACTCAAACTAAACAACATTGAACTTCAAACCAAGAAAAAATCAAATACTAAGGGGGATGTTTACTAAAAACCGGAAATGTGCGCGCCGCAAAATAGCGCACGGAAACGCGGCACTGAAACGCGGCACTGAAACGCTAATAAACGCGTTTAAACGCCCCGCACATGTGCGTGTCACCCCCGCAAAGGTGCGCGGCACACTAACGGGCCCCGTACAAGTGCGGGCCCGCAAATGTCCGATAGAGGCGTGGAACGGCTAAAGGAGGGCGGAGGAAGGCTCCGGAGGGGCAGAGGGACGGGGTCAATGGGTGGAGAGTGGGAGGGGAGAGGCTCCCCGCACAGTATCGGGCCCGAATTTGCATGTAAAAACTACCGCGAGGGAAACCCTCGCGGTAGAAAGCATTTTAAAGGGAAGAGAAACTATTTCCGTCAGCAATGTACAGGAAAACCGGGGAAACCAGCAAAACGTGAGCAGTGTGATACATGTGCACAGCACAAAAGTGCAAATAAAAATAGAAAATGACCACAACAGAACTATTAAAAATAGTAATTCAGCTGGGGAACAGTTATAGTGATGGGCAAATACAGAAAACACACCCAGCAAAGCTCCAGAAAAAAGAAATGAATTTTGGAAGGGTTTACGGAGCGGAGACTCTTCCAAAAAACATTTCCTTTGTGGAGCTTTCCTGGGAGTGTTTGCTATGGTTGCCCATTAATATCACTGTTGCCCAGCGTGGTGATATTTTGTCCCCCATTTCCTGTGGTCATTTCCGGGTTTATGTGCACGTTTGTCACCAGACAGGGTGCATATGCCCACAGTAAATTTGCGTAGAGCAGGGTTTGTGACTCCTGCCAGGCTTACTACCTCCAGGGGCTGCACTGTCTATGTGGCCATAGTGTGGTTCAGCGGACAGAGTTAGTACCTCTAGGACCAGAGGTTCAAAGCCCAGCTGGTGCACTTGCCAGCCCAGTCCCTATATTTTACCCACCACTAAACACAGATAGCGCAGACACCCCTGTATTGCAGGGGACATAAGCATGGGGAAAACACCCATATTTTACCCAACAACGCACACACACCACAACAATGGGCATTACCCACAGCCAAGTACCCCAAATGCAGTCCCGTACTGCCACATTCCAATCAGGTCACCTGCCTTTTATGGGAGAAGCTCATGCCAGCTTGTTGGCGGACGAGTACATGTGGTGCAGGGGGCAGTGGCTGCTAGCGACAGAAGACAGAGGCCTAGCCATGTGCAGGCTGGCACAGTCCACAGCAACAGACAGGCCCTGCCGGATCCACAGTCATGGACTATCCAGGGAATTCAGCCAAACTGTGGCTACACGGTGGTGCAGTGCACACAGACAGTGCATGCAAGAACAGAAGGTCACAGGTTCAAAGACCAGCTGGGGCTACCAGCAATCCTGCCCACAAATAAACAGTGACAGTGACAGTGACAGTGACAGTAAGGACACACCTTTTGTGACGAGGACATATGCAATGGTAATACGTCTATCTTTCACCCCACTGAGCACAGACACCATGAACAGGGGCAGAACCTACAGCAGAATCCCCCAAATGCAGCCCTGGTGGGCCACACACCAGTCAGGTTCCATGCTGCCACTCATACAAATGCCTGTGCTGTATATCTATGCACGGCATGTAGATGTAGCTCATGCATATTCATGAGGGACAGCAGGAAGACCCGAACAGTGTGATGCAAAACTGGGCTGGAGTGGGGAAGCGCTGCCGTAAAGGGGCAGACACACCCACACCCACACCCACAGGCCCCATTGGCCAATGTCTCCTGTAGAGGCAGAACATTGGACCCTGCGTGCATCTCCCAATACCAGCACCTGCATACCTTAGCAATGTCACCCTACACCTGAGGTACACAGCTCTGAAACGTTTGCTAAGAGTACAGGCTGATAGATATCCCTACGTTAAGCACATACTGCTAGTTGACCCCATCCGAACAATCTGTTTGGTGTCTGCGGTGCGTGCTCCAGGCCTGGCCTCTGATGGTGTTCACCACCCTGGGGAGTGACCCCCAGCAGTACTGCGTACCATATCCATGCCTGTGCTGTGCCCAGGACCAGTGTGGTGGCCAAGGCTAATCACCCCCTCAATAGTAGCACAATGCTGGCATAGGTGTGGGAGTGTGTGTCTATCTATACAGTGTGTGTTGGCTGCAAACACCTTCCCCAACCCACACTGCCAGCACTACTGCCAGTATTGGCCTGCCAATGTGCATAATGAGCAGCAAGGTACCATGGGTATAGGTCAGACATGGTGGGCTGGCCAGGATACATCTGCACAGGGCATAGGGCACTGGCTGTGACATTGTAGTGCCAGGCCACCACCTACACAGACAGGGTGACCTCTGTATGTGCTGCTGGGGAGCACTCTCACCCTGAGTGTGCAGTGATGACAGCATGGCTAGGCACCCCCATAGTGCTGTATTGTGTTTCTCTTTTGTGATATATATGGGTTTCCTGTTGGGGCCTCCTCACAGAACTCTCTGCTTGTGTGTGCTGCCACCCCAGTTTTGGGTGCATGCATTTCCATCAGGGCTAACCAGCAGACTGTTCACAGCTGGTATGTGTCTTGATGGAGTGCCTTGCAGGGTGCAGTGGCTGATGGCTTGCTGCAGGTGAATGTCAGATAGTGCTGGGGTGCATCTTTGGATATCCAGGCCTAAAGTCTGTCTGATATTATGGATGTGTGTGGAGCTACTTGGACTGCCCTGTAGGGTGTCTGTTCCCCAGCAGGACTGGGGTTTGATGGTCCACTCTGGTGCCGTGGTGGTTGGGGTGTTAGGATGGGGATCTGTTTGCCACCATTTTTGGGGGGGGGGGGGGGGTGCGCAGCGCAACTTTGACCACCTAGGGGGTCCATGGGGGTTTCCACTAGCTGAGGCAGACAGAGATATCCAACATGTTTCTGCAGCACCTTCCTATCTCACAGGTTAGTACTGTTTTGGAGCTCTGTCATGGCCTCATCCAGCCATGGCTGGTGTTGTGGACCTGGTCCTGGCCGCCACATCACACCCTCAGGGTGAGCACAGTACCCGCACAATGTGATGGTGTGTAGCTACTCTTTGCTGGTAGTCCACCCGCTCAGGACCCCCTACCAGGCCGGGTAGCTGTTGGGGTGCATTCCCCATCTTGTGTGCATCTGTGGACAGCTGATTTGCATGTGCAGTGCATCATGGGTACGGGTGGCCTAACCCTATCCTGTCTACAACAGCAGACTGTCTGTGGGGTGACGTGCAGGCTCTCTGCAGCCAGCCAGGGGCTTGCTATCAGCTATAGAGCTGTAGCCCAATGGTTACATCACTCCCTGTACAGCCAGAGGTCATGGGTTCAAACCACAGTGGGGCCCTTTGATAGGGCTGTCCACAGCTTTATTTTTATTTACTGTACATATGTCTATGCCGGCAAAACCACACACAGCTTACTATACCCATTAGGTGCCTCTGAGGGTGCTTTATAGGGCGCCCTATAGGCCACCTCATGGTTGCCATCCATATAGGGTGCACTATACATTATCCTGTGTCGCAACATACATGGTGCCCTATAGGGGACATTCTAGGGTGCCTTGGCAGACAGTGCACTGTGACATGTGCCTTACGGGCATCCGTATGTTAACACACTGTGAGAGCGGGTTTACTAGTGGTGGGAAATAAAATATAAATGGAAGGCCTCCTACAGCACTCCTCACCATGATACACACTGCCCCAACCAGCCTTGTTCACTGGGCACTGTGAGGGGTTGAACCCCTGGCCCCTGCACCATTGGTCAGTGTCTTAACCATTGTGCTGTGGCTCTTTTCCTGTGTTTGTGCATCCGCGCGCAGCCTTGTAGCCATCAGTGCGCCATCTTGTGGCGCACTAAATTAACAGCGCGCCGCCTTATGCTGCACAACATGGAAATGCCCCTAAAATAATGCCTCAGCCAGCTGTCTTCAATGGGCACTGTGGGGAATTGAACCCATGATCCCTGCACAAGTGGTCAGTGTCTTAACCATTGTGCTATGGCTCTGTTCCTGTTATTTGCACATCAGCACTCCACTTATCCCTCCCAATATTGGACTGCCCCCTCACACATCAGCGCGCCGCCTTCTGCTGCCCAAAATTAATATGCCTCCTAACCACTTTTGCCCATAAATGTTGGTGCCTCAGCTGGTCTTTTTTGTTGAGCGC
Organism: Ichthyophis bannanicus; assembly: GCA_033557465.1. Classification (NCBI taxonomy): domain Eukaryota; kingdom Metazoa; phylum Chordata; class Amphibia; order Gymnophiona; family Ichthyophiidae; genus Ichthyophis; species Ichthyophis bannanicus. Next base: position 1,237,546,246 of record CM066033.1, on the reverse strand, counting down.
AATGGGGGTTTGAACCCCTGGCCCCTGCACCATTGGTCGGTGTCTTCACCCTTGTACTACGGCTCTGTTGTTTGGTTTTGCAGCAGCGCCCCACTTAGCCTTCCCACGCGCTAATGTGGGCCCCGCACATTAGCGCGACGCACACACCTACGGTCCAGTTTTTTGCTTTTTTCTGCCTGGCCCGCCCACTCCTTATATGGCACCAGCACACTAACGGGAACCCGCACAGCAACGGTGTTTAGTAAACATGCCCCTAAGAATAACTCTAAACCAACAACTTAACTTCTCCTCCTAAATCACCAATAACTCCAGAGCAATATACCACAAGATAAAACTACTCCGCAACCTTCAATCTATACTATCAACTACCGACTTCCACTCCGTCCTTCAGGCACTCATCTTCCCACTACAAGACTTCTGCAATAGTATCTATCAAGGTCTCCCTAAACCAACTGCAAATGCCACAAAACACAGCAGCAGGCATTCTAGCAAAGGCAAAACTGAGTGATCATATCACTCCAATACTCAAAAATCTACATTGGCTACCAGTGCCCACCAGAATCAAGTATAAAGCAACCATGAACACTTTCAAAACAATACATGACCAATCAGCAATGTACTTAAAGTCCCTCTTTCTTAAACCTACAAGCAACAGAAAAAGGCAAAAATGCAATGAGAATATCCTTGAGCTTCCAGCACAAATAGCAAAAATGCAATGGAACACCAGACTCAGGGTTTTCTCTATCTATGCACCAGACCTTTGGAATGCACTCCCCACCAACCTCAGAGAATCACATGAAATAACAAAATTTTGCAAGGACTTCAAAACTTTGCTTTTCAATGAACACTTCAGCAACTAAACTAGATGCCCTCTAGACACCAGCTAACTGTGGACACATACACCATAAGCACCACTTGCACTTGAGACCAAATTGTAAATATGTTGCAGAGACTTTAATTACCTTCTAATAGCAATGTACAATGCTGCTCATGTTGAGAAGTTCTAAAGCTGTCTTGATTCCCAGAAAAGGTGGCATAGAAAAACAGATCAATAAATAAATAAAATGCTATCTGAAGCAAGGATCTGTTTTGACTTCAAAAATCAGCCCAGCTGTGGCACACAGCATTAGACCACTTACAGCACCTCTGCTGCCATTATCCCTTAAAGTACTTTTTTTTATTTACTAATTTATTTCAAATTTTTATAAACTGCCTATCAATATTTCTAAGCGATAATACAATGATACATTCACAATAGTAAAATATACATGAAACAGACTAACCAGTACATAAAAATCAATTTGAAACATAAACCTCCCTAAACAACAAAGTTTTCAAATGTTTCCTAAAAGAAATAATATCACGAACCACATGAAGCGCAAGAGGCAAAGAATTCCAAAACTTTGGTCCAATGTCCGAAAACACCCTCGAGCTGACGGTTTCTTTATCACTGCTAGAGTATGAACTACAAGTAATGATTGCTTCCCGATTGCAAATTTCTCCTGGGAACATAACGTTCTAACAATGCCAACAGTTCATTACATTTCAAAGCAGATAGTAACGAAAAAACAAAACACAACCATCTAAACTTTAAACAAAATGAAACAGGCAACCATTGCAGCTCGATCAGCTTAGGAGTAGTATGTTCAAGCTCCCCCTACCCAAAATTACCCTAGCTGCTGCATTCTGAGCCACTTATAGCTGATTCAACAATTAACTGGGCAGCCCCAAAGAGAGCATACCACAATTATCAAGGCGCTGTAAAACCAATATTTGTACCACCACTCAAAAAACATCCTCTTCTAAAAATGTTTTAAGACGTCTGACCTGCCACAACTTAAAAAGCACCCCCTGCTTTCAGGCAATTTTTCTATTTGTTTGGCTTCAAGATCAAGAAATTAAGATCAAGAAATTAAAATAAAAAATGAAATAAGATATCTAGGTGTTATCCTAGATACACACCTTACAATGGAAACCCACGTTAGAAACACCATAAAGAAAATCTATTTCAAACTTAAAATTCTCAAACAACTACGTCCGCTAGTATTTGTACAAGATTTCATTAATATAACACAAGCTATCATAACCCCTCACTTTGATTTCGCCAACCTAATACTTATGGGCATTTCAAAACAGAACATTAAAAGAATACAACTAGCCCAAAATGCAACGGCTAGAATTATACTAAAAATAAACTCACTCCACCACATAAGACCAATAATGGCATCCCTTCACTGGTTACCAATACAAAGCAGGATAATATACAAAACAATAATAACCTCATTTAAAGCATTAAACGACATGGCGCCGACAACACTATGTAATCTAATATGCAAGAAACACCTAAGCCTACTCATAGAAAAGAACATTTAAATAAACTAAAGATTCCAAAGGACTTCATAAAAGCACATAAATTAACCAACAATAGAGCCTTCTCTCACATAGCCCCTACTATCTGGAATTCCTTACCAGAGGATCTACGTTCACTAACAGAGATCTTGGAATTCCGCAAAAAACTAAAAACTTATCTATTCACTAAACACTACAATACCATGGAAAACCTTGCACTCAACTTAGATAAAGGCTAAACAGGTAACCGTCCACATAAAGCACAAACCCCCACCTAAATGGACAACACACTTAGCTCTAACGAAATAACGACCCTATCTCTTATGCCCTAATACCTAAGCATGTATATAGTTGTATCTGTTATGTATTGTCTTATGTATATAGACACTACACTTTGTTAGTTAATTGTTTTAACACGGTTCCAGTTTAAACTCACTTTGTTTAATTTACGATATTTTTAAGATGTTCTATGTAAAATTAAGATGTTCTATGTAAAACAAACTTCGCTTTGTTGACTGTTGTTATTTGTACACCGCAACTGATCTCTGGAAGATGCGGTATAAAAATGAGTGTTAAATAAAAAAAATAAAATAAATAAATAAGAAACAATTTTAAACATCAAAATCACATTATCAAAACTTCATTTTTTTTTAAAGATCATCCCTTCTCCCTTTTTATTTTCCTTTTTGCCCCCTTTTAACCTTGAATTAGGAATTGATTTAACTCCGGGTTGCAGTATCATTGGCATACATAAATGTGATCATGGATATTGATGTACTCTTTCTGCATTCCTAGTGATGAAACATGTCCATGTCGGGAAAGTACAATTAAGCTGTGGAATCAGTGCCAGCCCTAGAGTTGATTCAAGGTGTTAACGCTCTAGGCAAACCTTAAGCCTTATGCCCCTTACCCCCCCCCCCCCCCCACACACACACACAGCTATCAGAATCTATTGCTTAGCTTTGAATGTCCTGATCCTTACGCTCCCCCAGAAGTTGCTGTCCTAAGCAACCACCTAATTTGCCTGATGGTTGGCCCAGCCCTGTGTAGAATCTATCACCAGAGGCTGTGGTTAAGACAATTAGTACAGTGGGAATCAAAAGTGTTTTTACAAGTTTCTGGAGTAAAAATTCAGAATTTTTAGTAAGATGGACTTGGAAAGCCATTACTTTTCTCTAGAAATGAGCCATAAGATTTTTTGTGATCTGCAGGGTACTTGTGACCGCAGTGGCCATGAGGCAGGATGTTGGGCTTAATGAACCTTGATCTAACTTATCATGGCTTTTCTTAGGTTCTTATACACTTTCGGAGTTAATTTAGAAACCTTAGTCACAATTTACACACTTTCATTCGTAAATGACTTCAGCGTTTAAATGGCAGTTTTGAAAAGGAACGAATTTACATGTGGATCGCCTTATTAAACGTAAGTTGCAAGCGAGCATGTTTTGGTCATAGTTAAGGTATGCCGGCGAAGGGGGGAGGGGGTTGAAAACCTCACATGTGTTCCCTATTTCATATGGAGAATAAACGTGTATGACCAATAATGTTCACATCAAGATTTGTATCTGCTTCCTGGCACGTTTAATTTCTAAAAAGTGCTTGTTTCAGCTAGCCCTTTACAGGAGAGGATTAAGAGGCTTACCCTACGCAATCCTTTGTTGCTTATTTCTCTCTCCATACTGAAATTAGATAAAGCTAGCAGCATATGTAGTTAACTGGCAGCATTTACACATAAGGCGTGTGAAATGGCTGACTTACACATGTACTGTAAGTGTGCAATACCCACATGAGTAAGGTGCACTTATATGTGTATGTAGCCATTTGCTTTTTCCCACGTGCAAGCTTGTCACATGGCTCCTCCCCCTCTACGTGGATACATATCCACATGCACTCCTGCACGTCCTCTTGGTATTTTAGAAACGGCTCCATGTTTTGCAGATCCTTTTCTAAAAGCCCGCCGTAATTGTACACATTGAGACCTTGACTTCTCCATTCCAGTTTCCACATCTTTTCTAATATGTGCCTTTTTGGGTACAAATGAAGAGCATGCTGAAAGTTTTGACTTTAGTTGCACAATTGCTTTACTTCAAAGTTGTTTTTGACATTTTCCAGGTGTTGCCTATTTAGTATTGGTCTCTTGCCATAAAAGCATTTGCAGCCATTTCCAATGGATACTCTAGAAACTGCCACTAAAATTGTTTTGTAATTAATTCATTTTGGGAGATTCCACTATGCTTTTATTCAACAGTGAAATGGCTAACCGTTGCTATCACTCTCAAAATGTTTCAGAATGGAACATGTAAAGCAAACATCAATGCGTGTTTAATGCGTTTCAGAAGTGGAAAGAGTTCATTGATGGATTACGGATGTGCCAGATCCCTAACTCCATGACATTTAAAATTAGTGCGATCCAAAACGCTTTACTCCATGGTATGTAACTATTGCGTGCTTCTGTTTCAAAATATTTTGAAGGCAAGAATATATATTTTGCCCATATCAATCAATACCATCCTCTATTTTTAAGGTTCAACCTTTTTTGCACTGCATTTTCTCTACCCCTTTGGATTTCAACAAATGAATTCCTGGAGAATATATGACATTATAGAAGTAAAAATGACCTCATTCCAGACAACAACCCCAGCATACACATGCTCTATCCACCGACAAACATACATAACAGTGGGGAAGGAATAGATCACAAACAAAGCCTGCACAGTTCAATTAGTTAGCAGAAATGTGCATTCTCCATATAATTAGCTTAGCTGAGCAGTAATCGGAAGAAGTGCAGATGAAGATGGCTGACATAACTTCTACTACTTGGCAAGTAGAAGGGTATCAATTTGGCTAATCAGCAGAGATGCTGCTTTTAGAAGAGAACACTGAAGGCTCTGGTCCCAGCTGGGATGTATTTCCTCACAACAGGCTTTAATGTACCTCACAAAAATGTTGGAATCATATGGAATTAATTTGGAAGTAATCTTTGTTTAGTAAGAGTCCTGGTACAACAGGACCCTGGTTTCAAAAAACTACAAACCTTGGAAAATCTGTGTGATGGTTGCGCCAATATTCCATGAGACCTAATGAGAAGTTATAAGCCCAAAGTTAAATAGTAGTGTCAAAAATTAAGTGGAATTCTCAACAGATCATGGCAGAAAAAGAACAGAAATCATGTTCCTCGCTTTGACTTGATAAAGTTATAATCTTTGAATGAAAGGTCTTAACCTGTTCACATATGAAAAAAGATCCAAATGATAATAGCAGAATAGTTGCAATGTGCACAGGCAAGAAAAATTTGATTAGTTTTCATTTTATTCACAATTTTCTTCTGATTATCAGGTGTTTTTTAGTTAGTTTCACGGATTTATTTTAATAGGAAAAGTTTAGTGTCTGCTAAGTCAATTTAACATATACTAACTGACAAATTTAGACGCACTAAGTTGATTGGTGTTCATTAAATCAATCTAGCATATACTAAGAGTTTTTTTTACTAAAGGGCAATAGTTTGCATGGCATGCACTACAAGCGTTCCTTGGGAATGCATTGCCAGCTAGCATGGGGCATTAGGGACAGGAGTGAGCGTGTTAGAGGTGGAGAATGGGCCTGATGAACTCTGTGCAGTTAGCACAAGATATACACCAAGCACTAACTGCCTCCCACACAACTAGTGCAGGTTCACCTAACACCACTTCAATACGGGACATTAAGTGCATCCACGCTAAAGTAATGTGCGTTAGCGGACAAGCTCCATGTTAACTGCTGGGAAAATTCCGTTCACACCCCCGACAGTTCATGCGGTGTTGCACCTAACGTACCATGGTTTTGGAGCTATTGACGTGTTAGGTGCCACACCTTAGCGCCCTTTAGTAAAAGGGCCCTTTAGAGAGCTAGCTACCAAGGTCAATATGCATTATTAGTAACTAAGGGGTATGTTTACTAAACTGCGGTAGCGGCTTCCCTGCGATAATGGAGCCATGGCCCCATTGAATTCAATGGGGCCGTGGCTCAGATATCGCTCAGAAGCTGCTACCGCAATTAGTAAGTCCCAATGAATAACATGGGACCTGCCTTATAACAGCATGCATTATTCATAAATTAACATGCATTATTCTTAGCACACCATAGTAACTAGCCCCGCCCTAAATGTTAAAGCATACTAATGAACCGAATGCACACCACTACAGAATAATTTCTTTTGGGCAGAAAGATCTTCAAACAGTTTCTTTATCATGAAAAACAGAGGGAGGAGTGGTCTAGTGGTTAGGACAAGGTATTTCAGGCCGGAGGGCCGGGGGCTCAAGTCCCACCTGGGGACAGCAATCTCAGGTCAGAGGGACTGGGATTTCTAGTCCTGTAGGCACTCCTTGTGGTCTTGGGCAAGCCACTTAACCCTCCATTGTCCATGTTCCCTGTAAGTATTAGCATATGTGTCTCATATCCCCTCGTGTTGAATGTATCCCCCAATTGACCACTTTGACCCGGTGAAAAGCGGGATATAAATACAGCTAAATAAATATTGCACAAAGAGATCTACATTTTAGTCTTTGTTCAGTATTGTTCATATATTGTTGATGATGAAAGGCTGACCTGAATAGGAGTAAAGCAATCTTGCATAATGATTTGCTGAAAGAACTTTTAGAACCGGATTTGGTGAGGGTAATTTTATAACTAGCAAACACAATAGTGTGCTTATACTTTCCCCTTTATGCATATATATCTGTACTCAAAATTCCCACAGTTGTGGAACAGTCTACCAATTAAAATGCAGCAGGAAGCAAACTTGATGACCTCTAGAAAAAAAACAGAAGGATTTTTATTCCTTCTTAATAATTTCCCATTAGTCCTTCTCCAGGTATGGATGTGATTGAATATATGTTCTTGTTTCATGTAATGTGCTAAGTTGAATAAATTATGCTCATACGTGGAATGTCTTCTCGGACCAGCTCACATACCAGGAAGGCAGTTTTATAAAAGTCTATTTCTGTGCAAAAAAACATAGCTTTGCCTAAAGAAATGCCTTTTCAAATTAGTATCTAGGAATGCTTATAAGCAATTAGCCAAGCAATCACCTCATCAGTGGCTAATGGAGTTTCTGAAGCTCTCTTAGATTCTCTCATGGATTTTTAGAGCTTTCCCACCATTCTACTTAGAATACATGCCTAAAAAAAGTAGTTCACAGTCTGAATTGCACTGAAGCTGCAGACTGGGTAATCCACAAGACCCCCCCTGATGTTGAATGGCTGCACAGAGACCTTGGCCAATCTAGAAATGATTTAGGAGAACCTCTAGTCACTGTGGAAGATTTAAAACAGATGGAAAAACAATGGAGTCTGAGATTAGGTAGTGGTTTCCAAGTGATAATTTTGCCTGTCAATCCTCCCACCACAGGTTCTCAGCTGTATTTCTTTATGTGGTAGATATAGCCATAATGTTAAATATATACCGTTTGAGTCTTAGGTTACAAAAACATCCAAGCTAAGCCAGGATAGGTCTGTTGAAGAATTCTGCCTAGTAATTTACACAGCTCCTTCTCCATCCATCACCTAGCTGGCGCAGAATAAAAAATGCATTGCTTCCCCCATAGGTCTGAGTGGGGAACAAAACGACATAAACAGCACATTCATTAGTAGTTTTACTTTGCTTCAGATCCAGACAACATGAAGCAGTTTACTTTGGATGTTCTCATGTCGTTTTCAAATGGCAGCACGTCTCTATTATCCACGGTGTTACTGTGTGAATGCATGCACACTTAAGCCGTATAGACCTATTGGAGGGGATATGCAAAGGGATTAACACAATTAGCAAACCTTTGTCCGGGATATTCAGCAGCACCAACATGGTTAGTGCCGCTGAATATCTGTGGGTGCCACCGCTGCACGTCCCGGTTACCATCGGGTCATTTGGGGGAGCAGCACCCCTGATAACCAGGCAGTGGTGAGACTGAACCGCTGCCTAGTTATCGACATGCAGTGAAAATCAGGTGACGTAAAGACTGAATAGCACCACTGCCCGGTTAGCATCCTGGCAATTCAGGCAATGCCAGTGCTGGGTATGGCCCCGGCACTTAATATCCAGGTTTAAGCTTCAGTGGTGGCAGCTAGCCATTTTAGCAACACTAGCGCCATTGCTGAATATCAGGCCCATTGGATATAGCGGCATATACAAATTGAAATAAATGAAATGAAATCAATTTTCCATAGGATAAATGGATAGTAATATAGTTGATGTCACCTCACACCTGCTTTTCAATATCATGATTGATGCAATAATGAGGAAAACATTTAAGGACAGATGCACGGTCCAGTATGGTGTGAACAATTTCTTTACTGACTTGATGTTCGCAGATGACAGTTCTATATTTGCTGACATGGACGCAGAGACCACCAACATCCTTTTCCATATTGCCCGCATAGCCCAATCTTACAGCCTAAGAATCAATGTGGGCAAGACCAAAAATATGACCACGGATGGATCACAGGCCATTGTTCACCTCGATGGAATTCAAATTGAGCAGGTCCAAAAATTCAAATGCCTGGGATCACTGGTACAGAAGATGAATATGGCATCCACCACTGAAGTCCTCAGCAGGATTGACCAGGTAACAGAAGCATTCGCCTCACTCAAATGATGCCTCTGTAAGAAGGCCAATATCTCCACCAAGACCAAAATTTGTCTCTTCCCAATGCTGATCCTGCTGATTCTCCTGTACAGATCGGAAACATGGACTCTGCTCAAACCTGACATGAACAAACTTGAAGACTTTCAAATGCGATCCTGAGACAGATTTTGGGTGTCTCTTTTCATGAGTGCCATTAAACGAGACAATTTGGACAAGGTGTGACCATCAATCCAAAAATGCAGACTGCGCTGATTTGGCCATTTGCAGAATGAACATCAGTTGGCTGCCATACAGGCTCCTCTGGCAAGAGTGACCTGTCCACTAGAGGGTTCAATGAGCAGCACCAAAGAAAACGTGGCTCAAACACATCATGGAAGACCTAAGGAACCAATGAGGCCAGAAATGTTGCCACTGATTGCCAAGGTTGGAAGCGTATTGGAATCCAGCGACACCTACAACAGCATATTGGCCTTCTCTCCAAATGCCAGCTAGGGATTAAAGAAGAAGAAGAAGAATATAGTAGATGATGGCAGATAAAGACTAAAATGGCTCATCCAGTCTGCCCAGCAAGGAGCTTAGGGTGGTAACTGCTGATCTGTGCTGCTGATCTAAGCTCATTATCCCACAAGCCTTTACTTAGGGATGTAACTATCTATCCTTGCAGGTTATCCTACTATTACTACTTATCATTTGTATAGCGCTACAAAACTTACACCCTGCGAGATCAGAATCCCAGCTTACTCTCTGCATCCAGTTCCAACCAGGCGCATAAAGGGCCAGCATGTCCAAAATGGAATCGGGCCCAGAGTGAATTCCATTTACCACTATCCTCTGTCTTTTATCAGGCAATCATTTTTTAATCCAGTTCAGCACCTTGGTACCCACTCCCAGGCTGCTGTTTATTCATGAGCCTTCTACATGGAATATTATCGAAGGCTTCACTGAAATCCAAGTAAACCCGCGCATAGAGCCAGTGCTACTTTTTTGTTGCCCTGTGCAAGTGATTACTGTGATGCCCCCCCCCCCCCCTCAGTGGATTCCAGTGGAGCCCTTGGCAAGCCTCTCTTTTGTCCCAACAAGGTGAAAAGTTTCTGAGGGCTAGCTGTGTTAGTCTGGAGAAGCAAAAATGACAGAGGCGGGTGGCACCTTATAGACCGACCTAAATTGGTCAGTCTATAAGGTGCCACATTTTTGTCCCAGCAATAATTTAATAAGTTTATAAATGTCCAAACATTATTTGCATGTGCAGTAGAGTTAGAGAAAGGCTACCAAATTTCTTCAATATGAGTTCCCTCCAGCTCCAACTACCATATACTGTACATGAGGAAGTACTATAAAACTCTGAAAAAAGACCAGTCAGAGTCCATAGCAAACCTGTCATAACATAAAGCCAGGACTCACAGAGCACCAGTTCTGCCTATGAAAAGATGGTACTGCCAATATTAAACCAATGCATCTTAGAGAACACCAATACCTTTCTCACTGGGAAAACAGAACAAGTGGGACTGCTACTGATCTCTACACAGAAACTACATGCTAACAGAATATCATACTTCAGTCATACATACAAAACACAGACAGACCCTCACCAAATGCAAAACAAAGGACCACAAATTAGAGATAGAAAGACAATAATTGAACTGGGAACCCCAAGAAGTCAAACTGCATTTATGGCAACACCGGAGAAATAAAAATGGAAATGCATTTTCCTCTTGTACTGAACAAAATACAGACATCAGCAATGTACATTTCCCAAAGCTAACATATTTCAATTAATAAGTTAAAAATAACATACTTTTATTTCTATCTTTGTTGTTTGGGCATTTTATTTTTTCAGCCTCAATGGCACCAGTCTCTCTTTTGCTATTCTATGTCTTCTCTTACCCTCCTTTCCAGTGTCTGCTGTCCATTTGCCATTTCTCCTTGTTTCTCCTGTCTTCTTCCATTCCCTTCCTTTATCTGTATCTGAAATACTGACCTTTCCTTTTAGCTCCTTCCTCCAAGTTTTTTCTTTACTACCTTTCTGTCGCTATTAAGTGCCATCGAGTCAATGTCAATTCATGGTGACCCTGTGGAAAGTTGTTCTAAATGGTCTTTAGGGAGGCGGCTATCCACTCAAATTTTACCATCTGCTACCCCTCAGAGCCCTCAGCACTGTGTTTGCCTTGTAGCACTATATAAATGATCAGTAGTAGTAGTAGTAGCATTTCTCTCTCTGTCCACCTCTCAGAATCCAGCATCTGCCTCTTGCAGTCTACCTCTCAGAGTCCAGCATCTCTCTCTCCATCCATTGCTCAGAGCCCACTATTCCTCTGTCACCCCCTCACAGCTCAACATCTCTGCTCTCTCTTTGTCATCGTCCCTCCCTGCATTCCAGTATCTTTCCATTCCCTATGACAGAAATAGTTTCCTATGACAAAAGTAGATTTCTGAAGTTTGTCCTCTTCATGTCAATAGCCTTTAAATGCCTTTACTGCACTTAAAAGCTGCATTCACAGATTCCCAAATGATACAGTCTCCCATCATCACCTAGTAGAGAGGTTATACCCAAAAGTATTCCACAGATTCAACATTTATTGCATTTCTCAGTGCTTTTTCCCAGTAAACAAAACTAGCTAACATTTATAGTGTTGATAACCCCACTGACCCTTATGCTTTAAAGCTCCTTTCCCTTACCTCCTCATTCAATCTGTGCTCTATTGCCCCTACTCACCAGCATGACCACTGCCTTGACCTTGTATTCTCCTCTAGTTGCTTACCCTCAAGCTTCTGTATCTCAGCTCTTCCATTATCTGACCATCACCTGCTAAGTTTCACTTTTCATCACTTCCCACCTGAGTCTCACCAAATCTCCTCCAACCTCTTTCGGAATATTCATGCTATTGACCCATCTTTTCACTACTGTCTCATCACCTTTTTCCTCCATTATGTAATCTGAATCTGTTGATGAGGCAGTATCTTCCTATAACACTGCACTCTCTTCTGTTCTGGATGCACTTGCTCTTCCCATGCCACGTCCTGCGAGGTGTACTGTACCTTAGCCCTGGCTGCTTCAACAACCTGCTATCTATGTTCCTGTGCCTGCTCAGTTGAGTGCATTTGACTCAAAACCTGCACCTTTGCAGACTTTCTACATGTTAAATTAATGCTAGCCTCTTTCCTGTCACCCATAGCTTGTGCCAAACAAGATAATAATGTCCACCTGACTAACCCTCTTGCCTCTGACCCTCACCATCTCTTACAACTCGCAACTCTCTCCTCAAGGTGCCTCTGCCTCTAATCCCTCCTTCCCTTTCTTCCCAGACTTTGGCTGACTATTTCCATGGCAAAGCCCACAAGATTACACTCAAATTCCACACATCCAAAAAAATAATAAAACAATAAATAAATGAATGAATATTTATTTATTGTTTTATTATTTTTTTCATCGTTTCATTGTTTATTATTTATTTTTTGAAACTCCATCCTTTGGATATCTCCCTTTTTGATATTTATGGACATATTAATTTGTCACGCATATATGGTTCAGTATAATTATTATTTATTCATTTTTATGATAGCTTTCATTTTTTATAATTTTATGATGTTCATAATCTACATGTTCTTAGATCACACATACAATTATGTCATAGAGCGTTTATGATCTAATATTACTCTCTGTTGATTATTATTACATTATTTTTAATCAGACATTTACATTTATTTATTATTTATTCTCTTAATATGTGGTAATATACAAAGTTTTCTAACAAGTTTTTTATTAGTTTTATGTTTTTTACCAGTTTCATGTTACTTTATCATGTCCTCTTTACAGTTTACATATCTTATTCGTTCTTTTATCTATGTTTTTAACATGGTTTTAATGCTTATTTATTTATGTGCAATTTTTAATGTATTATTATGATGTTTTTATAGTTTTTGGTGTTCCTCACCCCTGAAGAAGTATTAAACGAAACACGGCCTGTGTTGGGTTCGGACCTTTTTTTAAGGACCAATAAAAGTTGTGTGTTCCAAATACTGCCCACGTCTTTGTATTGTGTTCTGCCTTCTGTATCTGACATTGCTGCCTGGATGTCTCACCGCTGTTTGAAATTGAACATGACCAAAACCAAGCTTCTTATCTTTACCGCTAAACCCACCTCCCCTCCTCCTCCTTTCTCTGTTTCTGTGGATTATGCTCTACTCCTCCCTGTTTCCTCGGCTCGCAAACCTGGGGTCATCTTTGACTCCTCCCTCTTTTTCTCTAAATCCATAAAACTGATAGCTAAAACCTGTCATTTCTTTATCAATAACATCAACAAAATTTGCCCCTTCCTTTCTGAACATGCTACTAAGACACTTATCCACTCTTTAGTCACCTCCCATCTAGACTATTGCAACCTCCTCCTTGCCGGTCTCCCTCTGAATCATCTCTCTCCCCTTCAATCTGTTCAAAATTCAGCTGCATAGCTAATCTTCCTCCAGTCTCTCTATGCTCACATAACCCCTCTTCAGTTGCATCATTGGCTTTCTAACCATTTTCATATCCAATTCAAACTTCTCCTACTGACCTATAAATACATTCATTCTGTTGCTCCTCACTACCTTTCCTCTCTTCTCTCTTCCTATACTCATCCATGGGAATACCACTCTTCTGGCAGATCACTTCTATCTGTGCTCTTCTCTTCCACTGCCAGCTCCAGAATTCGATCTTTCTGCCTTGCTGCTCCTTATGCCTAGAACAAACTACCTGAGCCGGTAGGTCAGGCTTCATCTCTGGTCCTTTTCAAGTCCAGGCTAAAAACTCACCTCTTTGAGGCTGCTTTTGTCTCCTGATCCACAAACATTTCTGCTCTCCAACTATGTGTTTCCTTACCATTCCCCTAGACATATCCTAGTCCCCAGCTTTTGTCTGTCTTGACTAGATTGTAAACTCTGATGAGCAGAGGCCATCTCTTACCTATCTCTATACAGCGCTGTGTATGCCTTGTAGCACTATACAAATGATCAGTAGTAGTAGTAGTAGTAATTGGGAGTGTCTGAGGCTGCGTGCATATGTGCGTGTATGTCTGTCACAAGAAGTGTCAGGGGCTGCATGTTTGTGTGTGCACATGTGCCTGTCAGAGAGAGTGCCAACGGCTGTGTGTGCATCTCTCTCTCTCTCGAATGACCCCCTTCCCAGGCTTCCTCTAGTCTGTTTCATACTCTCTCATGACTCCCATCGCAGGCTTTCTCTAGTCTGTTTCTCTTTCTCATGACTTCCCTTACAGATTTTCTCCAGTCTGTTTCTCTCTCACACACACAATCCCCTAGCCTTCCCCCAGTCTGTTTCTCTCTCACACACACAATCCCCTAGCCTTCCCCCAGTCTGTTTCTCTCTCTCTCATATACCATACCCCTCTTCCACCTAGCCCTAGTCTGTCTCTCTCTTCCTCAAAGCCCCATCAGGCTTTGCCCAGTGTCTCCTACTAATAACCCCAACTTCTGAGGCTTCTCTCTCTCATAATCCCCCAGTCTTCCTGCAGTCCACCTCTCTCTCCCTCATGATCCTCCAGGCTGTTTCTCTCTCATACCCCCCCCCCTCCACTTCCCCCAGTCTGGGGTTTAATAAAGCATCTGTGACCCTCTATTACACTTGCTTCTTGTGTGGTCCCTTACCACTCAAAAGGCCTTCTTTGCATAAAGGCACATTCCAACCTGGCCGTCCAACCTCCTATGTGGTTGACCAGAATCGGGACACCCAGAGTTAGACCCGATTCTGATCCCATGAAGGCTAGATGTGCCTGCAGGATCAGAATCGGGTTTATGGCCTGGACATGCACGCCAAGCCCCAATTCTGATTAGCCTGCATGCCCAGCCACATGCCTGGCTTCCTCAGTCAGACTCCTGAATGGAGCCATAGCACAGCATAGCTAGCATTCTATTTGCTCTCTTGGCCGCCGCTGCACACTGGGCCGAGGGTTTTAACATGGTATCCACAATGACGCCTAAATCTTTTTCCTGGGTGGTGGTTCCTAATGTGGAACCTTGCATCATGTAACCATAGTTTGGGTTGTTCTTCCCCATCTTTATGAGCCCCCCAGTCTGGCTTGGACACATCTGTCATTAACAAGTGTTGATAAGGAAGAATTTAAAAAGGAAGACCTTATGCTAGATTGTAACAATCCATTCATGAGAACAGGGAGTCCCAGAGAGAAGTGAGAGAAACTATGTCCTTGAGATTATGTGTTGATAATATTCATTGTGTTCTTAGGGTCCATTGAGGATTTCTCACTTTGAGATGTGCCAAGGGAGTTACATGAACCATCAAAACATTGAGGCCCAACATTCTTAACATCACCTTACTGACATCTGCTGACTGTTGTACTCCTTCCGTTATCACTAACAACCAGATGAGTCTGTCTCATGTAAAGAAGGCTTTCACTTGAGTCATGTCTATCAGGGCTCCAATGAACTCCAGTTGGTGTGGTGGGATAATAAACCCTAGATGGTAAGATTCTTGAAATTCTTCTTGAGTGGTTTTCTTGATCAGACAATCATCCAAGTAGGGAAACACATGCACACCCAGTCTGTGTAGGTATACAGCAACAACTGCAAGGCATTTTGTGAAGACACAAGGAGTAGACATGTGAGGTTGGGTGCAATACTGGATGATGTGTTTCCCTACAATGAATCACTAATACTTTCTGTGACTGGGATGTATCTGTATGTGGGTGTAGGCATCCTTTAGGCCTAACGAACATAACAGATCCTCTTTTTGAAGAAAAGGATATAAGGTGCTGAGGGAAACCATTCTGAACTTTTCTCAGACAAGATATTTGTTCTGCTCCCTCAAGTCTAAGATGGTACAGCATCTCCTGTTTTCATTGGCACCAAAAAATAGCTTGAATGGAACCCAGCCCTTCCTGCCCTAGTGGCCTGAAGGATGGAGAGCTCCTAAAGAAGAATGTCCTGATGATGAGGGGATAAAAGAATAGGCTCTTGGTGGGCAATTTGGAGGGAATTTCAATAGCTACATTCTGTATTCTTCCAAGACTATTTTGAGGACCCAAGAGTTAGATGTTATAGGGACCAATGATCCACAAAGACTATGAGCCTCACTACAACTGGATGGTCTTTCAGAAGCAGAAGCAAGATAGTACATATGTTCTCTAGGAGCCAGTCAAAACCCAACCCCCAGTTTTGGCTGAAACGCTGGCTGGGGCTTCTGAACCTTCAGCTGCCTAGAATGGGAGTGAGAAGGATGCCTGATCTCTAAGAAGCAGGATTGAGGAAGATGCCTGCATCTGTGAGAGTACTGTAGAACCTCCTAGATGGTTGGAGGCAAGCCTGAAGAGTGTTTTCAAGATATCAGTATGTTGTTTGATCATGGTTGCAGCCTCTTGAACCCTATTTCTGAAGAGAATTTCTCCGTGGCATGACACATCAGCAAGTTGATCTACTGGATTGTACATGTAAGGCCAGGAGCCATGAGAGTCTATGGGTGCCAATAGTCATAGAAGAGGCTCTTGATGCCATATTGAAAATATTATATATTGCTTGGACAATGCATTTTCCACACTTTTTCCCTTACATCACTAGCAAAAGGTATTGCTCAGCTTTCTCTGGAGGAAGAAAATAGGCAAACATCTAACTTGTTCATGATGTTCGGCAAGTGCATGCCCCTGCACAGCTGTTAAGACACTATGCAGGAAATGAACATAGCATTCTGAAAAAACTTCCTCACAAAAGAATCCAATGTCCTAGCCTCCCTCCCTGAGGGATGATGGATCGGTCTTATCAGCACCACAAATACAGTTGTGCTGCTTTTTTGAACCCTGGAGCTCACGCCTTTTCATCTGTGAACACAAAACACGAGAAGGTTCATGATCGGGCACCAAACATTATAGTTACCATTGTAGATGTGATGTGGTCCTGAAATATTGGGTGCACTTTAAAACCTGGTAGCCAGTTTCTGGGACATAGCTTCTGGAAAAATAGCCACAGCAAAATCAAACAAATCAATTTTAAAGAAAAGAAAAAAGTATCGCAGACACAACACCCGAGGCCTAAATGCAGTTTATAGCAGCGATGCGAGAAAAAGAAGGGGAACCTTAAATGACTGAAACACTATTCTAGGAAAGATAAAAGGAAGGTTGAACATGGCTATGATGGCAGCAGGACAGGAGAACTCACGGAACAGCTATTAACTGAAGAAACAGAGCAACTCGAGCAAGTTGGAAAGACCACAGACAAATGTAGGAACATGTCTGCGGAGCCCTGCAGAAAAATGAAGAACGAGGAGATGAGGCATGGTGCTAGCAAGCACAGAAGAACCAATACAAAAAGGACTTACGGCGCCTCTGAGTTTCCCTGGAGACATCAGGGAACATTTGCATTGTTTGACCACAAAATTTATCATTCTTTTTTAAGAAATATGCACGCAATACCCTATCCTTATCTATCTCTGACACAAAATTTACCAAAAGAGTAGCTCTGGAAGGTATACCATCGTTATCTGATTCAATAAACTCCGAACTATCTAGAGGAGAAGAGGCTAAGTGCTCAAATTGGGCACCCATCTCTCCTTCTTCCCCTCCTTTATCCAGTTTACCTTGAGGAACATAATAAAGTTTAGAAACATTGATTGCATCTACATCATTAAACAATAATATCTCCTTAAAATATTTTTGTAAGAGAATCATAGGAGACAGAAAATTAGTTTTTGGAAAATTCAATAACCGAAGGTTCCGAGATCTCAACAAATTTTCCAAGAACTCATGCTGATGATACAAAAGAAAGGAGTCCAACGAAAGTTTATCTGGTAGAGGTTTTGCAGGAGGCCAAGAGGAGCTCCTCCACCTCCCCTGAGAGATTGAAAGGGGCCAAGGCTAACTTTTCAGAAGCTATGCTGTCAGTGACAGGGACCCCAAATTGGGATGCAGGAGGGAGCCCTCCTCCTTTGATAGTAACCCCAGGGCACTCCCCAGAGGGACCGGGACCTCCGCAGACAAGCGGAGAAGCAGCGACAACCACGGTTGCTTGGGCCACTGTGGGGCCACTAGGATCAGCAACGCCCTGTCGCAAAGAGTCTTAAAAAGGGTCTTGGCAATCAATGGCGTGGATGGGAATGCGTACAGAAAGCCTTCCAACCACAGGATAAGGAATGATCCGCAGCCACCCAGGTTGTATGGGGCTGCTGAGAACAGAAGACATGAATAAAGAAGCTTACGCCAGCACGTTTTCTCTCAGCTGTTATTAATTAAGTCTTTATACTGACAACTAGAAATACACCACAAATTGAGCATGCGTGGCGTCTTCAGCAGCATTCTAGTAAAAAAGCAGCATTAAAGACAGTGACTGGTCAGTGAGTATGGTGAGTGAAGTAGTCATCTGCTCTTTGATTAAGGATCCATTGTAAGAATTGACTTGAGGAAGTGAATTCTATTAATAAATTTTCGTTATTTTACTTTAGACCGCAGTAGTGCAAACACCAGCCCCTTGAGAAAACTCAGAAGTGAAACACACTAGCGCAAAAGTTGGCGTTGGGGTAACACAGCGTTCTCAGATAAGTACCGGTTTATAAACATATGTTCTGCAGTTTACAAATGATAATGCGGTAATCTTATCTGATAATCAGCTTCGCGCTATTTCTAAGTATCACCAGCAGCATATGGGCCGTTGATGCAAATGAGAGCATTAGGTTTCGAGTTCTCTCCATAAACCTGAAAAATTAGCTCCGTAAATGTCTGAGGCCTCGCTGCAAGAAACAATATCACTATACCTCTAACGGTGAAGAGTGGAGCGTATATAATAACAGTTACTTTCGAGAACAGAAGTGGGGCAACAGGGAGTTGTCTGGGCTGGCAAAGAGATCCACTAGTGGGGTCCTCCAGAGCTTCTGGCTATCTGTGTGTCTGTGGCTACATTCATCTCTGTTTGCTCTGACTGGTGCCCTTACAGGCCTCTCAGAGGGTATCTCCCGGGGGGACTAGTCTTTCTTGGTTAGCTTTTCATCCAGCCCCAATTACCTCACTTCTCTGCTTGCACATTTGTTGTTTGCCTGCAGCAAATGTCCCCCCTGTGTGCAGTGTCTTTGGGTGACTCGCCTTAACAGGGACACATGGATCTTCTCCCATACTCAGGGCTAGCCCATCCACTAGGCGAGCTAGGTGGCCACCTAGCGTGGCTGGCATGGGTGGGCAGCAGCAGGGGCTCACATGACTAGCTGCACCGCCCCCTCCCCAGCTGCCATCGATTCCATTTGTGGGGGAGGCAAGCAGCGGCAGCAGCAGTATTTCCAAAAGCACCTGCTTTTTTGCCACCACTTTCTTGTCCATGATAAGCCATGTCCTTCAGCACACATGGCATGCCATGGGGAAAGTTGACAATGATGACACCAATTCTCTAAGAGATACCAGACCCAGGCATAAGATAATGAGGTGGAGTGCTGCCTGGTCTTCAACAGGGTATAGCCCTTACGCATTAGGCGACCCTGACATAGTAAGTTCCTCCTGTCCCTGAGGCACAGGGACTGTGAGGCAAGGAGACAGACTATGTCCATGTACCACGGCTGATGAGGCCAATCTGGAACCACCAGGATCACTAGATTCAGGTGACCCTCAATGCTCCAAAGAACTCTGGGTATCATGGCTCATGGGGTGGGATACACACAGCAGGTGATCAGGGGCTAGAGCTAGAGCAATATGTCCACCCTCTTGGACTTGGGCTCTGAATAATGGCTTAAGAAGGAGGAGACCTTGGCATTAGCTGCCATCAGCATCCAGTCCACCCCTGGGAAGCCCCACCGATCCACTATCTGGATGAATGCCCATGGGGCAAGTTCCCAATCCCTGGGATCAAGGAACTGACAGCTGAGGAAATCCATTTCCCAACTGTCCTCACCCATGATATGCTGGGCTGTACTACTACTACTTAAGCGCTTGGAGGTGCAGTTCCATGCAGGGGAACAGTAGAAACATTTCCC
Organism: Ichthyophis bannanicus; assembly: GCA_033557465.1. NCBI lineage: Eukaryota > Metazoa > Chordata > Amphibia > Gymnophiona > Ichthyophiidae > Ichthyophis > Ichthyophis bannanicus. The sequence continues at coordinate 1,237,526,336 of CM066033.1, read as the reverse complement.
GAGCTAATCCCAGGCACTTCATTCTGCCCTGGCTATTGACATAACCCACCGCAGTTGCTTTGCCAGAGAGTACTTGCACAGTGCTCCCGTGGAGCAGCTCACTTAAGTGCAGCAATGCCAGATGGATGGTCTTGGCCTCTAGGCAATGGATAGTCCATTTTGCTTCCACCGGAGACCACTGACCCTGTGCGGTCTGGCCAAGACAGTGAACTCCCCAACAGGAGAGACTGACATCGGTGGTGAGGAGCATCGGGGCTGGAGTTTTGAGGGGCATTCCCCTCAACATGTTGTCGGGGGAGACCCACCAGAGGAGGCTGTGTTGATATGAGAGAGGAAGCAGGAGGTGGACTCAATAGTTCTACAAGTGCAGGAACCAGCCAGTCTGCAAGGCCTGCTATAGAGGGTGCATGTGTGCTTGTGCTGAGGGTACCAGCTCCAAGGCTGCAGCCATAGCTCCCAAAAGCTGAAGGTAGCTCCAAGTTGTGGTAATGGAGTTCCCAAAAAAGTCATGAGGTTGGTTGTGGAACTTGGCCCACTGCTCCCTGTAAGGAAGACTTTGCCTACGCGGGTGTCAAAACAGGCCTCAAAAAAGTTCAGGTTCTGAGAAGGCATCAGGCAGCTTTCTCTGCTGTTGATGACCCAGCCAAACATCTCAAGGAGTTGGATCACTCAGTGCAGTACCTGAATGGTTTCTGGTTGAGAATTGGCCCAGATAAGCCAATCATCCAGGTCCCAGTTGTGCCTCAGTCTTGCCATAACTACTACCATCACCTTTATCTTTATCTTAATTTCGCATTTGATATATCGCCCAGGCCATGGCATCAGTGTGGTTTCAATGATAATAACAATTCTGCAAAGCTAGAAAATGGAAAGGAACACCATAAATCAACAGGACAGAAGAGAGACAGTCAGGACAGTAGTCTAAAGAGCATCAGCGAGACAGTTAAGATAGTCATGAAGCTAGTGTGGACAGGTAGGTAGGATGTTAAAGGCCTGATGAAACAGATGAGTTTTCAGTTGTGCTTTAAATTTTTGATAGGATGCTTCAAGGGAGCATAGTTTGCAGGAAGTTCCAGAGTGTGGGGTCAAGAAAAAAGAAGGCAACATGACGAGTGAGTTCTAAGTGAGCTTGTGATGGTGGAGGTAGAAGTAAACTATTGATGTGAATGGACCAGAGCCGGACATGTACACATATGAGGTCGGCCAAATATTGGGGGGTAGAGGAATGAAGGGCCTTATGTGTCATGATCAAGAACTTGTATTGAATTCTATAATGTAGGGAAAGCCAATGGAGGCAGATAAGACGAGGAGTAACATGATCTGAGCACTTGGCATGAGTGATAATGCACGCCACAGTATTTTGTAGCAGTTGTAAATGCTGCAACTGATACTGAGGCAGGACTGCCAATGTGACATTGCAGTAGTCCAACCTGCTAATCACTAAGGACAGGAGGAGGGTAGTGATAGAGGAAGGGGTCAGGAATGATCGGACTGCTCTAATCTGACACAGTCAAAAAAAGGAGTGGCAGATGAGGGATGACAGATGTTCTTGGAATGAGAGTGCGGGATCCAGAGTGATGCCTAGGTAGCAGAGGGAGGACACCATAGGGATGGGAGTGGAATTCAGGAGAGAAGCAATGGGGGGGGGGCACAAGGAGTGCCAAATGAAAACCACATAGGTGCAGATTTGGAGGAGTTAAGATGTAGGCAATTAGTTGAGATCCCGGTAGAGATTTGTGTGAGGCAGTCATTGAGCAGTGACAGATCAGATGCAACGGAAATGGTATGATAAGATAATATCATCCGTGTTATGTGGTCACTCTGTAGAGGGTAGACTAATACGTCACAAAATGAAGTAATCCCTCTAAATAAACTTGGGCTATGATCCTATAATAATAAGTAACTCTGAATCTTTATAAAGAAAGAACTTCAGGTCTCAGACTTCAGATAGGCACTATCTTGTGGACTCAACCAGTAACATGTGCCTCTTTTGCATCAATGACCTTAGTGCTTTCTTTTAACTGTAGTTTTGACTTATATTAGACTCATGTTGTTTGACATTCAACTATTTGTTCATGTCATAAAATACAATAAAGCAATCTGTCTTATCTTTTGGACTCCCCGACGCCTTCTTTCGGCTGCCGTCTTGCGTTTCACAGACTGACTAGTTTCTTCAGGGGGTGAGATTGAACTCCGCGTCAAACAGACACTGTCGAGACAATTGGTTACATTAAATCAAATATATATGCCCTGTTCAAATTGTACATACAAGGAGATAGTTTTTAATATAGTTATACTAAAAACAAGGAATCCTACCGTTATCGCTGTATTGAGAGTTCTTAATCGCATGCCAGGCGTGTTTATCGCTGAGCCTACCGGCTTCCAAAAAACGCCGTGCATGCGGACCCAGCAAAAGGGAAGGATTTTTATCCTATATGGAAGTGAACGTTTGATGACGTCAATATGATAATCGATTAATCCTATGTGAATGGAGATCCCAACCAATTATAGGTCAAGAAACTCTCTGTTCCTCAAAGAGTATAAAGATGTTCACAATATCGAAAAAATACTGACAAAAGATGCTGGCGAAGCCACATCATAAACAGGCGGTCCAATCAATAGTGCTATCCATACCATGCGGGTGAATCGTCTGTAGTTTATAAATCCAGCGCTGTTCACAGATGATAAGGGTCTGGTCTCGGGTATTACCACTACTTCCAACTTTCACCATATCAATACAAAAGCACCGTAATTGGTTGAAAACATGTTGTTTAGATATGCAATGTGCCACTATAGGAGCTTCAGTCACTTTGCATTTAAGTCTGCTGCGATGTTCATTGATACGTACTCGAAAAGGTCGTGCTGTCTTGCCTACATATAGTAAGCCACAGGGACATCTGATACAGTATACAACATAGCACGAGGTACAAGTTGTCGATTGTTTTAATGTATACACTGTTCCCTTATGTTCAAACTGCTTGATCGTCTCGGAAATTACACAGATATTACAGCCTTCACACGGTCTGTGTCCTAGGCAATCCATTTGTGTGGAATCCGATGGAGATCTTAACACTATCGGACTGAGTCTCTCCTTCAAGTTCTTATGTCTTGTCCAGACACATCTGATTTGTTTTTGCGCTAACCCAGGAAGGGTACTAATCACATTCTGATGCTTTTTAAGAATATGTTTAATTTGCATGCTATAAGGAGAAAATCTGGTAATAAAATTAACTATGTGGTCATCCTGTGGCAACTTTCCCCGAGTATGGAAAAGTAAGTCACGGTTATTGTATAATGCACGTTTATACGCTGTTCTTATAATGGTTTCTGGATACCCTCTGAATCGGAAATCATTCATAAGAACCTGAGATTGTGCCTTAAATGTCCGTATATCTGAGCAATTTCTACGATATCGGATGAACTGTGATAATGGTAAACTGTTCCTTAATTGTCTCGGGTGGCCACTGTTATAGTGAAGAAACGTATTGCGATCGGTTGGTTTTTTAAAGACTGAAGTAACCCAGCCTGTTATACTTTTTTCAACCATGACATCCAAAAAGACAATCTTATCGTGATTGAAGGTGTGGGTAAATTGGATATGTATATCCAACTTATTCAACCAACTGATGAATTCTTCCAAAACACAAATGGGACCTTTCCATAACATAAATATGTCATCTATATATCGGCGCCATATGATGATGTGGTCTTTATAAGGTGAAGTTGGCAGCCATTTAAGTTCAAAAGAGCCCATAAAAAGGTTGGCGCACATTGCCCCTATGGCTACCCCTGATATTTGTTGAAAAATTTGTTGTTCAAACTCAAAATAATTCTGGAATAACATTAACTCAGTCAGTCGTGCTAGAAACTGGATATGAGCTGAAGTTAAATCACCTCTGTTATGTAAAGAGGACAAAATCACATCATAAGCCGCTCTTTGAGGGATGTTCGTATAAAGCGCTGTTACATCTAAGGTGACTAAAAAAACTTCAGTTTGAGATGCCCAATAGGTATGGTCTGCTTAAATCTGTAAAAAGTGAGATGTATCCCGTAGATATGCTGGGATGTCAATTAATAATGGACGTAAAAATGAATCGATGTAAATTGAGAGGGGTTCTAAAACAGTGCCCCTTGTCGAGACTATTGGTCGCCCTGGTGGATTAGCAAGGCTCTTATGAATTTTTGGCACTAGATATAATTTTGCCGTGGTAGAACTTAATGGATTTAAAAACTTCCATTCCTTTTTATTTATCAGTTTCTCTTCCAATGCTTGTGTAGTAATGCTATTAATCTTTTTTTGTAAAGCCATAGTGGGATCCGTAGATAACAATTTGTATGTATTCTCTTGTGATAATTGTGATCTTGCTTCTGAAAGGTATTGTTCCCTATCTTGTACAACGATGGCACCACCTTTATCGGCTCGACGGATTACAATGTCCGTCCGAGTCTGCAAATCTCTAAGGGCTTGTTGTTGAGGCTTAGTAAGAATCCTGATTGTTTTTCTAGAAGTATTTTCAAGTTGATGGATATCTCGCAATACCAATTCTTTAAATAGAATCAATGCTGGGGGTAATGGTCCAGGGGGAGACCATGTAGACTTAAAAGGTAACGGAACTCTTCTTATTTCTCCCATGGAAAGATGTTTTTAGTTTCAAGGAGGATTATATAGCTGATCTTAGCAAGGAACCGACACCATGGTGAAGCTTCGTCCTCGGCTACCTGGGATGAATTATTAAAACTTCGGAAACGCAAAATTAGATTGGAACTTCATCAGGCATCACTAATTGAATACATTCGCGGGCAACACATACCAAGGGGTCTCAGAATGTATAAGGAACCGCGGATGTTTACTACTAATTTGGAGTTCATGGAAAGATGGAATGGCATCCTCAACAAATTCTCCCTGGACCTTATGGTACTTATTGTAGACACTGCTGCCCAAACATTAAAGTCAATTACTCTTGAAGAGGAAGGTATGAAGACGGGTCTGAAGGAGACTGACACCTCTGAGAATTTTGAGAGCAAGTCAACTGAAGCTCACAAACAAATTCAGACTTTAACTGAAGAGGTGAAAAAAACTAAGATGAAAAAATTGCGACGTGATTACATGGACTATACTTCTGGATACGTCTATCCATGGACGAATCCAAAACGAAAGTTGAATAAAAAGAAAAAACAGGTGGAGTTTGATACTACATCGGATGACTCAAGTGGTAACACTACAGATTCGGGTAAAAAATCTAGAGAGGTTTTTACCGACGACTCGGATGGAAAGGTAAAAAAGAAAGATTTGATAAAAATCAAACAAAAAAACAGATCGGAAGTACGCCGGAATTGAGACTTCGTGATTCTGAGGCATATTCAACAGCAGTAACAGCATCACATTCACATCCTTCAATAGTGGTCAATTTATCTCATTTGCAATTAACTATAGAACAAATAGAGGTTTTGAATAAAGGTTTTTCATTTGTTCCCGAAGTTGTATTTGATGGCTTTCAATTTCGGATAGATCTTGAGGGGCTTATAAGGAAACTTAATTTAAAGGTGTATTTTGCATCACAGACACGAAGTGCGGAGTTGATCGATATGGGAGAAATAAGAAGAGTTCCGTTACCTTTTAAGTCTACATGGTCTCCCCCTGGACCATTACCCCCAGCATTGATTCTCCATCGGATTCCACACAAATGGATTGCCTAGGACATAGACCGTGTGAAGGCTGTAATATCTGTGTAATTTCCGAGACGATCAAGCAATTTGAACATAAGGGAACAGTGTATACATTAAAACAATCGACAACTTGTACCTCGTGCTATGTTGTATACTGTATCAGATGTCCCTGTGGCTTACTATATATAGGCAAGACAGCACGACCTTTTTGAATACGGATCAATGAACATCGCAGCAGACTTAAATGCAAAGTGCCAGCATTTTTTGTCAGTATTTTTTCGATATTGTGAACATCTTTATACTCTTTGAGGAACAGAGAGTTTCTTGACCTATAATTGGTTGGGATCTCCATTTACATAGGATTAATCGATTATCATATTGACGTCATCAAACGTTCACTTCTACATAGGATAAATATCCTCCCCTTTTGCTGGGTCCGCATGCGCGGCGTTTTTTGGAAGCCGGTAGGCTCAGCGATAAACACGCCTGGCATGCGATTAAGAAATCTCAATACAGCGATAACGGTAGGATTCCTTGTTTTTAGTACAACTATATTAAAAACTATCTCCTTGTATGTACAATTTGAACAGGGCGTATATATTTGATTTAATGTAACCAATTGTCTCGACAGTGTCTGTTTGACACGGAGTTCAATCTCACCCCCTGAAGAAACTAGTCAGTCTGTGAAACGCAAGACGGCAGCCGAAAGAAGGCATCGGGGAGTCCAAAAGATAAGACAGATCGCTTTATTGTATTTTATGACATGAGCATATAGTTGAATGTCAAACAACATGAGTCTAATATAAGTCAAAACTACAGTTAAAAGAAAGCACTAAGGTCATTGATGCAAAAGAGGCACATGTTACTGGTTGAGTCCACAAGATAGTGCCTATCTGAAGTCTGAGACCTGAAGTTCTTTCTTTATAAAGATTCAGAGTTACTTATTGTTATAGGATCATAGCCCACGTTTATTTAGAGGGATTACTTCATTTTGTGACAAGATAATATCATCAGCATAGTAATATGCTGACACGGCATATTGTTGTATAATGAGAGAAAGAGGAACCAGGAAGATATTGAAAAGGAGAGGTGAAAGAACAGAACCCTGTGGCACAACACACATGAGGGGTACTATAGCTGAGGTGGCAGAATTTAAGTGCACAGAGAAGGAACAGGCAGTAAGGAAAGAACGGAACCAATGCAAGACAATAGCCCAGATCCCAGAATCATAAAGATGTGAAAGGAGGATAGTGTGATGAAATGCTGAGGACAGTTCTAGGGAAACAGCCAGGAAAATATCACCGCGGTCATGTAAGACATAAAGTTCATTTAGAAAGGAAAGAAGGATGGTTTTGGTCTGTGACCTGAACAGAATCCGGATTGGTGAGGCTGGAGGGTGTGGACAGAATCATTATCTGAAGACAGCTGATTGAAGACTAGTTTTTCTAGCACTTTGGAAAGAAAAGGGATATTTGAGATGGGACACTAGTGCACAAGTATTATGGGATCCAGTGTTGTTTTTTTAAGGACTGGATGAACAACTGCAGATTTCCAGAGGGCAGGGAAGGTACCAGAGGACAAACTAGAATTAAACATAATCAGGATAATCGGTAGGAGGGCAAAGGAAGAGACAGATAACCAATGAGATGGGATGGGGTCCAGTGAACAGGTCATTTTCCAAGAGGTGGAAAGAGCTTTGTGAAGTTCTGTTGCGGAAACAAAAAGAGGCCCAGGTGTAGGACAGAGCAGGATTGGAGTAAGGCAAAAGGAAGGGTTCTTTGGCTGGCGAGACAAGGAGAGGTGTGATAGGCAAGGGAGGGGAGGGCAGGTGGCAAAAGACGCACGCAATCGGTCAACTTTGTCTATGAAATAAGAAGTCAATTGCATTGTGTTCAGTGAATCATCCAAATGGCTGAGGGGTAGAGGCTGTAGATGCAGAAAGAGTACGGAGAATAGACTAAAGCCATCTAGAAGAGTTAAGATATGCCATTTTTGATCAGACCAAGGTCCATCAAGCCCAGTACCCTATTTCCAACAGTGGCCAATCCAGCTCACAAGTACCTAGCAGTTTTCCTAAAAGACACAAGTTACACAATACTTGTATGCTTGTTAGAGGATTAGACAATGAGATTAGTGTAATAGGATTGTCTAGAGTGTGCACAGCAGATCGGTAATGACTATGACAATGACGGAATTGGGATAAAGTGTAAGATGATGGACGCTTATGCCACCGACATTCAGCACGTCAAAGGTGGGTGCGAAGAAGATGGAGGCCAGAGTGATAGCTGACTTAGTGCAGGAGTGGGGCATAATGGTGCTAGCCGGTCTAGTGCTGAGGTAAGCACAGTGTTCCAGGTGTGAACTTGGGAATCAGGAAATTGAACAGAAAAATTAGATAGGAATAATGTGTCTGAAGATGAGAATTGTTGAAGCATAGCTGGTGTAATATGGCGCTTCAGATACACAGAGCGCAGACCATCTGTATTGGCAGGTCCTGTCCCGGAGGTTATTGCAGGGTAGCAAATGGAAAAAAAGATACAGTAGTGGTCCAACCAAGGGATCAGGAGAGTGGAAAAAGCTGAAAGGGTAAACAGAGCATTGGTGGGTGTTAGAACGAGGTCAAGTGTACAAACAGCATTGTGAGTGGTGCATAAGATGTATTGAGTGAGTGAAAGATCATTGAGTAAATTGAGAAGAGCCCTGTCCTTAGGTTTGGAGGGGGAGTCCAGATGGATGTTAAAATCTCCAAGGATTACCAAATTGCAATAAGAGAGAGAAGTTTCTGAGAGTCAGTAACATCGAGTCCCAAAGACCTGGTGATAAAGAAGGATGGACATAAAGGAGAAGAAAGTAAAGGGCCGGGTCCCCACTGAGCCGAAAAAAAGAGATTCGGGGTAGTGGATGGTAGATGCGTGCATTTCTGTGATAGAGAGGTTGGAGCGGTGGAGGAGAGCCACACTTCCACCACACCAACCTGTTTTAGAAGTAGAGAAGGCGGAAAAATCTGTGGGTTAGCACCGGTCAAGGAAAGGGTCTTCACCTTTTCTCAACCAGGTTTCTGTAAGGAAAAGCATATCAGGGGAGTACTGCTGGAGAAGATCATAAACCAGGAGTGGTTTAGAATGGAGGGATCTACAGTTGAGAAGTGCTAGGCTAAGTAATACTGTGGGAACTAGGGGATGCCTAGTAGCGCACGGGTTGACATAACGACAATAAGTTAAGAGGTTTGCAGGCATCCAGGAGAGGTGACCTGATAAGGGAGGAGCTGGAAGCAGTGGCCGCCAACCCCAGTGCACTGGGATAAGGGCCTTAATGAGGAACGGGAGAAAGACCCACAAGCCAAATAGTGTATGACCTATGGCTAGAAAACACTTACCAGTTGTCACAGATGACGGAGTGGAGGTTGAGCGTATTACCGTGCTGTGCTTTGATAAATGGGTATTATTTGCCAGGATGTCCCCAGTCTTGCCCCAAGGAGCTTGCCCTAGGAGCATATCCTGCTCCTTGGGTGTGTTCTTCTTTTATGTAGTTGTATACCTGAGAGATCGCGGCTGCATGCCTGCGGCCGCGTCACTTCCAGCAGGCAGGACGAGCACGGGAGACTGGAACTGGTAACCTGAAGGGCAACAGAATACAATTAACAGCAACAGTATAGGATAGCACAGGTACAGCATTTAAGGAGGACAGTGGTACAGAAGTACTGGCAGCACCTTGGAGAATGTCCAAGAGGCTGTGGCCAGGCTGAAGGGCATCACACAAAACTGGTAGTGAGAGACCAAAATCACAAACTGGAGACAGCACTGCTGATCCTCACAGATGGGAATGTGAACACAGGCCTCTGCCAAATCCAAGGAGGCGAGGACTCATTCTTCGGGATTGCCTGGACCGCAGCATTTCCATGCGGAACTGTGGAACTTTCAAACTGCAGCTGACCTTTTGAGAGCACTCTAAAACATATCCTTGTCTTATAATGTTGAGCACCTAGTAATCATTCATCAGATGGGCCTATTCATGATAAAATTGTTGCAGATGGCCTCCCACTTGCGGAACATAAGAACATAAGATATGCCATACTGGGTCAGACCAAGGTCCATCAAGCCCAGTATCCTGTTTCCAACAGTGGCCAATCTAGGTCATATGTACCTAGCAGTTTCCCCAAAGACACAGGTTCCGCAATGCTTGTACTGGGTCAAGCACTGATATCCTGGGTCCCTTCTTAATAGTGGTTTATGGACCTTGTCATAGTCCCTCACATCATCATCAAGCCTAGGCCCCGCCCAGAGCCTTGCTTGGCCCTCTGTGATATGTAGACAAAGAATCAGTTGTGGCACCGAGGTAAGGCTTAAAAGGTTTTATTCCCCTTCCAAGAGGTTTCTTTTGGGTGAGCAAAACAAAAACATACACAGCCCCACTTGGGCAAAAACAAAGTAAAAATGAGAACAGAAATTCCTTATTTTCAGCTTTAAACAGGTAAAGGAAAAAGTATTCAAAACAGTTCTTTCCAGCATACAAAGATCATTTCTTTTGTGGCTTTCAAGCTTGGCAATTCAATTCGTTTATCTCAGAGACAACACATTATCAGAGACCGTGAGCGTGCAGTCCATGTAATCACTACTTACATTATCTCCCTGCACCTCACATTGCATCTCTTCGGGTTCTTCCATTAAGGACTCATCCCTTGCAGCATATGGTACGTTACTGAACAGTCTCCCCCTACTATTCAGGAAGTCTCTTTCCTTCTGGGTGAGAATGCTGGCTAAGCTGCTACCGTATTCCTTGGAGTGTTTACCCTGGGAGCCTCTCAAATGCGGTGGGAGATAGAGGAAATTCTTAGTTTCACTTTTCCCTCTACTAGAAACAGTTGGGCTAGCTTTGAACAGTCTTTGATTCAGGCTGTGCTCAGCTGCTACAGACGCCGGAGTAAAATCCCGTAAAAACTTCTCCTGGCTCCTGTCTTTGAATCTTCCTATAGACACAGGCTTATGCTCAGGTATAAAAGCTTTACTCTTTTTCTGCCAATTGTTTGTATAAAAACTTTCTTCAGGCTTCCTCCAGCTAACTTCACAATTAAATGTTTGGTTACCTTTCTGATAGCTTCTGCTGGGCTTTGACGCTTTCAGAGCTCTGCCCTCAGCTCCCTTCCAATTAGAGTTTCTACGATTATGTCTTTGGCTTTCAGCCTCACAGCTGCTTGCTCCCATGCTCCAACCGGGTTCTATTCCATTCCTGCTGTGTCCTGGGTGTGTCTTCTCTCTCTCACCTTCACTCTCACTCTCACTTTCACTCCTGCTCCCACGCTCACTCCATCTCTTGCTTGGATTCTCAAACTGGCTCTGTCTCTCAAACAGGCTCCTTTGCACACGCTCGCTCTCTTCCTCACACTGGCTCTGTCTAACTCCATGTGCACTGAGCTTTTCTACGTGCGTGTCAGCTCCACCCACTCCCAGCTGGCTTTCATTAGCTCCTAATTTCTTAGCCTTTCTGCTGCTTGGGCGTGTTTCCTTTGCACATGAGCTGTTCTATTTGAGTTGCCTATGGCAACATCCTATCCTGTGTTCCTCTGAACTGTCATAATCTGTTTCATTGCCTGCATTTTCGCTTGTTTCCATGGGCTCTGCTGCATCTGCCCTGTGACAGATTCCCCCCCTTAAAATATTACGGGCTGCCGCATTTTCAGGCAGACAGCACGTAATCCTTGAGAGAGCATCCGCATTCCCGTGCAATCTCCCTGCTATGTGTTGGACCACAAAATTAAAGGACTGCAATGCAAGATGCCACCTGGTTAGCCGCGCATTATTGTTCCTCATCTGATTGAGCCATTTTAGCGGTGCGTGGTCTGTTATCAGGAGAAATTTTCTCCCGGTGAGGTAAAACCGCAAGGCTTCAATGGCCCATTTTATTGCCAGGCATTCTCTCTCGATTGTGGCATAATTTCTCTCTGCCTTTGTGAGTTTCCTACTAAGGTAGGCCACGGGATGTTCCACCCCTTCGAATTCCTGGGACATCACTGCCCCTAACCCCGTTTCAGATGCATCAGTCTGGACAATGAATGGCAAATTGAAATCTATACCACGTAATACCGGGGTACTACAGAGTCTCTCTTTTAGGGCCACAAACGCCACCTCCGCCTCTGGGGTCCACTTCACATGGTTAGGTGCGTTTTTTTCAGCATCTCTGTAAAGAGCATACTTTCCTCTGCGAACCGAGGAATAAATCGGTGATAATAGCCGAGTAATCCTAGGAAGCTTTGCACCTGCTTCTTGGTCACGGGTCTGGGGAAATCCCTCACACTCTCTATTTTGCTGGCCAATGGTTTTACAAGACCCCTTCCTACCATATGGCCTAAATATTTGGCCTCTTCCGTAGCAAACAAACATTTCTCCGGGTTGAGCGTAAGGCCAGCCCTCCGTAATGCCCTGAGTACCGCTTCCACCCTGGCAATATGTTGTGCCCAGGTTGTACTATAGATCACCACATCGTCCATATACGCTAAAGCGTATTCGTGGTGGGCCGTAACACTTGGTCGACGAGGCGCTGACACGTTGCCGCAGCCCCATGTAGACCAAACGGCATTCGCCGGAATTGGAATAATCCAATCGGCGTACTAAACGCCGTTTTGGGCTTTGAATCGTGGGTCAACGGGATTTGCCAATATCCCTTACTCAAATCTAGGGTGGTCAGATATTTTGCTTGTCCTAAGCGATCTAAAAGATCATCTATGTGGGGCATAGGATAGGCGTCAAATTGCAAAATATCGTTGATTCTCCGAAAATCAATACAGAACCGGAGAGTTCCATCCGGCTTCAGCACTAGCACTATCGGGCTGGACCACGGGCTCTGTGACTCTTCTATTATCCCTGTGGCCAGCATTTCTTTAACCTGCCCAATGACTTCCCTCTTCCTGGTCTCAGGCATTCTATACGGGCGCTGCCGGACCACCTGCCCTGGTGCTGTAATTATCTCATGAGCGACTAGGTGGGTCTCACCCGGCCTAGTCGTCAATACATCGGAAAATTTTTCCAACATCTGGCTCAACTCTGTCCGTTCTTGGGGTGATAACTCGGTACCTATCCTGGGGATGGGCTGTTTCTTCCAATCTTCTATCTGAGGGCCGAGGTCTTCCTCGCTCCTTTCCTCACTCAAGGCTGTCAGGTTCCTCACTTCTCTTTCCCCTGTGGAGCCAAATCCACCCGTCCCTCGTTTTGTGGGTGGCAATGAGGGTACCTCTTCCACCGTGGGGAACCCTACCCGCTCACAAATGAGCTGTGCAATACGGTCGCCGACGTGCACCTTAAAATCCCTATCCCCAAAATTGAATAGCAGGACTTTTATCAAACCCCAATAATCTGGGTCAATGACCCCTGCTCCTACATCTAAGGAGTATTTCACGGCCAACCCTGACCTTGGCGCTATGCGCCCATAACATCCGTCCGGGATCTTCACCTGGATACCTGTGTCCACTAGCGCTTTCCCCCCTTTTAAAATTATAGTGTCCTCCACACTAAAAAGATCATAGCCCGCGGCTGCCGCTGAGGCTCTTTTTGGACCCTTGGCTTGCTCAGTGGTTCTGCAGAATTGGAGTATGAACTTGTCTTTTTCATGTGGTATTTCTTTTACTTGTGGCTGAGACCGGGATCCTGTTCTAGGGATTTTCCCAAACAGAGGGCTGGGGATTCGTGCCGCTAATGCTTCTGCTTTTACTGGCTGACTTTGTGTGGGCTTGAGGGCTAACTCGTTCCTGAGACCTCTTTCCATTTCCTGACAGAAAGGAGCCCAATCCCGCCCCAGGATAAGCTCTTGTGACAGTTTCGGGACCACTGCCACTTGTATTTCCTTCTCTATACCCATACCTCTTACATGCACTTTGTGTAGGGGATAGTGAGAGTGTGTGCCATGCACGCATTTTATTCGTACCTGGTTTCCTACTCGATTCGGAGCTGACGAGCGAGGCGGTTCCATGGCCTCCCAAAACTCCTGAGAGACCATGCTTTGCTCAGCCCCCGAATCGAGTAGTGCCAATGCATCTACTCCATTTACCATAACTTGGAGAAAGAGGCCCTTCGGGACTGGTTTTCCTGCTTCAGAGATGAGGACTGTACGTGCCTTACAATCTCGCTGGAAGTGACCTGTCCTTCCGCAACCATAACATTTTCCTTTAACAGGATATGAGACATCATTATTAGCATTATCATACTTGTACACATTAGACATTTTCACTCTATCAAACTGTCTCACGCTAGCAGGATTTGCCATACCAGCCACCTTTAAAATCCCAATACCCGAGGTATCAGCCCTTTTTGCCTCATAAAATCTATCGGCCATATTGGCTGCCTCCTCTGTGCTGTGGCAATCCTGTAGGGTGAGATATGTCTTCAATTATGGGGATACCGCTTGTAAAAATTGCTCTAAAACAATTTCATCCAAAATGGACTCAAGTGACCTTCTCTCTGGGGTAAGCCACTTCTACGCCAGACTCTTAAGCCTCTGGTACAGAGCTCTAGGAGTTTCCTTAGGGTTAATCTTTGCTTCCCTAAACATAAGTTTATAGTGCCTAGGGGTAAGACCTAACCTGTCTTTCACCGCCTTTTTTATTTCTACATAATCTGCGGCGAGACTAGCCAGCATGGCCTTAAATGCGGATAGAGCCTCTCCTGTAAGAGTCATGGCGAACCTAATCGTCCATTGCTCTATCGGCCATTTAAGGGTCTCCGCTATTCTCTCGAAAGCATCGATATAGTCGTCCAAATTGTCCTGTTGTGTCAACTGTCCTAATGAAAATGCATTGCAACTGTCCATTCCTGCTTGGGGAAACATATGGAAACCTGTTCCTCCTGTTGTCTGCGACTTCTTCAAGAGGGCTTCCATAGTCTCTAGCAGAGGCCGTTGCTGCTCCTTCAGTATCTCTGCTTGCCGTGTTTGGAGTTGGTGGACAAGCTCCGCCTGCTTATCCCATTGCGTTTGCAGCAACATCATTACGTTGCGTGGCTCCATGTCTCCTCTGGATTCTGCTGGACCTGTGGATAAAAGAAAAAGAAAGACCCACCAAGTGCGGTACTTTTCTTTTAAAATCCCTCACTGTGAGCAACAGTACCCCTTTCTCACTTTATCCTACCCTTTCACCCAGGCTACTTTTACCTCAGGTTTCAGGTAGATTTCAGCATATGAGAAAGGTCTTTTCCACCTCCCTGGCCTACCTGCCAGCGAAAGTTCCGCTCACCAGTGCTCTTTGTAACAGCAGTCTTCCGGATATCTTCTCTTTACTTTGCCTTCCTTTCTTTTTCAAAAATCACTCCCCCCCAAAAAAAAATCCTCAATTCTACGCCATCTGTCATACTCTCCTTATATCATCATCAAGCCTAGGCCCCGCCCAGAGCCTTGGTTGGCCCTCTGGGACATGTAGTCAAAGAATTAGTTGTGGCACCGAGGTAAGGCTTAAAAGGTTTTATTCCCCTTCCAAGAGGTTTCTTTTGGGTGAGCAAAACAAAAACATACACAGCCCCACTTGGGCAAAAACAAAGTAAAAATGAGAACAGAAATTGCTTATTTTCAGCTTTAAACAGGTAAAGGAAAAAGTATTCAAAACAGTTCTTTCCAGCATACAAAGATCATTTCCTTTGTGGCTTTCAAGCTTGGCAATTCAATTCGTTTATCTCAGAGACAACACATTATCAGAGACCGTGAGCATGCAGTCCATGTAATCACTACTTACATTATCTCCCTGCACCTCACATTGCATCTCTTCGGGTTCTTCCGTTAAGGACTCATCCCTTGCAGCATATGGTACGTTACTGAACAGTCTCCCCCTACTATTCAGGAAGTCTCTTTCCTTCTGGGTGAGAATGCTGGCTAAGCTGCTACCGTATTCCTTGGAGTGTTTACCCTGGGAGCCTCTCAAATGCGGTGGGAGATAGAGGAAATTCTTAGTTTCACTTTTCCCTCTACTAGAAACAGTTGGGCTAGCTTTGAACAGTCTTTGACTCAGGCTGTGCTCACCTGCTACAGACGCCGGAGTAAAATCCCATAAAAACCTCTCCTGGCTCCTGTCTTTGAATCTTCCTATAGACACAGGCTTATGCTCAGGTATAAAAGCTTTACTCTTTTTCTGCCAATTGTTTGTATAAAAACTTTCTTCAGGCTTCCTCCAGCTAACTTCACAATTAAATGTTTGGTTACCTTTCTGATAGCTTCTGCTGGGCTTTGACGCTTTCAGAGCTCTGCCCTCAGCTCCCTTCCAAATAGAGTTTCTCTGATTATGTCTTTGGCTTTCAGTCTCACAGCTGCTTGCTCCCGTGCTCCAACCAGGTTCTATTCCATTCCTGCTGTGTCCTGCGTGTGTCTTCTCTCTCTCACCTTCACTCTCACTCTCACTTTCACTCCTGCTCCCACGCTCACTCCATCTCTTGCTTGGATTCTCAAACTGGCTCTGTCTCTCAAACAGGCTCCTTTGCACACGCTGGCTCTCTTCCTCCCACTGGCTCTTTCTAACTCCATGTGCACCGAGCTTTTCTACGTGCGTGTCAGCTCCACCCACTCCCAGCTGGCTTTCATTAGCTCCTAATTTCTTAGCCTTTCTGCTGTTTGAGCGTGTTTCCTTTGCACATGAGCTGTTTTGTTTGAGTTGCCTATGGCAACATCCTACCCTGTGTTCCTCTGAACTGTCATAATCTGTTTCACTGCCTGCATTTTCGCTTGTTTCCATGGGCTCTGCTGCATCTGCCCTGTGACAACCTTTCCTCCAGGAACTTGTCCAAACCTTTTTTAAACCCAGCTACACTAACAGCCTTTACTACATCCTCCGGTAACAAATTCCAGAGTTTGATTACACATTGAGTAAAAAAATATTTTCTTTTATTAGTCCTAAATAGTTTACCCTGTAGCTTCATTGCATGTCCCCTAGTCTTTCTATATTCTGACAACGTAAACAATCGATCTACGTTTACCCGTTCCACTCCGTTCATTAATTTATAGACTTCTATCATATCTCCCCTCAGCCGTCTCTTTTCCAGGTTAAAGAGCCCTAACCTTTTTAGCCTTTCTTCGTAGGAGTATCCTTCCATCCCCTTTATCATTTTGGTGGCTCTTCTCTGAACCTTTTATAATAACGCTATATCCTTTTTAAGATACAGCGACCAGAATTGCACACAATATTCAAGGTGCGGTCTCACCATGGAACGGTATAGAGGCATTATAATATCTTATGTTTTATTTTCCATTCCTATCCTTATGATACCGAGCATTCTATTTGCTCTCTTGGCTGCCGCTGCACACTGGGCTGAGGGTTTTAATATGTTATCCACAATGATGCCTAAATCTTTTTACTGGGTGGTGGTTCCTAATGTGGAACCTTGCATTGTGTAACCATAGTTTGGGTTGTTCTTCCCTAGGTGCATAACTTTGCACTTGTCCACATTAAATTTCATCTGCAATTTTGATGCCCAGTTTTCCAATCTGTCAAGATCCTCTTGCAATTTTCCACAATCCTCTTGGGTTTTAACAACTTTAAATAGTTTTGTGTCATCTGCAAATTTGATAATCTCACTCGTTATTCCACTTTCCAAGTCATTTATGAATATGTCAAAAAGCAGCGGACCAAGCATAGATCCCTGGGGTACACTACTATTCACCTTTCTCCATTGGGAAAATTGGCCATTTAGCCCAACCCTCTGCTTTCTATCTTTTAACCAGTTCCTGATCCACAGTAGTACACTGCCTCCTATCCCATGATTCTTTAGTTTTGCCAAAAGTCTCTGATGAGGGACCTTGTCAAAGGCTTTCTGAAAGTCTAGATATACTATATCAACTGACTCACCTTTGTCCACCTGTTTATTCACACTTTCAAAAAAACATAACAGACAAGATTAGTAAGACAAGATCTTCCTTGTCTAAAGCCATGTTGGCTGTCTCCCATTAGGCCATGACTATCTACATGCTGAGTAATTTTATTCTTTGATGGTTTCTACCATTTTTCCCGGTACTGACGTGAGACTCACCGGTCTGTAGTTTCCCGGATCACTCCTGGAACCCTTTTTAAAAATTGGTGTTACATTGGCGATCCTCCAATCTTCAGGTATTAGAGATGATTTTAATGATAGTTCACAGATTACTAATAGCAGGTCTGCAATCTCATATTTCAGTTCTTTCAACACCCTTGGATGTATACCATCCGGCCCAGGTGATTTGCTACTCTTCAGTTTATCTAATAGTTGTAATACATCTTCCCGATGTATCGATATTTCCTTCAATTCTTCCGCACCTTTAAATACCACTTCAGTCATGGGTAACATCTCTACATCTTCCTCAGTAAAGACCGAAGTAAAGAATTCATTCAGTCTCTCCGCTATTGCCGTGTCACCTCTTAGTGCCCCTTTAACTCCTCTATCATCTAATGGACCAACTGACTCTCTCACAGGTTTTTTGCTACGAATGTACTTGAAAAAATCTTTATTTCGCGTTTTTGCTTCTGCAGCAAGCTTCTTCTCAAATTCTCCCTTTTCCTGCTTTATCAATGCCTTGCATTTGACCTGCCAGTGCTTGTGCTGTTTCCAGGTTTCGTCGTTTGGCTCTTTTTTTCCATTTCCTGAAAGATGCATTTTTGGCAACAACAGCCTCTCTGACCTCACCTTTAAACCATGCTGGCAGTTTTTTGGACTTCCTTCCACTTTTCCTAAAGCATGGAATACAGCTGGTCTGGGCTTCCAAGATAGTATTTTTCAACAACACCCATGCTTGATGTACGACTTTAACCTTTGCAACTGCTACTTTCAGTTTTTTCTTAACTATTTTCCTCATTTTATCATAGTCTCCCTTTTTGAAAGTTAAAAGGTAGTACTGTGGATTTCCTTACTATCCCTCCTCCACTAATTAAATCAAGGCGATCATGCTATGATCACTATTGCCAAGTGGCCCCAACACCCTTATCTCTTGCACTAGATCTGGGGTTCCTATAAGGACTACGTCTAATATGGCTTCCCCTCTGGTCAGTTCATGAACCAGCTGCTCCAAGAAGCAATCATTTATTTCATCTACGAACTTTATCTCCCTAGCATGTCCTGCCGTGACACTGACCCAGTCGATACCGGGGTAATTGAAATCGCCCATTATTATTACCGCACTGTAACTTTGTTAGCTTCCTTGATTTCTTTGAGCATTTCATCATCCATTTGTTCATTCTGGCCAGGCGGTCGATAGTACACCCCCACTGCCATCGTCTTCCCCTTTTTACATGGAATTTCAATCCATAGAGATTCTACAGCAATTTTTTTTTCCTGCAAAACTTTAATCCTTTGTGACTCAATGCCCTCTCTAACATAGAGTGCAACCCCTCCACCAATTTGATCAGCTCTATCATTACGATATAGTTTGTACCCAGGTATCACAGTGTCCCACTGGTTGTCCTCCTTCCACCATGTCTCTGATATTCCAATCATATCTAACCTCTCATTTAGTGCTATATATTCTCCCATCTTATTTTTAGACTTCTAGCATTTGCATACAAGCATTTTAGAGACTGTATTTTATTCATATTAATTTGGCTGTTGGTAGACATGGGTAATTTGGGATCTTTAAGCTCTGTCTGCTCTATACTCGAGGGTATTTGGGCTACTTTACTCTTTTTTGGAACCTCTCTGCTTTTGGTAGTATCCTTTAAGGATACATTCTTCCGAACCATCCGCTCTTGGGCGACTGTCGGCTTTCCCCTATTATCTAGTTTAAAAGCTGCTCTATCTCCTTTTTAAAGGTTAATGCCAGCAGCCTGGTTCCATCCCGGTTAAGGTGAAGCTCATCCCTTCGGAAGAGCCCTTCCTTTCCCCAGAATGTTCCCCAGTTCCTAACAAATCCAAACCCCTCAACTCTGCACCATTGTCTCATCCACGCATTGAGACTCCGGAGCTCTGCCTGCCTTTTGGGCCCTGCACGTGGAACGGGAAGCATTTCGGAGAATGCTACCCTGGAAGTTCTGGATTTCAACTTCCTACCTAAAAGCCTAAATTTAGCCTCCAGAACCTCCCTACCACATTTTCCTATGTCATTGGTACCGACATGTACCAAGACAGCAGACTCCTCCCCAGCACTATCTAAGACCTTATCTAGGTGGCGCGTGAGGTCCGCTACCTTTGCACCAGGCAGGCATGTTAGCAGGCGATCCTCACGTCCACCAACCACCCAGCTATCTACATGCCTAATGATCGAATCACCAACTATAAGGGCTGTCCTAACCCTTCCCTCATGGGCACATGGCCCTGGAGAAACTTCCTCGGTGCGAGAGGGTTTTACATCACCTGGAGGACAGGTCCTAGTTACAGGATCACTTCCTGCCACACCAGGATGATGCTCTCCTGTCACGTGACCTCTCTCCTCCATGGCAACAGGAATGCTGCCAGACTGGAGGTGGGACTTCAGGACTATATCCCTGTAGGTCTGGTCTATGTACCTCTCTGTCTTTCTTATGTTTTCCAGGTCTGCTTCTCTAGCCTCTAGAGAACGGACTTGTTCCCTGAGAGCAAAGAGCTCCTTGCACCTAGTGCACACGTAAGACCTCTCACAAACTGGGAGAAAATCATACATGTGACACTCAATGCAAAAGACTGGAAAGCCCCCATCTCGCTGCTGGTCTGCTGTCTGCATCTTAGTTTTTAGTTTTTGTTTAGATCTTTAAGCTCTTTACTCTGCTGGGTTCTAAATTTAACCAGAAAGCTCTCTTCTGTGTTTTAAATGTAAAGTAAAAGTACTTTGTTGATGCTAGGCCCTGAGTGACTATTAAATGTAAACTACAGCTCTCTGCTGGGTTCCAAATTTAACCAGAAAGCTCTCTTCTGTGTTTTATATTTAAACTAAAAGTACTTTGCTGATACTAGGCCCTGAGTGACTATTAAATTAAAACTACAAGCTCTCTGCTGGGTATGAAATGTAACCAGAAAGTTCTCTTCTGTGTTTTAAATGTAAACTTAAACTGCTGCTACTAGGCCCTGACTGATTTAACAAAAAATAGTGGGTTCACAGATTAAGTAGCTTTAATAGAAAGAATTCCTTTCAGAAAATTCCCAGAAGTATATACTCACAATTGCAGATCTCTCTCCAGAAGTAACAGTTCCCTTTTCTAGTCTTTCAAGGGAGGGAGGTAAGAATGGGTCCGGAACAGTCAGCGGGAGATGCGAGAGGAAGAGGGCTTTCCTGCCACAGGAGTTTGCGAATAGGCCTGTCATCCTTCTTGGATCCTGTTCCAGAAGAGGAGGAGATCTGCTTATTCTGTTGATACTGATGAGAATCGTATCAACAGTGAAGATGACAACCCTGATGACAAAGAAGAAGAGTGCTTGGAGGAGCCCTTTGGTTTACTCTCTGGCAGCTGCAGGGGCTTCATTTCTCCAGTCTTTGACTAACTTGCCCAAGTGCTCGCCAAACAGGGCATTTTGGCTAAGTGCCCCTTAGATGCGACATCCACCGAACAATTTCTAAGCCATAGCCCTTGGTGAGCCACTGTCACCACCATGACTCCCTGTGTTGAAAGGCGTAAGAGATCATAAAAGACATCCACCAAGGAAGCTGCCAGATATTCTAGACAGTCCGAATGCTCATCCTCAGGAAGGAGATGAACCCAGTGGAGGAGGACACGTGCACAGAGGCAGCCCCACATTGTCACCTGAAGGACTAGGGAGGAGGAAGAGAAGGCCATCTGAAGGAGTCCTTCCACCTTCCAGTCCTGTAGGTCCTGAAGGGCAGCTCCACTTCTGGGAAAATGGTGATATGCTGATGACCACCATGATCAAGAGGTTGACCCTGGTAAACTGCAACCATTATCCAAGGCTGTCAGTGACCAGGCATAAATGCGACCCAATTACTGGGCCTTCTTGACAGGCACATCAGGAGAGGCTCTGGTTGGAAAGGAAAACTCTGGAAGGCTTCTTGATGCCAGGATCTGAAATGGAGGGAGTTGGGGCTGGTCCAGAGAGCTCCAGAATGTGCATTTCAGTGACAATCTAGACAATCAAGGTGGGGGTTAATCTCCTCTTAACAACAGAGACACACCATGCAAGAGTCACTATGGTCCTCCCCCTGAAAGAGTTCCCACTCCTCCACGTTGGAGGCAGCTGAGCCAGAGTCATTGTGGGACACATCCTCAGGGTACTCATTGCTGAAAAATTCTGCCTCGCTCCAATAAAAGACTTTGGAGAGGGCCGCAGACCCTCCCAGATAGAGTCCTGCCCATTTTGATCATTTGCGGGAACTGCCCACAAGGACTATTTGAAGAGTGGCCGAAGATGGTCCCACTGAGAGGCAACAAGGCCTTGACTCTCCTTTAATAGCCCATAAGCATGTTGGAAGATGGGTTAAAAATCTGCCGCTGAGATTTTCAACAGACATTGTGTCTGAAACACTTAGGACTGCTGTGGCTGGGAGCATTGCGACTGTAGAAACAGAGAGAGAGCAGACTCTCTGTTGGCCACAGGAGCCAGTCCCAGGTGAAATTTGGCATCGCGGGAACAGCAGGTGTGCCTGGAAAAGAGCACTGATAATCCCTGATGTGGAAGGTGGCAATGAAGCCTCAACTGCATCAGGAGCTGGAACCATGTACAAGGATGCTGAATTGGCAGAAGTCTCCCCCGGATCAGCTGTGCAAGTGGCGCAGAGATGATCAACAAGGGAACCATCACCACTTACTGCAGCCAAGGCATCAGGGTAATGAGGGAGGCACTGATCCTAACACACCACCGAGTTACACTGGCTGTCATAGGCAGGAGCTCGTCCCAGGAGGAAGACAGAGGACCACCAGAGGGGTATTCTCATATATTCCCTGGGGTCTTAGCTGGCCAAGTTGCATTGAAACCAGTCTCAAACTGACCAGGAGCTGTAGGCTTTAAGGAAGGAAAAATGGTGTGCAGCCTGCACAGGCTGGGGACGTCATGTGGGAAAGGTAGGATCACAGCAAACACTCACGGTTAGATGCTGTGGCCCCTTTCTGCCACTGGTGAATGGCCTGCACAGGCTGGGGATGTCAGATGGGAAAGGTGGGATTGCAGCAAACACTCACGGTTAGGTGCGGTGACCCATTTTTGCCACTGATGCACAGCCTGCACAGGCCAGAGATGTCTGGCAGGATAGGTGAGATTGCAGCAAACTCTCATGGTTCGGTGCAGTGGCCCTTTTTTCCACTTGTGCGTGGCCTGCACAGGCCAGGGATATCAGTAATTTGTAAATTGCCTTGATTGCCTAGATAAAGCGGTTTATAAAATACATTGATGTAAATTGTCTTGATTGCCTAGATAAAGCGGTTTTTAAAATACATTAAAAAATCACACAGGAAAGGCAGGACCACAGCAAACACTCACGACTAGGTACAGTGACCCCTTTTTGTCGCTGGCGAAGTTCAGGTGGCAATCCTCTGCAGTTGCCCACTTGAAAAAGAAGCGAACCACTGCAGCCTCAGTGCTGTGGTCCCCCAGGAGCACAGGGGAGCGGGGGCGGTGTGGGGGGGGGGGACACAGGGAGGAAAAAATCAGCCACATGCTAAGAAGCTACATGGAGCCGTGCAGAAGTCTCTCAAACCTTTTATACTTTTGTTTGTTTGTTTAAAGAAAGAAAAAAAGGGCCATAATACAGTTAAGGGTCCCTCAGAAGGATGCTGAGGCGAGCTGGTTCGGGGGCGGGAAGGAACCAGTTCGCAAATCGGACAAAACTTAACAAAAATCACGCTTTTTCCAGGGAAAATTGGACAACATCTGAAGGACTCTGCGGAAAAAAGGAGACTGGTGCAAGATGGCACTCTTGGGCAAGAAGGGGACCACGCATGCTTCCACACGGACTCCATCAACACCGATGTCACCCATATGTGAGAACTGACTTCCTACTTGCTCCTGGAGAAGCTTAAGTTTTAGTATTTTATAACTTATGAATGTAAATATGTGCTCCATCTAAGTTCCACTTCTGTACATGCTTATAGTGAAAATACATGTCAACAATCCAACACAAACACCTTCAGAAAAGTGACCCCTTACTCATAGAGGTGTTCATTTACATATATAAATCACTAAAATGCTGTGAGTTATGCATATAAACACACACAGAAATTTAGGCTTGCCTTATAAACTTACCCCTCTATGGTTTTGCGTCAAATATGGAAGTTGGCTTGTGTATATAGCCTTCCTGCTCCACTTTCGCAAACAGGTACAGTAGTTCTTCTGAAAATGCTGCAGTCTTTACCACAGGATTTAGCTCCTCCCCAGCATTCTAAAAAACTCAGCACTACAGAGATGCTATTTCTAGTCAGTACATTTGTTCCCAGATGGACTATAACATCCATTTGTATGATTTGCACATTACAGTCTAATTCTTGAGAAAGCATCTGAAATTGCTGCAGGCCCTAGTAGGAGCACAGTAAGTGCAGAAGGACAGAGCACTATTCGTACCTTTCCTTATGGCTCTTGTTATCATCTCCTTCCATATCTGGGAACTCTTGGGTTCTCCTACTCTGATATTAGAGGGGGAGCAGGGAAGAGCTGCTCACTCTTTAGAGCTTATGTATTAACCTGTGCGATAGACCATGGTTTAGCAGCATGTTTCTAGTGAAAGCTGGCAAATGAGGCGTGCAGTAAAATTTGTGTGGAATAGAAACTTTGTTATAAGGCTCAGCTGAAAATGATAATTATACCTCACTGAAGTATAGTTATCCTTCTTGGAAAAAACAGCACGCAATCATGTCTTTGTGTGCCAGTTTTTACTTAATCCTGAATTAATAAGCTACATGCAAAAGTTTATTTATAATTAAAATGAATGAACAGCTGTGAAACAAAAATATGTTAAGAATTCATTTTGACTTTCATGGAAACCAGCACATGAAAACATCTTCTCATGCCGTTTTTACAAAAAAAGTTAACTGCACCTCACCGATGTTTAGTTACTTTTTTTGATTACCCAATGAGCAAGATTTTGTTTGCAATTTTGCTAATCGAGCTCAATGGTTATGGGTAGCAAAGCTGCACACAAACACATCTATCAACTCATGGGAAATTCTGCAGTTGGTACATTTTCCCTTTTATCAGTTATGATTAGAGCGGCCAAGTGATCGAGTTGATAGAGGAAGATTTTTAGCCAGTCCTGGTTTGTAAACTTAAGCCCCAATAACTGTTTCTACCATTTGAACTCAGCTCTGTGTGTTCTATAGTGCTTCAGAAAGGATTGTCCAAAAACCTGAATTGGTCTAAAATCCTACTCCTCAAATTGGGTCACTTGATATAACTGCCCCCGAAAAAACACCAGTCTGTAGACATAGTAATAACTTACCATTAACAGATCATTCCAAATAGTAAAATCTCATCCATACTAGGTCATGGGAATCAAGCATTTTTCATGTTCATTCCCATTTGCAAATACATTTCCTACCCATATGTCATTACTTGATGAGCTGCACCTGAATACAGTATTTTCCATTTTATTCTGCTCAAGGGCAGGCTGAAGGTTCTAACTGTCTACTATGAGGTCACTCTCTTGGAGGTAATGAAATTCTTGGCATAAGAATGCTAAAGTATTTGTCTGAGTCACAGGAGCTAATTGAGCCTGATGGGAGACAGCTGTTTGCCATCCCTCTCACATATGAAAAGTCAACTAGAAGGCACAGAACCATGCAGGAA
Organism: Ichthyophis bannanicus; assembly: GCA_033557465.1. Taxonomy (NCBI): domain Eukaryota; kingdom Metazoa; phylum Chordata; class Amphibia; order Gymnophiona; family Ichthyophiidae; genus Ichthyophis; species Ichthyophis bannanicus. Next base: position 1,237,501,044 of record CM066033.1, on the reverse strand, counting down.
GCGTAAGCCACTATTTCAAAACTTTAGCACAGAAATGCAGAAATGTTAATAGAGTGCAGGTTTGATTCACATATTCCAGTATTATTCAGCTGCAACCACCTTTTTCCTCCCTTAAATAATCTCTTTTTGAATCATCTGCATGGAAAAGCAATGCCACGAATCTAACAGGAATTCATTCTCTTCATGAGCACATCATGTAGCCTGCTCCAAAGAAAACTGGCCAACATTTTTTTGGTGTTTTCATTTGAATTCTAATTTTCTCTCCTGCTAATTTTCCGAAAGAGAAGGCAACATTATCCTTTTAGGGATAGTGGAATTTTATATAACATTTGCTATTTTGGAGAAGCCGGATGCATAAAAGAAATATTGCCTTTGTTTTAGAAATACATCTTAACATATTAATTCTAGACGGTTCATGTAAAATGTAATGTTTTTCTTCAAAAAACATTTTTTAAAGGTATCATTTTTTCTACATAATTTTTGAACTATTAAAGTCACTTTATCTCTTTGTGAAATTCCTTTTCACCTTAGCAAGCTTGAGGAGTTTGGAACATATGAAAGTCATGCTGAGTCGGAGCAAGGACCACAGAACCCAACATTTTGTGGCTAGTCCCGGTGCAAAATACCTGGCAGATTCCAAAAGGTAGATCTGTTCTTATGATTTTGGGCAAGTCATTTATCTTCCATTGCTTGAGGTACAAACTTTGAGCTAGGGCTTTGTAAAACCTAATGTGCATTAAGTGCAAAGCTTCAGTTATGGCTGTCAGGAATGTGGCCGACATGCTCCCAAAGGTTAGCGTGTAGATGCTTACCCTCATGCGTGATGCAATTACTGCAGGTGCACCTAACACTATCCATTGAGGTAAATTACAACATTGATAGTCTAGGGGTACATATCGCGTACTAACTGCAATGTGCTCCCCATGATCTCACTCCACCCCTAACTCACCTATTTGGCACCCTAATGCATGATTGTAGGAAGAGGAGTAGTCTAGTGGTTTGAACAACTGCCTAATAGTAAGAAAATCAAAGGTTCAATTCCCATTAGTATGCCTTGTGACCTTGGGCAAGCCACTTTACCACTCCATTACCTCAGAAGAAAAGGCCTATAATCTACTTCCAGAAATACATTACCAGGAAAATCCAGAAGCAACTGGATCAGCATTGATTTGCAATTAATACAGGCCAAGCATGCAGTAGTGTGTTAACTGCATAGTACATTTTAGTAAAAGGACCCTTATATTCTGAGCCCCTGGGACAGGAAAATACTTAATGTAACTCACCTTGAGCTGCTACTGAAAAAAACTCTTCCCTTCCCTATTCTCACTTATTTCCAGAGATAAGCAATGGCTTTCCCAAATCAACCTAGCCAATAACGTTTTTATGGACTTTTTCATCAGGAACTTATCCAAACCTCTTTTGAATATTGCTGTGTTAGTTGTCTTGACCACATCCTTCAGCAATAGAAACAACAGCTCGGGTGACTGGGGGGAGAAAGGCACCTCTGAAAACAAAAGAAGACAGCGGGCGGTGACAAACACTGAAGGGACTTTGGGTTGTGGTTCTGGTTGAGTTGGTGAGATGTGTGGTATGTGAGGGTTTATGGGTTTGTGTTGAGGAACATGGAGAGATGGTAAGATGGGTTAACTAGAAACATAGAAACATAGAAATATGACGACAGAAAAAGACCACATGGCCTATCTAGTCTGTCCTTCCAAATCCATATTGGAGATAATTGTAAATAGCTGTAGATAGTTTTACCCAGTTTGAAATCCAAGTTGTATCACCCGTTCAATGTAAGTGCTTAACAGCTCTCCTGTTCCGCACAAAACTGTTATCTGTAAACCACACTGATTTCAAAGAGCGCGGTATATAAAAGCATTAAAATAAATAAATATCAACAACTACAACAGTCCCCTTTTTAATTTTAGAGATTCTCTGTGTCTGTCCCATGCTTTTTTTAATTCAGTTACTGTCCTCATCTCTACCACCTCCACTGGGAGACTATTCCACGGATCCACAACTCTTTCCGTAAAGAAATATTTCTGCATATCACTCCTGAATCTATCTCCCTTCACTCTCATCCCATGTCCCCTCGTAGCAGAACGTGCTTTCAATTGAAAGAGGCTCTCTCCCTGAACATTTATGCCACGGAGGTATTTAAACATCTCAATCATATCACCTCTATCCCGCCTTTCCTCTAAGGTGTACATATTAAGATCCTTAAGTCTGTCCTCATATGCTTTATAATGAAGACCACTAATCATCTTAGTAGCTACCCTCTCCACCAAATCCATCCTGTTCACATCCTTTTGAAGGTGCAGTCTCCAGAATTGCACACTATACTCCAAATGAGGTCGCACCAAAGACTTAGACAGAGGCATTATCACCTCCTTTATTCTGCTAGCCATTCCTCTCCGTATGCACCCAAGCATCCTTCTAGCTTTTGCCGTTGCCTTTTCTACCTGTTTAGCTACTTTAAGATCTTCAGACACAACCACGCCTAGACCTCGCTCTTCTTTAGTGGACAAAAGTACTTCACCCCCTATACTATATTGCTCCCTTGGATTGCTGCAGCCCAAATGCATGACCTTACATTTTTTAACATTAAATCCCAGCTGCCAAATTCTAGACCATTCTTCAAGCTTAGCTAGATCCCTCCTCATGTTATCTACACCTTCCTGGGTGTCTTCTCTATTGCAGATTTTGGTATCATCTGCAAAGAGGCAAACCTTACCCGACAGCCCTTCCGCTATATCACTAACAAAGATGTTAAAAAGAATCGGACCAAGGAGAGATCCCTGGGGCACACCACTGGTAACATCCTTCTCCTCAGAGTGAGCTCCATTTACTTGTACTCTTTGTCGCCTCCCACCCAACCAATTTCTAACCCAAGCAGTAACTTTAGGGTCCATCCCTAGGGTGCTCAGTTTGTTTATAAGACGCCTGTGAGGAACAATGTCAAAGGCTTTACTGAAATCTAAATACACCACATCTAGGGCTCTCCCTCAGTCCAACTCCATGGTCACCCAGTCAAAGAAATCAATCAGATTTGTCTGACAAGACCTGCCTCTGGTGAATCCATGCTACCTCCGATCCTGTAATCCGCTGGACTCCAGAAACCTCACTATTTTTTCTTTCAGCAGAGTTTCAAATAATTTACTCACCACCAAAGTTAAACTAACCGGCCTGTAGTTTTCAACCACATCCTTACTTCCGCTTTTGTGTAAAGGCACCACATGAGCTTCTCTCCAGTTCTTTGGCACCACTCCCGACTCCAACGAGGCATTGAAAAGGTCAGTCTGTGGAGCTGCTAGAACGTCCCCAACTTCCCTTAGTATTCTAGGGTGTATCCCATCTGGTCCCATCGCTTTGTCTACTTTATGTTGAGCTAGTTTCTCACGAGCAAGGTCTTCTGAAAATTGTTCAAGATGTTCCTCGCTTCTGTTCCTGTTTGTGGGTGTTTTCTGAGGTTCTGCTCCTGGTTCTTCATCTGTGAACACAAAACAGAAATATTTGTTAAGAAATTCTGCTTTATCATTATCAGCTTCTACATATTTCTTTCCTGCACCCGTGAGTCTGACAATACCACTTTTGCCCTTCCTCTTCTCACTAACATATCTGAAAATTGTCGTTTCCCCTTATTTTATTGCATTGGCTATTTCCTCCTTCTTTTAAATCTTTGCCTTCCTGACTATTTTGCTAGCTTCTCTAAGTTTTTTCCAATTATAGATGCCTGTCTTCCTTTCTCTGTGATCTCTTGTATTTCATGAAAGCCTCCCTCTTTTTCTTCACTTTTTCAGCTACTTCTTTCGAAAGCCATAGCGGCCTCCTTTTCCTTTTACCTTTATTTACCATTTTAACAAAAAGGTTGGTTGCCCTTAAAATATTCCCTTTCAGTTTTGCCCACTGTTTTTCTACATCCCCCAGCTGTTCCCATCCCACTAACGACTCCCTGAGGTATTGGCCCATCTTGACAAAGTTAGTCTTCCTAAAGTCTAAGATCCTCACCTTTGAATGGATTGTAACAGCCCTAGTCCTAATACTGAACCACACCATATGGTGATCACTGGATGCAAAATGATCTCCCACTACATCAGAAATACTTTCACCATTGGTAAGCACCAAGTCCAGTATGGCCCCTTCACATGTGGGGTCTGTTACCAATTGCCTGAATAGTTCTCTCTGTAGAGAATCCAGGAACTCCTTACTTCTAGATGATACTGCAGCAGGAATGTGCCAATCAACATCTGGCATATTGAAATCTCCTATCAGTAGCACTTTCCCTTTCCCAGCAATGCTGCGTATGTCTTCAATTAACTCTCTGTCCACCTCTTCCTCTTGTGAGGGAGGTCTGTATATCACACCAATGCAAATAGATTTCTCTTTCCCTCTTTCTAGTTTAACCCACAATGCCTCCTCGCTCTCTTTTAAGCTCTGTTATTCCAAAGCTTTAATAGTAGTTTTTACATATAGTGCCACTCCTCCTCCCCTTCTTCCTACCCGGTCCTTTCTGAGTAAAGTATAGCCAGGTATAGTTACATCATAATCATGGTTTTCTCTGAACCATGTTTCTGTAACTGCCACTAAATCCAAGTCAGTCACTCCCACCAAAGCTTCAACATCAGGGATCTTATTTCCCATGCTACGGGCATTTATACACACTGCTTTCCATATGTTACCCCTGTTACCCATTTCCATAAAAGTATTTAATGTATCAAAGACTAAAGAATACCAAAAGGATATCTATTTGTGCTTTATCGACTATAGCAAGGCTTTTGACTGTGTAAACCATGAGAAACTCTGGGCCACATTAAGAAGCATGGGTATACTGGAACACCTGATCGTTCTCTTGCGCAATCTATACATTGATCAAGAAGCAACAGTTCGAATGGAACAAGGAGAAACAGAATGGTTTAAAATAAGCAAAGTTGTAAGACAAGGCTGCATACTTTCCCCCTACCTGTATGCAAAACAAATCATCAGAGAAGCAGGATTGTATGAAGACAACAGAGGTGTGAAGATTGGTGGAAGACTCATCAACAACCTTTGCTATGCTGATGATACTACATTACTTGCTGAAAGTGAAGATGATCTGAAACATTTGCTTCTCACAGTCAAAGAACATAGTCTCAAAATGGGCCTGCACCTTAATGTAAAGAAGACAAAGATCATGACAACTGGCATAATCAACAGGTTCATCGTTGAAGGAGAAGAAATTGAAATTGTGAACAACTTTAACCTACCTGGATCAACTATCAATAAAGAAGCAACAAGCAGTCAAGAAATCAAACGACGCATTGCTCTTGGCAGAATGGCTATGAAAGACCTAGATAAGATTCTCAAGAGCAGAGATGTCTCTCTCCATACAAAGATTCGACTTGTTCAAGCCATGGTGTTTTCAATAACATCATATGGATGTGAAAGCTGGACAGTGAAAAAGACAGACAGGAAGAAAATTGATGCCTTTGAATTATGGTGCTGGCGACGAATACTGTGTATACCATGGACTGCCCGAAGAACAAAGTATAGCCAGGTATAGTTACATCCCAGTCATGGTTTTCTGTGAACCACGTTTCTGTAACTGCCACTAAATCCAAGTCAGCCACTCCCACCCAAGCTTCAACATCAGGGATCTTATTTCCCATGCTACGGGCATTTATACACACTGCTTTCCATATGTTACACCTGTTGCCCATTTCCACTGCTTTAATTGTCTTGTTTATGTGAGCCTGGAAGCTTAGAGCCCGATTCTAGATGCGGGTTGTGGGGCTGCACATCCTGGTGGGACGTGCAGCTCCGCAACCATCTGGGCCCGATTCCCCCTCTGGCTCTCCCTGTACGTCCTGAGCAGCAGGATGGAGAGCGTCGACGGGGGTGGAAGGGGGCAGGATCTGGGCAGAATGAGGGCTGGCCAGCCTGGCAAGATGTACAGGGATGATTCAGGTCATAGCCCTGTACATCCTGCCAGGTCAAAAGGGGCATGCTGCTTATTCCACCTGGAATGGTACCTGGAAGGTTGAATAAGCAGCACAAACCCAGCGATTGGGCACGGGGATTCCCCCCCTGGGGCCGGGGCCGAGTGTGGGGAGGTCCCTGCCACCCGATCCATGTCCCTGCAGGCAGCAGGGGCATGCCAGGCCATCCTCAGGCCCAATTCTGGTTACCACTGGAACATGCCCCTTCATCAATCACGCTCTTAGTGTTTGATCCAGTATGACCCCTAGGTATTTTGCCTCATTTTTGACCATGAGTTTGTTGTTTTGCAGTTTTATTGCTGCAGGTAGTATGAATGTGGTGTTCCTGGTGACATATAGTACCTCTGTTTTATTGTAATTTATATTTAAATTTTGTTTCTCCAGCCACTGTATCACTGCTTCCATTCAGTTTGTTATCTGTGAGTGTTCGAGGTTTTCCGTGTGAAGAGTGTTTCCACACTATGTTTAGGACTGAAGCAGTGCTGGTGCTGGTTTAGCAATGCATGTTGGTCCAGATGGTTTTGCAGCTGTTGTTGCACTTTTTTTCCTATTATTTTTGTGATGAATAGCAGGCTGACAATGGTCTTGTACAAACTTGGTCCCATGTGGGCAAGTTTGTTATTCTTTAGTACTGGTTTGATAGATTCTATTTTAAGTTTGTCAGACATGTAACCTTGTTCAAGTGATAGTTGTGTTATGTTATATAAGACTGGTCCTAATTCCTTCCTTGTTAGTTTGATCCATAAGACTGGGCATGGATCCAGTGGGGAGGTTGTAGTGTTTATACCTGTTATGATGTTGTCCAGTTGTTGAGTGATGGGTATATGGAATGCGTTCCAGATTACATTGCTATCTTGTTTTGTGTGCATGATGTTTGTTTGTTTCTGTGTCTCTATTGTTTATTTGTATTTTGATTCTATATAGTCTGCTCTATCCTGTGGCTTTATCCTTTCCAATTCTGATCCTTGGTTGGGTTCTTGTATGACTGTGTGCACTATTTCAAATAGTTCTCTTGGTTTGTTTACAGATTTAGTTATTAAATTTGTGTGATATTCTCTTCTGAGGCTTTGTATCAGGTGGTTGTATTGTTCCAGTGTGTCATTGTATTTTGCCAGGTTTTCTAGATTTTTAGTTTTTCGCCATTCTCACTCTAGTTTCCGTAGTGCTCTTCTTGACTCGTTGATCTCCTTTGAGTACCATAGGGATATTTTTTTTTTTTTTAATTTAATACACACATATACCGCTACTTCCAGCGATCAGCAGCGGTTCGATTAAATCTTTGGGGGTTGTCAAATCAAGACTGGGAGGGGGGGATAGTATATACATTAGATCTGAGGGTATGTCACAGCACACAGGGTTAGTGTATTGGGGAATGGCCTACACATTTTTACATTTATACATACATATTTACATATTTATACAAATAGCGGTTTCAGAATGCGTATAATTATCTGATTGCTTTGCTACGACTCTAACGAAACTTGAGAGTCATAGTTTATTGTAGTGACTTTTGAATAGGTGAGTTTTTAGGTCCTTCCTGAAATTGGTAATGTCCCTGATTAGACGCAGCTCAAATGGGAGTTGATTCCAGATAGTTGGCGCAGAGAATGAGAAGGCTCTGCGACTCGTACTTGTTTTTACAGTTCTGATGTTGGTGGGGACTTGCAGGGTGCCCGAATTGGTGATTCTCCTGTCCCTATTTGTAGGTTGCGTGTTGATAAGTGAGGAAAGGAATGAGGGGGCTATGTTATTGATAAGTTTGAACGTGGTTACCAGCATCTTGTATTGTATCCTGGCCGCAATTGGAAGCCAATGCAGCTCGATTAATATGGGGGTAATGTGTTCGGCAATGCTTGTACCCATTATGATCCTGGCTGTCACATTTTGGGCCAACTGAAGGATATTTAGTGATTTTGTAGGCAGACCTTGTAAGATGGCATTACAGTAGTCTAGGTGTGGCATAATGAGTGCTTGTGCAAAAGACCGAAAAATCACAGGGTTCCAGTATTTTCCTTAGAGGTTGTATCACCCTAAGTTTATGGAAGATGGCCTTGTTTGTTTTACGTAGGTGTGTATCCCTTTTTAGGTTGCAGTCGAGTGTGACTCCTAGGTATTTAATTTCATTTTTCGTGTTGTACATGTTGTTGCACAGGGTGATTGAAGGAGGGGGCTTGAAGTTCGGTTTACTGGATATATACATGACTTCTGTTTTCTTGTGGTTAATTGTCATGCTGTTTCTCTGTAGCCACCTTAACATCTCGTCCAGGCAGGTTTCGAGGCGTGTATAATTAGGGTCCGAGGTATCCAATTGTGTGTAAAGCATAATATCATCTGCATAAATGTGGTAGTTGATGTTATGCCTTTTGAAAATGTCGCAGAGGGGTTGCATGTAAATGTTGAACAGTAGTGCCGAGAGAGCCGAGCCCTGGGGTATGCCCTGTGTTTGTGAGAATGCTTCAGCTTTTTCACCATTGAATTGTACCTGTGGCCTTCTGTTTGTTATGTAGGAGGAGAACCATTTGAGGGGGGTTCCCACAATTCCTATAGATTCCAGTTTGTTAAGGAGGATCCCATGATGTACAGTGTCAAAGGCGGCAGAGATGTAAATGAAAATGAGTATATACATTTTCTTCCTGTCTTCTAGTCCTTTGAGGAGGTTGTTCATTAGAGCTATCAAAAGTGTTTCAACTCCATGGTTTCTTCTGAACCCGTATTGTTGTTTGTCTAGGGTATCATGGTCATCAAGGTGATCTTGAAGTTGTATGAGCACTGCTTTTTCAATGATTTTTGCCAGGAACGAAATGCTGGAGATGGGGCGGTATGAGGTTGGGTCTTCCTTGTTGAGTGAGTTGTTCTTTAGGATTGGCCTTATTATAGATTGCTTTAGTTGGTCAGGCATAATTCCTTGACTTAGTGACTGGTTTACAATGTGGGATATTTGCTGGCTGATCTCCTTTTTTGCTGCTTTGATCCATGCAGTTGGGCAGGGGTCCAATGGGGAGGTGGTGGTATTTAAGCAGGTTAATATGTTTATGGTTTGTTGTTCATCGATGTTGTGGAAAGTGCTCCATGTCTGTTCTTGCTCAACCTCTGATCTTTGAAGTGGTGTGTCTACATAGAGAGTGGGCGTGGTGGCAGTCAGCTTGTTTGCGTAGTGGTTTGCTAGCGTTTGTGGATGGATGGAGCTATCTTGATGTTCTGGTAGGGTTGTTTTGGTTAACGATTTTACTAGTGCAAAAAGTTCACGCGGTTTGTTGATGGCTTTGTTTAGAATGTTGGTATGGTGTATCCTCTTTGCTGCATTTACTTCTTCTTTGTATTTTGAGAGGAGGTTGAGGTACTCAGACCTGAGTTGGATGGACTTGGTACGTCTCCATCTTCTTTCATGTTTTCTAAGGTCTCTCTTCATTCTGGTCTCTCTTCATTCTGGTCTCTCTTCATTCATATGTGTTTTCTTTTTTCTTTCGGTCTCTTCTTTTGCGGTGCAGTTGCTGCTCTGCCAATGGTATTGTTTCAGTTTTCGATACTGTCTTCCAGGTCTGTTGTTCTGCTATTTAGGAGTGGCATTACTTGCTGTAGGAAAGCATTATTGTCAAATTGTTTATATTTTCTTCTTGCATTTGTTATTTTCTTTTTGGTTTTCTGTCCATATGGATGTCGTTATGCTGAATGCTATCATGGAATGGTCCGACCATGGGACTTTGTTAGTGGTGGGGTGGGCTGTTAGACCTTGTTTCACCATTTGTTTTGGGATGAATATAAGGTCTAATATGCTTCCTTTACTGTGCGTTGGGGTTTGAATTATTTGTATGTAGTTGAGGGCATCCATTGCATTTAAAAAGGAGTTAGCTTGTTTGGTATGTGCTGATGCTAGGTTTAGATCGCCTAGGAGAATTAATGGTTTCTTGGGAGTTGAGTGTAGACAGACTCTTTCTATGAGTCAATTCTTTTTCAATGGTGTTTGGTGCTCTCTATACCAAGCAGACTGTGGTGCTCTTGTTTGCTATGGTTATTAGGTTGGTTATCTCTGTGCTTTATGATGTTTGTGTGTTGAACTTTAGTGTGTCGCTCTGGGACAGTTGTGTATGGTATATTCTTGTTTCTGAGTTTGGTTTAGTATAGCATTATCAGTGTCCAGCCCATGATGGTGCCCTTGCAATCCTTATTATGAGATGCTTTTGGCCCGTGCCTATGGATGACACCAAAGGGCCCTCTGATAAGGATCTAGTGAGTATAGGAGATTGTGCATCCAAATGGCAGAAGACATTTAATTTGGACAAGTGCAAAGTTATGCACTTAGGGAAGAACAACCCAAACTTCAGTTACATAATGCAAGATTCAATATTAGGACCCACCATCCAGGAAAAGGATTTAGGCGTCATCATGGATAATACATTGAAACCCTCTGCCCAGTGTGCAGCGGCAGCCAAGAAGGCAAATAGAATGCTAACCAAAATATTATAATGCCTCTGTGTACTCCATGGTTCGACCACACCTTGAATATTGTGTGCAATTCTGGTCACTGTATTTAAAAAGGATATAGCAGAATTAGAAAAGGTACAGAGAAGAGCGACAAAAACGGTAAAGGGGATGGAAGGATATCCCTATGATGAAAGGTTTAAAAGGTTAGGGCGCTTCATCTTGAAAAAGGGTGGCTGAGGGAGATATGATAGAGGTCTATAAAATAATGAATGGTGTAGAATGAGTAAATGTAAATCAGCTGTTTGCCCCTTCAAAATGTAGAAAGACTAGGGGGACACGCAATGAAGTTACAATATAGCACTTTTAAGACTAATCGGGGAAAATGTTTTCACTCAACATATAATCAAACTCTGGATTACCAGAGGATGTAGTAATAGCTGTTAGTGTAGTTAGATTTAAAAGAAGCTTGGACAAGTTCCTGGAGTAAAAGTACATAAACCATTATTAAAGAGGGGCAGGTAAATTCACTGCTTACCCCAGAATAAGCAACATGGAATCTGTGTACCATTTTGGGAACCTGACCTGGATTGGCCGCTGTTGGAAACTGGATACTGGGCATAATGGACCCTTGGTCTGACCCAGTATAGCATCTCTTATATTCATATGTTCTCCATTACATTTTTAATAATCTTTCTCAATATTCTGTTTGTTTTCTTTGTAGTCATGGAACTCTGGGTGGAAAATTTTCAAAGTATCATCTACAGTGACTCCAAGATCTTACCTTGGATGGTGACTAACACAGAAGCCCAGAAGCCAGTTTATTTTTTTTACCTGTAAATAAGATTATTTTACTGAGTGAATCACTTTGCACTTGTCCACATTAAATTTAATCTGCCATTTAGATGCACAATCTCCTAAACTCACTAGATCATTTTGCATTTCCTCACAATCCTCTGCTGCTTTAACATAGTAATATAGTAACGCAGTATGTGATGGCAGATAAAGACCAGTATGGTCCATCTTGTCTGGCCAGCAAGGCAGCAAGAGTAGGTGCACCTGGCATTCCGTGCAGGTCACTCCTCCCCATGCCTTTGTTTAGGGGTGTACCCACTGCTCCTTGTAGGTCACCCCTATTTGTTGAGATATAAGAGATAGTTATTCTTATTTTGATTTTATCCTGTTGCTATAAAGGGATCCACTGTGTCAGTCCAATGCCATTTCGAATTCTGTCACTGTATTTGCCCCCACTACTTCCAATCGGGAGGGCATTCCAAGCATCCTCCACACTTTCAGTGAAAAAGTATTTCCTGACATTGCCTTTCAGTTTACCCCCTTGAAGCTTCATGTTATACCCTCTAGTTTTACAGCATCCCAGTCTTTGGAAGAGGTTTGTTTGTTCATTAATACTCTTTGAGTATTTAAAGATATGAATCATATCTCCCCAGTCCCTCCTCTCCTCCAGAGTGTACATATTTAGATCTTCAAGTCTCGTCTCGTAAGTCTTCTGACACAGGCTCCAAATTATTTTGGCCACCTTCCTCTGAACCGTTTCCAGTCTTTTTATATCTTTTTTGAGATATGGTCTCCAAAACTGAACACAATATTCCAAGTGAGGCCTCACCAGTGAATTATAGAGTAGCATTAGTACCTCTTCCTTTCTGCTGGTAATTTTTCTTTGTATGCAACCCAGCATCCTTCTGGCTTTTGCTACCGCCTTATCATACTGTTTTGCCACCTTGAGATCCCCAGGAACAATCACTCCAAGGTCCTTCTCCTTGTCCATGCACACCAACCTCTCACTCCCTATTGTATACAATTCCCTTGATTTCTGCTTCCCAAATCCATGACACTGCACTTCACATTAAATCTTAACTGCCAAGCATTAGACCATTCTTCCAGCTTTTGTAGATCTTTCCTCATGTTATCCACTCCCTCAGGGGAGTCCACTCTCTTGCACATTTTTGTGTCATCTGCAAAAAGATAGACTTTTCCATTCAGTCCTTCAGCAATATCACTCACAAATACATTGAACAGAATCAGTCCCAGGACCAAACCCTGGGGCACACTGCTAATCACCTTCCTTTCATCCAAGTGAGTTCCATTTACCATCACCTTCTGTCATTTGTCAGTCAACCAATTTCTGATCCAGTTCACCACTTTGAGACCACTTTGGGACACATCCCAAAGCTTTTGAGTTTATTGATAAGCCTCCTATGAGGAAGAGTATTAAAGGCTTTGCTGAAATCACAGTAGATCACATCCATCGTATGCCCTTGATCTAGCTCTCTGGTCACCCAGTCAAAGAACTCAATCACATCATACCTTCACGTTTATCCTCACATTTGTCTTCTCCAAAAAAACGCCGCACATGCGGAGTCACTTCCTAAAGTCCATCCTTTTATCCAATTAACTTTAGGAAGTGACTTTAGGAAATGACTCCGCATGCGCGGCGTTTTTTTGGAGAAGACAAATGTGAAGATAAACGTGAAGGTATGAGGTGAAAGAATAGAGACAAAGCTGCATGTCTTTATTAAACTGGTATCCCCCGAAGAAACCGCTTGGCCAGTGAAACGCACAAGCGCTGCTGACTTGCGTTGGGACTACAGTTTACATTTCAGATAAGAACACAAGCATTTCATCTACTTGGCCTCCTGCGAGCTGTTATATCGGTTATGAAACTCTTTGTCGTAAATGATGCTATGAACTTTTAAATTGCTATAAGCTTTTAGTAGCGGAAAAACTCTTGGAGTGATCGACAATATAACAGTTTCAAACGATAGAGGCAGGAGTGCTTGAAACAATAGTGATAGAAGTGCCTGCAATATTGAAAGACATTAATTTTTATACATACAAAAATGAATTAAATAAAAAAATAGGGGAAAGGGAACTTAGGGTCCTTGATGCAAAGAAGGGGACTGCAGTTTAGAGGTTTTTACCTCATTGGCTATATCCCCGCTCTAGTCTGAGACCTGTTCCCTAAGTAAATAAAAATAGTGTTTTTGATTTAGTGAGTGAATGGAGCAATATTTGTAATAGGACAGGTGTATTGATTGTTCCAACAAAACCCAAGAGGAGATAGTTTGTTTGACCATGATTATGGTGGCAACATTCACGGTTATGGGGTACATCTCAGTCTCTGTGAATGCTATCTATGTAATTGCGACAATGGCATATATGGTTGGTAAGAACATAAGAACATAAGATATGCCATACTGGGTCAGACCAAGGTCCAGCAAGCCCAGTATCCTGTTTCCAACAGTGGCCAATCTAGGTCATACATACCTAGCAGTTTCCCCAAAAGACACAGGTTCCGCAATGCTTGTACTGGGTCAAGCATTGATATCCTGGGTCCCTTCTTGATAATGGTTTATGGACCTTTCCTCCAGGAACTTGTCCAAACCTTTTTTAAACCCAGCTACACTAACAGCCTTTACTACATCATCCGGTAACAAATTCCAGAGTTTGATTACACGTTGAGTGAAAAAATATTTTCTTTTATTAGTCTTAAATAGTTTACCCTGTAGCTTCATTGCATGTCCCCTAGTCTTTCTATATTCTGATAACGTAAACAATCGATCTACGTTTACCTGTTCCACTCCATTCATTAATTTATAGACTTCTATCATATCTCCCCTCAGCCGTCTCTTTTCCAGGTTAAAGAGCCCTAACCTTTTTAGCCTTTCTTCATAAGAGTATCCTTCCATCCCATTTACCATTTTGGTGGCTCTTCTCTGAACCTTTTCTAATAACGCTATATCCTTTTTAAGATACGGCGACCAGAATTGCACACAATATTCAAGGTGCGGTCTCATCATGGAATGATAGTGGTCGATAGTACACCCCCACTGCCATCGCCTTCCCCTTTTTACATGGAATTTAAATCCATAGAGATTCTACAGCAAGTTTTGTTTCCTGCAAAACTTTAATCCTTTCTGACTCAATACCCTCTCTAACATAGAGTGCAACCCCTCCACCAATTTGATCAGCTCTATCATTACGATATAGTTTGTACCCAGGTATCACAGTGTCCCACTGGTTGTCCTCCTTCCACCATGTCTCTCATATATTCCAATCATATCTAATCTCTCATTTAGTGCTATATATTCTAACTCTCCCATCTTATTTTTTAGACTTCTAGCATTTGCATACAAGTATTTTAGAGACTGTATTTTATTCATATTAATTTGGCTATTGGTAGACATGGGTAATTTGGGATCTTTAAGCTCTGTCTGCTCCATACTCGAGGGCATTTGGGCTACTTTACTCTTTTTTGGAACCTCTCTGCTTTTGGTAGTATCCTTCAAGGATACATTCTTCCGAACCATGGGCTCTTGGGCGACTGTCGGCTTTCCCCTATTATCTAATTTAAAAGCTGCTCTATCTCCTTTTTAAAGGTTAATGCCAGCAGCTTGGTTCCATCCCGGTTAAGGTGAAGTCCATCCCTTCGGAAGAGCCGCTCCTTTCCCCAGAATGTTCCCCAGTTCCTAACAAATCCAAAACCCTCATCTCTGCACAATTGTCTCATCCATGCATTGAGACTCCGGAGCTCTGCCTGCCTTTTGGGTCCTGCATGTGGAACGGGAAGCATTTCTGAGAACGCTACCCTGGAAGTTCTGAATTTCAACTTCCTACCTAAAAGCCTAAATTTAGCCTCCAGAACCTCCCTACCACATTTTCCTATGTCATTGGTACCGACATGTACCAAGACAGCAGACTCCTCCCCAGCACTATCTAAGACCTTATCTAGGTGGCGCGTGAGGTCCGCTACCTTTGCACCAGGCAGGCATGTTACCAGGCGATCCTCACGTCCACCAGCCACCCAGTTATCTACATGCCTAATGATCGAATCACCAACTATAACGGCTGTCCTAACCCTTCCCTCATGGGCACATGGCCCTGGGGAAACTTCCTCGGTGTGAGACGGTTTTATATCACCTGGAGGACAGGTCCTAGTTACAGGATCACTTCCTGCCACACCAGGGTGATGCTCTCCTGTCACGTGACCTCTCTCCTCCATGGCAACAGGGATGTTGCCAGACTGGAGGTGGGACTTCAGGACTATATCCCTGTAGGTCTCGTCTATGTACCTCTCTGTCTTTCTTATGTTTTCCAAGTCTGCTACTCTAGCCTCTAGAGAACGGACTTGTTCCCTGAGAGCAAAGAGCTCCTTGCACCTATTGCACACGTAAGACCTCTCACCAACTGTGAGAAAATCATACATGTGACACTCAATGCAAAAGACTGGAAAGCCCCCATCTCACTGCTGAACTGCTGTCTGCATCTTAGTTTTAAGTTTTTGTTTAGATCTTTAAGTTCTTTACTTACTAAGGGTTGCTATGGATATTTATACCAATGAAACTGTACCTAATACGTTTAATATACCTTGTTCACCTGAAGCTTAATTAATCTCAGGTCCTTAGTGTATGACTGATTTGGGTAACGAGCTTCACCTGAGAGCACCTCCTGTCTTTTAAGATGTGTAAGTACCTATAAAGCTACGATTATCCCAGGGGTGGGTGGGTGTGGGGAGGGAGGGAGGGAGATAATACTTATTAAAAGAGGGCTGCTACACAGTACCTGTCCTGTGCTGCTGAGGTAAGCTATATTCTTATTTGATTTAAATTATAGCTCTTTGCTGCTGCTAGGCTCTAACTTATTATGAAATTTAAACTACACATCTTCACTGAGAGATATGGGGAGTTGTTTCAGAGGTTTCCCCACATCACGACAGCAGCAGTAACATGTGTGGACTGCCTTTCACATGGACATGACCTCTTAGACATCACATTGCTGTCAGGGGGAGTACCACATTAACATTCCCCAGAGGGGTGGTTTGAACAGTCTGAGGAGGGTTCCTGGGCAGGACCATGGTGTAGATATAGATTGTCCTGGTCACATATCATGCTATGTTTGCATTACGTGCACATCCAGGCCATGGACATGTCTATATCTGACACAGACACCATTTGCACCTGCTCCACTTCCATGGTTCTGCATGTGCCAGCGAAACTAGGGGGACCATGTTTTGTGGGGCTTATGCAGGTGCTATTCAGCCACCCCCTGCCTCGGACACAGGGACTGCTTTTGGATGTCCCCACGCACACCGTATTCTGGGACGTTAGATGTGTCTGAACCTGTACCTGCTGACACCACGCCCCTCGTGTAGAATGTGTATCTCCTAGCCTGCCTGTAACAGACAGCAGTGTGTTAATGCACAGTAGACATTACTACCTATGTGATGAGTGGTGATTGCTGTGGCTGTCATGGGGCCTTCATGCTATGGCATCTGAGGCATACCTATCTGGGTACTGGCATTCTTTAAAGCAGCTACACATGTCCCATCTGGGGTTTGTCGATCTGCCTATGTCCACTATCTGTGGAGCAACCCTGTCTGCCCTCCCACAGCCAGCTTTGTGGCATTTCTCCCCCAGTCAGGGCTCTGTGGGCATGAGGGGGTGGGCCTTGTGCCATCACACCAGGTAGCTGGACCGCAGATATTTCACTACTCTCTCAGCTCTCATGTATCCTGGCCTGGGTAAGGGTGTGCGCCACATGGAATAGTCTGGGGAATGTTGTATCTCCCAGTGGCAGACAACACAGATGTGTGGCTGCCCTATCACACTGCCAACACTATCTGCTGTATATGGAGTATCCTGTGTATAATACTCCAGATGGTACCAGCATAGATTCAAATGTGGCTACCTGTACAGATATATCACTTTCATTACCAGTGTCCCTCAAATTACAATCATTCAAGTATGCAAATGGCACAACTCTACACACACTGCATCATGAATATGCATTAGTGCTGTTTGCACTGTTGGGTGCCCCTACTATGGGGGTCCCCTATCTTTAATGGCCATATGTTTGTACATTTGGCTATAGTGGGCCCTCTCTGTCTTCACCTGCCTCATCACACTGGCATCTGGTGACACTGTGGTCATCCATACGTTCCAGGTACTGACCAGGCTTTCATCTCCTCCTTTCATCTCCACTACTGCTGCCCACACCAGCTTCCCCCATGCACCCCTCATACCACACACACACACACACACACACACACTCTCACTTTCTGCGACAGCAATATGATTCTGCCAGGGGGCTGCCCTGCACCTGTACATATCAGGTATGACATAATATACACACATGGGGTTCCAGGGCTACATATATGATCTCCCATTCGCACCCACAAGTTATTCTTTCCCTGCTCACATCTATACTGTCCCTACATCAGCAGTCCCATCTTTATGTGCATAGGTTTGTTGGGGTCCCATGGATTGTCTCCTTTGGTACATAAAGCGCATAGGTGCATGGCCTGATTGGACACTGTTGCTCCTCTTAATATTGCTGCAGGTGTGTTTAAATATGTTTCTTTACCCTATAACATTCCCTCAGCTCTGCTCCCTGTACCTTATACCTGCATCTTGTATTTGTCCCTGGCTGCAGTGTGGCCACTTCAGAACCCACATGTCACATCCATTCATATGTATTGAATGAACTGCAGGACAGAACTGGATTTTATTTTCTAAGTCAGAACTTTATACCTGGTTTCAGTAAGTCTAACGTGGATGTTTCCAGATTACACCTCATATGCACCTGGCCCTTTCGGGAATAAGCTTACAGTACTACATCTCGGCGGCTTACCACACCCCTGTTCCACCCTCTCTGCCCATGTTCTTAACTTCCCATTCTACCGCCCAAAACATGCATGTCAGCAGTGTTTTGGAATAAGGTGGGGGATGTTTTCACCACTTATGTCTCCCCGCCGCACCTGGACATCCTTTATGCGTGTTCTAGAATGACTCCCTTTCTGAACACACAAGTAAAACACTCGTCCACTCTCTAATTACTTCCCGTCTTGACTATTACAACATCCTTTTTGCTGGTTTCCCTCTTAGCTACCTCTCTCCTCTTCAATCTGTTCAGAAATCTGCTGCATGACTAATCTTTCGCCAGCCTCGATATACTCATATGACCCCTCTTCTCAAATCACTTCACTGGCTTCCTTTCTGTTTCCATATCCAATTCAAGCTTCTTCTTCTGACCTATAAGTGCATTCACTCTCCTTCTCCTCACTATCTTTCCTCTCTTCTCTCTCCCTACTCCCCTCCTCATGAACTCTGCTCGTCTTCTCGCTTACTTCTCTTTTTGCCCTTTTCTTCCACTGCCAACTCCAGACTTCGATCCTTTCATCTTGCTGCTCCTTATGCCTGTAACAGGCTCCGTAAATCTGTGCATCAGGCTTCATCTCTGCCCCTTTTCAAATCCATTCTGAAGGCTCACCTCTTTGAAGCTGCTTTTGGATCCTGACCCTTTATTCCTTATGTCTCCTCACCCTTCGCTTTTCCCCTTATTCTTATGTTTTGTCTTGTCTGTGTTAATTAGATTAAAAGCTCTAACGAAGAGGAACTGTCTTTATATATGTCTGTACAGAGCTGCATATGCCTAGTAGTGCTTTATAAATGTTTAATTGTAGTAGTAATTACAAAAAGCAATAGGAAATTGCCTATTTACACTCCCTTTTGGGTTCATAGTGTTTGGTGAGAGAGCGCAAAAGGGAAAGAAAGAAAATGCTGGTCAGTATTTTGCAAGTTCCAGCTAGAGTTGTGTGCCCCTGAAGATGGAGAGAATTTCCTGATTGAAAATCCTGATGATTCCAGACTGGAAGAGAAGTGGAAAAGTCCCAGTGTCTATAAATGTGTCTTTTTGATTTTATGTCTGTGAAACTAGCAGATTAGTGATTCGGGGCCTAATATTCAGAGTGAGTTATACATTCACTAATGGGTGGTGAAGACAACTTACCCAGCCATGCTTTTGGATCCTGATCCCTTTATTCTCCATTCTGCACTGATGTGCATTTTTATCATTTCTCTTAAGAATTACTGTAGTCCCTTGTTTGTTCTGTCTCTCTTCAATTGATTGTAAAGTCTGTGAGCAGGGACTGTCTTTTATGTGTACGAGCAGCGCTATAGAAAAGATGAGCAGTCAGGCCGTTTACCTTATCAGCCAGATATTATCCTTATAAAAAAGGGTGAGGTTAGAGGTGGGGCAGAGGTGGCTATATTAGGATTTTCAATCAGGAAATTCTCTTCATCTTCATAAGCATATGCTCCCTATCCTTTTCCATGTCCAGTTCAAACTTCTCCTACTGCTCTACAAGCGCATTCATTCTGTGGTTCCTCACTTCCTTTCCTCTCTTATCTCACTCTACACTCCTCCTCAGGAACTCCACTCCTCTGGCAGATCCCTTTTAACTGTGCTCTTCTCTGCCATTGCCAACTCCAGACTTCATTCATTCCACTCTGCTGCTCCATATGCCTGGAACATACTACCTGAGTCAGTACATCAGGCTCCTTCTCTAGCTCTATTTATTTATTTTATTTATTTTATTTAACAGTTCTTTTATACCGCACTCTGTATCATCAGCGCGGTTTACAGTGAACAAAACTACTCACGAACAGCAATAAGCCGGCATGAGTTTACATATAACAGGGAAATTAACCAGGACAAAAAACTTTGGGAAACTTTGTACATTTATGTTATACAACTATATACAGTGATAGTGTTCTATTTACATAATGTGTGACGTGCGACAGAACAATTGCAACCTCATACTGAGGGATTCGATTGTGTTGGGGGAGTCGGTGAGGGGTTATGGTATTGGGAGAAGTGTATAAGGAACAGGTGGTGCTTTAGAGCTTTTCGAAATTGCTTGAGGTCAGTGATTGATCTAAGGGTGGGTGGAAGGATGTTCCAGTGTTTGGGGGCGTAGAGTGCGAATGCTCTGTTAGTAGTTGCGGTTGTGCATTTTGTGGATTCTGTAGGTATGGTTAGTGTATTAGCTGCAACTGATCTCCTAGGTCTAATATTGGAGGTGTGATTGAGGAGTGTTGTGATTGAGGAGGGGGCTATTTTGTTAATGGCTTTGAATGTGATGAGCAGTACTTTATATGTAATCCTGCAGCTTATCAGGAGCCAGTGTAGTTCCCTTAGGATGGGGGTCGTGTGGTCTCTTTTTGATGCTCCATATAAGACCCGGGCAGCGGCATTCATGGCTAATTGTAGTATGTTTATGGTACTTTTTGGGAGGCCGTGGAGTATGATGTTTGCGTAGTCAAAGTGGGGGGTGACTATCGCCTGGAATATTGTTCGGAAGTTGTCAGGGTCGAGCATGTTTTTCAGGTGTCGGAGGGTCCTGATCTTGAAGTAGATGGTTTTTACCATGTGGTTTATGTGTTCTTTGAAGTCCAGTCGATGATCCAATGTTATACCTAGGTATCTTATGGTGGACTTCATTGGCAGTTCTGCGTCCCGTACTTTTAGGGTCACTGGGGTGAAAATCCTTTGTTTTTCGTGATGATTAGTGCCTCGGTTTTTTAAAATTTATTCGCATGTTTTGAGTGAGGAGCCAGTCTGTTATTGCGTTGAAGCACTCTACTAGTACTGTATAATCTGGGAGCGTGACATTGATCGGTGTAAATATCAGCACATCGTCTGCGTAGATTAGACAGGATATACCATAGGAGCGGGTGATTTTGCAGATCAGCTGCATATATATATTAAAGAGCAGCGCCGAGAGGGAGGAGCCTTGGGGTACTCCTTGCTTCAGCTGGAAAGGTTCTGAAGTATTTGATCCAATCTGAACTTGTTGCCATCACTCTTCTAGGTAAGATTTACACCAATCCCATGCTAACCCATGAATTCCCTTCTGATGGAGTCGGGTTAGAAGTTTGTCATGGTCCACTGAATCAAACGCTGCAGAAATGTCAAGGAAGATTAGCGCGAAGCCCTTTTTGATGTTATCAATCCCACATATGAGCGTGTTAGTTAGGGAGGTCAGAAGTGTTTCAACTCCGTGAGCTTCCCTGAATCCATGTTGGCTGGGGTCTAATGGTGATGCGGTATCAGTGTGTTGTTGGATCTGTCTCTGGGTCACCTTTTCAATAATTTTAGATAGTAGTGGGATACTGGAGATCAGCCGGTAGGATTCCTCCTTCTTTGGATCAAGTTGGTTGTTCTTTAGCAGTGGTCTGATGGACGTCTGCTTAAGAGCAGATGGGAATATTCCTGTTGAGAAGGATTGATTTATGATATCTGATATGAAAGGGCTGAGTTCTGAACGCATTGCCCTTATCCAGTGTGCTGGGCATGGGTCGTTTGGAGCTGTGGTGGTATTTATGTTGGTGATAATGTCTTCAATGCTTTTTGCGGAAGGAGATGAGAGCTTGGTGAGTGGGTTCTGGTGCCAAGGAGGCTGGGTAGGTTCTGAGTTGGAGGCTGTTGTTGTTTTGATGGCTTTAGATTGGATATAGTTGGCGTATATTTGGGGATGTATCTGTTCTTGTTGTGGTTGTGATGGTTCTGTGGTTAGAGATTTTACTGGGTTGAAGAGGTCTCATGGCTTGCTTAAAGAGCAGTTGAGGAGCTCAGAATGGAAAACTTTTCTCTTGTCCCAGACTGCTTCTCGATGAGTTTTCAGATGGGTTAAGTATGAGGCTTGGTCTACGGTGTTATGGGATTTACGCCATTTTCTTTCAAGTTTCCTCAGGAGGAGAAGGGACTTCCTAAGTTGTGGAGAGAACCACGGGGCTGACAGCCTTTTATCTGCATGGGTAACTGATGTTGATTGTTTTTCAGTGGAAGGCAGTTTTGAGTACAGGTTAAGGGTGTCATTCCAATTAGCAAACATGTCATTTATGTTGGCTGATGGCTGAGCCAGTTTTGGGAGGACATGTTTCATAATATCTTCCTTGTCAAATGGTTTGAATCATACTGAGTTGGCTGTTGACCGTATATTTGTACGGCTGATGGTCTCTTCTTGTGATGGCATATTGAATGTTATCAGGCTGTGGTCTGACCAGGGGACCGGAGTGATTGAAAGATCAAATTTGCACTTTGTGAGTGTGTCATTGGGTGGAACAAAGATAAGATCGAGAACATTCCCTCGATGGTGGGTTGGATTATTTACAATCTGTTTGTAGTTGAGGTTGGCCATTGCATCAAGGAAGGTGTTAGATAAGGCAGGTTGGACGGATGCAAGACTGAAATCGACCAGTAGCCAGTTTGGTTTGTTTGGGTTTTCGGGATTACAAGCTAAGTCAATTATGATGGATAGATCTTCAGCTGACGAGCTTGGCGCCCTATAAATAAGGTTGATGGTGTTATATTTATTAGATATGGTGATTGTGTCTAGTTGTTGTGTGCTTCTAATTAGGATCATTCAGTATTGGAGATCAGTTTTTGCTATAATGAAGACCCCCCCCCTCCTCTTTTGTTTGCCCTGTTACATGTGTAGATAGAGTAGTTGGGGTGTGTGAGTTGGTTTAATATGACAGTGTCAGTGTCAGAGAGCCAAGTTTCAGTGACCGTTAAAATGTCTAGGTTGAAATTGGATAAGAGATCTGTGATGGCTGGCCACTTCTTGCAGGCAGAGCGAGCGTTAATGAGTGCACACCTAAGTTCATGTTGAACATCTGACTCATTGCATTTTGTGTTGGTTGTGTGCTCTAATGCTATAGGGAGCAAGTGAGACTGTCTCTTGTAGCATGGGTTTTGTGGAGGTTGGTAATGGCTACGGTAGTGTTTTTTGCTTGTACTGTGAAGTAATGGGATCTTGTTATGGTCATGAGTGAGGGCATTAGATTCGTAGATGGCACTAGAAAATAGGTAAAAGCATGCGAAGGCAAGTATGGAAAAGGCCATGATTCTTTGTTGTGTGCAAGTTAGTACTGTAATAACTGCTTTGTTTCTTGAGCTATTAGATAGCTCGGTATTGTGGGATCACAGTGGAGGATAAAGGTGACTTGTTGGCGTAGCGTTGCCTTAGTGTGCTGTGGGAAGACGAAACTTTTAATAGCACAGGTGGAAGTTACTAACTCACGGGTACCACATGAGCAATATTAGCTTGTGGTTACTTTTGCAAATTAAGGTTTTGTTAAGCAGATATATATATATGAATGGATATACTTTGTTTCAATCAACATAGTTAAACAACAACTTTTGAACCAGCAACGTTACTGAGAGGATACAATGTTTCAAATGAGGCATATACTGAACAGGATACTATGTTACAAGTGAGGCATGTATTGATCAGAAACTGGAATCCAACATTTAGCTAGACACTACTTTGTGTTCAAATAATAAGCTGTTAAGCTGAGCTACATATAACAGATCTTTACAGGAAGCTTCTAGTTAACTTATGTTCGGGGCCACAATGAAGTGCAGCCTGTGTGGAAGCTCTTATATGAATTAATTAGAATAGCTAAGTACCGTACAGTGTCCGTTTCATCGGTTGTGCCGGTTTGGGTGCTGGGTTAAGGCTCACCCCATTTCTGCCTTGTAGCTGCTGTGCAAGGGTGTCGTGAGGCTCAGTCAATCATGGATGGATTCTAGCAGTCCACGCCTAAGGGCCACGCCAAAGGGCCCTCTAGCGAGGCCCTCTAGCGAGGCCCTCAGGCGCGGGCCCGCAAGGCGCGGGTGCGCCTGCTGTCGCCCTTCTTTTATAGCGGCCTGAGCTGCCCGATACAGGCTAAAAACCCACCTCTTCAAGGATGCTTTTGGACCCTGATGCTTCTCACTCTTGTTCACTGCTTATGTGTATCTTACCATACTCTAGTCCCCAGTTTTGTGATGTTCTTCATCTAGATTAGATTGTAAACTCTGATGAGCAGGAATTGTGTCTTACAGTTATATGCATAATGCTGTGTATGAATTGTAGAGCGATATAGATGATAAGTAGTAGTATTAGTAATAAAATATCCATTTAGTTGTAATATTCATCTGCTAAGTAAATAAATTATACAGTTAATTTAGACCTACTGAATAGCAGACATAAATTAAATGGCTTGTCACATGTGACGGTCACCACTTAGACATATATGGAGCAGTAGCCTAGTGGTTAAGGCAGCAGCCAACAACCAGCAAAACCAAGGTTTGTATCCCACCACTAACACTCCTTGTGGCCGTGGGCAAACCACTTAACCCTCTATTGCCTTAGGTACAAGCTTAGATTGTGAGCCCTCTGGGGAGAGGGGTATACCTAGGTATCTGAATGTAACTCACCTTGAACTACCACTGGAAAGGTGTGAGCTAGATATAAATAAATATTCAGTGGCACTGGTTTAATCCATAGTGCCAATGAATATATGTATAATGTTAAGCACTAGGATCAATGCCTAACTTTATGTGGTAATCATACCAGCCAAATAGTGACCCCTCTAATTTTAACCACCCAGTAAAAAATAAGGAGTTGATATTCAAATAGTTGTGTGTGGTTTGCAGTTCTTACAAACCACTTAAATCCTGGCAATCCTGATATTCAGTGGCACTATCTTGATATCCCACAGGCCCAGCTAATTCCAGGGTGGTCTGTGGGTGGAGCTGGGGTGGTCCCAGAAACTATCCGATTAGTGGCGATATTCAGCTGCTAACTGATGGCTGAACTGTGTAATGTTAGGATGGGTCCATCGCTGTCCTAACTTTATTCAGCTTTGCTGTCCAGTTAGCAGCTGATCATCATTTCTACCGGATAGGCCCTGGCACTGAATATCCAGGTGCTTTAAAGAAGTAGATTGCTGCCACTGAATATCGACCCCTGTATTTTTATATACATAGCCAAAATCTGCACTGACTCTTTTGGGTGAATGACAAAGAGATTGAAAAGAGAATGAGGCATTGATGACTATGCAAAGACTCCACAAAAGTAGGGCCTTGAAGCAAGTCTCCCCTCGGTCACTCAGGACTTGCACACAAAATAAGAAGTATGGTTTCCACCCTTAACACCCTTGGAATATCCTCCAAAAGACAGTTGTCCAAGGAGTCAACTGCATGCAGATATGCTGTGGTTGTTAAGTGCCACACCATGGGTAATGATTCCTAAGAGGCGCCCCTCACCTCCACCCCCCCCCCCCCATATCCATTGTCATTGTTTGAGAGACTATAACTCCCTTCTTACAAAGTTGGCCAATAATTAATTTGGTTAAAACAAGTACATATTAATTCATATCATAAAACTAAGGAACCTTTAAAAGATACAAGTACCACTTCATCAACAGCATAAGTACTGTATACAGAGACATATCAAGATCTTTTAAAGCATCCTCAAAGGCACTTAAAAAAATATTAAAAGGAATAGGGACAGTGATGACCTCTGCGGTATACCACACTCCTTGTTCCAATAGGAACTAATCTCATTTTTCCATTTAACCCTACAAGTACAATGCTTTAAGAAACTTGCACGTCAATTTAAAACTCCCCCTGTAATAATCAAACTGCTCAGTCTCTCGAACAGCTGATCATACTCTATCGTATCGAATGCCACTGAAATACTTATTAACAGTGCAATGCCTGTTCCCCTCTCTCCAATAATAACCTCACTTTCTAGGACACAGATAACAGCAACATCTCTGTTTTATGAAGGCTGTTAAAACCTGATTTTGTGAAATGTAAAAAATCAGGTACATCAAGAAACCATTGAAGTTGTGAGGCTACTGTACCTCTTCCAACAATCTAGCCAAAAAAGCTGAACTTGCCTCTAGCCTGAATCACTCAGGATTTGAGAAAACATGGGACAAACATAGAGGATCTCAAAGTCTGCAGAGCTTAGTAGTTGGCAAAGATGGGCAGAGTGGACAGGCCATATAGCCTTTATCTGATGTCATTTTTCTGTTTCTAGTACAAATATGCCACCCTTGGTAAGTAGGAAGTCTCAAGATGCATCATTACTGTCAGCATACTTATATTTTGAGAGAAGCTGTATAAAAAAGTGATAACATGCATTCTTTCATATACAACTTGGATTGTAGGATTGTACTGGCATGATGCTACTCCTCCGAAAATCAGTTCAGGCGATGCTCCAGTTGCATTGAATGTGAACCTGAATGTACTATAGGACCTAGTGCACACTGCCAAATATTGTACACATGAAGATAGCAGAAACACCCATGAGAGGGACAGGCAGTTGTCCGCGTTGTCATGGTGGAGCAGCCACGACTTGTCTCTCCACAGAGCCCGCCTGCTGTGCCAAACCCAGTCATAGAGGCTATTGAGGACCTGCTGGTAGAAGTGCTGGTTGACTCTCAAACCCTCAGGCACAAACTCATGATGGACCACTCCCTTCTGGTCAAAGAATGTGATCAGCATGACCTTGATCCTTGATTTGGACATGTGCGCCTTCTTGGGTCTGGGTGACAGTCGAGTCTTCCACTGCAGGCTCTGTCTCTTGCTTTCAGGGTCGTACTGGAAGACCCAAGTCTCGTCTCCTGTGATGACTCAGCCAACGAACTCTGGATCTTCTCCAATCTTCTCTAGCAAGTCTCAACAAACATTGACCCAATGCTCCTTCTGGTCATCTGATAAAAGCCTGGGCACCATCTTGGCGCACACCTTCTGCATCCCCAGCTCCTGCACCAAGATGATCCGCACTGACTCCCTGTTCAGGCTGAGCTCCTCAGCTTTCATCCGCACCATCAATCTGTGATCCCTCCGCACCAGCTGGTTCACTCTGTCAATGTTCTCAGCCGACTTTGTCGTGGAAGGCCGTCCTGATTTGGAGTCATCCTCCACCTCCTCACGGCCAGTCTTGAATCATTTTTGCCACTCGAAGACTTGCGGCCTTGACATTGCATCTTCTCCATAAGCCTTTTGGAGAAGTTGGTGACACTCAATTGGGCCCTTCTCCAACTTAACCAGAAATTTCAAGTTGATTCTTTGCTCCATATATCTGCCACTTCCAGTTGCATCACAAAGCGATGGAGAAGTGTGCTACAAAAAAACCTGAAAAAGAAAAACAGAGTGAGAGAGATTAAAAAATTTTATAACAGAATAGTGGTGAGATGCTGCACAACACAGTTATATAAGCGGTTAGCCACTTGGCATTGAGTCATGGGCGTGGCTGCCACAGTCTCGTTTTTTTGTCACACCTTGTACATCTTTTAGGTTTGTTATTCATGAATTGATATTCTTCTTTTTTATTTCTATGGCCCATTTCAATCTTAGTGATCTGCTTTTATTTGAAATGAAAGCCAGGATCTCATAACTTATGACAGCAAGTTATCTTGTACATAGTTACCCTGTTAACCCTGTATATAATCCCCTGTTTATTATATGTCCAGTGTAGGCTTGCCTGCACTGCACAAATCTGTTACCTGTAAACCGCACTGATTTTTAAAGAGCGCGGTATAGAAGAGACATTAAATAAATAAATAAATAAATGACAACATCATAGACAAATTCCATGCTGCTTATCCCAGGGGTAAGCAGTGGACTTCCCCAATGTGCTTTAATGACCGTTTATAGACTTTTCCTCCAGGAACTTGTCCAAACCTCATTTAAATCCAGCTACACTAACAGCTTTTACGACCTCCTCCAGCAATGAATTCTAGAGTTTGATTATATGTAAATATTTTCCCTGATTAGCCAATTAGTTTTAAAAGTGCTACAATGTAGCTTCATGGCATGCCTCTAGTCTTTCTACTTGAAGGAGTAAACGACCAATCTATGTTTACCCATTCCACTCCACTCATTACTTTATAGACCTCTATAATATCTCCCCTTAGCCTTCTCTTTTACAAGCTGAAGAGCCCTAACCTTTGAAGCCTTTCCTCATAGGGGTATCCTTCCATCCCCTTAATCATTTTGGTCACTCTTCTCGGTACAAAGGTACAAAGAAGAGCAACAAAAATGGTAAAGAGAATGGAAGGATACCCCTATGAGAAGAGACTTAAAAGGTTGGGGCTCTTTAACTTGGAAAAGAGACAGCTGAGGGGGGATATGATAGAAGTCTATAAATTAATGAATGGGGTGGAACAGGTAAATGTAGATCGGTTGTTTACGCTATCAAAAAGTAAAAAGACTAGAGACACACAATGAAGCTGCAATGCAACCCATTTAAGACTAATAAGAGAAAATATTTTATTCTCAATGCGTAATCAAACTCTGGAATTCGTTACCGGAGGATGTAGTTAAAGCTGTTAGTGTAGCTGGCTTTCAAAAAGGTTTGGACAAGTTCCTGGAAGAAAGGTCCATAAATCATTATTAAAGAGTTCCAGGAAATACATTACATTGAATACATTGAAATTACTTGATCAGCCAGTTTATAGGCCCTTATTATATCCAGCATTTCTCCCTACCAAGTTAGAGCCTGGTCTGGGCGGTAGAAATATAGCAACCTCCCTCATAGTACTACCCAGTAGCTGCTCTAGGTAGTCTTCTTGTGCACCAATTGACAATACTCACCTGCTGTCCACCCTTATTTCCCTAACACATTTATCCCATTCTTACAAAGATGGGTCCCCTCATTACCACCATCCTTGGATGCTACATCATCCTTACTAACTGGTTCTCCTGCTCTCTAGCCTTAACCTCATCCATCAAACAAATCCCAATACTGCAGAGCCACGGAAGGAGATGGTCTGGTACATCCCACAGCAACCTACACTGGGATACACGCCCTCGCCACCCTCATCTCCTCCATATTACCCCTCAACATCTCAACAGAAGCAAACAATCTGACAAAACTTACCCTGACAGCCTCAAATGTGCTCTCATCAATGCACGCTCCATCCGTAAGAAATGGCCAGCTGTCACTGACTTAATTTCCACTCATGACCTTGACCTACTCTTGGTCACAGAGACTTGGTTATCCGAGGAAGACAACGTCATAATCAACCAGCTCCTCCCACCAAGATTTACAGTACATACCAGTCACAGGCAAGATAAAAGAGGTGGTGGTGTCCTCATCCTCTCTAGATCAGACCTCCAGTTCCAGACGAAGCACTCCACCAGCACAAGTCACATGGAAACCATTACCATCTCCAATAGACGCTGCTCCATCAGCTTGCTCTACAGAGCTCCCTCCACGTCACCGGATGAGCTCGCCTCTATCATCGAGCTCGCCTCCAACTCCCATAGCCCACATTCCCCAATGTGGATCCTAGGTGACTTCAACCTAGCAACTTTACAAGATAATCAAGCGGTCCCATTCCTAGAAGCCCTTGAAAACCTCGGCTTCACGCAACTAGTGAAAGCCCCCACGCACACTAAGGGCAACACCCTAGATCTGATATTCGCCCCACAGTCATCCCTTAATACATCTCTTGATCCTATTACATCCATTACCCCTGTTCCCTGGTCCGATCACAAATTGATCATCCTTCAGATTCCTTCTAGCAAAACCTTCTCCAAAATCTTCAAGACGCCAGCTAACGCAGCAAGACCATCCACTAGATCTTTTAAGCCATTTAACAAAGAGCTCATCATCGAGGAAACTCAGCAACTCATAAATACCACTATTACAGATCTTGAGGACCTAATCTCTCTCTGGAACAATAGTCTCAGTGCTATTGCCGTGCGTCCCCCAGCAAAAAAGTATTCAAGGAAAAGAGTGAATGCCCCCTGGTACACTGCGGACCTTAGAGATTCCCTCATCCTATTACGTAAACTTGAAAAACGCTGGCGCCGCTCTCATGCTATGGTGGACCTGACAGCATTCAATAACCACTTAGCTGCTCACCGTAAGGCAATTTCTGAGGCAATGAAACGACATCACTCGGACACCTTGATGAGATCACTCAATAAGCCACACGACCTTTTTGACCTAGTTAAGTCCCTATCTAAGGAACCATCCTCCGGGCCGCAAGTTGAAATACACCCTCAAGATTTTGCAGCACACTTACAATCTAAGATGTGCCTTATTAACAGAACCACTATAACAACTACCACCCTTGGGCGGGTCACCCCTGGAGCTCTTTCTACATTCTCTATTCCTTCTAAGAAAGGAATCGAAGACACCATTACTGCACTCAACATCACCACATCTCAGTCTGATCCATGCCCTGCCTTCTGGATCAAGGAGCTCCGCAGCCACTTCAGCCCAGTTATTGCCTCCATAATGAACCTCTCCTTTTCAACAGGATCTTTCCCATCAGCCCTTAAACACACTTCAATTAGACCCCTGTTGAAAAACTGCAAACTCGACCCCCTAAAGGTCGAGTCCTATAGGCCTATCTCTAGCATACCTCTACTTGCTAAGATCATCGAAAAGGAGGTCCAACGACAGTTACAGGACCATATTGACACCACTGCTCCGCTTGACCCCTGCCAACATGGCTTCAGGGAATATCACGGAGTCGAAACTCTCCTCACCATACTCCTCAGCAAGATAATCACTGGCATAGACAACATCCGCCAAGGATTTGCCCTCATCTTTCTGGACATCGCAGCAGCGTTTGATTCAGTGAATCATGATCTCCTCTTAATGAGGCTAACTGAGAAGGGCATCACTGGAACAGCGCTTGAATGGTGCAGGTCCTACTTATCCGGAAGATGGCAGCACGTCCGCTCAGGAGGCAGAACCTCAGAACCCTTCCGCCTAGATCAGGGAGTCCCTCAAGGTTCTTCACTCTCTGCCCTTCTATTCAACGTCTACATGCAACCAATCTGTAAGATCATACGTTCATTTAATGTCGACTGTATGCTGTATGCTGATGATGTTCTACTTTACACTCCCATCTCCACTGATCGCTTGGATCTCTCCCCCCTAATAAACTGCTTCAACGCAGTTTCTGAGTGGTTGCTCTCTCAAAACCTTCGTATTCAACATAAGAAAACTGAAGTTCTCTTTATCACAAGGAACCCCAACTTCACCCCACCACAATCTATCAGAACTAAGGAAGCGGAACTGCAATCCAAACCCTCAATACGCTACCTAGGTGTCACTCTGGATCAACGCCTGGATATGAAGTCCCACATAGGAAACACAGTCAGAACAATATATTACAAGATCCGTTCCCTGAGACACCTACGCTCCATGCTAGAACCAAAAGATTTCAGGACCATATACCAGGCACTGATAATACCACACTTCGATTACGCCAATGTCATTCTCCAAGGTCTTCCTCAATCCACTTTAAACCCATTACAGCTGGCTATGAATGCCGCAGCAAGGATACTCCAGGGGGCTGCCAGGACTGACCATGTTACTCCTTTGCTGATTCAATTACATTGGCTACCCGTTCAGGCCAGAATTATCTTCAAAACGCTACTTCTCACGTTCAAAGCCCTCAATAAGCTCTCTGCTCCTTCCTTATCTGACCTTATCCATACCACTTCACCAAACAGAGCAAGAAGATCATCAGCCATCAACTCCTTAAAACTCCCAAAGGCCCTTACAAGCTGCTCTTCTTCCACAGCCAATAGAGCCTTTACCCTCTGTGCCCCTAGGTGCTGGAATACACTACCTCCTGGCATACGGGCCATTGACAGCTTAACACAATTCAGGAAAGCCCTCAAATTCCACCTCTTTAACAAACATCTTATTGAGCCATTTACACCCATCGACTTCAGTGATTCCTCCCAGCTATTCAGTTCCATGGTATCTCAATAACAGAAATAGGACGAATCGCTTTGTTTATTGAACATATTATTAGCACCTGTTCCTAATAACTTGTAGCCATGCTGTAGTATTATATCTGTAAATAGACTGTAAATAGTTTCCCCTGTTATCCAAGTTCCTTCCCTTGTTATCTGTAAACTCATGCATGTTATTGTACTGAGACTTTTTGTTCTATGTGAACCGCGCTGATGCCGAATAGTGCGGTATATAAGAGAATGTAAATAAATAAATAAATAAATCCACTGCTTGCCCTGGGACAAGCATTGTGGAACCTGTGTGTCTCTTTGGGAACCTGCCAGTACTTGTGGCCTGAATTGGCCACTGTTAGAAACAGGATACTGGGTGGTGGATGCTTGGAATGCCCTCCCGATGAAAGTGGTGGGGGCAAACACAGTGACGAAGTTCAAAGTGGCATGGGACAGACACAGTGGGTCCCTTTACAGCAACCGGTTAAAATCAAAATAAACTGAACCATCTAATTTCTCAACAAATAGGGGTGTCCTACACGGAGCGGCGGGTTCATCCCTAAACAAAGACATGGGGAGGGGTGGCCTGCACAGAGTGTCAGGTGCACCTACTCCTGCCATCTTACTGGGCAGACTAGATGAATTATACTGGTCTTTATCTGCCGTCTTTTACTATGTTACTATGTAATGGACCTTGGTCTGACCCATTAAGGCATTTCTTATGTTCTTATGTACTTTTTCTAATTTTGCTTTCCTTTTAAGATATTGCATCCAGAATTGAACAAAATATTTAAGGTGTGGTCGCATCATAGAATGATAGAAAGGCATTGTAATATCCTTGGTTTTGTTCTCCATTCCTTTACATATAATTCCTAGCATTCTACTTGCTTTCTTGGCTGCCAGTGCAAACTTGGACTATTTAATTGAAATGTCAGATTCCAACCTCCAGGCTCCCCGCACGTACAGCCGCATTGTGCGGAGAAGCCTGGATGAGGGCGGGAGGGGGAGGGCAGGAGGAGGAGCATGGGCGGGACAGAGGTGGGACCCTGACCTGGACATATAGGGCCGATTGCAGTTGCGGCCCTGTACATCCAGGGAAGCAGAGATGGCTGGGGAACTTATTCTACCTTGGAAATGAAATAGGTCCCCACGTTCAGGGCAATCGGATCCATCAGGCCCCACACAGTAGGTGAGAAGAGGCAGGGAGTTCTCCACAGCATGATACCAGCCTCAGCAGGCCTGTTCAGAGGTCAGTTGGTGGGGAAATCATCTTTTAAAATACTTGTGGGGGATCGGGGCTTCTGTATGGCACTTGGGTGCCATGGGGACGGAATGCCACGGCACCGTCCACCATGCAGAAGCATTGGGGGGGTTGGATGGGGAACACACAGGACATGCAGCAGCTCGGAATCGAGGCACGTCCAGCCCATCCAGGCCCTCTGCATCCAATTCTGATCCTACTGGAATGTCTAGCTTCTGTGGGTTCAGAATCGGTACCAATCCAGCCTGTCCAGTCTTTGGATGTCCAGATGGGCCCCGTTCATAATTGGCCTCATGACATCCAACTGCAATCTGGGATGTCCAAGCCAGAATGTCTGAAAGAAAGCAGGCATGAACAAGTTCAGGCGCGGTTTCACAAATGTAGATGTGCTCAGTATGGACATCTGCAGGAGCATCTGCATAGATGTCCTCAGAATAGAATTCTGGACAGTGAGCCTCTAGGAATAGCCTAATGCAGGGGTTTTCAACCCAGTCTTCGGGGAACCCTAGGCCAGTCAAGTTTTCAGGATTCCCAGAATGAATATGCATGAGAAAGATTTGCATGTTCTGCCTTCATTGTATGCAAATCTATCTTATGCATATTCATTGTGGGAATCCTGAAAACCTGACTGGTCTAGGTTTCCCCGAGGACTGGGTTGAGAACCTATGTCCTAATGGTTAGCATAGTGGGTTAAGACAAAATAAAGCCAGAGTTCAAATCCTGCTGTTGCTATCATTTGTGATTAAATCCAAATGAGAACGATTGCTCCACGTACTAACTCTTCTAAAAAAATACTTATATGATTGGGGAACAGGTCTCAGACTAAATCGGGGAAGGATTGTGTGAGGTGGCTTTCCTCTTAGAACCTTACCCCTATATTGCATCAAGGACCTGGGTAAGGTGCTAAGAGGAAAGCCACCTCACACAATCCTTCCCCGATTTAGTCTGAGACCTGTTCCCCAATCATATAAGTATTCTTTTAGAAGAGTTAGTACGTGGAGCAATCGTTCTCATTTGGATTTGGTCTTTAAATTGCTCCCATAAAACCCGATTGGTGATAAGTTATCATTTGTGATTATTTTATTTATTTATTTATTAACATTTCTTATATACCGCACTATTTGCCATCAGCGCGGTTTACACAGAACATAAACATCTGACAATATACATATGTCTGGTCATTACATTTAACAAGAAATGGAACTTGGAGAACCGGGTAAACTATATACATATGAAGTTGAATGAGAACGGATACTGTTTGGTGTTTTACATTGTTGGGGATGCCTGAATTTTGGAATGGTTGACGCTCCGTCCCCTTACAAGGTGAATGATCCCACAGAAATAGCACTGATCAGGGTGGGCATGTCGGAACGGGCAACTGGACAGATGCCGGAAAAGGGGACGCAGAGGGCTGCAGGCGGCACATGCTGTGTTGCAGCTGGGCCACAGTGCGGACTAGACAGATGCCTAGGTGGCCCATAGGAATGCAACATACTAGGAATGGTGCAGTACCATCTAATCTAAAACCTCTAGATGTTTTACGGCCCAAATTAGCACTTTCCTGTTGCTTATTTGTGCCTGGAGCAACTCCAGACATCCAGGATGTTTCTGAGATCAGGTGATGACATCCAGGCTCTTGGGAAAGCTCTGGCCATGCCTCCACCCTGACCCAATTCATACTTGGACATCCTCACACTGGGGACATCCAGATCCTGATTCTAAAATGCCTAAGGAGATGTCTTCATGCTTTTGATGTCTCTATGCAATTTTCAAAATGCCCTCTGACCTTCAGAAGCTCTTTCAGGAAGGTCACACATACCATGACCACATTATCCCTCCTTTGGATTTTCTCTTGGGGCAGTTTCTCCAAATGTGTCAGTTTTGCACATATCATGATGGTCATGAACCTCTCTTCTAAGCCAGGGCTCCACTTCTATCTGGCTCCATTCATGACTTCACAGACCTTCCATATCATTGTTTTCTCCTTAGTGCTTCACCCCTAGCCACCCATTTCTGTTTATATCTAGTTCTATCTCTGGGACCAGCAAAGGATGGGGGCATCTTAGGTGTTTCTACAACCCTTCTCACTTCTAGAGCTCCTCTGGAGTCCATCCTTTCCAATCCATAATGCATACATTTTTCTCTACATCTTTATTTCTATGCTTTTGACTCTTATCCCTGGAGCCTCATTTATTGCTATAGGTATCACAGATTATCTGCATATTCTGTTTGTTCTTTCTGTGAGGTACATAAATTCCATCGCAGTGAGATCTTCTAGACAAAAATACCTAGCCAACATGAGATCAGGAAAAATGTTTGTGGTCCATCACTGCCCAACCACAAACCTTTAGCATTTCAAAGAATGAACACAGCTGTCCACAAAATACTCTGTCATTGTCCCAAAACTGCAAATATGAACACTTGCAAATGACTTGAAACTTCCACTTAACTATCTGCCAAGCCAGTCTGCTCAAAGCCAAAGGAAAATATATTTCATGAAGGCGATTTGATGCTGCAAACTGAAATTTAGTTTCCAAACATCTTTCCTATCCCGTGATGCAGGCACTATAGATGTAAACATTATCGATATTCTTGTTTAGAAGTTGAACATTAAAGAAATTTATATCTCTAACAATTTAAATCAACAAAGGCATGAGCTAAATACTATTAATAATATTTTAAAAAACAATGCCACTGACTTGTAACAGGGCTTTTTTTTTTTTGAGGGTGGTACCTAGTACCAGCACTTTCTTCATGGCCTGCTAAAATTGATCCATGATCCCTTCACAGGGGCAGCAGAACACCTATGGGGTTTTTTTTTGGGGGGGGGGGAGCCAAAACTCTGCTCCAACTTCATTCATTACTTTATAGACCTCTATCATATCTCCCTTCAGCCATCTCTTTTCCAAGTTGAAGAGCCCTAACCTTTTAAGGCTTCCCTCATAGGGATATCCTTCCATCCATTTTACCATTTTGGTGACTCTTTTCTGTATCTTTTCTAATTCTGCTTAAAAAGGATATAGCAAAATTAGAAAAGGTACAAAGAAGAGGCACCACAATGGTAAAGGGGATGGAAGGATACCCTTATAAGGAAAAGCTTAAAAGGTTAGGGCTCTTCAACTTGGAAAAGAGACGGCTGAGAGGAGATATGATAGAGGTCTATAAATTAATGAATGGAGTAGAATGGGTAAACATAAATCAGTTGTTTACTCCATCAAAAAGTAGAAAGACTAGAGAACATGCAACAAAGCTACAATGTAAGCCACTTAAGACTAATAAAAAATATTTTTTCACTCAATGCTTAATCAAACTCTGGATGTAGTAAAAGCTGTTAGTGTAGCTGGCTCTAAAAAAGATTAGGACAAGTTCCAGGAGAAAAGGTCCATAAATATTATTAAAGATGAACCAGTATGGCATTTCTTATGTTATGTTAATTCTGTCTTAACTTCACTCCTAGCCCCCTGCCAGCAGACAACTTGCATCAAGGCCATGATTTTGCCCTTCCCCTCCTGTTCTGCCAAAGGAGATCTGATCTTCCTATGGGTAGACAGGAATCTTTGTCTTAAAAGTAACTGCATTCTTCTCTTCTGCCCATGGGAGATGGAATATCCGCAAGTAGACAGCTTGCTTGTGGACCGCAATTTTGGTAGGGCAGAGAGCCCAAATGGCCCACCTCATTCTGATGCCTATGGCACTGGTATGAGTACCAGCAATTTTTGCTAGGAAAATGCACTGAGTATTGATAGGTGTGACTTAGGGGTATGTTTACTAAACCTTCTTAATGTGTGCTCTGTGATGTTAACGTGCGTTAAGGTACCTTAACACACGTTAATGGTGCTTTATCAGGCGCTCAGGTACCTTAACGCGCGTTAACACGCGCAGCGGCGCAAATGAGCGCTGAAGGCAGGGAAAGGCTCCCGGAGGGCGGAGGAAGGCTCCCCAGGGGCGGAGAGTGGGAGGGGAGAGGCTCCCCGCACACTAACGATGTGAAATCCGAGGCTCAAAACTAACGCCAGTGAAACCCTGGCATTAGAGCTGATTTAAAGGGCAGAGAAACCATTTCTGTCAGCAATGTACAGCAAAACCAGGGAAACCGACAAAAAGTGATAAGTGTGATACATGTGCAAGGAACAAAAGTGCAAAGAAACATTGAAAATGACCCCAACAAAATATAAAAAAAACATAACCAAGCTGGGCAATAGTGATATTAATGGGAAACATCAAAAAGCACTCCTGAGAAAGCTCCAAAAAAAAGATATGAATTTTGGAAGGGTCTACGCTCTGTCCCCATACAAGGTGAATGATCCCACAGTGCAATTGCGCTCATCAGGGTTTCCCTCTCCATTGGACAGGTTTCCTATGGGGTGCACATGTTCCACAACAGCAGGGCGGGCATGTCGGAATGGGCAACTGGACAGATGCTGGGAAAGGGGACACAGAGGGCTGCAGATGGCATATGCTGTACTGCAGCTGGGCCACAGTGCGGACTAGGGTGATGCCTAGGTGGCCCATAGGAATGCTGAAACAGTAGAGCAGCCAGACAGCAACTGATGAGGGCCCAGCATGGGCACGAGTGTGCTTCCCACAGTGTCAAAGGGGATAGTACCCAGTAGGAACCCCCAAGGGCACAGAACAGTGGCAGGTGGTGCTGGGGGGAAGCGTGGACACCTATGCAGACACCTCTACCCCAGAACCCGCACCATAGGCAGCCGCCTACCCGCACACTGGATGGCCTGAGACTGCGCTCCACCAGCACCACCAGCAGAAGGGCATGTCAGCAGGGTGGCAGAGGGGCACTGGTGGTGGAGGGGGCAGTGGCAGCTGCCCAGAGCAGACCGTGGCCTAGCCCTGTGTAGGTGGGTGCCATGCACTGCAACAGACAGGCCCCATCTGATGAACAGTCATGGTATCCCCAGGAAATGTACTATCTCTGTGGCAACATGGTGGTGCAGTGCACACAGCCAGTGTGGTCAGGAGCAGATGGTCACAGGTTCAAGTCCCAGCTGTGGTTCCTGCCAACCCAGCCCCCTTTTTTTACACACTGCTAATACAGACAGAACCTTTATTGCAGATGACATAAACATGCCCAAAACACCTACATTGTACCCTACAGAGCACAGACACCATAAACAGGCACATTACCTAGAGCAGAGTCTCCCAAATGCAGTCCTGGAGGGACAAACACCCTTCAGGTTCCATGCTGTCTCTAATAAAGATGCCTGTGCTGCATATCTATGCACTGCCCCCATGGTATGCAGATGTATCTCATGCATATTCATGAGGGACAGCATGAAAACCCGAACAGTGTTTGGCACACCAGGACTGAAGTTGGGAATCTCTGCCGTAAAGCAGCAGCCAACAGGGGCAGACACACCCACACCCACAGGCTCCATTAGCCAATGCCTCCTGGAGAGGCAGGACATTGGGCCTTGCGTGCATCCCCCAATACTAGCACTTGCATACCATAGCAATGCCACCCTAAACCTGGGAATACAGTACACAGCTATCAAAAGGTAGCTATGATTACTGGCAGATAGCAATTCCTACGTTAAGCACGGTTTGCTGATTGAGCTCCATCATAACAACCTTTCTGATGTCTGTGGAGTGTGCTTCAGGTCTGGTGTCTGACAGTGTTTACCACCCTGGGGAGTGACCCCAACAGTATTGCGTACCATATCCATGCCTGCACTGTGCCCAGGACTGGTGTGGTGGCCAGGGCTGCCAAACACCTCTATAGTAGCACAATGCTGGCATAGGTGTGGGAGTGTGTGTCTGTCTATCCAGTGTGTGGTGGCTGCAAACACCCTCCACAGTCCACACTGCCAGCACTGTTGCCATTATTGGCCTGCCAATGTGCATAATGAGGAGCAAGGTACCATGGGTATAGCCCGGACAGGGTGGCCTGGCCAGGATGCATCTGCACAGGGCATAGGGCAATGGCTGGGACATTGTAGTGCCCGGCCACCACCTGCACAGACAGGGTGGCCACAGCATGTTCTGCTGGGAGATCACTCTCACCCTGACTGAGCAGTGACCACGGCATAGCTAGGTTCCCCGATAGTGCTGTGTAGTATTTTTTTCATGTGATATTTCTGGGTTCCCTTTTGGGGCCCAGTCACTGATTTATCTGCTTGGTGTGTATGCTGACATCCCATTTCTGGGTGCATGCATTTCCACCAGGAACACGCACTATGGACTAGCTAGCAGACTGTCTGCAGCTGGTATGGGTCTTGCTGGAATACCTTGCAGAGTGCTGAGGCTGAAGGCTTGCTGCAGGAGAATATCAGATAATGGTGGGGTGCAGCTTAGCATATCCAGGCCTAATGTCTGTCTGCTATTGCTTTATGGATGTGTACAGAGCTGCATTGACTGCCCTGTAGGGTGTCTGTTCCCCAGCAGGACTGGGGTTGATGGTCCTTCTCTACTGCCACCATTGCAGGGAGGTAGAATGTGGATCTGTTGGTGGGAGATCCTATTTATCACCCTCAGCCCCAGGAGGAGGGGGGGTGGTGGTGGTACATAATCCTCCTATGGGTCCATAAGGACTAAACTTTGACTGAAAAATACAGATGTAGTCAAGGTGTGTCTGCAGACACTACCTATCTCATACATTAGCACTGTTGGGGACCTGGTGCTGGGTGCCCCACCTCACCCTCAGGGTGAGTACAGTACCTGCACAATGTGACGGTGTGTAGCTACTCTGTGCCAGTACCACACACGGTCAGTTCCCCCTACCAGGCCAAGGTGCTGTAGGGGTGCATACCCCATCTTGTGATCATCTGTAGACTGCTGATTTGCATGTGCAGTGCATCATGGGTATGGGTGGGTTAACCCTATCCTGGTGACCACAGCAGACTGTTTGTGTGGTGACGTGCAGTCCTTCTGCAGCCAGCCAGGGGTTTGTTAGCAGCTATGGAGCTGTAGCCCACTGGTTACTTCACTGTTTGTGGAGCCAGAGGTCAGTGGTTCAAACCCACAGTGGGGCTATTTGATAGGGCTGTCTGAAGCATTGTCT
Source organism: Ichthyophis bannanicus (assembly GCA_033557465.1). Taxonomy (NCBI): domain Eukaryota; kingdom Metazoa; phylum Chordata; class Amphibia; order Gymnophiona; family Ichthyophiidae; genus Ichthyophis; species Ichthyophis bannanicus. The sequence continues at coordinate 1,237,461,011 of CM066033.1, read as the reverse complement.
ATTTTTAATGTACATTAGTGCTGCCAGCGAAACACCCTCAGGGTACTGTAACCATAAGGTGCCTCAGGAGGCGCCCTATACGGCGCCTTATAGGGCACCCTATAAAGCGCCTTCTGAGGCACCTTATGGTTACAGTCCATATAAGGTGTCCTATGGAGCGCCTTATAGGGTGCCCTATAGGGGACATTATAGGGTGCCGTGGCAGACAGTGCTCTTTATAATGTGCCCTATGGAGTGCCTTATAGGGTGCCTTATGCGGCACCTTAGGTTACGGCACGTGAGGGTGTGTTTGCTGGCAGCAATAATTAAAATACAAATAAAATGCCTCAGGAAACAATACTTACATGTCAAAGCTGATGCCTCAGCCAGCCTTATGCATTAGGCACACTGAGGGATTAAACTCATGACCCCTGTATCATCAGTCAGTGTATTAACCATTGTGCTACACTTCTGTTTCTATGTTTGGATGTCTGTGCGCCTACTTAAGATTACACGTGGTAACGCACTTAGCGGCGCTTTGCCCGATAATGTGCGCAGCAGCGCACGTTATCACACGCTTATCCCATTTTGCTACTTTAGACTGAAACGCCCACTCCTTATATGGCATCCTGCACACTAACGCCAGGTGCACATTAAGAAGGTTTAGTAAGCATACCCCTTAGATTGCCCAGTGTCACATTGTGCAGCGTGGCAGAGAAAGAAGGAAAGAATTTGTGATTAAGTAAGTATACCAGTGAGACAATTCTGTCAGGCAATGCCTCTAATGATTTGCTCTTTAGTTAGTGGTTAACAAATCAAATAGTTCTTCTTTATTATTTTGTGTTACACAGTACATGCAAACTGAATGATTGTGTAAGGGAGAACTTTTTTTCTTGGTGATTTTGTTAAAATTGCTAAAAAATATTTATTTATTTGATCAAGGCCGCAGGGCCGGGTCCCGAAGCCGCAAGTAACCGGGTTCCCGGGGCCTGGTCCTCAGCCTCGTGCTCGTAGCGTGGGGGAGGGAATGAGGGCGCACGGCATTTTTTTAAATCGCCCCACGTCAGATGTGCGGGGCGATTTCATTGGCTGTGGTGGGTGGGCAGGGCAAGCAGAGCCTTAGGGAGACCGCGGTGAGCGGCTTTCCTTTGGGCTTTCGGCGGAGGCGGCAAGTGGCAGCTGAAGAGCGGAGTCTGCAGTGTCGGGCGATCCCATTTTGAGTGGCAGCGGTTGGGAAGCCAGCAGTGATGAGTGTGGGGCCTCGACAGAATCGGCAAGTGGCAGCTGAGCAGCGGAGTTGCGGGCATTGGGTGATCCAGTTTTGAGCAGCAGCGGTGGGGGAGCTAGCAGCGATGAGTGCGGGGATGGGTAAGGGCAAAATCCAGCGGTGGTCACAAGGGGTGTGGGGCACAGCTTTATATATAAAAAAAAAATAAAGAGCCCGGCGCGGTTGGCTAAGGCAGCAGGTGTGTGGTAGCTGCTGAGGGCTGCATTGGGGGTTGGCAATTCTGTGGGGAGAGCATCGGGGGTTGTCCTAATTCTGTGGGGAGAGCAGCCGGTTTGTGGTGTGGGGGGGAGTGCTGGTGTGCTGCGGGGTTTCATTGAGCAAGGGGGTGGATTGTGGGGGGGCGGTTTAAAGTTCTTAAAAAAAAAGGAAAATAGAATAAGATATAGAACGGGGGCAGCAAATTCTGTGGAGTTATAGATTGGGCCTAGGGGTTGTGTAGGGGGTTAGGCAATTTAGGTTTGGTGGTGGGTGGTCTGGGTGTGGCCATGGTGCATTCGCAGAAGGGTAAAGGGGTGTGGGGACACAGGGGGGGTTCAAGGTCACGGTCTGGTGGGAAAGCAGGTAGGTTAAGGGGCATCGGGTCACCTGGTCGTTCCCGGGCAGCGGGGCCTGTGGTTGGCTCGCGTGGCAGAGGGAGGGAGGTCACGGGGGTTAAGGATTAGGGGGGTGGCTAGAGCTTCCTCAGTGGAGCCCCCGCGAGCAGAGCAGGTGGGCCACGGGCATAGGGGGGAGTTTGAGGCAGGTGGGGCCGTGCCTGATGCGGCAGGTGCTGTTAGGCAGGCGTCAGAGGTTGGAGTGTCGGGATATGTCAGGGGCAGGATGGGGGATTCTTGTGAAACCCCAGCAGGCCTTGGTAATGATATGGTGGGATTTGATACCGCTGGGGTCCTATTCCCAACATATTATCCGGGTGGATATATCCCATGGCATCCTGGGGTGCAGTTTAGGCAGCCATCATCCACTGTCCTGGGGCAATGGTCGTCTGGGTGGGGTCAGCAAGGTGGAGTTGTGCCGTGGAGTTATGGTTGGGGAGACGGGTCTGGATCAGGGTTTAGTGGTGTTGGGCCATCACCTGTGGTGGGGGGGGCTGGGTGGGTGGACGGGGGTTTGGGCTCTTCAGCATGGAGGTGGGGAGGTGGGGGGGAACGGAGGGCTAACAGGTCTGGGGCTGCTGCTGCTGGTGTTTGTACTTCTCTCCCTATGCAGGTCCCGGCGGGTAAGGGGGCAAGGGCCAGTATATCCAACCTTGATCGGGCCGGAGGAGCGTCTGAGATGTTACAAATGCTGGGGCAGTCCAGTGCTGTTGTGGAAACGCAGGCCACATGTGAGCAAGCTGCTGGCACTTCAGCGGATGGTGAGTATGCAGGGGAAAGGGGTAGCTTAGGTGGGGTGGCTCCTTTGGCTGGGGCTGAGATTGCGACTGGCCTCAAGACCAAGTTGAAACATAGGCATGGGCGTCATTGTCATCGTGCTTCGTCTTCATCGTCATCATCGACATCTTCGGGGAGTTCCTCAGTGGGATCGGCGTTGGTGACCGTTGATAAGGGAGATTGCGCGGCCCCCTCCGTAGTTCGTTGTGCTGAGCTCTGGGAAGGTGTTCCGCGGAAGATGAGGCGCCAGATTAGGAGGCGTCGATATATTGATATATTTCACCTTTTAGATGGGAGGAAATGGTCTGGTGAGAGCAGAAAGAGGATGAGAAGGCAGGTAGGGTGCGGAAGGTCTCCCGCAATACCCTGAATTGGACATGGGCCTTTTTAAGGTTGGCAAGTGTGTGGGGGCATTTTGACTCTGGCCAATATGGTGTTTTGTTAGCATATGCTGATGCTATATTGGCAGCGTCTCAGGTTCACGAGGGGTGGGCATGGCTAAACTATGATGAGGAGTTCCATGACATAATGGAGGAAAATACGCAGTTATCATGGGGGATGAAGGACATTAACTTGTGGCTTATCCAAATGTCCGCCAAGAAGGTGACTGGGGGCAGGGGGGTGGTATATGTAGAGCGGCTTCCCAAGTAGCAGCGATGGGCCCTAAGTCCTTTCGTGCACCAGGGGGTATTACCGTGCTGTCGAAAGGAGGGCCAGCAGAGGGGGACCTTTGTTGGCGTTTCAACAAATCATCCTGTCCCTTCCCGGACTGTAAGTTCCAACATGCCTGTTCGCTTTGTGGGGGTGGACACCCAGCCATGAAGTGTAGTCAGAAAGGGGTGGCGGGGGCTCTGGCTGGGGGTAAGTGAGGAGGGGAGTTCGACCTTGGTGCCTATGCCTATCAAGGTTGAGGTGCTCCGCCCATGGTTGTTGCATTTTGGGGGACTCGGCAGGCTAAGGCCTGGAGGGTGTTATTGTTGGCTTTCTTGCAAGGTTTCCAGATACCTTTTTTCGGCGAGGTCAGTAATGTGGTGGCCAAAAATTCCAGCTCAGTGCAGATGTTGGGCGATGTGGTCCATAGGAAGATCGCAGTGGAGTGTGCTTTGGGCACAATAGCTAGTCCATTTAGCGAGCCGCCATTTTCGCCTTTCATTGTTTCGCCTTTGGGAGTGGTTCCTAAGAAAGAGCCGAGGCGTTTTAGATTAATGCATAATTTGTCATTCCCACCAGGGAAGTCAGTTAATGACCATATCCCCATGAACTGTGGACGGTACGTTACGCATCGTTAGATTCTGCAGTTGAGATGGTGCGCCAGTGTGGTGAGGGCGCGCTGATGGCGAAGGTGAATATTGAATCTGCTTTCCGGCTATTGCCGGTCCATCCATCGGCATTCCCGTTGGTGGGTATGCAGTTTGATTCTCAGTTTTATTTTGATAAATGTTTGCCAATGGGTTGTGCTATTTCGTGTGCTTACTTTGAGGTCTTTAGTTCTTTTTTGCATTGGGTTTTGGGAGAGCGGACGGGGTGTTCATCCATTGTCCATTACTTGGATGATTTTTTTTGTTTGTGGGTCCTGAACAAGTTGAGACTTGTGCTACCCTGCTGGCAGCCTTTCAAGGGATGGCCAGGGACTTTGGCATCCTGTTGGCAGAGGAGAAGACGGTGAGGCCAGTGACATGCCTCTCTTTTTTGGGAGTTGAGATAGACTCGGTGGCGATGTTAGTGCACTTACCAGTGGAAAAGGTTGAATACCTCAGAGGTTTGGTTGTGACTGTGGGGTCTTTTTCTAAGGTCACGCTTAAGGATCTGCAGTCGTTGGTGGGCCATCTTAATTTTGCCTGTCGGGTTATCCCAATGAGGTGCCCATTTGCACAGAGACTGTCGTTGGCAATGGTGGGAGTGCAGCTTCCTTATCATCGTATCTGTGTATCTGTTGGGATGCGTGAGGATTTGCGGGTCTGGGATTCGTTCTTATTGGATTTCAATGTTTGCGCAGTTGTGCAGTTGCCTGAAGTGTCGAATGCAGATTTGCAGCTGTTTTCTGATGCGGCGGGTAGTTTCGGATTCGGCATATATTGCCAGGGGTCGTGGTGTGCGGAGGCATGGCCGTCCGAGTGGAAAGTTCCCGGGTTGATGCGTAATATTGCTTTTTTGGAACTGTTTCCCATTGTCATGGCTTTCTGGGTGTGGCCCGAGCGGTTGTAGAATAGGAGAGTTGTGTTTTGGAGCAACAATGCAGCAGTGGTCAAGGAATGGCCTAGTGGTTGGGGCACATTACCTAAGGTCAGAAGTTCAAATCCCACTAGAGGACAGCAACCTTGGGCTGGAAGGACTGGGGTTTCTAGTCCCACAGGTGCTCCTTGTGGTCTGGGCAAGCCACTTAACCCTCCATTGCCCATGTTCCCTGTAAAATAGTTATCTCCAAGTTATAATGCCCTGTTCAATGTAATTTCAGTTTGTTCAATGTAAACCACACTGATGCAGAATAGCGCAGTATATAAGAGAATGTAAATAAATGTGTATTACTCTACTACTGATAATATCTACTACAACCTACATGGAGCAGTTGGTGCACCTCTAAACAAAGGCATGAAAGGTGGTATATAAGAAATGTTAAATAAATAAATAAGTGGCCACAGGTGGCAGCTCTGATGAGAGTCTTTGCTTTAGCTTGTTTGCATCTCAATGTTACTGCTGGGGTGCATCATGTGCTGGGCATACAGAACTCAATTGCTGAAGCTTTGTCCCATTTTCAGTGGTTGCAGTTTCATTTGTTGGCCCCAGGGGCAGAAGAGGCAGTTTTGGTGGTCCTGGATCATCTTTGGCAGATTGGGACCCTGGAGTGATGGAGTTGTTGTGTGCATTGGTTGCCCAGGTGATGTGGTCATTGTATCTGTGTGGATACTCCAAGGTGCATGAGTTTTTACTGGGAAAGGGCTGAGGGGGGAGAGTGGCAGATTTTTATTTATTTATTTACATTGACCTTTTCAATGCCTCGTTGGAGTCGGGAGTGGTGCCAAAGGACTGGAGAGAGGCTCATGTGGTGCCTTTACACAAAAGCGGAAGTAAGGATGTGGTTGAAAACTACAGGCCGGTTAGTTTAACTTCAGTGGTGAGTAAATTAATGGAAACGCAGTTGAAAGAGAAAATAGTGAGGTTTCTGGAGTCCAGCGGATTACAGGATCCGAGGCAGCATGGATTCACCAGAGGCAGGTCTTGTCAGACAAATCTGATTGATTTCTTTGACTGGGTGACCAGGGAGTTGGACCGAGGGAGAGCTCTAGATGTGGTGTATTTAGATTTCAGTAAAGCCTTTGACACTGTTCCTCACAGGCAACTTATAAACAAACTGAGCACCCTAGGGATGGACCCTAAAGTTACTGCTTGGGTTAGAAATTGGTTGGGTGGGAGGCGACAAAGAGTACAAGTAAATGGAGCTCACTCTGAGGAGAAGGATGTTACCAGTGGTGTGCCCCAGGGATCTGTCCTTGGTCCGATTCTTTTAACATCTTTGTTAGTGATATAGCAGAAGGGCTGTCGGGTAAGGTTTGCCTCTTTGCAGATGATACCAAAATCTGCAATAAAGTAGACACCCAGGAAGGTGTAGATAACATGAGGAGGGATCTAGCTAAGCTTGAAGAATGGTCTAGAATTTGGCAGCTGGGATTTAATGTTAAAAAATGTAAGGTCATGCATTTGGGCTGCAGCAATTCAAGGGAGCAATACAGCATAGGAGGTGAAGTACTTTTGTCCACTAAAGAAGAGCGGGACCTAGGCGTAGTTGTGTCCGATGATCTTAAAGTAGCTAAACAGGTAGAAAAGGCGACAGCAAAAGCTAGAAGGATGCTTGGGTGCATACGGAGAGGAATGGCTAGCAGAAAAAAGGAGGTGATAATGCCTCAGTATAAGTCTTTGGTGCGACCTCATTTGGAGTATGGTGTGCAATTCTGGAGACCGCACCTTCAAAAGGATGTGAACAGGATGGAGTCGGTACAGAGGGTTGCTACTAAGATGATTAGTGGTCTTCATTATAAAGCATATGAGGACAGACTTAAGGATCTTAATATGTACACCTTAGAGGAAAGGCGGGATAGAGGTGATATGATTGAGATGTTTAAATACCTCCGTGGCATAAATGTTCAGGGAGAGAGCCTCTTTCAATTGAAAGCAAGTTCTGCGACGAGGGGACATGGGATGAGGGTGAAGGGAGATAGATTCAGGAGTGATATGCGGAAATATTTCTTTACGGAAAGAGTAGTGGATCCGTGGAATAGTCTCCCAGTGGAGGTGGTAGAGATGAGGACAGTAACTGAATTCAAAAAAGCATGGGACCAACACAGAGGATCTCTAAAGGTAAAAAGTGGACTGTTGTAGTTGTTGTTATGGAAGGACAGACTAGATGGGCCTTGTGGTCTTTTTCTGTCATCATGTTTCTATGTTTCTATTTACATTCTCTTATATACTGTGCTATTCTGCATCAGTGTGGTTTACATTGAACAAACTGAAATTACATTGAACAGGGCATTATAACTTGGAGATAACTATTTTTACAGGGAACATGGGCTATGGAGGGTTAAGTGGCTTGCCCAAGACCATAAGGAGCACCTTGTGGGACTAGAAACCCCAGTCTTTCTGGCCCAAGGTTGCTGTCTTCTAGTGGGATTTGAACCCCTGACCTTCTGGCCTGAAGTACTGTACCCCAACCACTAGGCCACTCCACTCCACTCCAGATAGCATGCTGGGCTCGTTTGTAGTATGGGCAAAAGGGGAGGGCTGGTCCAGGTCAGCGGTCGTTTCAGCGTTAGCTGGGTTTTCTTTTTTCTGTAAGGCTGGAAGTTGGGGCAATCCTAGAGTTTCCTTTTTAGTACAGCGCCTGTTGGTTGGCTGGGCAAAAGGGCGCCCCAAGTTGCAAGATTGCCGTCACCCAGTGTCGCATGAGTTGCTTGTGCGTATCTGGGAGGTGATGCCGGTGGTGGCGGTCTCTGATTTCGAGTCGGTGTTTGTTAGGGCACTGTTCGTCACTGCCTTTTTTGGTGCATTTTGCGTTTGTGAGCTTGTGCCATGGTCAAGAAAAAGGGACGCATTTGGGGGATTGAACGTCAAACATGTGCACATTTTTCTCCCGCATTCTAAAACTGACGAGTTTGGAAAAGGGGGTGGGTAGTGTTAAATGCAATCCCAGTGTTTCGTTCCTGCCTGGTACAGAATTTGTTTCTGCTTTTGCGTCGGCAGCAAGGGCTCGGGCTATTTGGTTTTGCACGAAGATGGTAAGCCTGTGACGCAGTTTCAGTTCACGGCGGTACTCCGCTTGGCATTGCGACAGCATGGGTATGATGAGAAATAGTTTGCATCGCATTCTTTCCGGATTGGGGCTGCCACTAGTGCGGTGGCAGCTGGGCTCGAGGGGGAGGTGATTCAGCGCATTGGCAGGGTTATGCGGGTTATGTTCACCTGGAAAAGTTGTGAGAGAGCTTGTCTTTGGGGGTTTTGTTTTTGGTTAAGTCTGTTCCTTAATTGCGCGTTTACATTTAGCGGATTGGCGGGGGGGGGGGGTCTGCTGGGGGGGGTTGGGTCAGATCATGGGGGAGGGGGGTAGTGTGGGGGGGCACTAATATAATTTGTTGATTTTGCAGAGTCTCCAGCTGGTTGCAGTCTGCTGGGTGGTGTTACAGATGGCGTCCATACAGGCGAGTGGTGGATCATAGGTCACTCCTACGTGTACTGGGCGGAGCGCAGGGCCATCTCGTGCCCTCTCGGATTGCACTTGGGCCTGGCAACCTGTAGCATTCGGCTGATATGGATGGGCCAGTGGCATGCGCTGGTGGCAGCTGCTACCATTTCTGCAGTGGAGGGCTAGACAGTGGCAGCGGCCAGCAGGAGTGGTGATTCATCTGGGCGGCAACGATCTTTCCAGTTGGACTTGTAGACAGCTTATCCGTGCTGTTCAATGAGACATCGTTGTGCTGCGGAAATTGTTGCCTGGGGCAGTGATTGGTGAGACATCATTCCACGACCTTCTTGCCAGTCTCAGCATTGTTGGTCTGGAGGCCTGGTTAAGATCAACAGACAGATTGGGTGCTGGGTTAAGCAGACTGGCGGTGTCCAGGTGCAGCATCCTTAGGCAGAGGCGAAATGTGCGGGTTTATATCGCATTGATGGGGTACACCTGTCTCCAGTGGGACAAGACTTGCTGTTAAATGATTGGCAGGAGGCACTGGAGGGGTTTGTTGGTTGCAGCTTTGTTGGTGGGGCGGCACAAGGATAGGTATGCTACCTTGTGTCGGTGGCGGTATATAAAGCTAGCACTCGCCGGGATGGCTTAAAGAGATGAAGGCACATTGGGGGGAGCAAAGTGCTCCCCTGGGTGGGGCGAGACATCTCGATTGGGGGTCTCGGCCCAGACTAGAGTAGTGGAGCCCACCTTTGCTACTAACATGGCAAGGCAGGTGGCAGTGTTGGGGGGAGGATGATGCACCACCTTGCTAATAATATGGCTGATGGGGGGCATTGTCCGGAGTGGGGTGGGGTTATATTGGATATGTTCAAAATGTTTGGCCTGGGTTGTGGGCCGGTGTTTATATCTGGTTAATAAAGCTGCGACCAAAAGTTCTGCCAAGATTTGTGTGTGTGTGTTTTTTGTTATGCCGATGGGGTTGGGGGCATAGTGGAAAACTTGCAGGAGGGTGTTCAGGTGTGACACATAGGGTGAGGAGAAGGGCCTGTTTATTATGTAACTGTTTTTAGATCCCGCTTTATGTTAAAATCAAAGCGGGTTACAGAGAACATGAACAAGGCCAAAGATTATAACATTAAGTTATGACTTACATTAAACAATGAGGGACGTTTTACAGAACTTGGAAAGTAACAAGGTATAGAACGTAGGTAACAGTAATAATGGTTAAGTAATAAGTTTAACAAATAGGAAGTGTTTAACATGGTGTCTATGTAGGAAGGAGTGCTTAACACAAGGATAAGTGATGTACTTAAGGGAGAGGGGTTAGGTAATTGAGGAATGGGCAATGAAGGTGGATAGGCAAGGGGTTAATGGGGAGGGACAAAGTGTGGTTAGGAGGGTGGGGCTAGGGATGGTGTGCGAGATGGCATTAGGTCGCAAAGTATAGCGTAAAGACCCAAAGTATACTTTAAAGAACTGGATTTTTATCTTTCTTCTGAATTCAGTGAACTCTTGAGTAGTCCTTAAGTTATATGGGAATTCGTTCCAGGTGATTGGTGCATAGATTAAGAAAACTTTCTTTGAGGTTGCATGAGTGCTTGATCTGTGCGTTGTTAGGACGATGAGCATAGCATGTTTGTTTTTTATTTTTAGCCGGTAATTTGGCACATTGTGAATTAGTGCTTGTAGGTAGGTGGCTGAGAGCTGGTTGCAAATTTTGAAGGTGGTCAGTACTGGGAAAAATGGTAGAAACCATCATAAAGAACAAAATTACTCAGCATGTAGATATCATGGCCTAATGGGAGAGAGCCAACATGGCTTTAGCCAAGGAAGGTCTTATATTACTAATATGTTATGTTTTTTGAAGGTGTGAATAAGCAGGTAGACAAAGATGAGTCAGTTGATATAAGATGAGTCAGTTGATATAAGTCCCTCGAGAGAGACTTTTGCCAAAATTAAAAAGTCATGGGATAGGAAGCAGTGTACTATTGTGGATCAGGAACCAGTTAAAAGATAGAAAGCAGAGGGTAGGGCTAAATGGCCAATTTTCCCAATGGAGAAAGGTGAATAGTGGTGTACCCCAGGGATCTGTGCTGGGTCCACTGCTTTTTGACATATTCATAAATGACCTGGAAATGGGAATAACGAGTGGTTATCAAATTTGCAGATGACACAAAACTATTCAAAGTTGTTAAAACCCATGAGGATTGTGGAAAATTGCAAGAGGATCTTGATAAATTGGAAGACTGTGCATCCAAATGGCAGATGAAATTTAATGTGAACAAGTGCAAAGTTATGCACCTTGGAAAGAAAAACCCAAACTATGATTACACGATGCAATGTTCCACATTAGGAACCACCACCCAGGAAAAAGATTTAGGCATCATCATGGATAACATGTTAAAACTCTCTGCCCAGTGTGCAGCAGCAGCCAAGAGAGCAAATAGAATGCTAGTTATCATAAGGAAAGGAATGGAGAATAAAACAAAGAATATTATAATGCCTCTGTATTGTTCCATGGTGCAACAGCACCTTGAATATTGTGTGCAATTCTGGTCACCGTATCTTAAAAAAGATATAGCGGTATTAGAAAAGGTACAGAGAAGAGCTGGTAAAGGGGATGGAAGGATACCCTTATGAAGAGAGGCTAAAAAGGTTAGGGCTCTTCAACATGGAAAAGAGATGGCTGAGGGGAGATATCATAGAGGTATATAAATTAATTAATGAAGTGGAACGGGTAAACATAGATCGATTGTTTACCCCACCAAAATATAGAAAGACTATGGGGCATGCAATGAAGCTACAAGGTAACCTATTTAAGACTAATAAGAGAAAATATTTTTTCACACAACGTGTAATCAAACTCTGAAATTCGCTACCGGAGGATTTAGTAAAAGCTCTTAGTGTTGCCAGGTTTTAAAAAGGTTTTGGCAAGTTCCTGGAGGAAAGGTCCATAAACCATTATTAAAGGGAACCTAGAATATCCACTACAAGCATTGTGGAACCTGTGTCTTTTGGGGAAACTGCTAGGTACTTGTGACCTAGATTGGCCACTGTTGGAAACAGGATACTGGGCTTGATGGACCTTGGTCTGAACCGGTATGGCATATCTTATGTTCTTATGTATTTGATGCAGATGGCGATTGGTAGGCAGTGTAATGCTTTGAGGAGCAGTGTTACCCATTCCTGTCTGGAGGCGCCATATAAGATCTGTGCAGCAGTATACTTTGCTAACTGTAGGGGGTGGATGACATAGTCCAGGAGGCCTTGTAGGATGATAGTGCTACAGTAGTCTATGTGGGGAAGTACCAGTGCATGGAAGACTGTCTGAAAATCATGCGAGCTTAGTAGGGCACGTAGGAGTTGGGCTGTCTTTATCTTTTGATAGGTGAGTCTGATGGTGTTGTTGTGACCTTTATAGCAGCAGGATAAAATCGAAACAAACATAACTATCTCTTATACTGTAACTCAACAAAGAGGGGTGACCTTGCAGGGCTGGTACCTGCTCAGAAACTAATGCCTGAACCACTAGCATTTGAAATGTCCATTGACCAGGAGAGCCTTGAAGTCACTGATTACAACTATGATTCACATGATGTGGACATTTTACAGACTGAATTTATGTTTCATTTCATTGTGCCTGTCTTTGCCCTTCTTTTGGCAATCCAATTCTTGATTTCCTTATATCAGCAAAGACAGATGTGTACCCTGTGTCGTCTTGTACACCATGGAACTCCACTACCTACCATGCGTTTGCAAGATTTGATGGAACGTCACCTCATTGACTAGTGACGCCATTAACTTTTGTTATGCATTACTTTTAACTGAGTTGTTTCATTCATTAATGAAAAGCTTGTGTTTTGTTTACTACCACACTGATGCATTTCGGTGTTCAGTTGAAGTTACACAGACACATTATATTGTGTAACCTATATACCAAGTTATACATTGAGTAGGTTAAGTACACTGTACTACCAAGTTTGAAGTTGTACTCATTACATTAATTGAGTTGATTTGATCTTACATATATCATTTCAGTATTAACTTCTGTTACTGCTTGTGTGTATAATTACTCATGCATTATTGCCTCCAATGCAATTATTATGCTTAGAGTAACTATTATTAGACGTTAGTTAACCATGTCATTTGGTTCTGACCTGCACAGTAGCCTGCTAGTTAGTTAGGTTTTAAGATGAAATATGCTCCCTTGTAGCTATTCCAATCTTAAAAGAGGGAGAAATTTAGGGCTGGTACCTGTTCAGAAACTAATGCCTGAACCACTAGCATGGCTTCCTGTTACAAGATGGGGCCTTCTCTGAACCAAAGACTGAATAAAACAAGATGGATTCCTGTTTTGTTATAACTCAGCATTAAAACTTGCAGATCAAGCAATTCTGCCAATTTAGAAGTATTTTTCCAGTTGGCTACATGTAGAAGAACATTGCTGAGACCTTCACTGTGCTACTAGCATTCACAACAATGTATTGATTGGCATCTCAGTAACCTTTGCACCATGGACCCTTGTTTGCAGAAGGACCACCTATTAACTGTTACCAGATTGACTAAAGATGACATACAGTGTTCAAGACCAGCCAATAACCAGTACTTTGGGACAAAGAATTATACGGGTGTACACTGGAACCCAGAACTCAGAAAGAAGAACACTCGAGGAGAACAGAATGCAGACAGACTCAGCCCAAAAGAATACACATCTGCAGCAATCTGAAACATACACAGAGACTGGTAGAACACCTGGGAACTCTAATGCCTGATACAGACTGTTCACTTGCCTTCTCTCTCTGGCTGTATTCAAGGTCAAAACCTCGGGATGGAGTTAAGTTCTCCTACACAGGCCTGCAGCTCTGTGACCACGCACTTCACTTCAGCAGACGTTGGACCTCTGCCATATCCTGACTGTGTTCCGTTCCTGAGACTCAGACCCAGCCACAAGTGTTTTGGCATGAGCTAAAGTACTGGTCTTTAATTTCCCTGAGGTTGGGGCTAGCTTAGACAGACAGAGGACAGAGTGAATCAGTGACAATGGTTTCTAAAACAGAGATTAGATCTCTTGGTAATTGTAACAGGGCCGAATAGCATACTACCTCAGAAAGTTAATTTATTCTAATATTTCCACTATTTTTTCTATCAGAAATAAAGTCTAATTTTCATACAAACAGGACTGATTCTTGTTTTGTCACATGGTTTGTTTGCCAGGTAGTCCTATGGAATCCTGGGAAAAGGAGTGTAGCAGTATCCCCTGGGCCTAGACAGACCAAGTATTTATAAATTTATAAATTGAGTGGAGGAGTGGCCTAGTGGTTGGGGCAAGGTACCTCAGGCTGAAAGGTCAGGGGGTTCAAATCCCACTAGAGGACAGCAACCTTGGGCCAGAAGCACTGGGGTTTCTAGTCCCACAGGTGCTCCTTGTGCTCCTTGTGGTCTTAGGCAAGCCACTTAACCCTCCATAGCCCATGTTCCCTGTAAAATAGTTATCTCCAAGTTATAATGCCCTGTTCAATGTAATTTCAGTTTGTTCAATGTAAACCACACTGATGCAGAATAGCGCAGTATATAAGAGAATGTAAATAAATGTGTATTACTCTACTACTGATAATATCTACTACAACCTACATGGAGCAGTTGGTACACCTCTAAACAAAGGCATGGGGAGGAGTGACCTGCACGGAATGACTGGTGCACCTATTCTTGCTGCCTTGCTAAGCAGACTAGATGGACCATACTGGCCTTTATCTGCCGTCATATATCATGTTACTATGATGTGAGTTTGAAAGGTTAATTGCTGGTCTAGTATAATCCCTAGTAATGTACTTCAGTTTTGATCTGTATTTACAAGTCGTCTATATTAATTTGGGTTCGGATTGTGAATTCTGTATCTCTGGTGATGAAGAGGGTATCTGTTTTATCTAGGCTGATGTTTAGGTTATGTTCTGAGAGCCACTTGGAGATTGCCACAAAGCAGTTTGTTAGGGCAGAGAAGGGGTGTTTTATCGTGGAGAAAAGCAGGTAGATCATGATATCGTCGGCGTATATATGATACCATAACTTGTGAGCTTGTTATAATTGAACATATGGTTTGTATGAATGTGTTGAAAAGAAGTGCCAACAGAGATGAACCTTGTGGTATGCTTTGGGCAGAAAGGGGGCGGAGGTGCTCCTGAAGAGTTTACTTGTTGGATGCGGCTCGATAAATAGTATACAAACCATTTTAGCGTTGTTCCATGTACTTCTTTGCCTTGTAGGTGATGGAGCAGAGCATCATGGGGAACTGAATTGAATGCAGACTTTATGTCCAGAAACATAAGCATAAAGCCTTGTCCGGACTTCTGGATGCCTAGAGTCAGTCTGTCTAGTAGGGCCGTTAGGAGTGTTTCAACTCTGTGCTGAGGTCTGAAGCCGTGCTGCTGAAGGTCTAGAGGTGCATGTTAGTTGATATGGTTTTGTAGTTGGAGTTGTACAGTTTTTTTCAATAATTTTTGCAAGGAAAGGTAGGCTTGCTATAGGATGGTATGAGATGAGTATATTAGGGTCTAATTTTTGGTTTTTTAGTATTGGGTATATGGAAGTGTGTTTGAAACTTGTTGGCATGTAGTCTTGTGTTAGTGAGAGTTAAGTGATTCTCTGTATGAGGGTTATTAGGTCTGATTGAGTCATTTTGATCCAGCTTACTGGGAATGTACAAGGTAGTAGTGTTGAAGGGGGCTATGATGTCTTCTAGTTGATCTGTGGAGGGGATCAGGAAGTCAGACCAGTGGGAGTAGTGGGGAGGTGCATTTATGCCATTGTTGAGCCATGGTTAAGGTATGAAAATCAAAAACCAAAATAACAAAGTTCTATAAACATAAAACCAAAAACAAAAAATAGAGCAAAAATGTCTGAGCACTATGAAATATTTATATGTTGGAAGATAGGTCTTGAGGGACAATTCCCTCTCACAACCTCTCTTCCATTTTAATCAATGATAGGTTCTATAATTAGAAACCTTTGTTATAATTATGTGAAAGAAGCAACCACTTATATGCCCCTACATAATTACAACATTCAAAACCTGTGTCTTATGTATATATCCCCTCTTGAAAATTGTATCAGAAACCACAGTAATTCACTCAATAAACTGCAGTAGCTCACCTCAATCACAACTATAAAAGCGCAAAAACTTTTAAGCACTTATCTGAGAAGACAGCCTCCAAAAACATTCTTCTTAGTCGTTATTGAGGTGAACTACTGCAGTTTATTGAGTGAATTACTGCAGTTTACATAGTAACATAGTAAATGACGGCAGATAAAGACCAGTATGGTCCATCTAGTCTGCCCAGTATGATGTCAAGAGTAGGTACACCTGCCGCTCTGTGCAGGCCCCCTTTCCCCATGTCTTTATTTAGGGGTGATCCCACCACTCCATGTAGGACACCCCAATTTGTTAAGGAATTAGATGGTTCAGATTATTTTGATATTTTTTTGTTGCTGTAAAGGGATCCACTGTGTCTGTCCCATGCCCTTTTGAACTCCATCACCGTATTTGCCCCCACCACTTCCATTTGGAGCGCATTCCAAGCATCCACCACCCTTTCAGTGAAAAAGTATTTCCTAACATTGCCTTTCAATTTACCACCTTGTAGCTTCATGTTATGCCCTCTAGTTTTGCAGCTTCTCCATCTTTGGAAGAGGTTTGTTTGTTCATTATTTCTCTTTAAGTATTTAAAGGTCTGAATGATATCTCCCCTATCCCTCCTCTCCTCCAAAGTGTGCATGTTTAGGTCTTCATGTCTCTTCTCATAAGGCTTCTGACGCAGGCTCCTCTAAACAGTTTCCAGTCTTTTTACATCCTTTGCAAGATATGGTCTCCAAAACTGAATACAGTATTCCAAGTGACTTGTACAGTGGCATAAGTACCTCCAGGGCCGACCCGTCCATTGAGCAAGAATGTTTTTTGCACAGGGCCCCGCGTTTCAGGGGGCCCCACGCAAAAAACATCTTGCATCAGCGATCAGCCCAGCTAGATAATAAAAAAACACAAACCAGCTGCTGCTGCCGCTGCCACCGTGGCAGCAGCAGAATCAAGCACCCCGCAGGGCCCCCCCCCCCTGCCCTGCAGAGTCCTCCTTTCAGCATCAACTCCCTCAGCGTCGGCTGCCAGAGCCGCGAAGGGAGAGCTTCTCCTCTCGCGGCTCTGTTAATCCCGCCGCGGGGCTGATGGGAAATCCCCATGAAAAGCCCATGCTTTGGGAGTTGATGCAGAAAGGAGGACTCTGCAGGGCAGGGGGGGGGGGGCCTGTGGGGTGCTCGATTCTGCCGTTGCCACGGCGGCAGCAGCAGCAGCAGCAGCCGGTTTGAGATTTTTTTATTATCTAGCTTGGCTGATGGGGGGGGGAGGGGGTTAGGACTGGTAATGAGCTATGGGGGGGCTAAGACTGGAAGTGGGCTGATGGGGGGGTTAGGGCTGATAATGGGCTATGGGGGATTAGGATAGGTAATGGGCTATGGGGGGGCTAGGACTGGAAATGGAGTTATGGGGGGTTAGGACTGGACTGGGCTGATGGGGGGTTAGGACTGGTAATGGGCTATGGGGGCGGCGGGCTAAGACAGGAAATGGGCTGATGGGGGGTAGGACTGGAAGTGGGCTGATGGGGGGGTTAGGATTGGTAATGGGCTATGGGGGGGGCTAAGACTGAAAATGGGGTGATGGGGGTTAGGACTGGAAGTGGGCTGATGGGGGGATTTGGACTGGTAATGGGCTATGGGGGGGGGGCTAAGACTGCAAATGGGCTGATGGAGGGTGTTAGGACTGGAAATGGGCTATGTGGCTGGCTAGGACTGGAAATGGGCTGATGGGGGGCTAAGACTGGAGATGGGCTGATGGGGGAGCTAGGACTGGAAGTGGGCTGATGGGGGGTAGGACTGGTAATGGACTGTGGGGGGGGTAAGACTGAAAATGGGCTGATGGGGGGTTAGGACTGGAAGTGGGCTGATGGGGGGCTTAGGACTGGTAATGGGTTGTGGGGGCTTAGGAGTGGTAATGGGCTATGCGGGGCTAGGACTGGTAATGGGCTGGGGGGTTGCTAGGACTGGAAATGGGCTGAGTGGAAGGTGGCTTGGAATGGAAATGGAGTGGAAGGGGGGGCTTAAACTGCAAAATGCTGATGGGGAGGGGGCTTGGAATGGAAATGGGCTGTGAGGGGAGGGAGCTAGGACTGGAAATGGGCTGAGTGGGGGGCTAGGACAGGAAATGGGCTGATGGAGGGGCTAGAATAGGTTTGGAAATGGGCTGTAGTGGGGGCTTGAATTGAAATGGACTCATGGAGGAGCTAGAACTGGAAGTAGGCTCATGGGGGGCTTGGATTGGAAATGGGCTGAGTGGGGGGAGCTAGGATTTGACATGGGCTGATGGTGGAGCTAGGAAAGGACTAGAAATGGGCTGATGGGGGGCTGGGATTGGAAATGAGCTGATGAAGGGACTCGGATAGGACTGGAAATAGATGAGGGGGCTAGGACTGGAAATGGGCTGATGGTGGGGCTAGGATAGGATTGGAAATGGGCTGATGGGGGTCTAGGACTGGAAATGGGCTGATGCAGGGACTAGAAGGGAGCGGATGCTGGGTGGGGCTGGAACTAGAAGGGAGCTGATATTGGGGGAGGATTAGAATGGGATGGAGCTGGGAGAGTGAAATGGAGAGGGAAAAAATATTTTGTGTGGGAGGGAAGACAAATCTACAATTTGCCGGATATTGGGAGAGTAAGTGGGGATTGAGGATGGAGGGATAAAATTTGAGCGGATGAAATAGGAATGAGGAAAGAGAAAAAGGAGAAAGATTAGTATGTTAAAGCAGATGTAGAGGGAGGATGGAAAAAAACTAGAAGAGAGAAGAAAGGACAAATGGACAGCAGACGATGGAGAGTTAGCAGAAGACACGAAGAAACCAGAAGAAAGTAGCTGGAGCAATTGCAACTGAAAAAAAATGCACAAAAGGTAGAAAAATATCTCTTTATTTTGAATTTATTAACTGGAATATGTCAGCTCTATGAAGTGTGCATCATTAACGTCTGCACTTTGTTTAGTACAAGAGGAAATTAATTTATAGTTTTATTTCTAAAGTGTTGTACATTCCAAGTTTGGCTTTTGGGGTTCCCAGTTTAATTATTGTCTTCCTGTTTCTAAATTGTGATTCCTTGTTTGGTGATGGTCTATGTTCTGCATGTGTAACTGAGCTGAGGTATTCTGTTTATGTAATTCCTTTTTGATATTGCCACTTGTTCTCTTTCCCCAGTAGGTCATGTATTGTTGTTCTCTGAAATGTATTGGTTTAATATTTGCAGTGTTGCCTTTTGATAGGTAGTGTATGGTGCTTTGTGAGTCCTGGTAGTGCTGTTAGGATACGGCGGGTTTGCTATAGGTTCTAAATGGGCAGTGTTTGTAGTAGTTCCTAATGTGCCTGGCGGTTGGCACTGGATTATAGTAATGTAGAAATCTTTTAGTCTTTCTTTATCCATACACTCATTAAGAGGCATGTTTACTAAAAGTTAGTGAATGGTAATATTATGCAAATATTTATGCAAATGAGGCACCTTATGCAAAAGAGGCCCCGCACTGAGTCTCCGCACATGGCCCCGCACCCCCCTTGGGCCGACCCTGAGTACCTCTTCCTTTCTGCTTGTAATTCCTCTTCCTATGCAGCCCAACATCCTCCTGGCTTTTGCCACTGCCTTGTCGCACTGTTTTGCCACCTTGAGATCTTCAGAAATAATCACTCCAAGTTCTTTCTCCTGATCCGTACACACCAATCTCTCACCACCTATTGCGTACATTTCCCTTGGATTTCTGCTTCCCAAGTGCATGACTTTGCACTTCTTCGCATTAATCTTAATTGCCAAGCATTAGACCATTCTTCCAGCCTTTGTAGATCATTCCTCATGTTAGGTTTCTGATATGATTTTCAAGAGGGAATATATACATAAGTCACAAAGGTTTTGAATGTTTTAATTATGTAAGGGCACATAAATGGTTGCTTCTTTCACATGATTATAACAAAGGTTTCTAATTACAGAACCTATCACTGATTAAAACGGAAGAGAGGTCACAAGAGGGAATTGTCCCTCAAGACCTATCTTCCAACATATAAATATTTCATAGTGCTCAGACATTTTTGCTCTATTTTTGTTTTTGGATGGTTGAGGTATGAGCATTGTTTGCTTTGGTTTGGAGATATTCAGCTACTTTCTGAGGTGATATAGGTTGAGCTTTGTTTGCTTGATTGGAGTCTCTGAGCAGAGATTTTACCAAATTGAAGAGTTCTCTGGGACAGTTTATAGCTGATAGCTTAGTTTAGAATGGTATTCACATGTCGCAGAATTGGTTGTATTCTGGTAGTCTTTCAGTATGGACATGAATTTAGTCTCCACCTCCTTTCAGTTTTCCAGAGTAGTCTCTTTTTTATTTCTTAGCTCTGCCGTGTACCTTGCTGCTATTGTTTGTTTCTTCAGACGTTTTCTAGATGGAGGTGTAGTCGCTGCTCTTTGTATTCCAGCTGTCCACAAAGGTGTCTAGATTTTGTGAGTCATGGCTGAGTTGTGGGATTATCATCTGAAGAAAGGTTTCTTTGTCCCATCTTGCTCAAAGTAAAAACCAATCAGAGAATATGAAAAATCTTTATGATAGGAAGAGGTATCATAAAAAATGAGGGGCATGTTTACTAAAGCATGCTATCCGGGTAGTGCAGGGGGAGTGGTCATTTTTGCATGGGGTCCTGTGTTAAAAAAAATGTGCTACCCAAGCAGTGCTCATCTTGGTGGGTCATGGGTGTTTCTGCAATTGGGAGATAGATGCAGTTGGCGCAGCATGTACAACCGCTTTTCAGTGGCCCGTACCGCGGACACATGTAAACGTTATGGATGTTCCTGCGCCCACCGTATTTTGAAAAGCTACACATTTCAGATCCTGCCTGTCCCCACAATCTACCCATAGATGCCACGCCTCTTGGGAAAAATGTGCATCTCTTAAGCTACTCATTACAGACAGTTTACTGAAGGACAGTAGACATAAATATCAATGACAATATCACCTGCTGAAACTCAGACCATATACCAGTCTCCTTCATGCCCTGAAAATTGCTAGGTAAGCCCAGTGCACCCCAATATGGTATACAGTAATGTAAATCTGAACATGTATGTCAGGACATACCTTGCATCAAATGGTACATGGCATAAGGAATTGGCCCCAGTGATTCCTGCCCTGGCCATCTCTACAAACATGTCTTAGGGATGGACCCTTACCAAGTGCACAAAACCCCGAACTAACCTTGCAGGTCCCCAAAGGATGCATAATATTGCTGAGCAACAAATGTATGTCCTTTTCATGCCTATGGCCTATAAGTGCTTGCATTCTGCTGCTCCACACTACCATTTCCCTCTTATCTCGCTACATCCCGCCCCAGGAACTCCACTCTTCTGTCAGATTGCTTGTATCTGTGCCCTTCTCTTCCAGTGCAAAATCCAGACATCACTCTTTTCACCTTGCTACTCCTTATTTCTGGAGCAAACTACCTGAGTCTGTACATCAGGCTTCACTCTGGCCTCCCTCAAATCCTAGCTGAGCATTCACCTCATCATTGCCACCACTGGATCTGATCCACCTAAGATCCCTGTGTTTCTTGACCATTCTACCTGGATATATCCTGTCAATAGCTGCTGTGTTGCCTATCTAAACTAGATTATAAACTCTGCTGAGCAGGGACCATCTTTTACATGTGTCTGTGCAGCGCTGCTTACATCTTGTAGCGTTATACAAATGATCAGTAGTAGTAGTAGTAGGACCTTCTGGCTATGGCATCTGAGGCCCACCTATCTGGGTACTGGCATTTCTCACAGCAGCTACACCTGTCCCATTGTAGAGTATGTCAGTGTGTATACATCCACTATCTGTGAGGCAACCCTGTCTGCCTTCCCACAGTCAGCTTGGTTGCATTGCTCCCCTGGTCAGGCCTGTATGGACATGAGAAGGAGATCCCTGTGCCATCACACCAAGTAACCAAACTCCAGATATATCATCATTCTCACAGCTCTCATTGATCCTGGCCTGGATAGGGATGTAGGCCACACAGGACAATCCAGGTAATGTTGGCACTACATCAGCCGTGTCCCCCCAGTGCCTGGCACAACGGATGTATGAAGGGCCTATCACACTGCCAACAATATCTGATCTTATTAGAGTACCCTATGTAAAATCATCCAAAAGGAATCAGCATAGGTTCCCTAATGAGAAGAGACTTGAAGACCTAAATATGTATATCTTAGAGGAGAGGAAGGACAGAGGGGATATGGTACAGACCTTTAAATATTTAAAGGGTATCAATGAACAAGCAAACCTTTATCAGAGTAGGGGAAGCTGTAAAACTAGAGGACATATGATGAAGCTGCAAGGCAGTAAACTTAAAAGCAACATCAGAAAATACTTTTTCACTGAAAGGGTGGTGGATTCTTGGAATGCCTTCCCAATGGAGGTGGTGGGGGCAAATACAGTGACGGAATTCAAAATGGCATGGGACAGACACAGTGAATCCCTTTATAGCAAGAGGATGAAATCAAAGCAAACTTAAATATATTTTAATAAAGGGGGCTGACCTGCATGGAGCTGCAGTTACAACCACTCTAGCCACCTTACTGGGCACACTAGATGGCGCTTACTGATCTTTATCTGCTATCATATACTATGGGCCCAATTTTCTAAGGCAGTTACACGGGTAACAGCCCATGTTATCCATGTAAATGCCTTAACCGGGATTTTCCAAAGGCACTTATATTTGTAGTGGCTATGGAAAATCCTGATTAAGTCCCTAACGCGCCCAGATGCTATCCACTTAGTATCGGAGAATGTCGGGGCGTTCCGGGGTGGAGTGCGGGCAGAGGCAAGTGCTAACCAGGTAGCAAGGATTTTCGATGCTACCCGGTTAGCCCTCGGTGCCTTAAAGATAGGCATGGAAAATACTTGCCTAACTTTAAGGCAATGGAGACAAAATGTGCATGATGGGCATGCATTAGTGCTGTTTTCACTCTAGTTTTACCTCTGATCTCTGTACCTTAAAACGGCATCTTGTGCACTTCCAGACTGCAGTCACACCAGTTCAAAACATACTTGTCACAACCCATTCTTCAATATGGGCCGCATTTCAGAGAAGAGCTGAATTTTTTTCTCAGTCCTGGCCATATTCCATGTTTCAGCAGGAATAATGTGGACTTTTCCAGGAAACACTTAATGCGCACATGAGCCTTTCCTGAATATGCTTTCTACGTCTCTGTGGCTGGCCAAACCCCCGTTCCGTCATTTCTGGGCACATTCTCAGATCCACGTGCTAGCGTCATGGATGTGCATGTCAGCAGTGTTTCAGCATATAGTCTGGGACGTTTTTGGCACATAAACGTCCCCGCAGTACATACAAACCCATTATTCGGGTTCTGGAATGACCCCCATAGGCTCTTATGAATCTTTATAAAATAGACTTAAAGCAGGCACCAGCTTACCCTTTTATCCAATGTGCCCTGCAATAAAAATACCCTCCACAAGCTCATTCTGGTGCAAAAGGAGACATGCTGGTTACGACTCAATAATTAAATAAGCCCATATAAGCAAATTACCTTCCTAAGGGATAAAAATTAAGGTTTGCCAAAAACGACTTATAAAACAGTCCACTTAATTTCCTTATTAAAACGTTGAGGTGCCACTGTATTCAGCTTGTAAATCCACTTTTGTTGACATTGCAGCATCAGATAGCGATTATTTTAGTTATTTTTTATTTATATTTAGTTCACATCTTTTCAGTAGTAGTATAAGATGAATTACATTCAGGTACAATAGGTATTTCCCTGTCCTCAGAATGCTTAAAATCTAAGTTTGTACCTAAGGTGATGGAAGGTTAAGTGACTTGCCCAAAGTCACAAGGAGCGTCAGTGAGATTTGAACTCTGGCTCCTTTGGTTCTCAGTCATGCTGCTCCTGCACACTCCCATGACTGGTCATGCTTAGAGCCTCTAGAACAGAAAACTGCAGAAACGCAAACATGTTGACACAGCACAACGCACTACCAAAGGGGCTTCCATTATCTTTCGCAGAGGCAGCTGCAGTGTTCAGAGAGTCTGACAGAAGCTGTCCAGGACAGCTTTCCTTACTAGGATATTTTGGCAGATACCACATATGTCATCCTAACATACAGTCTTTTCATATTCACCCTCATCTTTTTGCTTTAAGTACCTCCTGTTTTTGGTGTTACAGCAACTGAACCAGTGCTTGTCTATGATTGTTTTATTATATACAATTTTGTTAAAGTGTCATAATTGTGGAAACTGAGTAGTCAGCAATTACACCCACCGGTATTAAGTGCTGCATATGTTACAAGTGTATTTCTTGAGTGAAAAGATATCAGTAGGTAAATAGCATTAGATGGCAGAGCTGGGCCCTAGTTCAGTTCATTTTTAAAATTTAGGATCGGTCTTTCCTGTGTTTATTTTCTTGTTTTGCTTCACACATCTGGTTTAATAAAACGTTTTAATGCACATTGCAATACATGCACATTTATTGTATGCATATTAATTCATAGGTTAATACACGGTAAATCGCTTTTGTGTGCATTACATTTTTTCAGGCACTAACAAACTGAAGGTGCACTAATGAACATCCGTAACAGACAGTCAACAATACGTAAACAGAAAAAGTGTGTGTGCCTATGAGGCATGTTTTCTGATGGTCAATGCGCATTAATGAAGTTAAAATGCATTACGTGCTGCCGCGCCCATAGAGATAAAAAGGCTCTGGGCACTTAGGGGCATATTTACTAAAGCACAAAAGGGTTTTGCAGTTGTCACAGAGACATAGAAACATGACGGCAGAAAAAGACCACGTGGCCTATCTAGTCTGCCCTTCCATATCAACCACGGCAACAGTCCCCTCTTTTCCTTTAGAATCATGAATTGAGTGTAGCAATCAACATGCAGTATGTGCAGAAGTCATGTGCTACATGTTCGGAGTGGGTTAAGTGCACCTACGTTAACTACAACATTGATGATGAAGGTGCATTGTTAGTCCTCTCCTTAATCGCAATGTGCAGAACACGCACGCTCTTCCTCTACCTGCCCATTTCCCTCCCCATTACACACTACGCAGATAATATGGAATTAATCCCATGCTGACTGCTTAGCATGTGCACTATTAGTGTGGTCCATCAGCACCATACCTAGCCCTGTGCGAGCAGTGCAGCCACACTGGGCACAAAGGCTTAGGGGGTGCATTTTGGCTGCCTGCTGTTGCCCTGCCGCCACCACTTTTTATTCTCTCAGCGGCGACGGTAGCACCAGCAGCAGCAGAGCAGACCTGACTAAATTTTAAAAATCCCAAACCACGCGGGTCTTTCTGCAGGTCTGGTCCCTCCCTCCTCTGATGCGACGTCAGAGCAGGGAGGGATCAGATCTGCTTAAAGTTAGGACTGCTCTGCTGCTGCCGGCGACTTGCACATTGGGAGCCCTCCCACCTTACCCATACCTCCATCTGCTGCCGTAGAGAAAACAGGGTGGCAGCAGCAGGGCAAGAGCAAGCAGTGGCTAGATGGAGGTATGGAGGTGCACCTGATGTGTAAATCGCACAGAGCATGATTCTGGCTCAGTACAGCCCTGTGGTTTTTATCTTTATTGGGTTTCTTGCTATACTGCACCTTCAGAACCAACAGGGTGGTTTACAAAAAGCAAAACACAGGAGTGGCCAAAAAGGCCAGGAGCAGAAAAGAACTACAATTCTTGACAAGAAAGCGGCAGTCACACTAGCAATAGAGAGAAAGAAAGGAAAAGAAAGATCAGGCAAGGAGAAGAAGTTAGTTAAGAGGGGTCAGAGGTCACCAGAAGGTCATAAGTGAGACAGAAAAAATGAGTTTTAAGAAGGGCCTTAAACTTAGAATATGATGGTTCCTGACCAGGGAATGGGGAGAGGGGGGGAGTTCCAAAGGGATGGTGCTAGGAAAAAGAATGCTGCGTTACAGGTTCGTTCCAGCTGGGCACGGGCTGGGGATGGGAGATCCCAGTGGTTGACATGTATCGAACAGAGGCAACGGGGTGCCAGACGGAACTGTAATGATAGAGCTGATCAAATTGGTGGAGGGGTTGCGCTCTATGTTAGAGAGGGCATTGAGTCAGAAAGGATTAAAGTTTTGCAGGAAACAAAATTTGCTGTCGAATCTCTATGGATTGAAATTCCATGTAAAAAGGGGAAGGTGATGGCAGTGGGGGTGTACTATCGACCACCTGGCCAGAATGAACAAATGGATGATGAAATGCTCAAAGAAATCAAGGAAGCTAACAAAAGTTATAGCGCAGTAATAATAATGGGAGATTTCAATTACCCCGGTATCGACTGGGTCAGTGTCACGGCAGGACATGCTAGGGTGATAAAATTCCTAGATGACATAAATGACTGCTTCTTGGAGCAGCTGGTTCATGAACCGACCAGAGGGGAAGCCATATTAGACCTAGTCCTTAGTGGAACACCAGATCTAGTGCAAGAGATAAGGGTGTTGGGGCCACTTGGCAATAGTGATCATAGCATGATCGCCTTTGATTTAATTAATGGAGAAGGGATAGTACGGAAATCCACAGTACTACCTTTTAACTTTCGAAAGGGAGACTATGATAAAAGGAGGAAAATAGTTAAGAAAAAAATAAAAGGAGCAGTTGCAAAGGTTAAAGATTTACATCAAGCTTGGGTGTTGTTGAAAAATACTATCTTGGCAGCACAGAACAGCTGTATTCCACGCTTTAAGAAAAGTGGAAGGAAGTCCAAAAAACTGCCAGCATGGTTTAAAGGTGAGGTCAGAGAGGCTGTTGTTGCCAAAAAAGCATCTTTCAGGAAATGGAAAAAAGAGCCAAATGACGAAACCTGGAAACAGCACAAGCACTGGCAAGTCAAATGCAAGGCATTGATAAAGCAGGCAAAGGGAGAATGTGAGAAGAAGCTTGCTGCGGAAGCAAAAATGTGAAATAAAGATTTTTTCAAGTACATTCGTAGCAAAAAACCTGTGAGAGAGTCAATTGCTCCATTAGATGATAGAGGAGTTAAAGGGGCACTAAGAGGCAACAAAGCGATTGCGGAAAGACTGAATGAATTCTTTGCTTCGGTCTTTACTGAGGAAGATGTAGGGATGTTACCCATGACTGAAGTGGTATTTAAAGGTGCGGAAGAATTGAAGGAAATATCGATACATCGGGAAGATGTATTAAAACTATTAGATAAACTGAAGAGTAGCAAATCACCTGGGCTGGATGGTATACATGCAAGGGTGTTGAAAGAACTGAAATATGAGATTGCAGACCTGCTATTAGTAATCTGTGAACTATCATTAAAATCATCTCTAATACCTGAAGATTGGAGGATCGCCAATTTAACACCAATTTTTAAAAAGGTTTCCAGGGGTGATCTGGGAAACTACAGACCGGTGAGCCTCATGTCAGTACCGGGAAAAATGGTAGAAACCATCATAAAGAATAAAATTACTCAGCATGTAGATAGTCATGGCCTAATGGGAGACAGCCAACATGGCTTTAGACAAGGAAGATCTTGTCTTATTAATCTGTTATGTTTTTTTGAAAGTGTGAATAAACAGGTGGACAAAGGTGAGTCAGTTGATATAGTGTATCTGGACTTTCAGAAAGCCTTTGACAAGGTCCCTCATCAGAGACTTTTGGCAAAACTAAAGAGTCATGGGATAGGAGGCAGTGTACTACTGTGGATCAAGAACTGGTTAAAAGATAGAAAGCAGAGGGTTGGGCTAAATGGCCAATTTTCCCAATGGAGAAAGGTGAATAGTGGTGTACCCCAGGGATCTGTGCTGGGTCCACTGCTTTTTGACATATTCATAAATGACCTGGAAAGTGGAATAACGAGTGTGGTTATCAAATTTGCAGATGACACAAGACTATTTAAAGTTGTTAACACCCAAGAGGATTGTGGAAAATTGCAAGAGGATCTTGATAAATTAGAAGACTGGGCATCAAAATGGCAGATGAAATTTAATGTGGACAAGTGCAAAGTTATGCACCTAGGGAAGAACAACCCAAACTATGGTTACACGATGCAAGGTTCCACATTAGGAACCACCACCCAGGAAAAAGATTTAGGCATCATTGTGGATAACATGTTAAAACCCTCGGCCCAGTGTGCAGTGGCGGCCAAGAGAGCAAATAGAATGCTAGGTATCATAAGGAAAGGAATGGAAAATAAAACAAAATATATTATAATGCCTCTGTATCGTTCCATGGTGAGACCACACCTTGAATATTGTCTGCAATTCTGGTCGCCGTATCTTAAAAAGGATATAGCGTTATTAGAAAAGGTTCAGAGAATAGCCACCAAAACGGTAAAGGGGATGGAAGGATACTCCTATGAAGAAAGGCTAAAAAGGTTAGGGCTCTTTAACCTGGAAAAGAGACGGCTGAGGGGAGATATGATAGAAGTCTATAAATTAATGAACGGAGTGGAACGGGTAAATGTAGATCAATTGTTTACATTATCAGAATATAGAAAGACTAGGGGACATGCAATGAAGCTACAGGGTAAACTATTTAAGACTAATAAAAGAAAATATTTTTTTCACTCAATGTGTAATCAAACTCTGGAATTTGTTACCGGAGGATGTAGTAAAGGCTGTTAGTGTAGCTGGGTTTAAAAAAGGTTTGGACAAGTTCCTGGAGGAAAGGTCCATAAACCATTATTAAGAAGGGACCCAGGATATCAATGCTTGACCCAGTACAAGCATTGCGGAACCTGTGTCTTTTGGGGAAACTGTTAGGTATGTATGACCTAGATTGGCCACTGTTGGAAACAGGATACTGGGCTTGATGGACCTTGGTCTGACCCAGTATGGCATATCTTATGTTCTTATGTTCTTTTGAGTCAGCCAGGTACTGTGGGATATGGATATAGAGGACCTTGTGGGTTAGGATTAGGAGTTTGAAGATAATACGATGAGAGACTGGTAACCAGTGGAGTTGAATTAGGTGAGGTGTGATGTGGCTATAACGGATGGTATAAGATATAATCTGGCTAGCACTGTTTTGGATCATCTGTAAGCGATGGATTTGTTATTGGGGGAAGACCAACAAAAACGATGTTGCAGTAGTTGATGCATGAAATTACCAAGGAGAGGAAAAGAGTGGTGAGAGAGGAAAGAGACAGAACAGCACTAACCACTCTAATTTGATGGAGGAAGAAGTAGGGACGACATGAGCGTGAAAGGATAGATCTGGGTCCAGTGTCACTCCCAGGTAATGAAAAGAGGACACCAGAGGGATTGGGTTGCTCAGAAGTGTAGGGGCTAATGTGGGGGTGGGATTGCCGAAGGTGAACCACTTTGCTGATGTTTTTGAAGGCTTGAGATGTAGGAGATTCATAGATAGATAACTGGCAATGCATAGTAAACAGGTGTTAAGGGGGGAGAGGTCCAGGGAGGTGGGGGAGATATGGTGGAGAAGAATGATGTCATCTGCATAGTAATATGCCGAAACACCAGACTGCTGCACTAGGAGAATGAGGGGAGTCAGAAAAATGTTAAAGAGGAGCGGTGGAAGAACAGAACCCTGGGTACGCCACAGTGCATGGGCTGGGAGTCAGAGGCACCAGAATTAGAGACCACAGAGAAGGAGCAGGAATAGAGAAAAGAGTGGAACTAGCAAAAGACCGTGCCAGCAGACTGGCATCCCTAAGCTGGGAAAGAAGGAAAGAGTGGTTGACGAGATCAAAAGCAGCTCAGAGGTCTAAGAGAACAGCTAAGGAAATATCGCCTCGGTAGTGCAGGATGTGGAGTTCATTGAGGAAAGGTAGAAGGACAGACTCTGTGCTATGGCCAGGACAAAAAATGGATTGTTGTGGGTGTAGGAAGTGAAGAGCCGAGTTGAGAGCTGGGAGAAGACTGCCTTTTCAAGACTTTTAGAAATAAAAGGGAAGTTGGAGACAGGATGGTAGTGGGTAGGATCGTAAAGGTCAAGGGAGGAGTTATTGAACAGGGGACGAACTAAGGCATGGTTCCAAAGGGTTGGGAAGGTACCGAAGACTAGGTAGGAGTTAAACATGGAGAGCAGAAAGGGAATAAGAGTGAGAGATGGCTCCAAGAGCCATTTCGAAGGGATGGGGTCAAGAGCACAGTTCATTTTGTGGGTGGCGAAGATGGATCTAGAAATTTCCGTAGGGAAGATGGGCTGAAAGAAGAACCAAGTGTGTGACATAGAAAGGGACGAGGGTGGTGAGGGAGGGGGAGACCTAAGTGGAGAAGTGCTGATCAGAAGGGAGGAATGGAGGCGTTGGCCCTTTGTGGCAAAGAAAGAGGCTAGTTCTGAAGGGCTAGCGCAGCTTAGTAAACATGCCCTTTAAAGAGTCTTGACTTTATTAATACATGTTAAAGCCTTTAGTAAACATGCCCCTGAACAAGGTTCAGTCCTCCAACTTGCGCTTGATTAACTTTTCCAGGTCAACATTAACATCAGCTAGGGACACGTTTAAAAAGTATTTGGAAGAAGTTCTTGAGGTCCCGCCTGAATCCTATCCACCACTATCCAAGGTGCATTATCTGCTGGACCACAAAAAAGTGGCGGCCAATACTACCAAGCCATCGCAGCAGATGTACAACATATGGACATTTTGAATACCTCTGCTACTTTGGAATCCTCAGATGTAGAGTCAGTCACTCCATCCACCTTGCTGGTCTCCCTTGCTCTTTCTTCGGACCAAGATTGGCTGTTAAAAATGTATTTTAAAAAGCACTCTGGTTTTCCTTAAGGGCTTTTTGTTTCGTATTTTCCCCGATTTTTGTAGGGAAATCCAGAAGAGGTGAGGGGAATTTCTTTTTCTGAAGCCGGGAGTTTTACAATTGGGGGATTATTTTCTTGAAATTTCCATGCAAGTGCATGATAAAGGTTCAGTCTGTGAGTTATAAGTTTTAGAGCCCTCCTAACTAGCTGCTTTTCTTACTGTCTTATTTCCTTTCAGGCTTATTCAGCCCTGGACGTAGATCCCCTCTGTACGTCTGGTCTAAATTGGATGTACAGAGGGGATCGCGATTCTGATCCCGTGGGACATGTCTAGCTCCACGGGATCAGAATTGTGAACAGTTCTGTACATGCAGGCTGGGACTGTGAATCAGCCTGGCCTGCATGTACAGGATTGTACCCGGCTAACTCAGTGAAGGCTCTTCAATGGAGCTGCAGTGCCATGGTGTCATGTTGCATGGCACCACGGCTCCATTGAAGAGCCATAATGCCGGCTGCGGACTTCAGGGCTTCATTCCCCGCAGCCCGACCCCTGATCTTGCCTCTTAAGTCCAGGGTCAGGCTGCAGGGAATGTCTTCAGAGCCCCCCTGCCCCATCTGTGTCCCCGGCCGCCAAAAAAGAGACGAAGGTGGAATAACTTCCCCGCACATGTCGCTGGCCCTGGATGTACAGGGCCAACATTAGAATTGGCCCTGTACTTCCAGGGCCAGCGACCGCCCACAACCCGTCCAGACTCCACCCCCAAGTCACCTCTTTCCCGCTCCCGTCTAACTTCCCCGCACCACCGGTGGGTAAGTTAGACACGGTGGGGGAAGGTATGAATAGCGGGGCACAGAATCGTGCCCTTTGTGTTCCAATGTTTAAGTTTCTTCTCTTGATGATCCCCCTTTAATGAAGGGCTGGAGGGTTTAGGGTAGCTTTATAATTTTTCCTCTTTTTTTTCTTTGTATTCTCCTTTGTTATGTGAAAATAAGATAGCCTGTACAGGGCTGTGTATACTGCCAGGGCACTCAACAATATGTACTAGGCCTAAGAAAGAGTTAATACCATTCAGAGCTTTGTATTCAGTAACATCCTTGTAAGACTCAGCTAGGATAATTAGGTGAAAGGTTCCAGATAACATAAACACTAGTCTATGTTTATATTAGTTAAGTAAAAGGGCAAGTTGTCTCCCAGTCTCTCAGTCTCGGGTTAGAGATATCAAACTGTCAGTATTAGAATTAATTAGAATTAATGCCTACATAGTTATGTCTTGGAATATATGTATGTCTTCTCATGATTGCCTATGATGCAGAGATATAGAGATGTATGTTATGGATACGTGATGTTTGACGTAGAACAATACGTGAGAATTATGCTGTATAATCAAATATTTACCTATAAATAAAGTACCCTAAAGCTATGATGTCAGAGTAAACATAGGCAGCGGCCTAGCTTGCTCTCCCAAAGCTTTGGTTGGTTTTTATAATACAAGTGTGTTGTGTATTATTTACTGATTTACCAATTAACCTTCTCATTGCTTTGTGTGTGGATTTCTGTTATACCCAAGAGCCCTGCCTTGTTGTAGGTGAGGGGAGGTGCAGAGTACTGCTTCAGTTTTTTTGCCATGACTCGGATAACAGATTTCTGCATTCAAGGCAAGGGCAGAAGGTGCCAGAAGATTTGTGAGTATTACCAGTGATGGGTAATCTGTTATGTAGACAGGCTCTGTCTCAGATGCGTGAATGGCATGACAGGGCTAGGGCTTTAGTGTTTAGGAAAGGTAGCCCTTATTGTATGCTTCTATTGTATGTATGAGAAGCATGGTGATGTAGCCATCAATTCCATAGCACATAGGGATTCAGTGACAAAAGGTAATGTAAATTTGTGGTTTCCTTTGGAGGGAACTTTCTCTTTAGATAGGGTCCGTTGCCTGAGATATGAGTTAGCGGTTAAAGGTAAACCGTGCAATTGTGCTTACATGGTGGGAACGGATGGTACATGATGCAAAACATTGGAATGTTTATGTTTTGAAACAAAAGATGTTTGTGTTAGGAAATGTAACTAATGACCAGCTGAGTAAGTGAGGATCACTCGTGTAGCAGAACTAAGAGAAAAAGAAAATACTTAAAGAGCAACAGCAGTTGGGGGAGTAGAATTGTGTATTTTGGATATTTGGAATATCTCTCAGCTCAAGGAATTGAGAGCATGTTTGAATCAAGAAACGGAAAGTGTTGTACTTGTAATAAGAATCTTAAAAGTAGCAATAGGTCATAGTGTTTCTGTTGCAAAGGAATTGAGAGTTCCTAGTGACATTATTGATAAGATTGAGAGAGATTTGGACAGACATTATGAAACTTACAAAGAGGAGTGTGATCAATTATATTATGATTTAGGCTCTATTCAGGACGTTCTACACCAGCAACATAATTTATGTTCTGCCACTGTTAAACTGAAGCAGCTGTGGGAAATGATATTGTGACTACTTAAAGAAGTGTTTGATTTGACTAAAACTTTTCCGAATTACAGGGATAACCCTGGTAGATTTGTGTCTTTATGGTCTCAAATAATTAACAGTTATAATCCCATTTGGGCAGCTCTAGATAATTTGCTCAGAACCGTGTTTTATAATCCAGCTGATTTTCATAGGGTCACTCATCCAGTTCGTGACAGACCCTGTGATAGATTTCCAAGAGAAGACTCAAAGAGATAATTTTGTTTTTATGTAGAGAAAAATTGTTAGAATCCCTTAAAGTAGTATGCAAACCTGTAAAGGATTGGTCGAGATTAACATCTCTAAGGCAGGATAGGGGTGAAAAGGTTACAGATTTTCACACTAGGTGTATGCTAGCTTTTAAAGACTATTCTGGTGAAGCAGAGGACACACCTTCAGGATTCACTAATATTTTTGTAAATGGTTTAATCCTGAGAATAAAAGAAATTTTAGAAACTTCCATAATAGATTGGCCAGCTAGAACAGCTGATGTAATTCTGAAAGGAGCTCGATACAGTGAGTTGAAATTTCTCAAGGAACAGCAAGAGCAACAAACCAGAATAGATGTGAAAAAGAATACATTGCTCAACTTGCAGATTGCTTCTATGCAACCACCCATGGGCAGGGGGAGGGGTAGGATCAGAGCAAGAGGAGGTTATGGGAATCCTCAATGAGGGCGTGGATAGTCCAGAGGAATGCATACTTGTTATACTTGTGGTGAGATTGGGCATTTGCAGTGAGACTGTCCCCGGAATCGGAATCTTGATGGTCAGAGAGTTGATTTCCCTCCTCCCCCTCCGGCAACAGCTGCATTCACTCTATCCTGGCTGAGTGGGAAGTTATATTGCCAGCTGTATTCTCTCTCTGAAGTGCCATCTCCTGCAGATGCCAGTACCATTCATCCTGCTCTTGGAGAACTTCCTTCTACTTTGTGGGCAGTGCCGGGATCTAATGTCGGATGTCTTTCTATCCCGCCTGTGAAAATCACCGTGAAACTTGGAGTTCAGCTTCCTAGACTCAAGCAGTATCCACTGCCAGCAGCTGCCATTGAAGGAATTCGTTCTGTGATTGAAGATCTCCAGAAACAAGGTGTCATTTATTCTACGACTTCATCATGTAAGACTCCAATTCTTCCTGTACTAAAGGCTGACGGTAAGACTTATAGATTTGTGCAAGACCTGCGAGCAGTAAATAATGTGATTTTGCCAATTTTTCCCTTGGTACCTAGTCCACATGATATCTGGACACAGATACCTTCAGGGACTACCTGGTTTTCTGTTGTAGATTTGAGCTCTGCTTATTTTTCAGTGAGAATTTGCAAAGAAAGCCAATTTTTTATTTGCTTTCCATTTTTGAAAATAAACAAAATATTTGGACCATTTTGTATCAAGGATACACTGACAGTCCTGCATATTTTTTGCAGGCCCTAAGAACTGCATTATTTGATGTAGAGCTTGACCATTCCTCTTTAGTTCAATATGTGGATGATTTGCTTTTATGTTCACCAAGTTATGAGATTTGTTGTCAGATTCTTTTTTCTCAGGCTTGTTTGTCAGCTCATATTGCTAATTTAGGTTTGAAGGTTACTTTGTCTAAACTGCAATTTGTATCTCAAAATGTTACTTTCCTGGGTGTTGTTCTAACACCATCTGCTCGTGCTAGTGTTGAAACCTATTCTGTCATTGCCTTTTTCCAGCGACACCAGTGTTATTGCTTAAATTCCTGGGTTAGCAAATGTCTCAGACCTTACTGCTCCACTTTCTGCTCTTATTGGAAAAGAAGGTCTCATTGTACCCACATTAGCACAATGGGAAGCTTTTGTAAATATAAAGACTGCACTGGGACATGCACCATGTTTATCTTTGATTCTTTACCTTTCCAATTGTATGTGGCTATTTCTGATTCCTCTGCTACCTGTGTGCTTTTACAAGCTTTCCCAACTGGTTGCAAGCCAGTAGGCTATTTCTCAAAGCGAATTGATGTAGTGACTTTGGGACTCCCACTATGTCTACGTAGTTTGGTGGCAGTGGCTTTTGCAATTGAAACTTACTGATTTTCTGGTTCTACAGCGCCCTTTTGTTCCATCTAACCAAGACTCAGCCTTTGTCCTCCACACGTTTTATTGACTCTGGAATTAATAATTTCTCTGCTTCATGTTTCAGTACGTACTACATCAATATGCAACCCTTCAACACTTGTGGAGAAGGATGGGTCTCATGATTGTTTCCAAACTATTTTGACATTTTCTCGAGCTAGATCTGAACTTTCCCCTGTATCTTTACCAGCCCCGGATATAACTTTGTTTGTGAATGGTTCTGCTTTCAGAGACGAGATGGGCCATGCAGTCACAACAGTTAATGATATAGTGGACTCAGCATCTTTGCCATTTACCAGTGCGCAGCTAGCAGAAGTGTTTGCAAAGGACAACCATTTTGCAGACCAAGAAGCATGGCAAGCTGCTCTTCGGGCATCAGTGTCACTGACATTGCTGTATTTAACACCATCTAATATGACTTTGTTTTCCCTTTCATCTCTCTTGCAGCAATATCAAGTTGCTTCCTTTGCAAACCCAAACTCTGTGGACTTCGTGGGGTGCAACCTGTGATGCTCAGGGCTACTGGAAAAAGGATCATCTGCCTTTTTGTCCTGACAGTCTATTGTTTCCACTTGCCTTGTTCCTGCATCATAAGCTTTACCGCTGTGGCTATGAATTATGTCTTTTTGGTTCTCCGGTATCACCTGAACTTCTGTTATTTTTTTCTTTGGCACAGCTCATCTGTACTGTTTTAATACTGGCAAAGGGTCAGCTTAGGGTCAGTTATTAGGATTTCTGCCTTCCGAACTCTTTTTTGGTTGTGCAGCTTGTTTTGCAGATCTGCCCTGTGCCAGAGGAGGGAGGTGGTATTTGTTTGGTGGTCACTAGTCTATTCTCTGGATGGGTAGAAGCTTATCCCACTACCAGTATGTCTGCTGGGGTTGCCATCAAATTACTGCTCACTCAGTTTATTCCTGTTTGGGGTGTACCTTTTGTTCTTTCTTCTTGTCTGGGTCCAGCCTTCGTTGCGAGTGTCTGGGAGGGTATTGGAAATTTGGTTTAGTATTAAGAGACAACTGCACACTCCTTATCATCCGCAAAGCTCTGGCCAAGTGGAACGGATGACTAGGACACTCAAAGGTCACTTACGCACTCTGACACAGGATTGGGCTATAGATTGGACAGAAGCCCTTCCTTTTGCCCTTATGGCAGTGCGTAATTCCCCCAGCCTGACACCATATGAAATAGTTACTGGACGTCCAGCTACTTCTCCACATGAATTGGCAGTTATCCCGGATCCTCAATTGTTGTGCAGTGGTATTTGGACCTATTGCTCACAATTGCACTCAGTCCTGTATGTTTCCCCTTTATTGCAGGTGAATCCTCAACGAGATGTTCCGTCAGAATCATCATATCCAGAAGTGAAGTCACCAGATTGGGTCCTGATTAAGAATTTGCATCCAAAGACACTTCTGGCTCCCAAGTTCCTAGGTCCATTCCATGTGCTCCTGGTGGGATACTCAGCTTGTAAAGTGGAAGGACACTCTCGGATACATCTTACACAGTGTAAAAAGGCTCCTTCACAGGATCCATAAGGTGGTTCCCTGCATCAGTGAATTAAGAGATTGCAACGCAGAGACTCATTGAACAACAGTGATATTACAGAAAAAGACTATCAGGATTTAAGTGCTTTTTGAATGGACTAATTATGCAAAACACCTTCTTCCAGCATCTCAGGCTGGAGGGACTGGGATTTCTAGTCCTATAGGTACTCTTTGTGGTCTTGGGCAAGCCACTTAACCCTCCATTGCCCATGTTCCCTGTATGTGTGTCATATCCCCTCGTGTTAAATGTATCTCCCAATTGACCGCTTTGACCCGGTGAAAAGCGGGATATAAATACAGCTAAATAATAATAATAATAATAATAATCTATACTGCTGCTTAGGTGGATAAAGTTAGTTTGAATTAGTGTTTTACTGATATATAAGCAATGACCTTTTGGCACTTAACCTCTACTTCATGAAGAGATTGAGAATTAGAGGGTAGTTATAGCTATAATATATATCTACATCATATTAAGAAGAGTAGGTGTATTTTCATTTTGTCTTAGAACATTTATTTATTATTTTATAGTTTTATTTATTTATTATAGTTTCAGATATTTAGAGGTTTGCTAGGAATGTTTCCTTATCTGGTCTTAGTTGTGCTGTGGCATATTGTTAATGAAGCAGTACTGCATTTAAAATCTTGAGAATGTTATGGGAAATACCCAAATATTTTTGAGACGCATTTACACTCAGTTACAGAAGACATTTTAATCTAATGGTCTCATACAAACACAGAACCTAGCGTAGTCAGCTCTATTCCTTTAAAGTCCCCTCCAATATGTTTCATGGTTCAAAGTACAGGGAAAAAGGTAGGGGGCACTCCATGGAACATTTGTAGCATAGTAATGCTACATAATTCTTCTATCTGGTATAAGAAGTCCCACGTAAGAAAAACTTATGTTTCAGTAGTACAATTAATGCAAGTTCAAAGGAACCAAGTGCATGATTATGACTTGTTATAGTATAATAGTTTTGGCTACCCTTTGGATGACTTTAGTTCAGACCTAAACATACCTAACTGGAATTTCCCTTTGTTAGGGTATTACCATCCCTGGGAACGTAATTTATCTG
Organism: Ichthyophis bannanicus; assembly: GCA_033557465.1. Taxonomy (NCBI): domain Eukaryota; kingdom Metazoa; phylum Chordata; class Amphibia; order Gymnophiona; family Ichthyophiidae; genus Ichthyophis; species Ichthyophis bannanicus. Next base: position 1,237,423,708 of record CM066033.1, on the reverse strand, counting down.
TTGGAATTAAAGAAATGAACATTATTCAGTGGGCTCTGAATAATTGTACACAGAATACATCTTGTCCCCACAAATTGACAATTTGGGAAAATGGATTAATGGCTTTAGAAGTTAGATTATTTTGTATGTGGTCATCTTGCAGACCAGAGGATGGTCAGGTACTTGCTATGTTGCCCAGTTAGACACCCTGTGGCGTTTTTTTACCTTACCAAAATATTACTTTATTAGTTTTAGACTATCTCCTAGCGAAGGAAAATGGCATGTATGGATTATTTATTTTTTATTTATTTATTTATTTATTTATTTGTTATTATTATTAATTATTGTTTGCTTGATGATGAAGGAAAAATAGTGAAAGGCCTACTAGATAAGGTTAGAAATCATACTTTTATTCTAAGTAATAGTTATTTAAGTTCTTTTCTGAATTTTTGGTTCTGTTTCTTCTTTTTGGAGTTCCTTATCTAGGTCCCTTGCAAGGCATGCTAGCATCATTGTTTGGTTTTTGGGAATTCTCATTTTAGGAGCATTAATTCTCTGTGTAATATCTGCTTGCTGTAAGTAATCAGTGGAGGCACTGACCCCTAAAATGATGTTACCGATAGACCCAGAACCTAGTTACAATCCTTCTTTGATATCAATGTCTGAGTTGCCTTACTTTTGAAATGATTCTTTAGAGAATCAGAGGAGGGACTGAAAGTAAGCTAGCCTGTACAGGGCTGTGTATACTGCCAGGGCACTCAACAATATGTACTAGCCCTAAGAAAGAGTTAATACCATTCAGAGCTTTGTATTCAGTAACATCCTTGTAAGACTCAGCTAGGATAACTAGGTGAAAGGTTCCAGATAACATAAACACTAGTCTTATGTTTATATTAGATAAGTAAAAGGGCAAGTTGTCTCCCAGTCTCTCAGTCTCGGGTTAGAGATATCAAACTGTCAGTATTAGAATTAATTAGAATTAATGCCTACATAGTTATGTCTTGGAATATATGTATGTCTTCTCATGATTGCCTATGATGCAGAGATATAGAGATGTATGTTATGGATATGTGATGTTTGATGTAGAACAATACGTGAGAATTATGCTGTATAATCAAATATTTACCTATAAATAAAGTACCCTAAAGTTATGATGTCAGAGTAAACATAGGCAGAATCCTAGCTTGCTCTCCCAAAGCTTTGGTTGGTTTTTATAATACAAGTGTGTTGTGTATTATTTACTGATTTACCAATTAACCTTCTCATTGCTTTGTGTGTGGATTTCTGTTATACCCAAGAGCCCTGCCTTGTTGTAGGTGAGGGGAGGTACAGAGTACTTCTTCATTACGGATATGTTGTTCACCCTATTACAAGTGTATCTACTTTGAATGTATTGTAAAACTGATAAATATAAAATTTTAAAAAAAGCCATGCCTCTATATGTTTCTACTAGTGATTCTTGCGCACAATTTGGCCATTTGGCAGTGCAATGCCAGTCAAAACTGCCCAGTCAGTTTGTTCAGTATAGAAAGATTTTCCAGCTACTACTTTGTATTGTTTACTCCTTATGTAGGGAAGGAAACCTTCCTAATCAACCCCATGACTTCACACAGCCAGATAGTCTTCAAACATAATGTATTGTAGGACCCGACTCAGCTGAGTTTCAGCAAACATATCTGCATCAAGGTTGTTATGTAAACCTTTTACCAGTAAACCAGTGATTCATACGCATATACCTACAGCCTGGAACGGAACTATGGACAATATAAACCAACCCAGCTTTTTGGAGCTCCAAACTGTTGGACTGATTGATATGGTCCATAGTTCTGTGTATGAACCATCGGTTTAAGGCATGTTTGCTGAAACTCAGCCAAGTGGGATCCAACAATAAATTATATTTGAAGAACATTTGGAGGTAGTTTCTCCATCTGGGTTAGTTTTGTGCATACCATGACTTTAGCAATTACAGTGTCTTGGAAGTTTAGACAACTGATAAAGGTATGCCTTAAACTTTTATGGTGTAATATATATGTGTTTTTATGGTTTTAATTATTTATTTATTTATGTGTATTAAGTATTCATTTGATATTTTTTATGATTATCTTTTGAGTGTTAAAATATATATATATTTATATATTTTTGCAATGGCAATCAATATATATGTAAGGGGTTGTTTAGCCTTACTTGATATATGGTCTCTTTTTATAGATGGAGTGTTACAAATTGGTTTGTGTCTGTTTTGCTGTGCTGATCTTTTTGTTTTTACTTTTTATGATTGCATTTCACGTTCTTAATTATTTATTTCATGAATTTTTAATTTGTATTCATCCTTTAGGTCTCATGTTATATTTATGACTTGTATATGTTTTTATTTATTTATTGTTTTTATTACATTATGTAGCCTGCCCCTGAAGAAGGCAACGAAACACGGCCTGGGTCGGGCCATAGGCTTTTTATTCAATAAAGAACGTCTTCCTACTGCTGTCCACGTCTCAGACTGGGTTGTTAGTAAGCACGTGGATTCATGCTTTTTGGTTGGTACTTGGCAGAATCAGCATGTTCTCCCCATGGAAGGACACTCTCAGCTTCGGGGATGATGCCCTGGATAAATTTGCAGCACAAGAGGCACGGTTGACCCATAAAGAAGGTGAAGTTGATAACCATCTGGGACAATGGGAAGATATAGTACACAGTGCACAAAAGCAAATTAGAGATGAACTCCATGCGGCATACCTCCTAGAATGCTGTAGGTCTAAAATCATACCGAGAGGCCTTAGGATGTACAAGGCACCTGGCCTTTACCAAGAAGAATCTGGATTTGTGAAGTGTTGGAATGCGATTTTAAACAAGTGTTCCTTGGACTTGATGATATTATTGATCAGCACAGCAAACAAAAAATCAGAAATATATAAAGCTGAGATTGATGAGAAACTTATAGCATTAAAGAGTAATGATAGAAATTTTGATGACATATAAAGATTATGAAAGGAATAATGCAGCTTATAAGAAAGAGATTAAAGGTAGTAAGATGGAGAAATTCAAGAGGGACGAGGATGATTATCTGTATGGGTATGTGTACCCATGGTGTAAAAAAACAGAAGATGACCGTATATATGTTAAGAAACAGTCTGGTCTTTTTGATTTCAAAGAGAGCGACCACAATGACAAGCATGCAGATGCATCGGTTGGGCAAAAGAAGAAGCGCTCACGGAGCACTTCTGTGGAGTCAGTGGATGGGTCGGCATCCCTTTTTCAAAAAACAAAAATTCAAGATAAGGGACAAGGGAAGAGTTTTTTAAATATGGATGCACTTTGGGAAGGGGGAGGACGGGAGAGATCACGAAAGGCCCCCCAGAGCAATCAATGGACATACGACCAATATTCCAGGACGTACGGTCAGCAGAATACATACAGAGGTCGAGGCTGTGGTCGTGGACGCAGACGAGGATGGAGCCGCAAGGGATCCGAAAGGTCGGTAGAGAGACCGCATTAAGGATGAATGACATTAGTAATGTTATCAACATTTCTAGACATTAATTAACGGCAGGTGAGCTTGCTCTCTTGAATAAGGGCCTCACTTTTGTGCCAGTTAAAAAATATGATCATTTTGAAACTCATTTAGATCTTTTCAAGTTCTTCCGTAGAATTAAAATAAAACAGTTTTTTGCTACGTGTGAGTCTGTCGATACAGTTCCGTCGGTAATTAGACCTAAATCAAAATGGATGCCACCTCCAAATACTCATCCCATAATAGCTACCTTTGAAAAATTAGTTGTAAAAGAAGTGGATGAGATTAAACTAAAAAAGAAACCCCCATATGATAATCTTACTATAGAAGAGAGGAAAGCGATTAAATCATTGCATAGTAACTCAAGTATTATTATAAAAACAGTAGACAAGGGGGGCGCAATCGTAGTTATGGACAAGGATCAGTACCTAAATGAGATCTACAGGCAGTTAAAAAATGATGCATTTTACCTGCGGTTAAGTGATGATCCAACTAGTTCATTGAAATGTTCTATTGATAATTTAATTCTCATAGCATATGAACTTGGACACCTCACCGTGCAAGAGAAATCATTTCTGATGGTGGATCATCCAATTATACCTACTATTTACATTAATCCTAAGGTGTATAAATCATTGGATAATCCACCTGGTAGGCCGATAATATCAGCGATTGGATCCTTTATGGAGCCTATTTCAAAGATGGTGGATGTGTTTCTAAGGCCTCATGTTTTGAACATGTGGTCATACGTTCGTGATTCCACACAAGTGATCCAAATTTTATCGTCGCTTAAGAATTTCAATCCCGATTGGTTATTGGTAACGCTTGATATAGAATCGCTGTATACAAATATTCCGCAAAAGGAAGCGTTAAAATTAATAGAACAATATTTACATAGCAGACAGGAATGGAGGCGTATTCCTACAACTATCCTCCTTGACCTTACCCGGTTCGCAATGTGTGAAAACTATTTTTGTTTCCAAGGAATATTTTATAAGCAAATAAAAGGGGTGGCCATGGGGTCCCCCATGGCCCCGGATATTGCAAATTTATATGTTTTTAACTTTGAGGAGATATATATAAAAGAGAACCCATTTAAGAGTAACATGAAGCTATGGATCAGATACATAGATGATGTTTTTATGATATGGGAAGGATCGGTAGCCCTCCTTGAGGAATTTAACATATGGATCAATAACTGCGATGACAATTTACGTTTCCAGTTGACCTTTGATAATAAGAAAATTGCATATTTGGATTTATTGATTATAAAAGATGGCAATGGATTCTCAACTACGCTTTATAGAAAACCAACGGATCGGAACCACTTACTCCATTTTCACAGTTTTCATAATTTGTCCCGGAAAAACAATCTGCCAGTTGGCCAAATTCTAAGGATCCGGAGAATTTGTACGTCCAAACAACAGTTTAGAGAACAAGCACATATAATGAAGGATAGATTTAGAGATAGGTATTATCCGCCCGCATCTATAGAAAAGGCATATAAAAGGGCAGTACAATGTTCTCGTCGAGAACTATTGGAAAAACAGAAAAAAACAAATGATGTGGGTATGGTTTGTCCAATATTATACTCGTATCAATCACAACATATTATCAAAGTAATAAGGAAGTATTGGTCGTTGATCCAAGCTCTGCCGGCCTTTGTTGATGTGAAGGTCACTTTTGCATATAAACGGAATGTCAACCTCAAAAACATGCTAGTACCATCTGCACTCACAGAAAGGGCTTTTCTTTCACAGCATAAAGGACACTATCGGTGTGGCAAATGATTGGTGTGTGTGCATTCCCTTGTAGTTAGAAAGTAATTCATTCATCCTACAAACAATAAAAAAAAATTTTTGGATGACTTTTCCAACTGCTCCACCAGCCATGTCATCTATGTCATCCAATGTCCATGCATGAAACTATGTTGGTAAGACTGTCCGTCCAGTGCGCAACTGGATCATTGAACATAGGAGCTGTTGTCCATGCATGAAACTATGTTGGTAAGACTGTCCGTCCAGTGCGCAACTGGATCATTGAACATAGGAGCTGTATTAGAAGGGGATTAGTAGACAAACCCCTTGTTAATCATTGGCGAGAATTATCACATAAAATTTCAGATCTTACGTTTTTTGTTATTAAAAAGGTGAAGATCAATTGGAGAGGGGGAGATGTTGACGGGTCTATTCGTCGTCTGGAAGAGCGGTATATTTTTAATCTTGATTGTTTGCACCCTAATGGATTAAATATGGATATTAATTTAGCCGTATTTTTGTAAGGAGGTTCTAATTGGTTATTTGGTAAGGTTTTTACAATGGGTTGTAGTCAGTTTGGAGTTTATTGGCAATTCCCCATTTCTTAATTTATATACCCCTGATTTACATTATGTATGTGGATTGACTGTACCCCTTAATTTATTTACCCCTAATTTAAAGTATACATATAGATTGGCTGAATAGTCCAAAGAATTGTATCTGCAGATATCTGGGATATTTGTTTCTTGTACTCTTAATGATATACTGTGTGGTATGTATAGTCTCACCGCATTGATTAGTTTTTTAAGTTTTTTTAGAAGTTTAGCTTTCTGCTTTAGTGCCCTTGGATTAATATGGGTTGCCATCGTAAGGTTGTTTGTGGCAGGTTTTGGATGGGGTGTTATACAAGGGACGCGGTTTGTAGTTTTCATTATGACGTTATAATGCTTTGACTGTGAGTTGTAACTTTACATTCTTTACAAAAAGGATTATAATATTGTTTGAATGACACACACTCCGTTGTTTGTCCCCGTCATCTACGGGGTCGGGTAAAATTCACGGAGTACAACATGGAGTGTTAACAATTGCCCTTTTTTGTTGTTTTGGGTTGTGTTTTTATTGCAAGTAATATATATTGGTGATTGGAGCTGAAGGTTGAATGGTGGGTATGGAGCAAGTATGCTATGGTCTATCGTGCATCGGCAATGAGTGGTGGTGGTGTGAAATGTTTATTTATGTTTTATGGTTAAAGTTTTATCTTTTGCTAAGGTTGGTTTTTTTTAAAAAAATTTTAACAATTTAGGTACTGTTGTTGCTCCGGGTATTTTGGCCTGTATTTAATGAGTCTAATGCACGATGATTTGGTATACACTTGGTCTACTCCTCCCACAGCATTTTCATACCACGGCTCTTTAAGGCGCATGCTCTAGCGTTTTTTCAATTTTACCGGCGCGGTTTGTAGAATTTAGAGTGTGCAGTGTGGAGTGTCGAAGTGTAAGTTTTACGAATCATTTGGAATTAAATGTTTGGTGGTTTAATACCTGTGGGGTTCGTGGAAAATTAGTAGATGTCGGATTGTGATTGTTGAATCTCTTTTAACGATAAAAAATGACGTTGGATAGAACTTTTAATGTGTTGGCTATATTCCACTGCTATATGTCAAGGCACAGTGTGACTGTTTCAAAATGGTTTCGCAAAATAGATAAGGCCAACCTAGAGGTTAGTGCGGTAGTATAAATATACACCTCCTCCCTCCCCCTTTCTCCTTCTTGGTTTTGAGGCAGTGTAATTGTAGTTTTTGATAATGTTTCGAATTTTTCTGAAAGAGTTCAAGGCATTTGTGCATGTTATTTATGCCATGTGGGTGTGCTTCCTCCCCCTTTTTTGGTTTCTTTCAAATAATTAGTATGGATGAGGGCCAGCACGCACGGCCACGTTTTAAAATTTTTTTTAGGTGTTTTTAACAATAGCGTTTAACTGTGTATAATGACGGTGTTTAGTTCACAATATTTCATTGCCTTTATAGTTTTTAACATCTGCCACTTTGACTACTTTTACTCCAAGTGAGATCCAATGACATTCCAGGTAGTATGCTTTTGACAGTTTCAGCTTGTATTTTTCACTTCTATTTCAATTATATAGCCCAAAGGGGTAGTGATGGGCAATTTATGGTGGTTCACATATCCATGTGGTTCCCCCCCCCCACTTTTCTGTCACCTCCATTTTTTCACCTCTATTTCAAATATATAGCCCAATGGGGCAGTGATGGGCAATTTATGGTGGTTCACATATCCATGCGGTTTCTCTTCCTTGTCCCTCTTTAGCAATTACAGTGTCTTGGAAGTTTAGACAACTGATAAAGGTATGCCTTAAACTTTTATGGTGTAATATATATGTGTTTTTATGGTTTTAATTATTTATTTAATTATGTGTATTAAGTATTCATTTGATATTTTTTATGATTATCTTTTGAGTGTTAAAATATATATATAATTATATATTTTTGCAATGGCAATCAATATATATGTAAGGGGTTGTTTAGCCTTACTTGATATATGGTCTCTTTTTATAGATGGAGTGTTACAAATTGGTTTGTGTCTGTTTTGCTGTGCTGATGTTTTTGTTTTTACTTTTTATGATTGCATTTCACGTTCTTAATTATTTATTTCATAAATTTTTAATTTGTATTCATCCTTTAGGTCTCATGTTGCATTTATGACTTGTATATGTTTTTATTTATTTATTGTTTTTATTACATTATGTAGCCTGCCCCTGAAGAAGGCAACGAAACACGGCCTGTGTCGGGCCATAGGCTTTTTATTCAATAAAAAAAGTCTTCCTACTGCTGTCCATGTCTCAGACTGGGTTGTTACCATGACTTCTAAGCCAGGACATGGGGAGAATGATCTCAGTCTCTCAAATTTACTGCTAAGGCTCAGTGTGATACTTGTATCATGTCAAAGAATGCCTCCTGCTGAAGTTCATAAGATGTAACATGTATGGGTAGTTTGTCAAGATGTGCTTGGAAATTCTTCTTTATCGAACCTGTGGCACCCAATATGATGACAAATATTTCTGTATCTTGATGTCACATTTTCTTGGTCTCTGACTGCATTTCCTGGTATTTCAGAATCTTCTGCCTCTCCAAGCAATTCATAGAGTAGTTGTTTGGAATTGGCACCTCTATTATCAGTGCCGTTCTTGTGTTTTTCTCTTTAACCACTATATTTGGCTTCTTCGCATCCAGCTTTTTATCGGTCAGAATGGGAGTAATTCCAGGTGATCATAACCTCCTCATTTTCTAAAATTCTAAGGGTCATGATCCTAGTGCTTTTTGGGCACAGTGATGTTGTAGTGCTTACAGAGTTTCCAATGGATGAGACTTGCTACTTTATTATGTCTTTTTTGTATAGAAATTTTCTACCATCAGAACTTCACAGTTAGCTATGAGGTCAGTTACCGTTTCCGGGTCTTTCTTACAGTTTTTTCAATGCTCACTGTAACCCATCTCATCTGTAAGCCGCTGTCCTGGGCTGCAATTATCAACCTCTCATCCTTCAGTTTTGGTTCATCCCTCCTTAACTATTCATGTATCCTTCTTGATCAACAAAGGGTTCCTGGAGTAATACTCTGTATTTCCTACTAAATTTGTTCATTTGCTACTTGTTTTTCTTTGTTTGTTGATCTAATTCCTTCAAGAGTTTTTTCACTTGTTTGGCAAATTCTCTTAGTGCCTTCCCTGTGCATGCTTGTGAATTTTCGCTCATTCCTTCTAATCATCGGAACACTTTCCAAGTTTGATGATGGAGACAGATTCTGGACATTTACTCTCATATTTCAGTACTTTTTGCGTATTTGGATCCAAGGATGTAGTAAGTAGGCCTGGAGGCCAATGATAGTAGCTCTGTATGTATAATCAATCTCTGAGTCATAGCTCTCCTTCAGCTCTAGGGATGTACAGAAGGGTATGTCAGTTTTGGAGATGTCATAATTTTAAAAAGCACTAGTGAAAAAATGTTACAATTACATGTGGAAAATCAACCACTAGCTTTAAATTTTGTGTAATATGTTATTTACCTACCTACGGGTAGCTAAGGGTACCAGTCTGTCAACAATGAGTCGCCTGACTGAAGACCGAACACAATTTAGGATAGCTATCCAGAGGGTCGCCCTGAGTCGACTCCGACTCGACGGCACATAACAACAACAACAACAACCTACTATAATTTCTAGGAAATTACGTAAAAATACACAAATTACTGAAATATATTTAAGTGCTGTGATAATAGTTTTAATGTGTTTGCATAAAATATTAATATTAGTGCCTTTTGTGCCTCAATTATCAAATTATCTTACTTATTTCTGTGTTGGGGTTTACATGGTGAACTGGTTCAATATAAAAATAAATAGCAATTGGCACAAGGTCCCAGGCATCTCCTTTTCCAGCTGAAGAATAGTGTGAAGAGGTGAGGAAGATAGTTATGTCTACAGTGAGAAGGTCAGCTTGTTGGTTACAGTGAGTCTGTTCTGCAAGCTATGTTGTGCAGTGAAGAGGAACAGGAGAGAGGAGATGCAGTGGAGAAAATATTGAATATCAGAGGTGAAAGAGATGAGAAGACTCAGCTTGGAGACAGCATTGTGAGATCCAGGAAAACACCATCCATCAACACTGAGGCAACCACACTCACCCAATTACTTAACTGCAGCTCCGGAGTCTCTGAGCCTCCTCTTACCTGTACCATGAAAACAGCAGAGAGCAAGGCTTTTCGGAGCAAGTCTATGATGGTTCCAGACTGGCCATCACACATCCAATCCATAGAAAGGTGTGTAAAAATGACAACTGAGGTTGCTGGTCATGTGAACAATCAGGAGAGAAGGGAACATTATATTAGGGGTCAGATGAACAGCAGGGAGCTCATGAGCTGAAACAGAAGCAAACAAGATATAGCTTCTTTGCTGGATTTTATTAAATAACATTAAATTAACTGCATAAATGACATTTTAAAGACAATTATGTGGCTACAGGTGTTGTTCAGACTAGGGCCGTTCCGAGGTTGAATCGCGGCCTGTATGACTTGCACATTGGGCCCCCCCCCCCCCCCGCACCTCCATCCAGCCGCTTTCTGGATGGCGATGGGAGAGAAGAGGCGCACCTGATGTGCAAGTGTCCGGCGCACCAAGCAGATCTGTCCCTCCCTTCTCTGACGTCGTGTCAGAGAAGGGAGAGACCAGACCTGCTTACCGTGCCACGAGAAGGCTTAAGGAGCACATTTCAGCTGTCTGATGTTGCCTGCCACCGCTGAGTGAAGAAAAAGTGGTGGTGGCAGGCAACAGCAGACAATTGAAATGCGCCCCTTAAGCCTTTGTGCCCTGTTAGGCCGCACCGCTCGCACAGGGCTAGGTACAGTCCTGGTTCAGACTATTTGTACGTTCAAATAAATATTACTTAATTTCCACATATTTCAACTGTGATTTGATGTAGGTAAGACTCACTTTAAGCATTTTCTGAAGATAGGTTTAGATTCAGCATGCAAAACTGCATAATTTGGCCATTAGTAGTTTGTAAAGTTTGGAAATATAAAAATCTACCCCTAAAATTCACACGCCCTAATGTATAGTCCTGGCATCACTGATTCTTGTAAATCACTTCATGGACATGGAGGAGTTTTCGTGTTTGCACATCCAGTTTTTCAAGATCTTTAAAAGGCTATTCCACAACCCAAAGCTGTATGAAAGTACAGGAATTGCCAGCCGATTGATGGCTTGTATCTCATTCTGTGATGTTAAAGTCCTTTCCAATAATAATTTTAATCTCCTGTAGTGTTTCTTACTGATCTTTTCTATCAGTAATTTTGGCTTGAGTGTTGTTCCTTCCTCCATTCAGAGATACTTATATATGCCTTCCTGTTTAAGGTTCTTGATGTCACAGACTTCAGCCAAGGAGATGTTTTCTGTTTTTCTCAATTTTCCTCTTTAAAAAAGTTGCTTTAGCACATTTGTCAAAAAGCCAAAGGTCATACTGATGTCATCAGAAAAGCTTTTCACCACATGGAGTTGTTCTGCTAATTGTTGGTCACTGGAACTATAGAGCTTCAGATCATCTACAAATAATAAATGAGATGTTGTCTCTGGGTTGTTACCTTATTTAGGATTCATGCTAAATTCATACCCCAAAGAGTTGATGAGAGTACTCATTGGATTAAGCGCCACATAAAACAGAAGAGGCAACAGGGAATCACCCTAAAATATTCCTCGCTGGATCCTGATTTTAGGAATGATATACTGACCATCTTCATATTTCAAAAAGAGTATGGTTTGCCACATTGTCATGGTGAACTTAATGTATTCTATCAAATCAGGTTTTATTTTATACATTTCAAGGCAATTTATTATCCATGAATGTGGGACACTGTCAAAAGCGTTCTTATAATCAATCTATGCTATACTGAGATTTCTGCTTTTCTTAGCACTGGCCATGATGGCTTTATTCAACATTAACTGGTCTTTGGTGCCATATACCCCTCTCTTGTTGCCCTTTTGCTCTATTGCCATGATGTTATTGGACGCGATATGATCATATATTCTTTCTGCATCTATTGCAGTGAAATAGATTGTAGGTAGACAAGTTATTGGTCTATAATTGTTCGGATACTTGGGTCTCCTTTTGGAAGGAGAAATGTTCTTCCTGTAATAAGTCATTGTGGTGTTAAGTCTGACTGCTTAAACAATTGATTTTTGCAATTCACCAGGTCTGGGTGGATTGATGTTAACTGTTTGAGCCAAATGTTGGTTGCTCCATCTGGGCCAGGGCTCTTCCGGTTTGGGGCTTGCTTTAACCTGCTTACCAGCTCTTTTGTTGTCACTGCAGGCCATTCCATACTGTAGGTTTGATGTTTGCTTTCTCAAAATGCTCCTTGATTGTGCTTCTTGATTGTGCTTTATAGGGTCCTCGTATAGTTTTCTCCAGAAGATTTTTGTTTCGGCTTTGGTTGGTGGTGCTTTTATTATCTTAATGCTCTTTCCCATTTCCCTGTAGAATTGTTTTGGGTTCTCTCTAAATAGCTTATTTTGATATCTTTCTTTTTGGTTTTCTTCATATCTTCACATTTTTTGCACTTCTACGGCTACTTTCAATTTATTCTTGGAACATATAAATTTCAGGTTTCTTCTGTTAGTGCAGCATGCTTCAGCTTGATGTCTTGGATCTTCCTTAATATTTCTGATGATCTTCATCCTATCTGAGATACCGCTGCATGCAATGACTGTATTTTTCCCTCGATGCACTTTTTTCATGGAGGAACTGTTATTGCTTTCTTTTTCTTCTGGCCCTGCACTTTAGCTGGTATTATTCTCGCAGTAATAATTTTAGCTGAACAGCACTATATTTGATTTATTTTAGTAATGTCAATAAATGGTCCCTTTATACTGGATAGGGCCTTGTTCATCTTTATAATCATACTTTTAACCTTAGGTGTTAAATTTAACTTGGGTAATCTTTCCCTTGCCTGAAACCCAGCATATTCATCATTTTTTCATGTTGACTATGAGTTCAATCTTGAATTCCTCCACCTCTGGGTCTTTCTTCCCCCTTTCTTCTTTCTCTTCAGTTGATTGGTTGACCTATCCTGTAGTTACCTCACTCTCCTGCAGTTCCAGATCTGGCAGTGTGAGGTTGTGATTGATCTCTGTTCTGCTTCTCTTCATTTCCTTGTTTGCTCCTTTTTTTTATTTAGACTTTATTAAATTTTACAACTTTACAATAAAACATAATATAGTAAGCAAAACTAACAATCGCCTTCTACCACATTTTCATACCCACCCTCTCACCCCTCCCATGCTTCCTTACCCACCCTCCCACCCCTCCCATGCTTCCTTACCCCTATAGTAATAACAACATAACTCTTATAGCGTTATCCAGGACCCTTTAAACATGAAACCCAGTAACCTGCCCCCCCTTGTTTTTACCAGCAAACTTGTCGACCTGAGAACTACTTCCTCCGTGATGCTGACTCAGCGACTTCCATACCCCCTTCCATCCCTTCCATTGTCTAATAACTCTTTCTCCCCTATGCATCAAATACAGGTTTGCCACTCTTTTGGCATAGCTCGCCAAATTTGGAAGCTTAGGTCTATTCCAATAAGTTTCTATTTCACATCAACCTGCAGTGATACAATGCTGTACTACCTCCTCTGTCCCTGGGCATGTTGTCATCCATTTTAATGTAGCAAATATAGCTGAGCACATTTCCAACTGATAGTCTGTGATCTCTTTTATAGCCTGTATCACCATCACCCAATAGGCCTGTATCAGTTTACATTCCCACCACATATGGCTTAATGTGCATTTACCCCCACACATCTTTATCTTTATTTACAACATTTGATATACCGCCTAGGCGTGAGGCATTAAAGCGGTGTACAATAAAAAATTACGGGCTGCAGGAAAATACAGGGAGAAAAGGAACGCCATTAAATTAATAGGAAAGTGATAGGAAAGGGAGGGAGAAAAATAGTGAAGGACAGAGGAAAAGAATCAGACAAACACTACGGGAAGAGACACAAGGAAGGGAGTGGGTGAGCGGGAGAACCCATGATGTTGAATGATAGAAATGAGCAAGTTATGAATGGCTAGAGAGAGTGGGAAGATCAAAAGCTTGACAGAAAAGGTGTGTTTTGAGAAGAGCTTTAAACTGAGGGAAGGATGCTTCAGTACGAATAGAACATGGAAGGGCATTCCAAAGGGCGGGACTTATAAAACTTACCTGTTCTCCCTCGCTTTCGACCTCCCCCCTCCCTAGCCCTGACCCTCCGTCCCTCCCTCTGCCCTACCTACTCGTGTCTCTTTCTCTATTTCAATTGTAACTTCCTTCCCATTTTCCGGCCTGTGCCACTCTGTTTATACTTTTTATTGTGAACCGCTCTGCCTATTAATGAAGGGCGGTCAATCAAATAAATGAATATGAATATGAATATAAAGAAGAAGGCAGCGTGTCAGGTGGATTCGAGGTGGGCCTGGGTGGGTGAAGGCAGGAAGAGGCAGTTGCCATACGCCGAGCGGAGCATGCGAGGAGTGGGTTGAAGAAAGATGAGATCAGCTAGATACTGGGGAGTGATAGTATAGAGAACCTTATGGGTGATAGTGAGTAACTTATACACAAATCGTACCTTAACAGGAAGCCAGTGAAGGGAGAGAAGGCGTGGGGTGATGGGGTCCGGGTGTGAGGAGAAGGTAAGGAGACGTGCGGCTGTGTTTTGAATTAATTGCAGTCTTCAAATTTGGTATTGGGGGAGACCTGAGAATAAGGAATTACAATAATTGAGCCGAGTAATCACCAAAGAGAGAACAAGAGTGGTAAGGGACGTGGGTGGGAGAAGACAGCGAACAGACCTGATCCTGCGGAGATGGAAAAAGGAACTACGCACCACTCCCGAGATGTGCTGATGAAACGAGAGTGAAGAGTCCAGAGTAACACCAAGATAGCGGAGGGTTGAGACCCAAGGGGGATGGGTGAATTGGACATAAACGGTGACAGGGTGGGTGGAGGAGCTCTGAAGGTGAACCAGATAGCTGCTGATTTAGAGGGGTTAACGATAAGGAAATTTTCACGGAACCAGGTGGCAATGGAAGCGAGACAATTGTTGAGGGGTAAGAGATCGGGAGCTAGAGGTGATGTATGGTGAATCAGGAGGATATCATCAGCAAAAAAATAGGTGGATAGGCCAGATTGTTGGATTAGTAAGGCGAGGGGGGTGAGAAAAACTTTGAAGAGGAGGGGTGCGAGAATGGAGCCCTGAGGGACACCGCATTGTAAGGGGACAGCGGTGGAGGAGGTGGTACCAGATTGAACGGTGAAGGTACGAGAGAAGAGAAAGGATTGGAACCACCGGTGGACTGTACCATGAATCCCAAGGTCAGATAGTCGTGAGAGGAAACATAGAAACATGATGACAGAAAAAGATCACATGGCCTATCTAGTCTGTCCTTCCATAACAACAACTACAACAGTCCACTTTTTACCTTTAGAGATCCTCTGTGTTGGTCCCATGCTTTTTTGAATTCAGTTACTGTCCTCATCTCTACCACCTCCACTGGGAGACTATTCCATGGATCCACTACTCTTTCCGTAAAGAAATATTTCCGCATATCACTCCTGAATCTATCTCCCTTCAAGCTCATCCCATGTCCCCTCGTAGCAGAACTTGCTTTCAATTGAAAGAGGCTCTCTCCCTGAACATTTATGCCACGGAGGTATTTAAACATCTCAATCATATCACCTCTATCCCGCCTTTCCTCTAAGGTGTACATATTAAGATCCTTAAGTCTGTCCTCATATGCTTTATAACGAAGCCCATTAATCATTTTAGTAGCAACCCTCTGCACCGACTCCATCCTGTTCACATCCTTTTGAAGGTGCGGTCTCCAGAATTGCACACCATACTCCAAATGAGGTCGCACCAAAGACTTATACAGAGGCATTATCACCTCCTTTTTTCTGCTAGCCATTCCTCTCCGTATGCACCCAAGCATCCTTCTAGCTTTTGCTGTCGCCTTTTCTACCTGTTTAGCTACTTTAAGATCATCAGACACAACCACGCCTAGGTCCCGCTCTTCTTTAGTGGACAAAAGTACTTCACCTCCTATACTGTATTGCTCCCTTGGATTGCTGCAGCCCAAATGCATGACCTTACATTTTTTAACATTAAATCCCAGCTGCCAAATTCTAGACCATTCTTCAAGCTTAGCTAGATCCCTCCTCATGTTATCTACCCCTTCCTGGGTGTCCACTCTATTGCAGATTTTGGTATCATCCGCAAAGAGGCAAACCTTACCCGACAGCCCTTCCGCTATATCACTAACAAAGATGTTAAAAAGAATCGGACCAAGGACAGATCCCTGGGGCACACCACTGGTAACATCCTTCTCCTCAGAGTGAGCTCCATTTACTTGTACTCTTTATCGCCTCCCACCCAACCAATTTCTAACCCAAGCAGTAACTTTAGGGTCCATCCCTAGGGTGCTCAGTTTGTTTATAAGTCGCCTGTGAGGAACAGTGTCAAAGGCTTTACGGAAATCTAAATACACCACATCTAGAGCTCTCCCTCGGTCCAACTCCCTGGTCACCCAGTCAAAGAAATCAATCAGATTTGTCTGACAAGACCTGCCTCTGGTGAATCCATGCTGCCTCGGATCCTGTAATCCGCTGGACTCCAGAAACCTCACTATTTTCTCTTTCAGCAGCGTTTCCAATAATTTACTCACCACCGAAGTTAAACTAACCGGCCTGTAGTTTTCAACCACATCCTTACTTCCGCTTTTGTGTAAAGGCACCACATGAGCCTCTCTCCAATCCTTTGGCACCACTCCAGACTCCAATGAGGCATTGAAAAGGTTAGTCAGTGGAGTTGCTAGAACGTCCCCAAGTTCCCTCAGTATTCTAGGGTGTATCCCATCCGGTCCCATCGCTTTGTCTACTTTAAGTTGAGCTAGTTTCTCACAAACACAGTCTTCTGAAAATAGTTCAAGATGTCCCTCGCTTCTGTTCTTATTTGTGGGTGTTTTCTGAGGTCCTGCTCCTGGTTCTTCATCTGTGAACACAGAACAAAAATATTTGTTAAGCAATTCCGCTTTATCCTTATCAGCTTCTATATATTCCCCCCCTGCACCCTTGAGTCTGACAATACCACTTTTGCCCTTCCTCTTCTCACTAATATATCTGAAAAATGTCTTATCCCCCCATTTTATTGCATTGGCTATTTCCTCCTCCTTTTGAATCTTTGCCTTCTTGACTTCTTTGCTAGCTTCTCTAAGATTTTCCAAATACAGATGCCTGTCTTCCTCTCTCTGTGATCTCTTGTATTTCATGAAGGCCTCCCTCTTTTTCTTCACTTGTTCAGCTACTTCCTTCGAAAACCATAGCGGTCTCCTGTTCCTTTTGCCTTTATTTACCATTTTAACAAAAAGGTTTGTTGCCTTTAAAATACCCCCTTTCAGTTTTGCCCACTGTTTTTCTACATCTCCCAGTTGTTCCCATCCCACTAACGATTCCCTGAGGTATTGGCCCATCTTCGCAAAGTTAGTCTTCCTAAAGTCTAAGATCCTCACCTTGGAATGGATTCTAACAGCCCTAGTCCTAATACTGAACCACACCATCTGGTGATCACTGGATGCAAAATGATCTCCCACTACAACATCAGAAACACTTTCACCATTGGTAAGCACCAAGTCCAGTATGGCCCCTTCACGTGTGGGGTCTGTTACCAATTGCCTGAATAGTTCTCCCTGTAGAGAATCCAGGATCTCCTTACTTCTAGATGATACTGCAGCAGGAATGTGCCAATCAACATCTGGCATATTGAAATCTCCTATCAGTAGCACTTCCCCTTTCCTAGCAATGCTGCGTATGTCTTCAATTAACTCTCTGTCCACCTCTTCCTCTTGTGAGGGAGGTCTGTATATCACTCCAATGCAAATAGATTTCTCTTTCCCTCTTTCTAGTTTAACCCACAATGCCTCCTCTCTCCCTTTTAAGCTCTGTAATTCCAAAGCTTTAATAGTAGTTTTTACATAAAGTGCCACTCCTCCTCCCCTTCTTCCTACCCTGTCCTTTCTGAATAAAGTATAGCCAGGTATAGTTACATCCCAGTCATGGTTTTCTGTGAACCACGTTTCTGTAACTGCCACTAAATCCAAGTCAGCCACTCCCACCAAAGCTTCAACTTCAGGGATCTTATTTCCCATGCTACGGGCATTAATACACACTGCTTTCCATATGTTACCCCTGTTACCCATTTCCATAAAGGTATTTAATGTATCACCTACCTGGGGGCTTTCACCTACCTGGGGGCTTTCTTCACCCATCCCCAACGAATCTAGTTTAAAGCCCCTGTGGTGGTCTACAACATCGAATGCTGCAGAGAGATCCAGGGAGATGTCGATGGAAAAATCACCCTTTTCGTGAGCCCGGTGAAGTTCGTTAAGAAGTGCCACGAGGATAGTTTCTGTGCTATGACCGGCCCTAAAACCTGATTGCCGGGGGTGCAAGGAGATAGTAGAATCATGGTGTGCAGTGAATTGGTGGAAGACAAGCTTCTCAAGGATCTTAGAAAGGTAGGTGAGATTGGAGACAGGACGCCAGTTTGATGGAATAGTAGGATCAAGGGTGGGTTTCTTAAGAAGAGGGCAGACGAGTGCGTGTTTCCAGGCAGTGGGAAAACAGCCGGAAGCGAGGCTGGAGTTTATGATAGTGAGGGCGAAAGGGATAAGTGTGAGCGAAGGGTCGTGAAGCCAAGAAGAGGGCAATGGGTCAAGTGGGCAAGTTGTTTTATGGGAGGTCTTGAGTGCTTTGGTGATCTCAGTTACGGTAATGGGCCGAAATTCATGCCAGGTGTGGGGGACCGTGTGGGTGAGTCGTGGAGAACTGAGAACGACTGAAGCAGGGGAGGCAGGGGGAGGAGAGAGAGGAGGTGGGCAGGGATCAAATGTGGAGCGAAGAGTCTGAATCTTATTAAAGAAAAAGGTAGCAAGAGTTGTGGGACTGGGAGCGGAGGAAGGGAGCGATGGGGGAGAAGAGAAAGAAGATGAGGGAGATGATAATGATGAGGACAGAGAATTCAGAACCTGGTAGAGTTGACGAGAGGAGTTAGAGGAGGAAGTAATAAGGTTGGAATAATAAGATTGTTTAGCCGAAGTTATCAGGGAGCGGTAGAGTTTTTGGGAAGAGCGGAAGGCAGAGAGGGAAGCATCTGAAGGGTGTTTATGCCATAGCCGTGCTGCGCGGCGGAGATGGGTATGATGTAAGTAGAGGCCTGGATGATACCAGGGTTGGTGCGAGGAGGAGTGGACAGAAACAGGACGAAGAGGGGCGATAGAGTTAAAAGTGAGAGAGAGCATCTATCTCCAGCATCTATCTGTTTGCACAAGCCCCGCTTTACATTGCCTAACAGATGTCCAATACCACCTAGAAAGCACCTTGTATACATTTTCACGTAGAGTGGTGGCTGTGGATATTCTCACAGTCATCTGGATCACTCTGTCCCACCTGTCATCCTCCCTATGTAGTGCTAGATCTCGTTCCCAGTTCCTCATGTACTCCAGCCTCCCTTCCTTCATAGCTAATAACCCTCTGTACATCTGCGACAAGATCCCTTTCTGTCCCATAGCTCCCATACAAGCTACCTCAAACCAGCCCCTATTACTTCACAGTTCTTGCCACACCCTACGTTGTTTTAAGAATGAACTGATCTGTAGGTAACTAATAGTCTTGTGCTGGCAATCTATATAAGTCTCTTATGCCCGCAAAACCTAATACCCCCGCTTTGTGGATCACTTGGGAAACCTGGGTGAGCCCCAATTTGGCCCACTGGCGCAAAACCCCATTTGCGTGGCCTTGTCCTTCCCCTAGGCAAGTTATCAGAGACATCTCTTGCGAATAATGTTTATCCTTAACTAGAATCCCCCGCTGCTGTTGCCATATAGCCAGGGTAAGATCTAACACCATTGGGTTTGTGCCCCGTTTTCTATCTCCTTGCCAAACGAAATCTTCCAACCCTGAAGCCGGCACTGATGTTTCTTCTATTTGAACCCATTGTTTCTGTCTCTAGCTATGCTAAGAGTAGAGGGCCTTGAGTTGAGCTGCTATGTAATATTTTTGTAAATTGAGAACTCCCAGCCCCCCTCCATCCTGGGCCTTTGAATACATGCTGCTGATATCCTAGGGGCTCGATTTGCCAAATGAATCTATCTATCTTCTTCTGGAGGTAATTTAGCTCTTTAATAGGCACCTCTATCGGCAATACCTGAAAAAGGAAGAGAAAGCATGGAAGCAGCAACATCGTAATCGCAGTGATACGCTCAAACCATGAGATAAAGCCCATGTACACAACAGTCCCTCTACCTGGCCCAATAACTTCCGGTAGTTTAGCTCAAACAAATTCCCCAAGTCCTTTCCTATCTGAACCCCATGATAACAGATGGTGCACTTGGCCCATCTAAACAGGAATTTCTTTTGCAAAACCTCTTGCCGCTCCACTGAAATTGTTAAGTTTAATATTTCTGATTTAGACCAATTAATACTGAACCCATCTAATTTACTATATTCCCCTAATTCCCACATTATTATTGGGAGTGAGATATGCGGCCTAGTGATGCTCAAAATAATATCGTCCACAAAAAAGTGCTATCCTGTAGTTCTCCTGCCCTCCCTCAATTCCTCTCAAGTCGGCATGTGCACGTATCCGTGCTGAAAAAGGTTTGACCGAAAGGGCAAACAACAAAGGTGAAAGGGGACAGCCCTGGCGTGTTCCCGTCCCCTATGGGGAAAAATCTGAATAGCCCCCATTCACTCTGACACAGGCCCTAGGATCATTATACAAGGCCCATACCCAACTCAAAAATCCCTCCCCTAGCCCCATTTTCTCTAGGACCTGAAAAAGAAAGGCCCAGGATACCTGATTGAATGCCTTTTCGGCAACTAGCGAGAGTAGCAAGGCAGCCTCCTTTTTCTGGCCCGCCACCCATATCAAATTCAAAACCTTGCACACATTATCAGACACCTGCCTTCTTGGGATAAAACCAGCTTGATCCTGATGTACTAGCTGCCCTACTACCTTATTCAGCCGCTTACTAGGTTAAATTAAAATCCCCCCTGCAAATTAGTGTACCCTCCCCCAGTTTAGCCGCCTCATTGCTTAATGCATCCCAGAATATCCTCTGAGCCCTTGTGGGCGCATAGACGTTAACAATGCAAAACCACTGTCACAATTTTTAACCTCTGAAACAGGTATCTCCCCTCTTTATCTCTGATCACAGTATGGATCACTACTTTCATGCTAGAATTTAGTAGCACAACCACTCCTCCTTTCTTGCGTTCCACCGTATTTGATGCATATAGTTGCACATCATATCCCCTAGGCAGCACTAATTTTATTATTTATTTATCATTTCTTATATACTGCTTTTCATGATATCAAGGTGGTTTACATTGAACAGGGCATTATAACTTGGAGATAACTATTTTACAGGGAACATGGGCAATGGAGGGTTAAGAGGTTTGCCCAAGACCACAAGAACCACCTATGGAACTAGAAAACCCAGTCCTTCTTATTTATTTATTTAACATTTCTTATATAACGCCTTTCATGATATCAAGGCGGTTTACATTGAACAAAGTGAAATTACATTGAACAGGGCATTATAACTTGGAGATAACTATTTTACAGGGAACATGGGCTATGGAGGGTTAAGTGGCTTGCCCAAGACCACAACCTTCTGGCCCAAGGTTGCTGTCCTCTAGTGAGATTTGAACCCCCAACCTTCTGGCTTGAGGTACCTTGCCCCAACCACTAGGCTACTCCTCCACACTAACCTTTCATGGGCTCTTATCAGATGGGTCTCTTGCAGTAACACCAGTGAGGCCCACTGGCGCCCCACTCTTTATATAATTTCTGGTGTTTAAAGGGTGAATGATTTAAAGTCACTATTTTCAGATCACCTGTTTGCTAAAGCTTCAGTATCTCCCTTTGCTTAATCAACCCCCCTCTGTTTCCCGCCAATCCTCCCCATCCCACCCCTCACGCTTTGGCCATCCTTTCCCACTCCCACGGATAGCCTGGGCTGCAATCATGATCCTCTGACAGCCTGGCCAACCCCCTCGCTACATATCTCCAGTCTCACCCCCCCCCCCCCTGCAACTCGCCCCCTTACCCCTAATCCCTAAGGTCACCCTCCACACCCTGCCCGTGCAATTTTCTATTCAGCAAGTGGAAACCCTCAAAGCCAAGTTACATTTCCAACTCTCCCCAACCCTCCTGCTAGAACTTCCTGCCCCTTGTTTTCCCCCTCTCATCTGCTTGGCATCTGCCCCTGCTCCTCCTCCTCCTCCCCCTCACCTCTCCTCCTCCTTTCCCCTTTCCACAACACCCCCCCTCTACTTCCATCCCATCCCTCTATATTGTAACCCTTTCTCCCGTAAATTCCTCCAAACTCACCATCCATTAAATGTAAAATACTGGAGGGGGGGGACTCTCCAGCAGTACTATGATCCACTGCCCCCTCCCCACCCCCTCCAGCACGCAGGAATAAACAATGACAAAAACCTCATCAGAGAACTTATGAAAGAGAGGAGGGGGAGATAGAGACAGACACTCCCGAAAGACATGCCTTATTCTTCCTATAGCCAGCATTCACATATAGCCAATTGTCCTTTCCAGCTCCACAGTCAAGCCTCAGTGGCAACTCTAGAATTGTCCCATGCTTTCTCACCTCAGTCTCCCGTACTCGCCACTGTCGTCTTCACATTCTGGCGGTGCAGCCTCCATCTTTCATGCTCCACCCTCTGCCAGCTAGGATACTTTTTCCCCGGTGTCTTCTCTGCTTCACGTTGGAGACTTAGCCCAGAAATCCCTGCAGCTGTTAAAGCTTTAATCACTTCCTCCTGTGATTGCACTCTGTACCTCTGACCTTTGCAGATAAAACTCAGTTCAAAGGGGAAAGTCCAACTGTATCTGATGTTTTCCTTCCACGGCTTTAAGACATCTTTCATTTGGCATCTTTTCTGCAAAGTGACCTGTGCCAGGTCCACATTCACTTCCACTTCACATGACCCCCATTTGATCACACCAGTCGCTCGTGCCTTAGTCAACACTGTCTCCTTTGAGTTGTAATCATGGAAACATGCAATGATGTCTCGGGGTTTGCTGTTATTCTGCCCCTGAGTACTAGCCACCCGGTGGGCTTGGTCAATGCGGAAGCCCAGCTCAGCCTGCTCAACACCAGACTCTTTCAAGAGAGTCTTGTAAATCTCAATGACCACCGCAGTCCGTGTATGCCTTGCCTTCAGGTATCCCCCGGAAACAAAGGTTACTCTCCCTGGACCTGTTTTCCAAGTCCTCGAGCTTGTCCTCCAGGTTAACACACTGTTGCTATAAACTCTGAAACTAGTTGTCGAGGGTCCCCATAATTTCCCCTTGTTCCTCCAAACAGTCCTCTGCCGCCTCCACCTGCCGTCCGAGTTCTGTTAACTCAGTATGCAGTCCATCTATACTGGCTACCACATCTGTTTGGACCTGCTGTACTTCGCTTTTTAACTCTTGGAACCAGGCCCGCACCTCAGCACAAAAATTGTTCTCCAATTCCAGCTCTGCATTAGTAGTTTTCTCGTTGTCCGGCTCTGTTTGCTCCTTTGCGCTTTTTTTTGAGCCTGTGGATTCTGTCGCTTTCCCAACAGATGCCATCTTTTCCCTTAGCGCTTGGGGAGCAGCCTGCTCTACATAAGAACATAAGAACATAAGATATGCCATACTGGGTCAGACCAAGGTCCATCAAGCCCAGTATTCTTATGTTCTGATGCCACCGAGAACGCAAACTACTTCAAACTGATTTTCTTTGCTTTCAGTGACATGCCTGTGTTCTCCGCAACTCCAACACCAAAATACTGCACCTCCACTAATGCTTGGGTGAGCTAATTCCCCCTATTACAGCTCAGATTAGGAAGAGCTCCAGGCTCACGCAGTCATCTTGGACGGTGACGTCACACAGCCCCTGAATTGTTTACTCCTTTGACATATACTAGAAATGTCTGTGTATGCATTTATATTGGTATTAAAATTTATTAATGGCCTCCTCAACTATAAGTTGCTCCATCATAAACCATTTACGACAATAGAAATTGTCATAAACAAAAAATCAATAACAATTGCTTATTTAAAACTTTTCTAGAAGCCATACTCGAGTGGAAACAGCATATGCTAAGTAGTTTTTCAACGCAATTGAAGGTAAATTATGTAGGATGGGACTGCTGGGACTGCTGGGTCAATATCAACACCAATGTCTGTCCCATGTCCAAAGTCTGTACCATGTCAAAATCATAAATGTTGCCTCCCTGGTGATGGCCCTACCCTACCAACTTAATTCCCCCACCCTTCTATGTAACACCGCTTTGACCCGGCGAAAAGCGGGATATAAATACAGCTAAATAAATAAATATCACAAAGCTGCTACAGCATCTACTTATAAAACGACAGCAAGTCCTGCAGTGTCAAGCATGGACCCTTTAGGAGGGAAACTGGACAGTGGAACTACAATAGAAAGGTTAGTATTTGAAATTAAGGTAATTATAACATGATATAGTGCAGGGTTTCTCAGATCAGTCCTGGAGTACTCCCTAGCCAATTTGACTTTTAGAGTATCCAAACCAATATGTATTTAAACAGATTTGCATGCAATGGAGGCAGTGCATGCAAAGCTATCTCATGCATATTCATTGTGGGTATCCTGAAAACCTGACTCACTTGCAGCCCTCTAGGACTGGAGTTTGTCAGCCCTGGGATACACCAGGATGGACTTGCTATGGTACTTTACAGAGTATCCACATTCATGCCGCAGTTCAGGAATGCAAAGTAAAAGTATGTAATGTTAAATGTAATGAGCACGTTTGGTTAAAGTTGTTTAATATTCAAGCACTAAGTTACATGTGAACCATCTTGACTTGTAGAAAGAAGGTATAATAAAAAAAGATGTTAAATGAAGAAATATGAAAGACGTTATCATTATCACCTACAAAGTTAAAGAAATGTAATGCATACTGTAAAGCAGGACGTCTGCCAGCCTCCAGATGCCATTGAACTGCATGAGAATGAGAAGGTAACAACAGCATCGAATGAGGAAGAAGAGGTATTTGTTTAGCAGAAGACAGGTCTCTTCTCAGCCTTCACTTGACAGCACTAACCCTGGTAATATTAACAAAGAACTTGGCGATAGTGTTCGTACTGATGATAGTGCTAGTGATGCTATGCATATTGTTGCCGAACTATAAACATTGGTGCAGGGCCAAAAAAAACATTTGGGTAGTCTTCATTTAAAATGAAGTTTTAGTGATTGTTTTGGGGGGGTTTGTGGTTTTTGCAATATTCATCTTAATTATGCACCTTCGATGCACATTACAGCATTTTTGCACATGCAGTGTGGTTGTACACACATTCATTCATAGGTATATATGTGAACAAGCAATTTGGAAGCACTTAATATATTCCGTCACTAATGGAAGAAATCACTATTGCCATATATGCTTTATTTAGGGAAAACGCTTGTTTGCTCAGTTGCAAATAAGAGTGGGCAGTGCTGGAATTTCAGCAGCATTCATTCAGTCCTGTTTCAAAGGCTTGGATCTGGCATCGAAAATTATATCAGCGCTCCCACTGTAAAGGTTGCTAGAAATGTCGCCCCTGGTACTTTGTGTAGTGCAGAGCTCGACAAATCCCAGGCGCCAGATTCAACTAGAAATTTTCACCTGGCACCTGGGATTTTCTTGCCTCCTTTTTTTTTAGGCGCATTTCAGACCACAGCTGTCTGCCCACAGAGACCCTATCTCCAATGGGCAAAACAGCATGGCAGCGTCTACCCACAGGGATCCCATCTCCTGCAAGCAGGAAAGGATGATTATGATTGCAACAAATACCTTTTCTGTCTGCCCAAAGGGATCTCAGCTTTTGCAGGCAAAAGAGAAAATGATGGTTGGGATCACAGCAAATACTTCTCTCTGCCCATGAGGATCCCATCTCCCACAGGCAGAAAAGGAGGGGAAGGCCACGATTGTGGCCTGCAGCAACAGAAAGGTCATATGGAGGGAGAGAGACATGACGTATAGAAGGCAGGAAAAGTTAAAGGGGTATTGGGCTTTGAAAAGAGAAGGATGGGGACAATGGAAGGGATGGGATGGGAGTATTAGGGAGGAGGGAGAAGTGGAGAGAGTCTGGAATGGGAACAGAGATTGGGGGGAACCAGAGGAAAGGCCATGGAGGGGGAGAAAAGAGTGCAAGGTGTTGGAGGGTAAAGGCATGAATGCATATAGACAAAAGTGCACAATGTGTATTTGCTGAAAGGTGTATCCCCAACCCCAGAACCCAACACACACACACAGACACCTCACCTCTGCACAACAGACACACACACACACACGCACCCCAGATCTGCACTACATGTAAGCACAGGCAGATACAGACTACACACAGGCACCATATGCACACATACCTGCACATACATAGGCACCTCATCTGTGTACCGCAAACACACACACATACACTTGCTCCCTTAAAATCATTATTGAAAACTTCTTTAAAATCACAGAATAAGATACAAGCCATCAATCTGTTGCCAATTCCTGCAATCTCATACAGTTTTGGGATTGTGGGCTGGCCTCTTAAAGATCTTGAAAAACTGGACATGCAAACAAGAAAACTCCTCCATGCCTATGAAGTAATTTATAAGAATCAATTATGCCAAGAGTGCACATTCCTAGAACTGAAGGAGGGCTAGGCCTCATAGAGATTGATATACATACAGAGCTACTATCATGGGCTCCCAGGCCTACCTGACAGCATCATTGGTTCCAAATATGCAAAAAGTGCTGAAATATGAAAGTTAACATCCAGAATGCCTCCATCATCAAACTTGGACAAGTGTTCCGATGACTAGAAGGAATGAGTGAGAATCCACAAAGATGCACAGGAAAGGAAGCAACACAATTTGTAAAACAAGAGAAAAAACTCTTCAAAGAATTAGATCAGCAAAAGAGGGAAAAACAAGTGGAAAATACACATGAATGGTTAAGGACAGGTGAACTGAAACCAAAGGATGATTTGGTTTGGACGATTTGGAGGAGTGGCCTAGTGGTTGGGGCAAGGTACTTCAGGCCAGAAGGTCAGGGGTTCAAATCCCACTACAGGACAGCAACCTTGGGCTAGAAGGACTGGGGTTTCTAGTCCCACAGGTGCTCCTTGTGGTCTTGGGCAAGCCAATTAACCCTCCATAGCCCATGTTCCCTGTAAAATAGTTATCTCCAAGTTATAATGCCCTGTTCAATGTAATTTCAGTTTGTTCAATGTAAACCGCACTGATGCAGAATAGCGCGGTATATAAGAGAATGTAAATAAATAAATAAATGATGATGAGAAATTGATAGTTGCGGCCCAGGATAACAGATTATGGACAAGATGGTGTACAGTGAGCATTGAAAAAACTTGTATAAGAGACATATGTTGATTCTGTAAGAAAGACCTGGAAACAGTGACTCACATCGTAGCTGACTGTGTAATTCTGATGGCAGAAACTTCCTATACAGAAAGGACACCGGGTGAAGGATTTCAACGTATTATCCATGATGATACCTAAATCTTAAACTACCACTCAGGAAAAAGGTTTAGGCATCACCATGGATAATATGTTGAAACCCTCCGCCCATTGTGCAGAAGCACCCAAGAAAGCAAATAGAATACTAGAAATTATAAGGAAAGGAATGGAGAATAAAACCAAGGATATTATAATGCCTCTGTATCGCTCTACGGTGTTACAGTACCTTGAATATTGTGTGCAATTCTGGTCACCATTTCTTAAAAAGGATATAGCAGAATTAGAACAGGTACAGAGAAGAGCCACAAAAATGGTAAAGGGGATGGACGGATACCCTATGAGGAAAGGCTTAAAAGTTTGGGGCTCTTCAACTTGGAATATGATAGAAGTCTATAAATTAATGAATGGAGTGGAACGGGTAAACATAGATCAGTTGTTTACGCCATCAAAAAGTAGAAAGACTAGAGGACATGCAAAGAAGCTACAATGTAACCCATTTAAGACTATATTTTTTTACTCAACACACAATCAAACTCTAGAATTTGTTACCAGAGGATGTAGTAAAAGTTGTTAGTGTAGCTGGGTTTAAAAAAGGTTTGAACAAGTTCCTGAAAGAAAGGTCAGTATAGCAAAGTTACTCACCTGTAACAGGTGATATCTGGGAACAGCAGGAATTTAGTCTTCACGTATGGGTGACGTCGGTACCGACAGAGCCCACACAGGAACGCTCCCCAGCGTCCAATAGGAAAGCTTTGGGGAGCATCCCACTGCGCCTGTGTAACTGCCTTCCCGCCTTTCCAGCTCTCCCTCCTCAGTTGAGTTTGTAGCTGAGATAAAAGGAGAGAAAGAAAAAGAAGACCTACAACTCCTAGGGGGAGGAGGGTGGGCTGTGAAGACTAAATTCCTGCTGTTCCCAGAGATCACCTGGAATAGGTGAGTAACTACACTATCTCCAGAACAAGCAGGAATGTAGTCTTCACATATGGGACTCTCTAGCTAGGAGATGCCAGAGTGATGACCTCAGAGTTGGCTGTGGATTGCACAGGTATGCTTAAAGAGGTCTGTATCCTCCATGAATGTCTGGTATCAAAACCCAGGATGGAGGGTAGGAGTTGCACTAAGTCTGAAAGAGATGCTGGAGAACAGCTTGGCTAAACAAGGCATCCCGGTGGGAGTCCTTGTCCAGGCAATAGTGAGCAGCAAAGGTGTGAACCGAAGAACAAGTTGCTGCTTGGCAGATCTCGTCAATAGCCACAGAGCACAGATTTGCCATAGAGGCAGCCATGGCTCAAGCATTATGGGCAGTGTCGTGGCCCTCTAGAGAAAGTCCTGCCTTTTCATAGGCAAAATACATGCAGCCAACTATCCACTTGTAGAGAGTTCATTTGGAAATTGGCAAGCCAAAGTGACTCAAGTCAAAGGAAATGAAAAGCTGGGAAGCCTTTCAGTGCTCTTGAGTTCTCTGGAGATAAAAAACTAAGGCATATTTGTAGTCCAGTGTGAAGTATTGCCTCCACCCTAGAGGAATGACGTCCAGGAAAAAGGACAGGAAGGTAGACTGACTGGTTTAAATGGAAGGGCAAGACCACCTTCAGCATAAAGTGAGGATGAGTCCCAAGGACAACCTTATCATGGTGGAATCAAGTATAAGGAGGGTCAGCCACCAAAGCCTGGAGCTCATTAATGCATCTTGCTGAAGTGAGGGCAATAATGAAGGTGACCTTCCATGTGAGAAACTTCAGTGAAGTAGTGGCTAGAGGTTCAAAGGGTGGCTTGAGAAGCTGTCATAGAATAACATTAAGTTCCCATGCCACTGGAGGGGGCTTAATGGGAGATTTAGTTAATAGAAGACCCCTCATGAAGTGTGCTACTATTGGCTGAGAAGAGATGGGCTGACCATCTAAGGGCATGTGAGAGGCCGCAATTGCACTTAGATGTACTCTTACTGAATTGGTTTTGAGTCCAGAAGAAGATAGGTGGAGGAGATACTCAAGTAATGCCTCCACCAAAGCTGAAAAGGGGTTAAGTTCCCTCTGAGAACACCAGAGAGAAAATCTACGCCATTTGAAGGCTAGGAGTGCCTGGTGGATGGCTTCCTAGAAGCTAACAGGATTTCCTTAACCTCCTTGGAAAGGTTAATATCCTGAAAGGCTATGCCTTCAGCAGCCATGCTGTGAGATGGAGAGAGTGCGGATTGGCATGGAGCAGCATCCCCTCCTCCTGAGAGAGGAGATATGGAGCAGACCCCAGATCTATGGGTTGAGCCCGAGAGAGACATAGGAGGAGAGGGTACCACAGTTGATGTGGCCAGTGTGGCGCTATGATTATCATGCAGCCCTTGTCTCTCTGGAGTTTGAAAAGAGTCTTGGGAATTAGGGGAATGGAAGGGAAGGCATATAGGAAGCCCTGACCCCAGTAGAGGTGAAAAGCCTCCACTTGTTGGCTGTGCAGTGTAGGAGTCCTGGTGCAGAAAAGAGGGAGCTTGGCATTCTGAGGACTTGCAAACAGGTCTATCTCTGGGGTCCCCCGGATTTGAAAAATGTGAGAGACTTTGTCTGCATGAAGAGACCACTCATGGGGGAGAAGGACTCAGCTTAGTTTGTCTGCTAAGATATTGTGCTTGCCCGGAAGATACACAGCATGTAGGTGAAAACAATGATGTATGGCAAAGGACCACAGATATGGAGCCTCATTGCAGAGGATCCAAGAGCTTATTCTGCCCTGCTTGTTCAAGCAGAACACGGCTACTTGATTGTCTGTCTGGACTAAAGCTGTGCAGTCTCGAAGATGGTACTGGAACACCTTGAGAGCATTGTGAATGGCTCTTAGTTCCATCAGATTTATGTGGAGTTGTGACTCCTGACGAGACCAGAGTCCCTGAGTGGAGAGATTGTCCAGATGAGCTTCCTAGCCCAATCTGGATGCATCCATCATACACTAGTTTGTCTCCCAGGTGACCCAAAACCTGAGACCACTGGGATGCCAGTATCCAATGCGCTGTGTGCATATGTACACGAGCACATGGAACAACATGACCATTGATGCCATATGGCCCAGAAGCTGTAGCATGTGTCGAGCAGTGAGAAAGTTTTTGAGGCATGCCTAAGATGCTAACTGATTGAGTCGAGTGCAGTGGAGTTGGGGCAGAAATGCCCTTGATTGATGAGTGTCTAGGAGAGCCCCTATAAATTCTAGAGTTTGAGAGGGGACAAGTTGGGACTTTGGAAGATTTATTACAAATCCCAAGTGTTGTAGCACCTACATGGTATGCTAGAGGGACAGGCTGGCCTCTAGAGAGGTACTTGCTCAAATGAGTCAGTCAAAGTAAGGGAAGACAAATATCCCTAGAGTCCTTAAGAATGCGGCCACTACAGCCATGCATTTTGTAAAGACTCTTGGGGCAGAGGTGAGGCCGAAAGGTAGGACTCTGTATTAATAATGTCTCCCTTGAAACATGAAGCGCGGGAACTTTCTGTGCTGTGAATGAATAAGTATGTGAGTGTTTGCTTCCTTCAGATCTAGAGAAGAGAGTCAATCTTGACTCTGGAGATAGGAGAGAAGGGTTCCTAGGGAGATCATTTTGAACTTCTCTCATAATAGCTAGGTACTTGTTCAGTTCTCTGAGATCCAGAATGGGTCGGTACCCTCCTGGTTTCTTTGGAATGAGGAAGTATGGAAAATAAAAGCCTATTGGTTGGGGCAAGGTACTTCAGGCCGGAAGGTCGGGGGTTCAAATCCCAATAGAGGACAGCAACCTTGGGCCGGAAGGACTGGGGTTTCTAGTCCCACAGATGCTCCTTGTGGTCTTGGGCAAGCCACTTAACCCTCCATAGCCCATGTTCCCTGTAAGTATTAGTGTGTGTGTCTCATATCCCCGTGTGTTAAATGTATCCCCCAATTGTGTTGTGACCGCTTTGATTGAAGGATAAGGCGGTATACAAAAACTGTCTAAATAAATAAAATAAAAAATAAATATTCCCTGTTGGGATGATGGAACCTCCTCTATTGCACCCTGTTAGAGAAGGGAGGTGACCTCTTGGAGTAACAGAGCAGTGAGGGGAGGTTGAGAGTGGAACTCTCTTGGAGGAGTCTGGGAGGGTAGACTTTGTAAATGAAGTTTGTAACCCTCTTGTACTATGGACAAAGTCCACTGCTCTGATGTTATAAGATACCACCTGTGGGCAAAGTGACAGTCTTCCAGGGATGTGGACGGGATCTAGAATCTCCAGATGCCAAGCTGCTATGTTCTCTAGAAAGGAGTCAAAGACCCTGAGGAGGCTGGGTCTGCTGAGTTGGCTGTGCCTTAGGAGTCTGAGCCCTTTTTTGCTGCTTTGGTGGTTGCTGCCCCTTATGAGGAGCATGATGTTGACACTGAACAGCAAGAGTATAAGGATAGTACTTCTTATTATTATTGAAAAAAGCTTTCTTTGCTGCTTTTTTCCTAGCTGGGTTGGCAGTAGATCTAGATTCTAACTGAGAGGCTTTGTCTTGCCAATCCTTGCCAAAAAGGTTTTCACCGATGCAAGGGATATTACCCAGCTTATCTTGAACCCATTATTCGAGATCCGATGCTTGAAGACAAGCGATCCTGCATGCATCGATGCAGATGGATGAAGTTCTGTTGATGCACTCAAAACATTCAAACGTTGCTCTATTAACAAACTTTGAAACATTCTGAGCATGCTTTACAAGGATGAGATAATCTGCTCTCTTGTCACCAGGGAGAAGAGGAGCCATTAACTCCAACTCCTTAGCCACCTCTCTAAGGAGCATACTCATATAGAGTATGTAGGAACTGATCCTGGCCGATAACATGGAGGCCTGAAAACAACATCGACCAAAGGTGTCGAGGGTTCTCTATTCTCTACCAGGAGGATTCAAGGAATGTGTCTTAGCACTTTTTATTTGACGCATTGCCGATTCCACCACCATGAAGTGGTGCAGAAACTGCATCTTTTGGAATCCGGGACACTCCGGTACCCGGTACATGGTATCGAGTCGCCGGGTAAGGGGAGAAATGGTAAGGGGTGTCTCACACATACGAAGCATAAGGTCGTGAAGTATCCGATGGATAGGGAGATTAACAGCCTCCTTTGGGGCTATAGGGTATTGAAGAATTTTGAGTTCTTTGGCCCTAGGCTCTTTCTCCAATGTCACCGTTATGGACAGACCTCCTAGCAACATCGCGAATAAAATCTTGAAAAGACATGTCCTCTGGAGGGGACATGCGACATTGCAGAGATGGAGATGGGTCTTCCGGGATAGCTCTCATGTCTCGGTTATCGACTGATTCATCATCCAATGAAACGGAATCTGAAGGCTCAAAGTATTGACGGGGAGGGTGTTCCCACTCAGCACAAACTTAGTTCCGATTGTAACTGGTAGCTAAGGCTTGCGGTGCCAGAACCTCGGTACTGGAAACAGATTTGAGGGCTAGCATGGGTGGTAGCATGGCAAGTGGCACCAAAGTTGATGCGAGTTGTATCGGTACTGACCTGCGAAACCGATTGTAAAAGTTTTACTGGAACTGAGGCTGCCAGTGAGGCCGCTAAGCTCCACTCGCTGACCAGGTTACATTGATACATGGATCTTGCTGATGCTTGGGTATCATTACCGGAATTGCAGGTCACAATCCCTGAGCATGGCCCCAGGAGCTCTCTGGAGGTGGAGGCCTCGGGAGCATCCTGGGACCCCACTAAGTTTTTAGAGGGAAGGTCCTCCCACCGGGGTTGTTTTGCCGGTGTGTTCTCCTCCAGGGCTACACCCGAGGCATCTCGATAGTTAGAAGGAGATCTACCCTTGAAGGGCCGGCCAGCCTTCAATGAAGACTTAGGTTTCAATACCTGAGATCCTTGGGAGGAAGATGAAGCTCTCGATGACATTGATGCTAAAGATACTGCATCGGAGGCAAAGTGGGTGCCCAGCTTTCCGGCTCGATTCTGTAGGACTTTCTTTGTCATCTTCCTACAAAGAGGACATTCTGACGGCTGATGATCTGGCCCTAAGCATTTCAGACACCAGTCATGGGTGTCCATGGCCGAAATGGTACCGCCACCTTTGGAACATTTCTTAAAACCACTGGATGGTTTTCCATTTTGTCTGTGACAAAAAGAAAGGCCTAAACCTAAGATGGCATTGATGCGCCTGAAGGAAAGAGTAATTCTTTCCCTAACAGAATTTTAGAAAGAAAGAAAGAAAAGAAAGCACTGACAGGAGTCAGTACTAGCGTCGACAGGAAAGCAGACACAACCACAAAAAATATGGAAAGATAAATTTTCTGCAGTGTCGACTCCGTGGAAAATGGAGAACTAAGGAGGGAGAGCTGGAAAGGTGGGAAGGCACAGTGGATGCTCCAAAAAGCTTTCCTATTGGATGCTGGGGAGCGTTCCCGCGTGGGGTCCGTCAATACCGACGTCACCCGTATGTGAAGACTACATTCCTGCTTCTTCCTGGAGATTCATTAAGAGGACACGGGAAATCCACTGCTTACCCCGGGACAAGCATCGTGGAACCTGTGTACCTTTTTGGGAACCTGCCAGGTACCTGTGACCTGGATTGGATACTGGGCTTGATGGACCTTAGTCTGACCCAGTATGGCATTTCTTATGTTTTATAATAGAGATGGTGGTTCCAAGTGATTATTCTGTGAATCACCTGAAGAGGCAGAAAAGCCTGACGTACCAAGAAATGTAGTCAGAGATCAGGAAAATGTGTCAGAAAGATACTGAAATATTTCCCATTGTACTGGGAGTCACAGGTTTGATGAAGACTTTCCAAGCACATCTTGACAAATTACTCATACCTGTTACATCTTACAAACTCCAGAAGGAAGCTATCTTGGCACGATGCAAGTACTATGCCGAGCATTAGCCGTTCATTTCAGAGACTGAGATCATACTCCACACATCCTAGCTTAGACGTGAGGTTCATGACTGTCCTGGAATACGCAAAACTAACCCACTTGGAGAAACTGCCCCAAGGCTTTCTAGTTCTGCAGCACACACACACACGTGCACCACAGCTCTGCACTCCACCCACAGAAAGGCACCCACCAGCTGTCCAATGCACAAACAGGTGCACCACTGTTGCACCACACACACACACTTACTATCTGAAGCTATAACTGTTGTTATCTATATATTTCTGTCTAAAGATACCACATAGAGCCCCCGCTACCATAACAAGACACACTTTGCCATCTCTCTTCAAGCTCTTCTACCGCCCCCTCCCCCCAGCCTCCCTAGACATGTACTGTAAGTTTTCAAATGGAGGAAGGGGAAACATGTCATTTTGTTATGATATACATGTGCATTTTTCAACTTATTTTTGTTTCCTGTACCTAATGGAGCAGGAAGCTTTTTCTATCTGCACTGCATGGCTCTGTGCAAATCTGAGCCGCATGGTGCAGGAACTCTGGCACTGGTTTCACGAGATGTGAGAACATGCGAACAGTGCAAGAGGCAACAGAGAGAAAAGACACAAAAAGGTCAAAGCCACTGGCTCTTAAGATTTTGGCCTGGCTCCTAAATCCAAACCTAATTTGCGGAGGTCTGGTGTAATATGTCAGAAAACAAGCCTGGAGTGTATCAGTCACACATAGTGCATTATTTTGTATAATTATGAGATAACAGGCTTCCCACATGCTGCCTTTGTAAAACAGCCTGGGAGCAGGGGCAAACTCAGCAGCTGCCTTGTGGCCTCTATACTCAGAGCACATATTAAATGTAACCATAAGCAGATGTGGCAGACACATGTAAAGACCAGCACCAGCACCTCTGGATGACAAGGTTAAGGAACGTGAGAGCTGCTATCCAGCTTTAACACACGTGCAGTGGTGCCTTTGCCATTGTGAACGGTGATAGTGATGAAGATGATGCTGATGGTGGTGTTTACAGATGGTGATGGCAGGAAATGTGTTGGGCACAATGACCTGGTCATGTTACAGACATTAGTCCAGGAAACCTTTTTGAAAAGCCAAAAGTGTCAGAGAAAACATAACATTGTGCATCTTTTGCATGCCAAGTTTGCAAAAATATTGGCAGTACACTTGTTTCCATTCACATTTGTGGACAGAAATGATTTCTAGGAACTAACAGCAATAGAAAAATGCTGTTCCCCTTCAGCAGGTCATCAGCTGTACTCCATACTAAGGGTCTTCCTGAATTGTACAGAAAGATTGCAATCTAAATAAAAGGGTAAAAGGATCTTTCAATGACTACATGACTGCGGTATCCCTTCGCTTGCAATTTCGTGCAGATAGATAGAAGAGCTGTGTAGGGTGGCTAATAATTGGGCTTAAAGTGTTTTGACAAAACTTCTATTATTTTTTTGCATTTTATAATTTG
This sequence comes from Ichthyophis bannanicus, assembly GCA_033557465.1. Taxonomy (NCBI): domain Eukaryota; kingdom Metazoa; phylum Chordata; class Amphibia; order Gymnophiona; family Ichthyophiidae; genus Ichthyophis; species Ichthyophis bannanicus. The sequence continues at coordinate 1,237,387,996 of CM066033.1, read as the reverse complement.
TTTAGAAGATTTCCATAGGTGAAAATTAATATTGCAATAAAACGGTTAATGTCTACAAATTGTTTCAGAGCAATATCACCAAAACTTTGTAGGAAAAATATATTTGTGATAAAATAAATCCAAACTTAAAAACATATTAATAAATAAAGGCATAGAGATGGGTAACTTGCATGGAGTGGTAGGTAAAACCCTCAACACCTCACTAGGCAGACGAAATGGACCATGCAGGTCTTTATCTGCCACCATTTAGTAGGTTACCATGTTAACAATTAGATCAATTTCTCCAAATCAACTTTAACAAATAAATAAAAAGAGGAAGGAGCAGAGTTCATATTCCAATGGAACTCTCCATTGAGGCATTCAAAATTTGCAGTTCTGTGCCTATCTCATCATTACCCAGCCCATTTACAGGTTGAGGGTAGATTTTATAAACAATGGAGGCTTGTCCCTCATTCAGATAGTGATAACTTCAACACACCAAGGAATCCATGTATTTTCCATTGTGTAGCCAGTCTTCCTGAAGGAATACTGCAGGTTATACCTAACTCATGGCCAGAACATACTGCATGGTAATTTATCACTAGTCTAGGTACGTATCACCTAGACTGGCCACTGTTGGAAACAGGATACTGGGCTTGATGGACCTTGGTCTGACCTAGTATGGCATATCTTATGCTCTTATGTTCTTACTTACCATTATAGGGACTGAAAACAATTAAATCCAATACTAAGAACATAAGATATGCCATACTGGGTCAGACCAAGGTCCATCAAGCCCAGTATTCTGTTTCCAACAGTGGCCAATCTAGGTCATATGTACCTAGCAGTTTCCCCAAGGGACACAGGTTCCACAATGCTTGTATTGGTTCAAGCATTGATATCCTGGGTCCCTTCTTAATAATGGCTTATGGACCTTTCCTCCAGGAACTTGTCCAAACCTTTTTTAAACCCAGCTACACTAACAGCCTTTACTACATCCTCCGGTAACAAATTCCAGAGTTTGACTACACGTTGAGTGAAAAAATATTTTCTTTTATTAGTCTTAAATAGTTTACCCTGTAGCTTCATTGCATGTCCCCTAGTCTTTCTATATTCTGATAAGGTAAACAATCGATCTACGTTTACCCGTTCCACTCCGTTCATTAATTTATAGACTTCTATCATATCACCCTTCAGCCATCTCTTTTCCAGGTTAAAGAGCCCTAACCTGTTTAGCCTTTCTTCATAGGAGTATCCTTCCATCCCCTTTACCATTTTGGTGGCTCTTCTCTGAACCTTTTCTAATAACTCTATATCCTTTTTAAGATACGGCGACCAGAATTGCACACAATATTCAAGGTGTGGTCTCACCATGGAACGATATAGAGGCATTATAATATCTTTTGTTTTATTTTCCATTCTTTTCCTTATGATACCTAGCATTCTATTTGCTCTCTTTGCCGCTGCTGCACACTGGGCCGAGGGTTTTAACATGTTATCCACAATTACGCCTAAATCTTTTTCCAGGGTGGTGGTTCCTAATGTGGAACCTTGCATCGTGTAACCATAGTTTGGGTTGTTCTTCCCTAGGTGCATAAATTTGCACTTGTCCACATTAAATTTCATCTGCCATTTTGATGCCCAGTCTTCCAATTTATCAAGATCCTCTTGCAATTTTCCACAATCCTCTTGGGTTTTAACAACTTTAAATAGTTTTGTGTAATTTGCAAATTTGATAACCTCACTTGTTATTCCCTTTTCCAGGTCATTTATGAATATGTCAAAAAGCAGTGGACCCAGCACAGATCCCTCGGGTACACCACTATTCACCTTTCTCCTTTGGGAAAATTGGCCATTTAGCCCTACCCTCTGCTTTCTATCTTTTAACCAGTTCCTGATCCACAATAATACACTGCCTCCAATCCCATGACTCTTTAGTTTTGCCAAAAGTCTCTGATGAGGAACCTTGTCAAAGGCTTTCTGAAAGTCCAGATACACTATATCAACCGACTCACCTTTGTCCACCTGTTTATTCACACCTTCAAAAATACATAACAGATTAGTAAGACAAGATCTTCCTTGTCTAAAGCCATGTTGGCTGTCTCCCATTAGGCCATGACTATCTACATGCTGAGTAATTTTATTCTTTATGATGGTTTCTACCATTTTTCCCGGTACTGACGTCAGGCTCACCGGTTTGCAGTTTCCCAGATCACCCCTGGAACCCTTTTTAAAAATTGGTGTTACATTGGCGATCCTCCAATCTTCAGGTATTACAGATGATTTTAATGAAAGTTCACAGATTACTAATAGCAGTTCTGCAGTCTCATATTTCAGTTTTTTCAACACCCTTGGATGTATACCATCCAGCCCAGGTGATTTGCTACTCTTCAGCTTATCTAATAGTTATAATACATCTTCTCGATGTATCTATATTTCCTTCAATTCTTCTGCACCTTTAAATACCACTTCAGTCATGGGTAATATCCCTACATCTTCCTCAGTAAAGACTGAAGCAAAGAATTCGTTCAGTCTCTCCGCTATCGCCTTGTCGCCTCTTAGTGCCCCTTTAACCCCTTTATCATCTAATGGACCAACTGACTCTCTCACAGGTTTTTTGCTACGAATGTACTTGAAAAGGTCTTTACTTCACGTTTTTGCTTCTGCAGCAAGCTTCTTCTCAAATTCTCCCTTTGCCTGCCTTATCAATGCCTTGCATTTGACTTGCCAGTGCTTGTGCTGTTTCCAAGTTTCGTCGTTTGGCTCTTTTTTTCCATTTCCTGAAAGATGCTTTTTTGGCAATAATAGCCTCTCTGACCTCAACTTTAAACCATGCTGGCAGTTTTTTGGACTTCTTTCCACTTTTCTTAAAGCATGGAATACAGCTGGTCTGGGCTTCCAAGATAGTATTTTTCAACAACAGCCAAGCCTGATGTACGTCTTTAACCTTTGCAACCGCTAATTTTAGTTTTTTCTTAACTAGTTTCCTCATTTTATCATAGTCTCTCTTTCGAAAGTTAAAAGGTAGTACTGTGGATTTCCTTACTATCCCTCCTCCACTAATTAAATCAAATGCGATCATGCTATGGTCCCAACACCCTTATCTCTTGCACTAGATCTGGTGTTCCACTAAGGACTAGGTCTAATATGGCTTCCCCTCTGGTCAGTTCATGAACCAGCTGCTCCAAGAAGCAGACATTTATTTCATCTAGGAACTTTATCTCCCTAGCATGTCCTGCTGTGACACTGACCCAGTCGATACCAGGGTAATTGAAATCACCCATCATTATTACTGCGCTGTAACGTTTGTTAGCTTCCTTGATTTCTTTGAGCATTTCATCATCCATTTGTTCATTCTGGCCAGGCGGTCAAAACCGCCTTCCCCTTTTTACATGGAATTTCAATCCATAGAGATTCTAGAGCAAGTTTTGTTTCCTGCAAAACTTTAATCCTTTCTGACTCAATGCCCTCTCTAACATAGAGTGTAACCCTTCACCAATTTGATCAGCTCTATCATTACAATATAGTTTGTACCCAGATATCACAGTGTCCCACTGGTTGTCCTCTTTCCACCATGTCTCTGATATTCCAATCATATCTAACCTCTCATTTAGTGCTATATATTCTAACTCTCCCATCTTATTTTTTAGACTTCTAGCATTTGCATACAAGCATTTTAGAGACTGTATTTTATTCATATTAATCTGGCTATTGGTAGGCAGGGGTAATTTGGGATCTTTAAGCTCTGTCTGCTCCATACTCAAGGGCATTTGGGCTACTTTACTCTTTTTTGGAACCTCTCTGCTTTTGGTAGTATCCTTCAAGGATACATTCTTCCGAACCATGCGCTCTTGGGCGACTGTCGGCTTTCCCCTATTATCTAGTTTAAAAGCTGCTCTATCTCCTTTTTAAAGGTTAATGCCAGCAGCCTGGTTCCATTCCAGTTAAGGTGAAGCCCGTCCCTTTGGAAGAGCCCCTCCTTTCCCCTGAATGTTCCCCAGTTCCTAATAAATCCAAAACCCTCATCTCTGCACCATTGTCTCATCCACGCATTGCCTCTCCTGTATCTGCTCTGCTTGGCACTACTACTCCTCTGTCCTCCTATCAGTGTACTTATCGTGCCACCCCTACCTCCACTGGTGGACACATATCCCCATCCTCTGCCATCCACTGTCATTGTAGCACTTTACATTGCCAACACCCCGTGCATCGGTATAGCTGCCTCCGATATGTTTTCCACTTTACCGGCAGCCACATAGGCTGCACGCAGATTTGGCGGGTCCATCAGCATCCACCTCTCCTTCCTTCCATCACCTGTCCATTGCCTTTGCTTGGTGCTCTGTGCAGTGTTGGGGTTACATCTGGTTTTAGGCCTTACATTTCATGCTTGTAAACTTGGGGCACCTTACTGCCCTTATAGCACCATATCTTGGGTCACCTTAACATCATTGTGGCACCTTAATCTAGGGCACCTTATAAGGAACCTTAGGTTAAGGCACCTTATGGGGCACCTTGTAGGGTGCCTTAACCTAAGTTGTCTTAACCTAAGGTGCCTTATAAATTGCCTTATAAGGTGCCTTTTAAGGTGCTTTGTAACGTGCGTTACCTGATACGGCTTGCTTTAACGATGCACCGCCCACTCCTTTTTATGGGCATCCGTAACATTACCAGGGAACTTATCGCGGGTAACATTACCGGGGTTTAGTAAACATACCCCTTAGTGTGTCATTCCTGTGAACAACTGAAGGGGAAGAAAATGTGGACTTATAGTTAAATTCATTTCTAAATTGATCACATGACTGTCCATAGGTTAAAGGGTAATTAGATGAGCCTACTAGGCCTGAAGGGAGGAGTGGTTAAAGCAACAGCCTAATATCCTACATATCCAGGTTTGGTTCCCACTGGCACTACTTACCCTCTATTGCCTTGTGGGGAAAAAAGAGCCTAGCAATCTATTTCAGGTCATACCTTACCAAGAAAACCCAGGGGCTGATAGATCACCAGGAGTCAGCATTGACTTGACAGTGCTTAAAAAATCCTAAGTCTGAATACACTCATATGGAATGAGATATAGAGTCTATCCCTGGTAGCATTAGTTGTGAATTGGATCCATTATCAATGGCATGAGTCATGGGTTATAAGGATACAATAGTCTCCTTGTTAAATAGTATATCTGAAACAATGGTGTCTTCTTACCACCCTAAAATAAGTTATGTTAAAATTGGTTGGTATGACACTGGATGACCTGTGAAGGCACATTTTAGATAACATGCAGATTGGAATTAAGACCTTGAAGTTGGACGGACTCAGTTCTGATGGTTTTCAAGAAATGGCTCAGCTAAGAGAAATACAAAAAATCCTCACTTCAGAAGAAAAACAACACTAGGATCCACAAAAGAATCCTTCTCTTCTATAAAAAGAATTTTATTATTGTATATGGGGAAACCCCATGCAGGTAATATCCACTCTCGCACGTGCTTTATGCAGATTAAAAAATATTGAAAAAGGTGTATAGAACCATCAGAATGGATCCATGCAGATTATTATATTAACCTTGCATACTCGCTCCCTATTGCCAATCATCAGTTCTTTTTCACACCCAAACTCAATCAATACAACTTTTATTCTAACCAAGTTTTGCTTTTTAACTTTTTTGCCTATTTGCTTTTTTTGTTGTTTTACATGTTCCTTATAGTTTAAAACACTTTCCTTGTGTACTGAAACAGTGTCCCCTTTCATCTCATTAACTCACAAATATTGCATTTGATGCACATTATATTGTGCATGTAATGTGCATCAAATGCTTCCAATCCACCGAGGATCACAGCACTTAATTAACCACTATTATCATTGGTATATCGTTAGTATAACATTGTAGAATTTGGGCTGCTATCAACATTTACACATTATGCCATCACTTAAATTTCGCTGCCTAAATGAATTCAGAAACTTGCACTTATCTGAACCACTGTAGCTCCAAAATTTGCAAACACTGGCATCCTGTGTTGCACTTTCACACATCGGTTACACTGAACCTGCCCACAGGTTTTGATTATCTGTGTCAATGGTATGGCAGTATTCAGATAAACTGGAACTTGAGTCAGCAATCTGCAGATGGATGGAAAGCAGCTAGCACAGAGCCATTTCTATAATGCATAGAAGGAAGTGCAGGTGCACACATGGACTGACATCTACATGCGGTGGAAAGAGACATTTTACAAATTCTGTGAGAGAGGCGGCAGTGATGATGGACAGGTATACATGCTGTCTAAAATTACCCATCCTTGCACCAAAATATTAATGAGTTCATTGTGATACAGAGTGGGATGGGGACATGTTATGTTATTATGTTTATTATTATGTTTATTACATTTGATATACCGCTCAGGCCAAAGCATCAGAGCGGTTTACAATATTACATAAATGATACTGAAAATATGAAAAGAACGCCATTAATAAGATAGGACAGAGTAAGAGATAGTGACAGTCAAAGAAATAGAAGAGACAAGAAGAAAGGTTCATTATAACACCAGAGAGGCAGAATATCATACCACCACAGCTCAGTCCTTCCAAACAGACTTGACCATAATCGTTACTCATCACAAATTCAAGCCAGGCAGGAATACGCCGCAGAAATGACTCCTTATAAACCTCTGCTGCCTGGATATACTTGACAGAAGCAGGTGATGAGGCAGAGCTCTCACTCACAGCCTGCGACGCCGGCATCATTCCTCCACATGCAGAATAAGGGGCCAGACATATGCAGAAAACCATCCGTTTTCAGAAACATTCACGTGTGAGATATAGACCTTTTCAGTATCAACCACATAGACCTGCCAGCGACAGTATTTCAGGACACGCCTGTATATAAATTACCACATACCCATTTCAGCCTGATATTTTAGAAACTGAGACATGCAATGGTGTGGCAGCAGACAATAAGGTCTCACTAGGTACTTACTAGAATTTTTTGAGTTGCAGAAAGATATTGAGGGAGTGAGGGGACATTCTCCTCTTCATTGTACTGTTGATAGCATGCAGAAACAAACACTTTTCAAAGATCTATTCATGTCCAGGAGAAGGTGTAGACATGGATTTGTTTGCCACCAGTTCTACTGTAAATGTGTGCCTCCAATCTGAAATCAGGTGCACACATTTGTGGAAAATTGCTGGGCTAAGATCCTAGCGGCCATAGGTAACTGTGTCCTCGGTTGGAGTTATTCCCCCCCTCCCCCCCATGGTGGGGCAGTATCTTGAAAGAGGTTTGCACAGTGTTGGTGGATGTAATCTTCTGGAAGTGTAAGGAAAAAGGGGGGGAAGGAGGTGGTAGGATGGTCATGGGGGGAGATAGTTAACAACATAAGAAATGCCATACTCAGACCAAGTATCCCATCAAGCCCAGTATCCCATTTCCAAGAGTGGCCAATTCAGGTCACAAGTACCTGTCAGGTTCCCAAAAGATATACAGATTCCATGCTGCTTGTCCAATTGGTAAGATGTGGATTTCATTAGTCCTCTTTAATATTGGTTTCTGGACTTTTCCTCCAGGAACTTGCCCAAACCTCTTTTAAATCCAGCTACACTAACAGCTTTTACTGCATCCTCTCTTAAGGAATTCCAACAACTGATTATGCATTGAGTGAAAAAATATTTTATTCAATTAATATTAAATGTGCCACATTGCGTGTCCCCTGGCCTTTCTACTTTTTGAAGGAGTAAACAACCGATCAACATTTACCCATTCCACTCCATTCATTATTTTATAGACCTCTATCATATCTCCCCTCAGCCATATCTTTTCCACGTTGAAGATCCCTAACATTTTAAGCCTTTCTGCTTTACCATTTTGATGCCTCTTCTTTGTACCTTTTCAAATTCTGCTATATCACTTTTAAGATATGGTGACCAGGACTGCACACAATATTCAAGGTGTGGTCGCACCATGGAACAATACAGTAGCATTATAATATCCTTTGCTTTATTCTCCATTCCTTTCTTTATGATTCCAAGCATTCTATTTGCTTTCTTGGCCACTGCTGCACACTTGGTGGAGAGTTTCAACGTATTATCCATAAAGACATCTAAATCCTTTTCTAGGGCAGTGGTTCCTAATGTGGATCCTTGCATCGTGTTACTGTAGTTTGGGTTCTTCTTCCCTAAGTGCATAACTTTGCACTTGTCCACATTAAATGCCTTCTGCCATTTAGACAACTTATCTCCCAATGTATCAAGGTCCTCTTTTAATTTTTTACAATCCTCTTGTCTTTTAAGAACTCTGAATAATTTGGTATCATCTACAAATTTGATTACCTCACTCATTATTCCTATTTCCCGATCATTTATAAATATGTTAAAAAGCAGTGGGCCCAGCACAGATGCTTGGGGTACTCCACTATTCACCTTTCTTCATTTAGAAAATTAGCCATTTAGCCCTACAATAGTACATTGCCTCCTATCCTAGGGCTGTTTAATTTCCCCAAGAGTCTCTCATAGAAGATTTTGTCAAAGGATTTCTGAAAATCGAGATACAGTATATCAACCGACTCATTTTTATCTATCTGTTTGTTCACACCTTCAAAAACATATAAGAGATTAGTGAGACAAGACTTTCCTTGGCTAAATCTATGTTGACTTTCTGCCATTAAACCATGACCATCTACATATTCAGTAATTTGGTTTTTATAATGGTTTCTACCATTTTGCCTGGTACTGATATCAGGCTCACTGGTCTGCAGTTTCCCAGATCATCACTGGAACCCTTTTAATTGGCATTACATTGTCCACTCTCCAGTCTTTGGGTACTACAGATGATTTTAATGATAGATCACAGTTTACTAATAAAAGCTCTACTGTATAAATCTCATATTTTTGTTCTTTCAGCACCCTGAGATGTATGCCATCCGGTCCAGTGATTTGCTGCTCTTTAGTTTATCAATTAGCTATTTTGCGTCTTCCTGATTTATCAAGATTTGTTTCAAGTCCTCTGATACCTCACCTTTAAAAATAATTTTGGCATGGGTAAGTTTCCTACATCTTCTTCAGTAAAGACTGCAGCAAAAAAAAATTTCAGTCTCTTCGCTATGGCCTTGTCCTCTCTCAGTGCAGCTTTTACTCCTCCATCATCTAATGGTCCAACTGACTCCCTCACAGGTGTTTTGCCATGATTATACTTGAAAAAGGTTTTATTATGCACCTTTGCTTCCATGGCAAGCTTCTTTATAAATTTTCTCTTTGACTGCCTTATCAATGCCTTGCATTGAACTTGCCAGAACTTATGCTTCTTCCTGTTTTCATCATTTGGCTCTTTTTTTTATTTTCTGGAAGATTCTCTCTTAGCTATAACAGCCTCTCTGACCACACCGTTAAGCCATCCTGGCTGTCACTTGGCTTTCCTTCCACCTTTTTTAAAGCATGGAATACATCTGGTCTGGGCTTCCAAGATAGTATTTTTAAATAATGCCCAGGCCTGATGTAAACTCTTAATCTTTGTAGTTGTTCCTTTTAGTTTTTTGCTTTCTGCAAAATTGTTATCCTGTTATCCTTGGAAAGGTATGGAAAATGGAGGGGGTGGAGAAAGGAGGGTGTTTTGATTCAAAATTCCCTCTAGTTTTGATTTGGTGTGGGGAGAGTCTGATGCTTGGCAGCGGAGGCTGGACATTCAGAATAACCTGGATTATTCATCTGTTTTGCCTGAGGGCCCACCTTTCACTGCCTTGCATTGGAATAGGAGCCTGCTCTCTCAACCCACCTGCTCTCTTTTGGTGTTTACATTGGAAGTTTGTGTGTTGTATAAAGCTTGTTGCAGCTGGTGGGGGGGGGGGAGAGGGTTACCTGAGGTTGTGCAAGGGTTACATAACTGAAGATCTTGGGCTGTTAGCAGGTGACCACAGCCCGGAAGTGAGATGAACATGGGAATCTCTACTCCTGACTCACAAAGCACTACACTCCCACTCAGCCACCCACCTCAAATCCATATTGCAGCTGCTCACCCCAAATAGACCCAGAAGATCAACCACAATAAATCAACTTCAAAAGGACTGAAGTTTTAATTGTCACAAGAAACAAGCTATTCTCCCCCCCTGCATTCCTCAAGGTACGGGATGCTGAGCTCCCAATCAAGAATTCAATCCGTTACCTAGGTGTGATCCTTGATCAACGACTTGATTTTACCTCTCACATAAAAAGCACGGTAAAAACTATTTACTTCAAGATAAAAACATTACGCCACCTAAGACCCATGCTAGAATACAGCGACTTCCGCTCAATATTCCAAGCAATAGTCACTCCACACTTTGACTATGCGAATATTGTACTACATGGTCTTCCAAAGAACACCATTAACCCCCTGCAACTAGCAATGAATGCTGCGGCCCGTATCCTAGTTGGAGCATCTAAGAGAGACCATATCACGCCAATCCTTAGGGACCTTCACTGGCTCCCTATAGAATGTAGAATTAGGTACAAAGCTCTTCTCATCACATTCAAGGCCTTAAATACTCTATCATCAGCAACGACTTCAGACCTCATCAGTCTACCTCCCGAGACAAGAACCAGGAGACCACTCGCTGAAAATACACTAGTCATTCCCAGTGAATCCACAAATTGGTCCCAATCAACAATCAACAGAGCATTTAAATCTTATGCGCCTAGATGCTGGAATAAACTTCCTCCAGATATCAGAGCAATACGAGACATGAAGCAGTTCAGGAAGGCTATCAAGTATTATCTATTCACTGAGTACTTCCAGCCACCGTAATCCTAATATAAGATGTCATAAGACAAACTCATATGCATAACTACTCCATAAGACATACCTTCTTGAACTAAAATTTTGTTGTAATTCCGCTGCTCACTAAAATCTCTCTGCTAGTTGAATTTATGTAAATGGTTTAATCGTTATTGTAGATAGTTACCCTTGTTTCCCAAGTTTATTGCCCTGTTATATGTAACTCATACGTGTTTTCAAATGTACTGAGAATGTTTTGTTCCATGTAAACCGCGCTGATGCTAAAGAGCGCGGTATATAAGAAACTTTAAATAAATAAAAATAAATATACTTGCCATACCACACTCAAAGATAAAGGGCAGCAAACGTGACGTCGAGCATTAAAAGTCTTTGCACCATCCCTCTGAAATACCTTACCAGACACAATAAGAAAGATCACTGATCTCTCCACCTTCCATAAACATCTCAAAACCCTCCTGTTCACTGAACACTATGGACCTAGTACCCAACTCCTCCCCTGACCTGACCCAAAGAATAGATAACAAGACAAAAATAGCCCATGTTATGGCAGCACTGTAGCTCAATGCACACAATTGGTATGTATATGAGCAGATGGTCGTGCATTGCATGTCCCTATGGCCATGTTACCTAGTTAAATGGCACCTCATGTACATAGTGTTCTGTTTGTTGCACAGTTCTTTGTTATCATTATATGCAGATGAGTTTGTTTTGTTAAACAAGTTTTTGTTATATGTAAACAAGTTTTTGTTTTCCTGTAAACCGCTTTGACCTGGTGAAAAGCGGTATATATGTCTAGCTAAATAAATAAATATATAAATGTCCTTTGCTAGTAATATGGCAAGGCTGGTGGCAGGTGCAAGGAACCTGAGGTATGCAGTGGCTGACTGGAAGGATGAAACACCTAGCTAATAGCATGGTAGGTGGTAACCTCATTGTGTATATGGTTGGCCTGATTAGATTCCCATGAACATGCAGATGTGTTTCTTGCTAATTATCTAGTTTTGTAATAAAGCTGCAACTTATTGTTTTGCCCAGTTTTGGTGTTGATTGGTTTATTGGTAGATGGAAGGGAGAGAGATCTGATAGAGGTGACTCGGTGGTAGGAAGTTGTGTCTGGGTTAGAGAGCAGGGTTGACCCCACATTCAGGCTACCCACTTTAGTAACTTTTCTGGAAAACCCCAGACACACATCTGCCATATCTCCACGCGACATGGATGTGATCATGCCGGACATGTGCAAGTTCAGGGAATTGTAAAATGGCTCTTGGGAAGTGGATGAGATTGGGACGTCTCAATGGCCATTTTCAGATGTCCCCCCTAACTGTGTAGGTGCTGCTACTTAATTTCTGAGGATGATATATGCAACTTATTTACATTTAGAAGGGGAAATAAACTAGGTGCAAATTCCAACATAGAAATTTGTGTGCTTTCTCCCACACTAACTGTGCCACCTCCAGCAGAGCTTTCTCCTTCTACGCACCCATGACTTGGAACTCCCTTCTGAGATTCACATTTTATCGGGCATTGGATAATTTACAACACTTCACACCTTGCTCTCCCCTCTAAGCAACCTTGGTCCCTTTCCTTTTACTAGTATATACACTAGCACATCACCTCACCATGTCACATTGCCTGTTAACCACCATATGCAAATCCGTCCTTGGTTTGCTCATCAATAATGTTTTGAAGTTTTAGTATTGTTATTACTGTTAATTGTTATAATGTTACCTACGCTCTATGTAAAGTTATGGATAGTCAACAGTATCAAAGGCTGCCAAAAGGTCCGAAAGGACCGATAAGGAACCCTGATCTTTGTTCATAGCCATTCAGATATCACTCACAATTGATAAAGCCGTTTATTTTTTGTGCCCTTCCCAGATTAAAATGGATGGATAATTCTGTTAACTTCACAAATATCTAATATTTACTTAAAAACAGTTTTTAATACATTTATCTCAAAGGCAAGTTGGATACTGTGTTATTTTAGAAGCCTTATTTATGTTTTACGCATGTATAATCAAGCATACATATGTGTAAATCACATCCATGTATAAATGGCCACTTTATTTATTTAGCAGCTCTTTTATACCACTGTATCTACCAGTCACAGCGGTTTACATGGAACATGTTTAACAAACATTACTGCTTCAAAGGTTGCTAAATCTGGATCTCCACGGAAGAGTTTGGAATCTAATAAAGTCTTTTCTATAAAATGGGACTCCAAGTATTTTTAATGGAGAGTATTCGGGAATCCATAGTCTGCTCTTGCTGTTGCTATTTAATATCCATCTGAGTTAGGTGGAGTTTGCCATGTATTGTCATTTATTTGCTGATGACATTCCAATTGTACTACATGTTGCTTCAGACCACATGGAGTGTTTGATGTGATGACAAGAGTGCCTGTGGGTTAGTTGCTAGGGAAGAAAACTATTGGAGCAGCTTACAATTAAGGAGGCTTGATTAAAATTGGGCTCTGTGGTTAAGCATTTGGGAGTGTACTTAAACACCATCTAGACTTAGGTAAGCGAATTTTAGCAGTATTTTGAACCTCTTTTGCCAGTTTACACCTGTTGAGACTTATCCAACCTTTCTTGCAGATGTGTTTATTACTAGTAGATTGGCTTCTTACTGCAACGGTCTCTATACAGAACCAGCTAAACTTGCATAGGTGTCAAACCTGTCCTGGAGGGCCACAATCCTGCCAGGTTTTGGGATAGCCCTAATGAATATGCATGAGATATATATGCATTAGAGATAGCCTGCCAACCTGACTGGTTTGTGGCCCTCCAGGACCTGGATTTGGAGACCCCTGCTTTACACCTCTGTCATTTAAGATTGTGATGTGGGCAAGGTGCAGATGTCCAAGACATCAAAAAGGTTAGATAGATTTGTCACATTCCTCCTCACTTCTCACCACCACCCAAAATATTGTCCATTAGACTCTTTTGGTGGTGGTGAGAATCGAGGATGAATGTGACACATTCTAGCTACCCTTTTGATGTCTAGGACATCTGTACCTTGCCCACTCACCATCTTAAATGACAGAGGTGTAAAGCAGTGGTCTCCAAATCCGTCGGGAGGGCCACAAACCAGTCAGGTTGGCAGGCTATCTCTAATGCATATATATCTCATGCATATTCATTAGGGCTATCCCAAAACCTGGCAGGATTGTGGCCCTCCAGGACAGGTTTGACACCTATGAAGAAACAACTGAGACATCTTCAACAGTTCCAAAACACCAGGCTGTTGGCTTGGAAAAATTATTTTCATTGTGTCTCACTGATTTACACAATCACTTAACTGGTTACCTATTGAATATGGAATAATGTTTCTATTGAATCAGAATAAAGTTTAAGGCTTTGTGTACAGCCTTTCAAGACATACATTTTGGGAAGCCCTGATGACTGAGCTCCCCTTTATCTTTTTATGCACTAGAAAGGTTGCTTTAGTTGTCTCAACAGTCATTTTTGTAGGTAAATCTGGTAAACCAAACTGATAACACTATGCAGAAAGCCTTTGCGGTTTTTGGCCCTCAGCTGTGCAGTTCCCTAAAATTAGTAGTTCATTTGGAAGCAAATTATCTGAGATTTTTTAAATGGCTTTTACTAATTGAAGAGGAGGGGCAGTGTGGGGGTTTATTTCTAGATAACTGAAGTGATAGGGTAATGGATTTAATTTGGATGTTTAAGGGAGGACAAGCAAGGTATACTAAGGCTGATTATATCGTTTGTATATTCTGTTTTATGCTTGTAACTCTTTGGGTGATTTCGATAAGACATGTAATCAAGTTGAAATAAATAAATTTAAATTATGGAGTTTTTATGAATACTGAATTAGTACATGGTATTTGTCCTGGTTTCTGTTTCTTTTGGCTCAGTCAATCTTCTCCTACTCCTTAGAACAGTCCACATCTAAGGAAAGTTTAGTTTACATTTCACTTGATAGGTAGCTATTGCACGGTCAATCTGCCTTAGTTAGAAGTTAAAGAAATGCTATAATTTTATGTCTGAATGCTAAAAGTAGTGGAGGTTCTTATGCTGAGATTACTGGTTAAAGTAATTTTAATATATTTCCTGGTCGAAAACTGAGTTTGTAAGACACAGCTGTGAGAGATACTCTCAGTAATGGAGCATGGCAAGTGGGTGGAAAAGATGTTGTTTTTTCAAAACAGGTTAATTCCCAAACTTCTGGGCATGTGATGGTTAGTGTCTGCCAGTAGATGGTATGCTAGGACATTTGTGGAAAGGTTACTAGGTCTTTCACAAACTAGAAAGGAGTTAAAATGAGAAACTTTCTCTGGATGTTGGCAATAAAATAGAGTGACTTCTTTAGAAAAAATAAATGGGGTAAAATTGGGAGCTTTGCCCAATATTCAGGTGAAAAAAGTGTCTGAAGATACAAAAGGTCCTGTACCTACATTGCGGATGGAGCTTCACAGAGTCTCCCTATCCTAGGTCCTGAAAATACGCTTGGTATGAAAAATGTATCTAAAGTGAACTTATTTTAATACTCCTATGGGATGGAAATGATAATCCCAACATTGTCCAATGATGGCAAGAGCATGCTGAAATATCAAAAATAAGCACATGAGTTAGCCAATCTGCTGCCTAGCTCAGCTCCCGCCACTAGGCCTGCTGCTCCTGTGAGCCCACTACTTGGGTCCTCTTCAAGTCTGGCTCCTGACACATTTCCACACTCCAACCCAATACGAATATCCTAAGTTTTGAGTATGTTGAAAACATCCTCTGCCCTTATTGATCTGTTGCCAGGCAAAATTTTGAAGCAATTGCTTGTTCCACTTCTATGCTATCTCTACTTCATGACTGCAGCAAGTCTCAGCTATGGGGACTTCCTCACATCGTGAAAACAAGACACCATCTTATCTCAACTTAAGGACTCCAAGAATAACTTATCTTCAGCCTCTAATTTTGATCTCATTTCAACCCTTCCCTGAGGGGAGGGGAGAAGTGCTGACACCAAGCAGAAAGGCCTGCCAAGACCATAGTTATTAGCAGGCTACCAACACCCCAAGGACAACTGCTAGCCTCACTTTCTGGGAATTCTAATCAACAAGATCAATCACAGGCAGCTTACATATGTTGGGCAACAGTGGCCTGTATTAGCCACTCACATACCATCTGTGCCTAGTCTGTTAGTCACCACACACTGCATGTACACATAACCACCATGAACACGTTGGCTTTATATAAACAGCACAGACATCCAACAGCCTGTCTAGTAACTGGACTACCATAAAAGAAACAGCACCCATAGCACTGCAACTTGAGCATATATAGCACTATGTGGATACATAGCTGTGACATGGTCACAGCTTGGTCAGAGTGAGAGTGACCTCTCAGCATGAACAGATGTGTGCACTCAGGCCATGCCCATGGCAGACACATGCTAAGATGACTCTGCCATTGACCTTACCTCTGACATATACATCCTGTGCAAACCGCTCTGTTTTAGGCAATACCCAGAATCCACTGCTCCTCATTATGCACTCTTCTATTTTGGACTTGGGGACTGCTTTTGCAATGCGAGGCACAGTGTAAAGTGGGCCAGAGACAGGCTGTGAGTGCATGCTGGTCCACAGTGGCCTACATCTGTCACATACCCAAATACGGTGTCCCCCTTGGAATAGTTGCTGGAGACACATACGCCACCATTCCCTGCCTCTTTGTATTCTAACATCCTTGTGACTGTCATACCTGGTCCCCATGGGGAGCCAGTGAGGCTGTCATACAGGCCCTCTGATGTAACACATGCAGACACTAAGTAGGCCTGCATAGCTTCTGGCCATGTGAACATAGGCTTTGGTCAGCGATGCCACCTATGAAGGGCACATTCTAAACATACATAGTACTGTTCCCCCTACCGCTACCCCTACCAAACCCCAACATTCACCTCCAGGCACTGCCTTCGCATATGGTGGCAGGTAATGCAGAGACCAGCATGATATCCTGTGCCACATTTCAGCAGTGGGAAATGTGCATGTTCCATTCAGAGGTCAGTGTCCCACTGTCAAAGCAAGCATTCGGGTGCATTTGGACCCTCATTTGGGCTACTAGATAATATACTGCTGAATGCTTTGGCCAATGATCAGTAGGCACTGTTGAAATGGTGTTTATTGTGTGCAGATTTGCCTGATACTGACCTGCCTGTATGTGCATACAGTGCATGGAGCAAACAGTCCCCCAGATTGCATTCTGAGACTGCAGTATGGGAAAAAAGCCACATGCATGCAGGTGAATCGCAGAATCCTTCCAGTGTCACCGACTAAATGAATGAATCAGACATTCACAGAGGCCAGCCCTCCACTTGAGCCTTGTTCCCTATATGCTGCAGCTGCGACAAGTGGGCTGATAGTGTTGCCACGGATACAGCTGTTATGACAGTTGGCATTAATCAAGCCTCTCACCTGTGCAAATGGGTGTGTCCTGAAGCCTGGAGGCTCATTCAGAGGTGAAGGTTGCAACATACACATCTGTCTCCCCTGCTCATTCCATTTAACCCCAGCAGGTGATTTGGGAGCTGCACAACAGTGTCATGTTGGGAGGTAAGTGTAGGGGAATACTGTGGGGTTGGGCCTTGATGATGACGTAAATGGGAATGGATTACAGTGTCACAGCCACAGGTTGCAACTACTTACTGAAAACTAATCTTCTACTTGTAAATGGTGTCTCACACAGTATGTGGGTTGCTGTATAGCTGACCTGCAGCATTTTGCATGCACAGCCATAACACCTGGGCACCATATGCATGCACAGTGCATTGCTGCAGCTCATACTCCTCTGAAGACACACACACACACACACACATGACCTTTCTGTCGAAAAGTGGTGCAGGTTGGCATTCTTACCTGCCTCTTAGGCCTCATTTGATGCTCCACTATTGCCAACCCCTGCTCAGTGTGCAGGCACTATTAGCATGCTCTGGAATGCTTGGGTGATGTCAATGCCCGCTCAGTATGCCAGTGCTATTAGCCTGCTCTACCATTCAGCCCTGGGTGGTGCAGCTTCTCAGTGTGGCAGCTGAATATGAGGACTCATGCTGGATGAAATGTTGAAGATTGTACATGCTGATACAGTCCTGGAAACATAGGCTAAAGTTAACACACCTGGACATACCATTTCAGATCCACAGTCTGGTCATGAACTCGTGACCTTCTCTCATACACACACTGGCCATGTGTTTGGAACCACACAGCAGCTGTGTGGGTTTATCAAGTCATTGGTGTACTGTATATGTAGTCATTGTCAGGATGCATGAGGGCATGAATTTGGGTATGCCTATGTCTGCTTAGATCTCTGCAGGCTCTGTGCCATACTTGTCTGACAAGGTATGTTTGGCAGCTGAGGGAGAGGGACACCTTGTTAAGTCTGTATGTTGCAATGCCTTGCTATGCTATGCTGCTGGTTCAACTGATATTCACGTCTTACATATCGGCTCTGTCCAATCAAAGGGGCAGGCCAGGATACATGAACACACACATTCTAGATCATGGGTGCTCTAGCAGAAGGACCAACGTACCCATTTCCTGATGTGTGCTTGTGACACAGTTATGGAATAATCTTATATATTGCAGACTACCACACTAATTTAGATTCAAATGTGGCTCAGATGATTGTAACTAGCTGTTACTTACTTGTGGAGGGGTTACCAGTTCACACACAGATTATGGTCATCATTTGGCAGGGTGGTCATTTTTCCTCTGACATGGGCTGTTATCATATTGTATAGTCTTCCTGGCATATTTTTCCCTCCCACATGCACATGTCCGTAAACTAGCCGGGTGCCAGCGTCCATCAATCATGGTGAAAAGCATGCCACAAATCCCTCCCTCCCTGCCATCGTGGCCCAGCTGCTGCTTCAGTGCTGCAAGCAGCTTTATTGAAGTTGCCCACATGCAGCTAGTCACACCATGTCTTTCCTGCTCCCCTCCACCGGGGGATGTGGTCACGCTTGCAGCTGCCTTAGACCTCGGAAGGGAGGGGTCACCATGTGCTGCACTGTACCTGCTGCAGGCATGCTCGCCATCCCATTGACAGTGGCAATTGCAGCGTTGCGCCTGACACACTGGGCTGGGACATAGCTTTTGTCTGCAGCTAGTCACAGCCACTGCAACCGTCACCCTCACCCAATGCTGCCTTAGCAGCATGGTGGCAGTGGGAGTGGCGTATTCCTTTTTGTCTGCGGCAGCATGTATATGTGCTGCCACTGTCACAGTAGAGTCATACTAGGCATCACAGATGTACACCTTAGGCAACTGCCTGGTCAGCTTAGTGGACCAGCCAGCCCCACTGCATCACCAATGTGATACTTCCTTTGGCAATTTGGCATAAACAACATAGTGCCCTTTATTAATGGAGTACTATGCTATTGCTGCCAATGGAGCACTACTATCACTAATTTGAGAACTACGGTGGGTGGAGCACATCGCATACATTAAAATAGGCTCTCTCCCCTCAGAAATAGCCCTTACTGCAAGCTTTTAGAAGGCGTTAGGATTCCCATCACTGGGAGCTTCAACACACGCTAACACACACTGGTGTTAAGGGTGCATACACTATCCCCACCCAGTCTCCACCCCATTAATGCCTACTCTTCACCTCTTTTTCCCTTAATACTAGGGGACCAGTTTTTGCATGTTAATCCAGCGTTATTGGTGCTTTCCGCAGTATTAGCCGCTCATGGATACCGATAACGCCCAGTAATGGCATCTATGCTCCCTTAACTTTCCTTAGTAAACATACTCCTTGGTCTCATTCTACTTCATCTCCAGTCATGCTTGATTGTGGCATCTCACGGGGTTTTGTTCTAGACCCAATTCTCTTTAACAATTTTCTTAAAACACTAGCATTCATACTTCATGCATTATGATTTATATTTTTCATATATGCAGATGACACAGTTGATAGCTCTACTGACTCTCATTCTTCCTTAGCCATTTTAGAAATTTCTGACAAACTGGATAAAGTTGCCAGCTGGCTTTCCAATGGCCTGAAACTGAAACCAAGCAAATAAGAAGCAATTGTGTTCATAAATGACCTGGAAAGTGGAATAATGAGTAAGGTTATCAAATTTGCAGATGACACAAAACTATTTAAAGTTGTTAAAACCTAGGAGTATTGTGGAAAATTGCAAGAGGATCTTGATAAATTGGAAGACTGGGCATCAAAATGGCAGATGAAATTTAATGTGGAGAAGTGCAAGGTTATGCACCTAGGGAAGAACAACCCAAACTATGGTTACACGATGCAAGGTTCCACATTAGGAACCACCACCCAGGAAAAAGATTTAGGCGTCATTGTGGATACCATGTTAAAACCCTCGGCCCAGTGTGCAGCGGCGGCCAAGAGAGCAAATAGAATGCTAGGTATGATAAGGAAAGGAATGGAAAATAAAACAAAAGATATTATAATGCCTCTATATCGTTCCATGGTGAGACCGCACCTTGAATATTGTGTGCAATTCTGGTCGCCGTATCTTTAAAAGGATATAGCGATTTTAGAAAAGGTTCAGAGAAGAGCCACCAAAATGGTAAAGGGGATGGAAGGATACTCCTATGAAGAAAGGCTAAAAAGGTTGGGGCTCTTTAACCTGGAAAAGAGACGGCTGAGGGGAGATATGATAGAAGTCTATAAATTAATGAACGGAGTGGAACGGGTAAACGTAGATCGATTGTTTACCTTATCAGAATATAGAAAGACTAGGGGACATGCAATGAAGCTACAGGGTAAACTATTTAAGACTAATAAAAGAAAATATTTTTTCACTCAACGTGTAATCAAACTCTGGAATTTGTTACCGGAGGATGTAGTAAAGGCTGTTAGTGTAGCTGGGTTTAAAAAAGGTTTGGACAAGTTCCTGGAGGAAAGGTCCATAAACTATTATTAAGAAGGGACCCAGGATATTAATGCTTGAAGCAATACAAGCATTGTGGAACCTGTGTCCCTTGGGGAAACTGCTAGGTACGTATGACCTAGATTGGCCACTGTTGGAAACAGAATACTGGGCTTGATGGACCTTGGTCTGACCCAGTATGGCATATCTTATGTTCTTATGTTCTTACTTGGTGGTCACTTACTTCTCTTGAAAGGCTCCCAACCATAGCTGCAACAACACTATCAATAAAAGACTTCATTAAAGTTCTAGGCATTATTCTTGATAAGCACTTCAGCTTTGATGCACAAATTACTAATGTTATACAATAATCCTTTTTCACCCTAAAAGAATTTTGAGCAGTTAGAATTTCTATCAAGCAGTGGTCTATCAGATGCCCCCCCCCCCCTGCCGTCTTTCGGTAGCACCCTAGCTTCTGATATGATAAAGGATTCAGTTCAAAGTGTTTACTATTACACATCAGGTCTATTATTCCGCTCTCCTACTCTTCCTGGCTGGTCTTCTTGTCTCTTATGTCCGTCAGTGTCTAATTAGCATAATCTGCTGGTTACTCTTCTTCCTCAACAATCCAGTTAGAACGCACACGCAAGTCTTGCTTTAGTATTGTTGCCCCTTCCTTATGGAATGACCTGCTTCCAGTTAGAATCTTCCCAGGCCTGATGTCTCCTTCTCTGGATGCTTTGGTAATGCCTCCCATGGCTTGCTGAACCGCACTAGGGTTTAAGGCTAAGGGGACACATAAATCCTAGCCATCTAGTGTGTTTCCCTTGTTGCTGTCTGTCTTTGTGTTGTTTCCGTCTCACTCCTAAAATTTTACTGTAAACTACTTAGACATATTTTATCAATCAAATGAATAAACATGAAACATGGAAAGAGTTTTAGAGAAGAGAAATTGGTTTCTTGTTTAGCAAATGCCCGTCATCTAGTCTTAACTATTAAAAAAAAACGTAGTCCATATACTCTAAGCAGAGTGGCAGAAGAAGTGAAGTAAAACTACCATTTAGTGCACCTGGTTTTAAGTAACTGTAAATAGACTGTTACCAGGGCAACCCACCACCTGTTTGGAAAATGCTTTTTTTGTACAGACAAGTCATGGGAAAAGGTTTCCCTCCTGAAGAGTACATGGACTATATAATTTATATAAACCAGGTAGGCCTTTAAACTGCCTGAAGAAATCTGGCTACATTTGCTATTGAAATAGTGTGCTTAGCTTTAATCTTAGGCTGACTTACATCATGTGCCTGAATAGCTTTGTTAAGAATTCAACTGTTTATGTACATTTAATTTGGAAACTTTAGGAGGATAACTACCCTTCTCGCTCTCTTTTTTCCTAACTGTGTCATTCATAACAGTTGGAGTATTTTTTAAATGCAAAAGCTGTTTGAATGTGTTTGCTTTTATATTGTGTGAAAAGTGCAGCTTGGTGTTTCCCTTGTTTAAAATGTAATAAAGATTTGGCAGAGCCTGCAACAGGTCTGTGGAGTGTCTTCATAAATGAACAAATGCCTGGCTGTATTATAAGAGAGGTGTCTACTGCAAATATCTCAGAAAGGGGCCTATAACCCAGGGCATGCTGCATGGGTCACCTGGGCTCCACTTTCACTTCCCCCTCGCCCCCAATAACCACACTTCACAGTTCAGACCAACAGGATTTAATAGTGGGATTGATTAGCCATAGCTTGTGGATCCTTCCCATCTATACATAACAAACAGTGCCCACCCCAACACTCAATGTTAGCACAATGGTACAACATCGCAAAGTAACTGCCATTCATCTATATACTCCACACCACATGGGCAGGCCCCACCATAAGAAGTACCACCACTGTCTCCTCTGACTCCCCCCCCCCCAGCCCGCACCATGACAAAAGGGAACCTTTTCCCGCTGTCAACCGCTCCATGTTGGTGCCTGGGTGTCCCATTTTGCTTCACCAGCTTTGCAACGGGGGCCAGACACCACTGTCCTGGGTACCTGGGCCTCCTTCCACCCCCCCCCCCCCACCATGTGTGGTATCTCCTGCTATCTTGGTAAGGTCCCACCACTGAGGATGGATTGTGGACCGACTCCCCCCAATGTGAGCACCAAACTGACGGCCTTCCACAGTTCCACATTGAAAAAGCCCAGGCCAATCTCATTTAGATGCACCCCATCACCCCCATATACTATGCCCTCGTACTTGAATACCATCCCCCCAAGGGCTTGCACGAAGATCCCTACCTCTGCATTCAGCTTCTTTTGGCTCTTCTCAATTCCCTCCAGCCGTCTGGCTCCCACCCATTTAGCTGGGGAAGAATCTGGGACCAGATGCCCGCCCCCAGCTCGGTGCGTATCCAGACCAAGTCCTTCTTTATCTTAATGATTAAGTCCACACCTTTTATGGACACCAAATTGTTGCCACCCAAGTGCAGCACCATAAAATCCAGGGGGTGGCTTACCTGCTGCCGGACGTCAAGTGCGGGCCACAGCTGGTCCCAGTGCATTACCCTCTAATCCAGGGGTCTCAAACTCCAGTCCTGGAGGGCCGCAAACCAGTCAGGTTTTCAGGGTATCCCTAATGAATATGCATGAGATATATTTGCATGCACTGCCCCGTTATATGCAAATATATCTCATGCATATTCATTAGGGATACCCTGAAAACCTGACTGGTTTGCAGCCCTCCAGGACTGGAGTTTGAGACCCTTGCTCTAACCCATCCACCGGATGCTCACTGTGTCTGGGGGGAAGCAGAGTTGTTTTCCATGGCAGCCGCCCACTGCTCTTCTCCTGGCCCAATAGATGAATGAATGCCCCATTATCCAAATTGACGGTTGCATACCTATGGAAACAATGTAAGAGAGAGATTACTTTAACGGATGCACAGCTTGTATCTTTCAGAGACCTACCTCCCAATGGTTTGTATCGGGGAGGCCCTGGCACCCAGTGTGTGTGCTGATATGGCTGCGCCTATCCAGAAGGAATGGAGGGTGATACCCTCCATGTCAAACCCCATTCCCACCAGTGCCCTGGTCCACAGGGCCTTGAACTGATACTGAGACAAACATGTCCCATCCTGATGAAGCAAGAGAGCCCCACCTAGAGGCGGTTGTATTTGCAAGTATTCCTTCATGGTGCTCACCGGGCATAGCTCGTCTACCTCGGTGGAGTTGAGCCACATCATCCTTCCTCTCCGGGCTTGGTCCATCTTGGACATACTCAACCAGAGCCTGATCCTGTCCCCTCCTACCATCACATCCTTCCCCGACAGTGCCCGTCATGTCCGTCCTAGACCGGGGCAAGGCCTCGCTCATCCTGAAGATGCCGAAATATAAAATCAGCAGCGCCACTCTGAACAGCTCCTCAAAGGAGTCCCTGGCTACTTCCGAGACTCTGAGAATTGCTTCCCTCAGCATGGGGAGGGTGACGGGTTTGTGTCCATCCAGCCTGGGGGTGGTCTGCCTCGCCCAGCCCTCCAACACATTTTTGACTAGGAATTCTTTTGTGACATCCTTCTCCTCACCGAGTTTGAGGAAGAAAGACATGCTGACCAGCATCAGCTTGGCATGCCTGAATGATGTTCCTTCCCCCCGCAGCCATGCTATAAACTCCAGTAGCTGTCCCAGGGACATGTCCCGGTCTGGGCTGAACCCTCGCTGGTTGGCGAAGCTCCGCAGGAGCAGCCAGCCCTTTAGTACATCTTCCATGTGCTGGGTGACAGGGACTCCATAAGCATTCCACCAGTCTGCAATATCCAGCCTTACACATTTTCATTGGTATTCGTGTCACCTAGGGCGATGCCGAAGTCCAGCTGAAAACAAGAGAGAGCATCAGCAATCTCATTAATTTCCCCTGGTATGTAGCTTGCTGGGATAAAAATGTTGAGCTCCAAGCTCCGCAACACCAACTGCCTGACCAACTACATCACTCTTCCAACCCTAGCCGCTTGTTTGTTTATAGTTTGTTTATATAAATCACTGTGGTATTGTTGGAATGGAAAATGATTCATTTGTTTTGGAGTAGGGGGCCCCACAATTTCAGGGCCACCATGATAGGGAACATCTCCAGGAATGTGATGTCCTGGTGATACCCTGCCTGTGCCACTCCCCTGGCCATTTCTCATGGCACCACCACCTCCCAAAGTAGATCCTGAACCTGACGCCGCTAGCAGCATCCGTGGAGAGAAATCTTCCTGTTGCTTGTGGGAGGGAGGGGTCTCTCTGTATGTTCCTGCCAGTGTACCTCCCTAAAGATTCCTGCCATATCCCTAGGTACTTTCGCATGTGAGCAGTGACTGATAAAGTGGTGGCCCATATGGACATCCTTTGTGGCATCTGACAGCCATCGTATAAAGGCCCTGCCCATCAGCATCACCCTGCATGTGAAGTTCAGGAGCCCTATCAGGGATTGTAGTTGTTTCAAGGTTACCTTTTCGACTAGTCCTACTGTCTGCACAGCTTCCTTCAAGGCCTGCAACATGTCATCATGTCTACCGTGTCTATCTCGATCCCTAGGAAAGTCAGACGCTGTGCTGGCCCCTCCATCTTGCTCCCTCCTAAGGGGACCCCCAATTCTGCCATTTTCTACTGGAAGGTCTCCAGATTTGCCTGGTAGAAGTACCGGTCACCCATCATCAGCAGGAAGTCTTCCAGGTAATGCAAGGTCTTGCCCTGTCTGACTACTTGCCCTGTCTATCCATTGTACGGCTGAGCTGAACTCCTCAAAGTATGTACAGGACACAGAGCATCCCATTGGCAGACATTTGTCAAAATAATACCTTCCCCTGAAATGGAAGACGAGCTAGTGGAAGCTATCTGGATTGTTAGGCAGCAGCCAGAAGGCGACCTCCACATCTGACTTCGGTAGCCAAGCCCCTCTTCCCAGTGCACCAACTCCAATGCCTGGTCCACTGTGGCATATTTGACTGAGGACAGGGACTGCTCTATGTGGTCATTTATTGACTTGCCATCAGGGTAAGACAGGTGATGTATGAGCCAGAACTTACCTGGTTCCTTTTTGGAACCAGGTCCAGCGGGGAGTCTATCGGTTGTGTCATTGGCCTGCACCCAAACAGGCCTGCTACCCTGCCCAGTGCCCATTCCTTATCTATTTTATTCTGTACCACTCCTGCCAATGCCAATTTGAGGTTACCTTCCTCGTGCGGTCCCACCGGGCCACTGTATGGTATATGAAAGCCAAACAAAAAAATGTTAATTAAACACGCTGCCTTGCGGGCATTTTAACCTGCCAGGTTTCGTTGCAGTGCCACTATCCTTACTGGCGAGGGGGCCTGTCCAAACAAACAGGGATCACTGTGGCTGTTGGGCACGTCCACCTGACTTCTTATCACATCTGGCTTGGTGGTGACCTCCCCGCACACTGCGCAAGTGTGCTTGTATTTGCAAGTAATGTCAAACCGGCAGGAGCTGCTGTTAAATAGCCTGCAGACTCCCCGCCTGGTCCCCAGGTGTGGGTGGAATGCCCCACTACCCTCCACCCCCCACTCCCCTGATCAGGTTGCAGGCCCGTTTTTTTTCTTGTCCATGGTGTTGGAGGCTGTGTGATCCTCCTGCTTCTCCGCTGTCCCTGTGTCATAAGCTGTATCCACAAGTCAATGTCTTTCCTATCCCAGCTAAGTCCTTATAACCTGGCCATGCTCCTGCAGAATTGCTCATCGTAGTCCATTCAGGTAGTCCCCCCATAGATCCTGTAGGCCTCACAAATACTGTCTTGGTATATGAAAAGGCCGCTGCACTGCTCAGGGGACTTTTCCCCTATCACATTGGCTAGTATGCCAAATGACAAAGGCTGCACACCAGTTTGCGATCATTCTGAGGATGCTGTCTGCTTTTTTGCTGACTAGCTTGCACTTTGACCGGCACCCCATGCAGTCACAGCTATCGTCGACCTGCCTAATCAATAAGGAGACAATATTGACATATCTGTCCTTCCATATCTTCTCCTTTTGGGCCATAGGCACATGGCTGTCCAAGACGCTCATAAGACAGAGGTACTCAGCCAGCTTCGCCTCAGAATCTGGTGCCTGTCCCTGCCCCGTTCTGCGTTCCTGTCGTTGCCTGACCCCTCCCCCATCATAAGGATTGCAGCTATGCCATTGTTTCCCCACCTGAGAGGGGCCCGGCACCGTCCCACTAGCTGACACCACCTGGACTAGCTTATGTAACAATCCCAGAACACCTTTCTGCTGCTCTCCCCCAACCCCCCATACCTGGGTTGCTGCACGAACCCCCTTGCTCCCTGACCCCATACTGCCCCCCCCTTTGTAGCACCATCCCCCCTGCCTGGGTGTTCTCCAGCTGTGTCCCCACCCACGCACCCTCCCTCTCCCCGCCCCCTTAGGGCACATACAAAATGTTCGTACTCACCCCTCTGGTGTTGCTGCAAGGCTGACACCCTCGTTCCTTGGTGTCAGGTGTGCTGCTCCTTTTGTGCCCTCTAGTGGAGTTCAGGAGAGTCTGTATGTGTCCCGCTCCGTGGATCGCAGCCAGGGATCTCACCGAGTTCATGAGATCTCACACTCCAGGCTCCTCCTGTCAGCCATTCCCTGCTGCTGGCACTGTTCCAAGTGTGCCTGCACCCTTCCGTGCTCACTGGGTTGCCATGCGACCCCCGTCTGCTGCCTCCTGCTTGTGATATCATTGCACAGCTCACAGAGTTCCTGGTCCATGCCATATTGCTCCTGCCACCCTCTGACTGCTCTCCGCTGGTCCACCCTCTTTTCTTGACTTTTTGCCAGCTGGTCCCTTGATCCTGGTCCTACAAACTGATCTCTTGCCACCTTTTTTGCTGTCCTGCTTGCCGATACCCGTGTTTCATTGCTTGGAGGCCATGCTCCCTGAGGTAGCAGCAATCATATGTCTGTGTCTTTAAGGAGGCAGTCTCTGTCCTCTGGCCCGGCCCCTAGCAATGTGCCTAAGATGGCGATGTTGTGCACGAGGAAGAGGATGGAGCTCCTCTCATTCCGGGCCTTTATCTTGCTGGCCTCACACCCCCGTCCCCGATGCCCACCCCTTCCCTTCAGTCCCGGAGAGCTGTCCTTCCCCCATCAGCCCAGTTATGGGCCATGCACCTTCGGGTTGGCCTCAATTACACTTCATAGGTATCTCTTCCTTCTATGAAAGCTGTTAGTAGTCACAGCGTCACAACCATCATGAGGATTGCAGCTATGCCATTGTTTCCCCAACCATCAGGCAAACAAAGCATATGTCTAGGGCACTAACTTATTGGGGGTCAGCAAAGAGCAGGAATAGCAATCTCCTAAAACATGCATCTAAGTTTCCATTCACGTGTGTAAGTCCTTTGGAATAAGGACTTATGCCTGTAACTAGTGCATAACTTTCTGCATACCCTTTATAGAATTACCCCCTGTAAATTCATTAGTCCTCTTGCAAGTTTTAAGTGCTCCATCTACTCACTCACATATAGCAATCATACACTCCCATCTGTGAAACACGCCTTTTTGCGATGCATGCAAATGCACTTTTCAACTTGTTGAATTTTGTGCGAAATTCTTGATTTATTAATATGGGTACCTCCCCTACATCTTCTTCAGTAAAGATCGAAGCAAAGGATTCATTTAATCTCTCTGCTATGGCCCCTTTTACCCCTTGATCATCCAGTGGGCCAACTGACTCACTACAGGATTTTTATTTATTTGTTTAACAACTCTTTTATCTACTAATCACGGCGATTTACATAGAACTGATAGGAACATTACATAGAACAATTCTTAGCAAATTAAACTGAATCAATTAAACTACAGAACATTTGAAAAGGTAACAGTAACAGTAGAATGCAAACCTTGAAAATCTGGAACAAAGCTAACTGTACAAAGTAATATACAAAGTGGAGACAGCAGGGAAAGAGCTGTGGGTTGCTCTGTGTAGTATATGGGTGATGGCTTGTGGGCTTGGTGAAGAGTCTGGCGGCCAGGTGTTAAATTATGGTCATTGCTGTGGTCACTGTTCTATGTATGAGAGGTTATTCAGGTGCGGCTAAGTGTCAGAGCCAAAAAACTCCAGAAAGAGGAGAGTCTTTAACTTTCGGCAAAAGTCTCCCTGTCTGTGAGGGAGTGAAGGTTTGGGGGTAGTGATTTCCAGATGGTTGGAGCATAGAAGCAGAAATCTCTATTAGAGGTGGAGGCGCTGGTGTGAGTGATTGAGGTAGGTTTTAGCGAGGATAGAGTGGTTTGCACTTCTGCATAATCTCTGGCATTGAGGTTAGTCAAGCAGGGCCTGTAGAGAATCTGCAGAAAACTGTTGGATTGCCCTTAATACTGTTAGTGCACCTTGTACCTCACTCTGCTGTGGATGGGGAGCTTCAATATAGGTGATATGTTGTTGTGACAGCTGCATCCTTTGAAACGTCTGGCTGCAACATTCTGCACGAGCTGCAGAAGCTGTAATGGGGATTTTGGGAGGCCCTGATAGATAAGGTAAGCATAGTCAAAGATGGGGGTGATAAGTGCCTGGCAGACATTTCTGAAGTCTGTATGGTCAAGGAGGGCTCTAAGGTTCCTCAGGCTTCTGATCTGGTGGTATACTACTCCAATGACGTTCTTGATGTGGGTGTTGAAGTTCAGATTCTGATCCAGAGATATGCCCAGGTATTTTACTTGCTATTTCACTTGTAAAGTTAGATTTGCAAGGTTTATTGTAGCTGGAGGGTAGAAGGAGGGTTGCCTGGTTACAAACAGAACTTTGGTCTTATTGGGGTTGATGCGTAGGTTGTGGAGGCCACATCAGCTTATGATTGCATCTAAGCATCTGTTGATTGTGGAGTAACCTGGGTTGATGATGGAGAATGGGGCATAGATGAGGATAACATCAGCATAAATGTGGGAAAGGATCTTGTATTCCTGTATGACCTTGCAGAGGGGTTGTATAAAGAAGTTGAAGATCAGGGAGGATAATGCTGAGCCCTGTGGCAATCCCTGTAGGAGCTTGAATGGGGTTGAGGTCTGCAATCCTATTTCAAGTTGTTGAGAGCGGTCTGAAAGATATGATTGGAACCATTGTAAGGTCCTTCCTCAGGCCAATTTCGTGTAGACATGCTATGAGCTGGGGGTGTGTGACGGAGTCAAAGACTGTGGCCAGGTCCAGGAATTTTAGGATGAATCCTTGTGAGGCTTTCTCTGTGCCAGTGATCAGTGTGTTGAGAAGGGAAGCTAGAAGTGTTTCTATGCTGTGGAAGGGCTTGAAGCTGTGCTGGTGTTCATCCATGGGGGAGTGAGCTTGTACAACTACAACCTCAGGAGTTTGTGGAGTCTTCTCAATGATCTTGGCAAGTGCTGGGATGCTTGAGATGGGTCTTTATGATGAGGGAAGGGCTGTGTTGAGAGGGTGGGATTTTAGTAATGACCTGACAGATGCTTGCTTCAATGTTGTAGGCATGTATCCGATGGTAAGCGATGACTTGACAATGCGCAGAATGGGTGGTATAAGCTCCTGTTTGGATATTTCAATCCATGTGAATGGGGCAAGGGTAGAGTGGGGGAGATGGTGCTGTTCAGGTTGGATATGATGTTCTCAAACTACCGGATGGAGACTGTGCTGAAGATTGACCCTATTCCCTTGTCAGAGCAGTCCAAGATATTGCTGACATATTGGGGTGGTGAGACTACTAATGAATTGCTTGTTTGCTTAGCTTGTAAATGCTGGGTTATTTCAGCTGGGGAGATAGCTGTGGTGCTTTTTGCAGTGATAGGGGCTTTGATGAGCTGCTAGGCAATGTCAAATAATTCCCTGAGTCGGTTGAGGGAGGAGTTGAATAGGTTTGTGTGATGTTCCTTCTTCTTTAGCAGGGTAAGAATACAGTATTGCTTCAGGACTGAGATGTCTGCTGTATGAGTGTCTGGGCTCCTATTCCTTCTCCATGTGTGCTCTAGTCGTCAGAGCTTGGTTTTCATTGATTTCAGTTCATGGATGAACCATGATGCTAGGTGTGCTCTCCTCCTCTTGAGTGTACTATTTGGTCTGATGGCATAAGAGGAGATGAGAGAGTTCCTTTATGTGATAATGTTCTTGCTTCATATACTCGTATACCTGAAGAGGTTTTTATAATGAATTTTTGCTTTCACAGAAAGATTCTTTTCAAATTCTCTCTGCCTTATCAGTGCTCTGCATCTAAATTGCCAGTGCTTATCCTGTTTCTTGTTTTCTTCATTTGGATCTTTTTTCCATTTTTAAAATATATATTTTTTATTTATGCAATTTTACAATATAATCAAGCAAAACCGCTTGTACAGAAAAACAACTAATTGTATAGCAATATTTCCAAAAGGAAATAAAAACAGAAACATCAAATACAAAAGTATAATTAGCCCACTATAAATGGGAAGTGGTTAAGGAAAAGGGCAGAGAAATAGGTGAATCCTCTATCCTTAATTAACAACAAGAAAAAAAATATTTGAAATCTAAGACGGAAGTAGAGGACAGAGCAGTACAACTTATCTAAATGAGACCAAAATCACTGAGGAGATGAAGTATGGAGTATGGAGCAGACAGAGCTTAAAGATCCCAAATTACCCATGTCTACCAATAGCCAAATTAATATGAATAAAATACAGTCTCTAAAATGCTTGTATGCAAATGCTAGAAGTCTACCAAACAAGATGGGAGAGTTAGAATATATAGCACTAAACAAGAGGTTAGATATGATTGGAATATCAGAGACATGGTGGAAGGAGGACAACCAGTGGGACACTGTGATACCTGGGTACAAACTATATCGTAATGATAGAGCTGATCAAATTGGTGGAGGGGTTGCGCTCTATGTTAGAGAGGGCATTGAGTCAGAAAGGATTAAAGTTTTGCAAGAAACAAAATTTGCTGTAGAATCTCTATGGATTGAAATTCCATGTAAAAAGGGGAAGGCGATGGCAGTGGGGGTGTACTATCGTCCGCCTGGCCAGAATGAACAAATGGATGATGAAATGCTCAAAGAAATCAAGGAAGCTAGCAAAAGTTACAGTGCAGTAATAATAATGGGTGATTTCAATTACCCCGGCATCGACTGGGTCAGTGTCACAACAGGACATGCTAGGGAGATAAAGTTCCTAGATGAAATAAATGACTGCTTCTTGGAGCAGCTGGTTCATGAACCGACCAGAGGGGAAGCAATATTAGACCTAGTCCTTAGTGGAACACCAGATGTAGTGCAAGAGATAAGGGTGTTGGGGCCACTTGGCAATAGTGATCATGGCATGATCACCTTTGATTTAATTAGTGGAGGAGGGATAGTAAGGAAATCCACAGTACTACCCTTTAACTTTCGAAAGGGAGACTATGATAAAATGAGGAAAACAGTTAAGAAAAAACTAAAAGGAGCAGTTGCAAAGGTTAAAGACGTACATCAAGCTTGGGTGTTGTTGAAAAATACTATCTTGGAAGCCCAGACCAGCTGTATTCCACGCTTTAAGAAAAGTGGAAGGAAGTCCAAAAAACTGCCAGCATGGTTTAAAGGTGAGGTCAGAGAGGCTGTTGTTGCCAAAAAAGCATCTTTCAGGAAATGGAAAAAAAGAGCCAAACGATGAAACCTGGAAACAGCACAAGCACTGGCAAGTCAAATGCAAGGCATTGATAAGGCAGGCAAACAGAGAATTTGAGAAGAAGCTTGCTGCGGAAGCAAAAACGCGAAATAAAGACCTTTTCAAGTACATTCGTAGCAAAAAACCTGTGAGAGAGTCAGTTGGTCCATTAGATGATAAAGGGGTTAAAGGAGCACTAAGAGGCGACAAGGCGATAGCGGAGAGACTGAATGAATTCTTTGCTTCGGTCTTTACTGAGGAAGATGTAGGGATGTTACCCATGACTGAAGTGGTATTTAAAGGTGTGGAAGAATTGAAGGAAATATCGATACATCGGGAAGATGTCTTACAACTATTAGATAAACTGAAGAGTAGCAAATCACCTGGGCCGGATGGTATACATCCAAGGGTGTTGAAAGAACTGAAATTTGAGATTGCAGACCTGCTATCAGTAATCTGTGAACTATCATTAAAATCATCTCTAATACCTGAGGATTGGAGGATCGCCAATGTAACACCAATTTTTAAAAAGGGTTCGAGGGGTGATCCGGGAAACTACAGACCGGTGAGCCTGACATCAGTACCGGGAAAAATGGTAGAAACCATCATAAAGAATAAAATTACTCAGCATGTAGATAGTCACGACCTAATGGGAGACAGCCAACATGGCTTTAGACAAGGAAGATCTTGTCTTACTAATCTGTTATATTTTTTGAAGGAGTGAATAAACAGGTGGACAAAGGTGAGTCGGTTGATATTGTGTATCTGGACTTTCAGAAAGCCTTTGACAAGGTCCCTCATGAGAGACTTTTGGCAAAACTAAAGAGTCATGGGATAGGAGGCAGTGTACTATTGTGGATCAGGAACTGGTTAAAAGATAGAAAGCAGAGGGTAGGGCTAAATGGCCAATTTTCCCAATGGAGAAAGGTGAATAGTGGTGTACCCCAGGGATCTGTGCTGGGTCCGCTGTTTTTTGACATATTCATAAATGACCTGGAAAGTGGAATAACGAGTGAGGTTATCAAATTTGCAGATGACACAAAACTATTTAAAGTTGTTAAAACCCAGGAGTATTGTGGAAAATTGCAAGAGGATCTTGATAAATTGGAAGACTGGGCATCAAAATGGCAGATGAAATTTAATGTGGAGAAGTGCAAGGTTATGCACCTAGGGAAGAACAACCCAAACTATGGTTACACGATGCAAGGTTCCACATTAGGAACCACCACCCAGGAAAAAGATTTAGGTGTCATTGTGGATACCATGTTAAAACCCTCGGCCCAGTGTGCAGCGGCGGCCAAGAGAGCAAATAGAATGCTAGGTATGATAAGGAAAGGAATGGAAAATAAAACAAAAGATATTATAATGCCTCTATATCTTTCCATGGTGAGACCGCACCTTGAATATTGTGTGCAATTCTGGTCGCCGTATCTTAAAAAGGATATAGCGATTTTAGAAAAGGTTCAGAGAAGAGCCACCAAAATGGTAAAGGGGATGGAAGGCTACTCCTATGAAGAAAGGCTAAAAAGGTTGGGGCTCTTTAACCTGGAAAAGAGACGGCTGAGGGGAGATATGATAGAAGTCTATAAATTAATGAACGGAGTGGAACGGGTAAACGTAGATCGATTGTTTACCTTATCAGAATATAGAAAGACTAGGGGACATGCAATGAAGCTTGTCAGACGGCTGCCTGGGTGAGAATCTTCACAGTCTTGACAAGTGCATATATCTATATGATTTGCAAGGTATTGTGGGCAATGTAGTTCATTCACACCAGACACAGCTGCTGACAATAATTTAGTTGTGCTCTTGGGTAAATCCAATAAGATATTTATTTATGGGGTTATTTCTCCCAACACAGATATGCTTGGTAGCACATAAATTAGGTTACTTGCTTTCAGTGTTAACTTGGAAAAACAAAGTTAAAATCAGGAAAACAACAAATGAAAAGCCACAAAGCAAGAAACAAACTGTTCTTTTCAGGTTAACTTCTGATTACTTCCCACATAGATACAGAAGTGATTCTCTCCTAGCTCACAAGCAATTAGGTAAGGCTTAATTGCTAGCAGTTACCAGCTGAAACCCCTTAGCTGGCTTGCCTTCCACTGTGTGGGTCAAATCCTGCTTCAGGAGCTTTTCTGAGTAGATTAAAGAACAAATTTGTATTTCTTTGTGATGGTTGCTGTAATTTATAACAGAAAGTTACCAACGGAGTTTAGATAGAGAGCAGTCCATATAAACAGGATCCTCATCTGCTATTATTCCCCCTTGTTCAACAAGCATGGGTTCAATATCATGGATTGGCACAGATGAATCTCTCAATGGAGCATTTTCAGGAGAATACTTGTTTCCCTGCTGTCTTTCAAGGTTATAGCTAGGGCATAGATCAGTGTTCATACCTGAGCTTCCATTGCTGCTAGAGTTCCTCTCTATATAGCCTGGCCAGTATGTAGTCCAGTTCTTATGTCCAGCCTTCCAATCCAGATCCCTGGACACTGGATCTCTCTTCACATACCTTCTGGCACAGGTCTTAGGGTCCCTTCCACGTGCAGCCGTCTCCCTCACGGGTAGCCTCTGGTGATTCCTAGCTCTGCAGCACCATTCCTCTGGCTTTCCCCAGTCCAATGGTGTATGCTGGCCCTTGGAATACCTCCCAGTATACGTACTGCTTTGGACTCTTCTAGACCTCTCAAAGGCTTTTCTCTTCCTTCTTCCAAAGGGTCTCTTTCCCTCTCTGTCCGTCCGGTTTGGCTTCTGCTTCTGATCATCCTTCAGATGAAACTGATGATCAAACTCAAGCTGATTCTCAGGATACTGAGGACAATTCTCTGGATATCCAAGGTGATCATGAAGATGGTCATCTGAAGAATAAACTCTACTCTTATTCTGCTTAGATGAGTGATCCTCCCTAACACAGCACAGCTGTGCTGAATCAGGCCCTGCCCTTTGAGATGAGTGCTTAGGGATTACCTCATAGCCCTCCTGATTGAACACACGTTTCCTCACTTCAGCTCCTCTAATGGCTGTTGGAAACCTGGTGCATTCTGGGACTGGTAGTCTTTTATGGCAAAATTCTGTTTTCATATTTCTACCAGAACTGACAGGTTGCTTGTTCAGAGTCACTTCACCTTTTCTATAGCTCCTTCCTGAGCTATGATAAGCTTCCTTATCACATACCCCCCTGCTTAAGTTATTACGGACTGGTTTAACTGGTGAAACATCTTTCCTACAGTCCGTAATACCTACGAGAGTGTTATCTTTTTGAAGCTCACTTAGTTCCTGACTGGCTTCAGGGACATTATTATTTACAGGCCTCTCCTTCCAAGACTTAAGTACATTAATATGGTAGGTCTACCTACGCCCTCTTGCATTTTCTACCACATAAGATACTGGGCTCACTTGTTTAACAACCTTCCATGGCCCTTTCCACTGTACTTCAAATTTTGGAGCTGTACCTGCTACTTGAACCAAAACCTTTTCACCAATGCTTAATTGGCGGCTTTTGGCCTTCCTATCATACCACCCTTTCTGGCGCACTTGACTGTCCTGCAGGTTCCTCTCAGCAACCTGCGACGTCCTTTTCAAACGTGCTCTCAAGTCACGTAGAAACAGTGGCACTTCCTGACTTCCTGGTTCAGGATCAATCCATTGTTCCCTCAAAATGTCTAACAAACCCCGTGGAGCCCTACCATACATCAATTCATATGGGGTTACACCTAGGGACACCTGAATTCTTTCCCTGCAGGCATACAAGGCAAAAGGCAATAACATATCCCATTCTTTTACCTCTCCTGCTAACCCCCTTCTCAACATTTGTTTGAGAGTTTGGTTGAATCTCTCCACCAAACCGTTTGATTGTGGATGGTAGGCTGAGGTTTTTACGTGATGAATGCCAAAGGCATCCCAGACCTGGGCCAAATATTTGGATACAAAATTGGACCCTCGGTCAGTCAACACCTCTCTTGGGAATCCCACTTCACAAAACAATTTTACTAGCTCTAAAGCTATTGTTTTTGCAGAAACATTCCTCAATGGTATGGCCCAGGGAAACCTTGTTGCCTGATCTACCATAACTAGGATGTATTGGAAACCTCAGGGCGTTTTGAATAATGGGCCTACAATATCCATGGCAATGCGACCAATTGGGTCTGTAATAATTGGCATGGGAATCAATGGCACCACCGGTGGGT
Source organism: Ichthyophis bannanicus (assembly GCA_033557465.1). Lineage (NCBI taxonomy): Eukaryota > Metazoa > Chordata > Amphibia > Gymnophiona > Ichthyophiidae > Ichthyophis > Ichthyophis bannanicus. The sequence goes on along the minus strand of CM066033.1, from coordinate 1,237,351,646 downwards.
GAGCCGCTGTAACTCGCTGACACGCTGGACACGCAGCACAAAACTGGGCAGTTTCTTTGAAAATACCTGGCCAGTAAAAATGCTTAAGTATTTGATCCAGCGTTCCTTGCATCCCTTTATGACCTCCAACTGGATGATCATGTGCTAATCTAAGTACTAGCCCTTTGAAAGTTGTGGGTACCACCAATTGTTTACGTATGGTCCCATTTCTGGGGTCCTGACTCTCTCTATATAATATTTCATTATCTAGTCTGAATCTGGGCAATTCCTCCCTGACCTCCTGAGCATACTTAAAAGCTCGGGTGAGAGCTTGATCAGCTCGCTGCTCTTGTGGAAAGTTAGGAAACTTTGCCACTAACTCAGCTGGCACCCAGGGTAAACTTTGACCAGCTAACATCTCAGCCCTACCCTGTGCTCTGCAAAGTCTCTCACGCCGCTTTTGTGCTTTCAACTTTCTTACTTTACCAGATGATGGGGTTATTAAATCATCATGAGAGGGTAAGTCTCCTAATAACTCTGCCTGCTCCCCCTCCTCCTTCTGCTGGCTCTCTATCTTAGCCTGCGAGCGGGTGGATACAAGGCCCCTCTTATTACCCATAGTTTGGCCTTCTGGAAGCTGAACCATCTTTTTAGCTAGGGACTGAGGACTTCCAAAGAAAGGCCTGGGAGCTATTTCCATTATTAAACCTTCTCCCTCCTTCTTTCCTAGCCCTTCCACTAGACCCTGCTTAAATCTTGGCCAGTCCTTTCCTAGAACCAAATCAAAGGGTAGCCTAGGCACCACTGCTACCAGGACTTCCTCTTGTTCCCCCAGGCACTTAACCTTTAGCCTATAGGTGGGATGTAATGTTGCAGCACCATGAATGCATCTGATGTGAACTTGGCTTTCAGGGGTTCTAGGCACAAATCCTTCTTGGGCCTCTATTCTCTTCCAAAGCCTTTCTGACATCATACTCTGGTCTGCCCCAGAGTCTAACAAAGCATTTATGGTAATTCCTTGCACATCAACCATCAAAAGAAATCCTTCCTTGGGCTATTCTAACTCCACACCCATTAAGCTAGTGTGTGACTGGCATCCTTTTTCTAAGTGTCCCCATTTTCCACACTTGAAACATTTCTTTTCACTCCCCTGTGTCATCTGGTTTGATACAGTACATTCATTTTCAGAAACACTTTTAATTATTTTCTTTTCTGATACAGCACATCTTGCCTCAGCACCAATCTTCAGAGGGCCACCCATTCTATGGCAAGCCTGCATGGCTTCCAAGAATCTCTCTGCTAGCATGGTTGCCTCTCCAAGATTTTGGCAATTTTGCTGTATAAGGAAAGTGTGCAAATCTTTAGGCACCCCAGACATAAATTGTTCCAGCATTATAATGTCTAATAACATTTCTACCGTTTTTTGCTCAGGCTCCAACCATTTTACAGCTAAACTTCTGATTCTCTGACTCAGAGCCCTGGGTGTCTCACCCACTCTCAATGTAGTAGCTCTAAACATTCGCCTATACTCTGAAATAGACAACCCTAGGCGATCTCTAATAGCAGCCTTTACATCCTTATAATTCAAAGCCTGGGCTGCTGGCATTGCTCTGTAAGCTGCAAGCGCCTCTCCAGTTAATGAGGCTGCCAGCCTTACTGCCCACTGGGTCTCTGGCCATGCTAATGCTTGTGCCACTCTTTCAAAAGACTCTAGAAAATCATCAACATTATCATCTGGAGTTAGCTTCCCAAAACTAAATGCCCCAATCCCTTGATTGAGTCCCACACTGTCCACATGTGGTGTACCAGTATTTACTGCTGGTCTTGCATCTGTTCCACTTTGGTTCTGCAGCTGAACTAGGGCTTGCACCAGATCAAGCACTGGCTTCTGCTGGTCCATTAAGGCTCATAGCAGTGTCCTGAGCCTGCTGTGCTAGCTCCTGCTGCCTGCTGAACTGGGCTGCCATCCACTGAGCTAGTTCCCTTGAATCCATCTTGAACCCTGTAAGAAAATACAAAGAAAAAAAACACAGTGCACCACCTTCCAAACAGGTGTTTTTTTCTACACTCTTTTTTTTTTTTCCAATTACCCCTGTGCTTACTCCCATCTACCACTAGACATGCCCAGGTACTTATTACCTTGTGCTAGTGATGAATCCAGCTCTGCACAGGGTCTTTTCCTCCTGGGACAGCTTCCTGGAACAACCCCTTTTCCTCCAAAGTGTAGTTGAGGGAAAATCTTTTTTTTTTCCAGCTTTAAACTTGAACTGTAGTTGTAATCCTCAGCAAGTAAATCCCCTTTGTGCAAAAGCAATCCGAAAAACTACGCCATTTGTCAGACGGCTGCCTGGGTGAGAATCTTCACAGTCTTGACAAGTGCATATATCTATATGATTTGCAAGGTATTGTGGGCAATGTAGTTCATTCACACCAGACACAGCTGCTGACAATAATTTAGTTGTGCTCTTGGGTAAAGCCAATAAGATATTTATTTATGGGGTTATTTCTCCCAACACAGATATGCTTGGTAGCACATAAATTAGGTTACTTGCTTTCAGTGTTAACTTGGAAAAACAAAGTTAAAATCAGGAAAACAACAAATGAAAAGCCACAAAGCAAGAAACAAACTGTTCTTTTCAGGTTAACTTCTGATTACTTCCCACATAGATACAGAAGTGATTCTCTCCTAGCTCACAAGCAATTAGGTAAGGCTTAATTGCTAGCAGTTACCAGCTGAAACCCCTTAGCTGGCTTGCCTTCCACTGTGTGGGTCAAATCCTGCTTCAGGAGCTTTTCTGAGTAGATTAAAGAACAAATTTGTATTTCTTTGTGATGGTTGCTGTACTTTATAACAGAAAGTTACCAACGGAGTTTAGATAGAGAGCAGTCCATATAAACAGGATCCTCATCTGCTATTATTCCCCCTTGTTCAACAAGCATGGGTTCAATATCATGGATTGGCACAGATGAATCTCTCAATGGAGCATTTTCAGGAGAATACTTGTTTCCCTGCTGTCTTTCAAGGTTATAGCTAGGGCATAGATCAGTGTTCATACCTGAGCTTCCATTACTGCTAGAGTTCCTCTCTATATAGCCTGGCCAGTATGTAGTCCAGTTCTTATGTCCAGCCTTCCAATCCAGATCCCTGGACACTGGATCTCTCTTCACATACCTTCTGGCACAGGTCTTAGGGTCCCTTCCACGTGCAGCCGTCTCCCTCACGGGTAGCCTCTGGTGATTCCTAGCTCTGCAGCACCATTCCTCTGGCTTTCCCCAGTCCAATGGTGTATGCTGGCCCTTGGAATACCTCCCAGTATACGTACTGCTTTGGACTCTTCTAGACCTCTCAAAGGCTTTTCTCTTCCTTCTTCCAAAGGGTCTCTTTCCCTCTCTGTCCGTCCGGTTTGGCTTCTGCTTCTGATGATCCTTCAGATGAAACTGATGATCAAACTCAAGCTGATTCCTCAGGATACTGAGGTCAATTCTCTGGATATCCAAGGTGATCATGAAGATGGTCATCTGTAGAATAAACTCTACTCTTATTCTGCTTAGATGAGTGATCCTCCCTAACACAGCGCAGCTGTGCTGAATCAGGCCCTGCCCTTTGAGATGAGTGCTTAGGGATTACCTCATAGCCCTCCTGATTGAACACACATTTCCTCACTTCAGCTCCTCTAATGGCTGTTGGAAACCTGGTGCATTCTGGGACTGGTAGTCTTTTATGGCAAAATTCTGCTTTCATATTTCTACCAGAACTGACAGGTTGCTTGTTCAGAGTCACTTCACCTTTTCTATAGCTCCTTCCTGAGCTATGATAAGCTTCCTTATCACAAGCTACAGGGTAAACTATTTAAGACTAATAAAAGAAAATATTTTTTCACTCAACGTGTAATCAAACTCTGGAATTTGTTACCGGAGGATGTAGTAAAGGCTGTTAGTGTAGCTGGGTTTAAAAAAGGTTTGGACAAGTTCCTGGAGGAGAAGTCCATAAACCATTATTAAGAAGGGACCCAGGATATCAATGCTTGAACCAATACAAGCATTGTGGAACCTGTGTCCCTTGGGGAAACTGCTAGGTACGTATGACCTAGATTGGCCACTGTTGGAAACAGAATACTGGGCTTGATGGAACTTGGTCTGACCCAGTATGGCATATCTTATGTTCTTATGTTCTTAAGTCACCACATGGGAGCTAACAAAAGCAGACAACTCCTCTTGTTGAAAGAATACATACTTATTATCTCTAAAAAAAATTATACATTTGCAGGGAAAACGTAATAGGAAAGAAGCCCCAATCTGAAGAACACCAGGCCTTAACAACAAAAAAGCTCTACGCCTCCTCTGGGTTTCTCTGGAAACATCCGGGAACATAGCAATCTTCTTGCCCATAAATAACGCTGACCGCTTCTTAAAATACAACTTCAATATCCAATCCCTATCTGATGGTATCGCAAAGGTCACTAACATAGTTGAGACCCTCAACTCCGCTTCTTTAGGTGACTGCAATAAAGCAGAAACATCTAACACATCCATATCTAAAGGTCCAATAACCTTCTGGCCTTCCTTCTTACCTAAAGGTAGAAAATAAGCTTTAACTACTGGAGGAGTTAAGTCAACCGGTAGATTTAAAGTTTCATGCAAATATTTTAAATAATTCAACCGGGGAAACCCCCAACATTACAGGAAAATTCAGCAATCGAACATTAGAAGCTCTCACTACATTTTCTATATTCTCAATCTTCATTCTTAATGCAATATTATCTTTCACAATAGATTCAGTTAACTCGGAGACTTGTGTCACTTTCTGCTCCCCTGCATCAATCTTTAAATGAAGGCCAGCCAATTCCCCCTGAACTCCAACATTCAGGGTATCCAACCTATCCAAACGCGAAGACGTCAGTTCCACTTGTTGAGAAACAGCAGATGATAACTGAAGAATTGCCTCCCAAATCGTTTCCAATGAGATCTCCTTTGGGCGTTTCAGAAGAATTCGATCAGATATCTCTGACCACCGGAGGGGTTCCTGCTTGCCAGCTCCATCAGCGCGATGTAAAGATTTAACCTCCTCAAAAGTTGAAAGGTGGGCCGTATCCACCGGCCTCACCAACGGTGGCTGATCTCCAGGCTTTCCCGAGGCGAGACCCGCTCAGGAGACGCTGCACTACCAACTCCGGGAAGAGCTGCACCCCCTCTCACCAAAGGAGCCTCTGGAGCAGTCACACGTAGAGGAGGCAACCGGTCATCCGGAGAGAGAGACACCTCCAAGGCAGGAACAGCCGGATCCACCTCAACCGGGGGCACAGCGCCCGCTCATATCTCCCCAATTTTCTGCTCCGTCAGCTGCACAAAACGATCCATAGGACCAGCGGAATTAACAGGTACAGGCTCCGCGGAAGAGGCCTTTTGCTTCCCCTTACGTTTAGGCATAGCAGCTCAAAAAACGCTCAGACCACCATCTTGAAAATAAACCACTCCCTATAACCCCATTTTTAAAATATTTTGTTTTGGCTAGAACAGCCTCTGTCACCTTACCTTTAAATCATGCTGGCAATCATTTGGTCTTTCTTCCAACTTTTTTAAAGCATGGAATACATCTGGTCTAGACTTTCAAGATAATATTTTTAAACAATGTCCATGACCGATGTAGACATTCAATCTTTGCAGCTGCTCCTGTTATTTTTTCCTAACCATTTTCCTTCATTTTACAATAGTCTCCCTTTTGAAAATTAAATGCTAGTGCAATAGATTCCCTTATTGCCCTGCCTCCATTTATTAAATCAAATTTGATCATAATATATCTAGTCTAAGGACTAGATGTAAAACAGTTTCCCTTCGTCGGTTCCTGAACCAGTTACCCCATGAAGCAATCATTTATTCCATCTAGAAAATGTATTGCCCTAGCATGTCCTGATATGACATTGACCCAGCCAATACTGGGATAATTGAAATCATTCATTACTGGGTTGCCAATTTTGTTAGTTTCCCTAATTTCTGTTAGCATTTCATTATCTAATGTTCATTTTGGTCAGGTGGATGGCAGTACATGCCCACTGCTAGTCCCTTTTCCTTCTCACATAGAATTTCTATCCACAGAGACTCTACAGTGTATTTTGTTTACTACAAAACTGTTATCCTGTTTGACTCAGTGCCCTCTTCAACATATAGTGCCATCCCTCCACCAATTTGATGTACCCTATCATTGTAATGTAATTTGTACCTTGGTATCACAGTGCCCCATTGGTTGTCCTCCTTCCACCAGGTTTCTGAGATGCTTATTATATCTAACTCTTCATTCAGTGCTATATATTCTAATTCTCCCATCTTATTTAAATTTGTATACGGGTATTTCAAAGTATGTTTTTGTTCATATTAACAATCTCCTTATCATTTGACAGGGGTAATTTAGAATCTTTCCACTCCATCTTCTTTTTATTTAAAGGCACCTGGACTACTTTTACCTTTATCGCAACCTCTCTATCAGAATGCCCTAACCTTCCTATTTTGATAGTATCCTTCAAAGTTGTGTTATTCTGAATCATGCTGTCCTGGGTGACTGCTGGTTTTCCCCCAAGCTGCTCTCTCTCCTTTTAAAAGGTTAGTGCCAGCAGCCTGATTCTACTCTGGTTAAGTATCTGTATAGCTATGTGGTTTAATCTAGAACAGTACTTTTTGCAGTCCTGAATTGAACTACATAGATATACAGAAAGTGGCTGAATGTCACCTACTATCTGTAGGATTAGGCGGAATGCCCGCATGCCACCTCAGGTTGGCTGTAATTAGTGGCACTATCCATAAAGTGCTGCTAAAAATCGACAAATTCTGGACTTATACATACAGAAGTGGCCACTATATAGCTAAGTCCTTTTGAATATTAACCAAAAGTGTCCAGCTTAGGAACTAGAGGGATCCCCTGCTCCATATTGGCTACCTGATCTAGTACTCTCCTCTACCTCCACAGCTCCTTTTCTGGTTCTCTGTATTTGTTCTTCCTCTGAGCTATGCAGAGAATGTCTAGATCTACTCTAGGTACTACCATCAGGGGTTATCAACATACAAGATCTCCCAACCTGTGATCTATGGACCCCTGGTGATCTGTGAGACCATTACAGAATGTCTATAAAACACAGAAAAAGGGGGGGGGGGGAAGAAGCCGATAGGGATTGGCTGAGGAAAGAGAAAGAGACTGGTAGAAACTAGCTAGTGGAAGGGAGAGAAAAAGAGACTGAGAGTAGTGGGGACTGGCTGGGGGGAGAGAAAGAGACTGGTGGAGACAGAGAAAAAGAGGGCTAGAGGGGATAGATTTGTTGTTGATGAGAGGGGGGGTTCAAGAGGAGATGTGGGGATGAACTGAGGGTCTCTGAATTTTTTGGAGAGTAATAAGGAGTCAACATTGCCAAGCTTTGGGACCTTTGTCCTAGATTATTGTGCAGGTACAACACATTTCCCTGTTACATTGACTGGCAACCTTCAGGTCATATGAGATTCATTACTTTTATGTCTCTTTCCTATTTAACAGCTGCCAGTTCTTCTTTTCTTAAATGACACGTAGGGCAACTTGCCAACAATTATTTCTGAAATACTTAGATCTCAGAATTATGAATCTAATCCATTCGGTCAATAAGACCCTTTTAAGCTCACCCTGGTTTATTCCATCAGGAAATGGCTCACAGCAGGTACACATTATGTTAGAAGTTGTTTCCAGTTTCTTGCTGTATCAAAGGGTCATATAACATCACTATATCAAATGAATCTTGTCTTGAACTTTAAAGTTACTTTATTTATTTAACAACTTTTTTATACCACTGCATCTACCATTCACCGCGGTTTACATGGAACAAAAGAACAAGTAACTTACATCAGACATAGAGAACAATAATAACTGAGTGCCACATAACTATTTACCTATAGCTGCATTGGTGCTGCATGAGAGAGATATATGATGATGTGATGGGAGAGTGGCTAAAAATCTGTGCCAAAAGTGTGCCAAAAAGAGGGAGGTTTTTAGCTTCCGCTGGAATTTGCCTAGGTCTGTGAGGGCCCACATTTCTGGGGTGAGGGAGTTCCAAATGATTGATGCATAATAGGAGAATGTCTGTTAGTAGTGGTATTGCCAAAGTGGGTGAAAGGAGCTGGAATAGAGAGGAACCTGTGGTTGGAGGACCGTGTTGATCTCTTGTAGAGTGGTTGTTGAAGAAAGGAGCAAAGGATGTCTGCTGAGAGGCAGTGGATGGCCTTGAATATGGTTAGCGCAACTTTATATTTGATCCTCATGTGGATGGGCAGCTAGTGTAGATGTTTCAGAGTGGGGGTGATGTTCTCTCATGGGCCCGTGTCTGTGATTATTCTGGCTGCAGAGTTTTGGGCAAGCTGTAAGGGTAGTAAGGTAGCTTTAGTGAGACCCTGATATATTTTGTTTGCATAGTCCAGGATGGGGGTGCTGAGTGATTGGCAGACGTTTCTGAAGTCATTAGAGTCCAGCAGTAGACACAGGTGTCAGTGTTCTCATCTTGAAGTAGGCAGCTTTAGTAACCTGTTTAATGTGGCAGTGGCAGCTGAGGTGATGATCCAGGATGATGCCCAAATATTTTACATGTTGTTTGTCATGTAGGGTTAAATTGGCCAGACTGAAAGAATTTGAAGGAGTGAAGGATGGGTGTTTGGTTATGAGGAGGACTTCTGTTTTGCTGGGGTTGATGTGCATATTGTGTTTATTGAGCCATTGGATGGTATCTTCTAGGCATCTGCTGATCATGGAGTAGTCTGGGTTAGTAGAGCAGAATGGGATGTATATCAGTAAGTCATTTGCATACAGATAGTGGATCTTATGATGTTTTATGAGTGTGCATAGGGGCTGGATGGAAATGTTGAATAGAAGTGATGATAATGCGGAACCTTGAAGTAATCCCTGTAGTAGCTGGAAAGGTTTGGAGGTTTCAGTTCTGATTCGTACTTTTTGGGATTGGTTGGAGAGATAGGATTGGAATTACTATAGAGCAGTACCTCTGATATTGATTGAGTGGAGACAAGAGCATAGCTTAGTGTGGGTGACTGAATTGAAGGCTGCAAAGACATCGAGAAAGATGAGAATAAATCTTTAGGTGATTTTCTGTGTACCTTTGATTAAGTTATGCAGGAGGGAGGTCAGAAGGGTACAAAACACAGTACAAAATCGTAGGCAGTATTTGGAGTACACAACTTTTATTGGTCCTTAAAAACGGGGGGGGGGGGGGGCAACCCGACACAGGCCGTGTTTCGTTTAGTACTTCTTCAGGGGTGGGGCACACCACAAAATATAAGAACATCATAATAAAACATTAAAAATTACATATAAATAATAAACATCAAAAACATGTTAAAACCATAGTAAACAAGAATGAATAAGAACTGTAAACTATGAAATAAACATGATCTATTAACATAAAATAACTTAAAATTATTAAAAAATAATACATCAGAAAACCTTGTATGTACCACATGCTAAAAAGATAAAGATAATGAATAATAAATGAATAATAAAAAATGTAAATGAGTGTTCTGTATAAAAATAATATGCCAATGATCAGCAAGAGAAATGCTAAATCATAATCCATGACAAAATAGTGTATATAAAATCTAAGCACATGCAGATGAATAGACATAAAATTATCAAAATAAAAACAATCATAAAACCAACTAAATAATAGTTACATCCATAAATAGCTAAATAATTAAAAGGGAGAAATCCAAAGGATGAAGATTGATAAAACTGTGAGCTGATAAAAAGATCAGACAATACATAATTAAATGAATTATATAAATACTTATGTCACAAAAGAGCAGGAGTGAATGAAAAAACAGGGATGAATGAAAAAACAGGTACCTGGGGACCGTAGAAATAACTGCCAAGTGATTCTGAGGTCAAAAGACAGATTTAAAAATCCAATCCTTGAAAAAATCCAATTGTACTCGTTAGAAAATAAGCCAAGGAGGAATTCAAAAAAACATGCTTAATTTGGAAAAACAATGATGAGTGCAAATGTCTATTTATATTATAAATCATATTGTAACAAAATTAACTACTATTACATAAACAAGATTAACCAAAGACACTTCCAAGGGTAATCTAAAACATACTCAACTGAATGTGTGTATTATGCATTCTAAAATAGTTATTATGTATCTGCATATGGATAAGAATGAATTGTATATGGAGATGGCATCTATAGCTTCTTGAGAGCATGATGTAATGGCTTTGAAGTAGAGGTCTTTCCTTGCCATTATGATTACTCCTCCTCCTCTTTTATGTGATCTTGGTTGGTGGAAAGCACAGTTACTTACCTGTAACAGGTGATCTCTGGGAACAGCAGGAATTAGTCCTCACATATGGGTACGTCGGAACCGATGGAGCCTGCGCGGGAAAGCTCCCCAGCTTCCTAGAATGGAAGCTTTTGGGACCTCCCACTGCACATGCGCGCTGCCTGCCCGCCTTCCTGAACAGCTCTCCTCAGTTTCGAGTTTATAGCTGAGACAATAGAGAGAGGACAGGAAGATAGATAGATAAAAGATACACCTCCTAGGGGAGGTGGGTGGGTTGTGAGGACTAATTCCTGCTGTTCCCAGAGATCACCTGTTACAGGTAAGTAACTGTGCTATCTCCAGGAACAAGCAGGAATAAGTCCTCACATATGGGGACTCCCTAGCTGAGATGCCTGGGAGATCCCCCTCCAAGGGTTCGACATTTTCGTATTGATCTCAGGCATGCATTCTGGGAATGTGGTCAGGAGTTGTTTAGGAATGTTACAGGTGCTTGAGGACAGCCTGTCCAAACAAGGCATCCCGGCGTGAGTCCTTGTCCAAACAGTAATGTGCTGTGAAGGTATGAACCGAGGCCAAGGTAGCGGCTCGACTGATCTGTTCAATGGAAACTGAGTGCAGATGAGCCCTAGAATTTGCCATGGCTCTCACATTGTGAGCTGTGACATGGCCTTCCAGAGAAATGTTTTTTACTCTGGTAAGCAAAGGAAATACACTGAGCAATCCAATTGGAAAGTGTACGCTTGGAGACTGGAAGTCCCAAATGTGAAGGATCAAAAGCCACGAAAAGTTGAGAGACTTTCGATGTGGCTGAGTCCTATTAAGGTAAAAGGCTAGAGCTCTTTTACAATCCAGAGTATGAAGGTTCCTCTCTGCACTGGATGCATGAGGAGCCGGAAAAAGACAGGTAGATATACCTCTTGATTAAGATGAAAAGGCGAGACCACTTTGGGCATAAAGTGGGGATTCGTCCTAAGGACCACCTTGTCCATGATGAAATCTTGTATAAGGTGGATTAGCCACTAGAGCCTGCAGTTCGCTGATCGGCGAGCGGAAGTGACTGCAATTAGGAATAGTACCTTCCAGGAAAGAAATTTCAAGGAGGTAGAAAATAAATGCTCAAAAGGTGGGTTCATAAGCTTACCAATCACTAGATTCAAATCACATTCGACCGGGGGGGGGTCTGATGGGAGGTTTAGTGAGAGTCAGCCTCTCATGAATCTTGCAACAAGAGGATGAGAGGAGATAGGTTGTCCATTTATAGCTTTCAGGTATGCTGAAATAGCCCTTAAATTGACTCTTACACAATCAGTCTTAAGGCCTGCATTGGAACGATGCAGGAGATAGTCGAAGAGGGAATTCAAAGGAAGTGCCAGAGGGTCACGGCCCTGCTGAGCACACCAAATGGAAAAAACGTTTCCATTTGAAAGCATAAGACCGCCTCGTGGAAGGTTTCCTAGAGGCATGAAGGATATCTTTCACAGGTTGAGAAAGATTAAAGTCTTGAAGACTTAAGCCTTCAGTAACCAAGCTCGGAGATGTAGGGATTTGGGGTTTGGGTGCCACAAAGTCCCCTCCTCCTGAGACAGAAGGTCTGGTGCAGCTCCTAAGTCCAGGGAGGATCCCTGGGAGAGCTGTAGAAGCAGAGGGAACCACACTTGGCGTGGCCAGCGTGGAGCTATGAGGATCATAGAGCCGTGATCTCTCTGGAGTTTGAATAGAGTCTTGGGAATCAGCGGAATGGGTGGAAAGGCATATAGGAAACGCCTGACCCCAATGGAGGAGAAAGGCGTCCGTGGCCTGAGCTTCCTGACACGGAGTCCTGGAAACAGAACCGGGGAAGTTTGGCATTCCACGGACTTGCAAAGAGGTCTATGTCCGGGGTCCCCCATTCCTGAAAGATTCTGCCTTATCTGTCCACGGTAGGGACCACTCGTGTGGCAGCAGAACTCGCCTGACCTGTCTGCTCGAGAGTTTTGAACTCCTGGAAGATACACTGCTAGCAGATGAATTTGGTGCTCTCTGGCGAAGGCCCATAATCTGAGAGCTTCGTTGCAAAGCGACAGAGAGCCCGTCCCTCCTTGTTTGTTTATGTAAACATGGCCACCTGATTGTCTGTCTGAACCAGGACAGTCAGGTTGGCAAGGAGGGTATAGAAGACCTTGAGGGCAAGGTAAATTGCTCGCAGTTCCAGGAGGTTGATATGAAGGGTGGCCTCCTGTGGAGACCAAGTGCCCTGAGTGGAGAAGAGTTAGCAGATGGGCTCCCCACCCCAATTGGGAGGCCATCTGTGTGAGGGTTGCTTGGGGTAGCAAGGGCTGAAAGGGAGCCCCCAACAACAGATTCTTGGTGGATATCCACCAATGGAGGGACAAGACAGACGGTTTGAGGTTTGTATTTGGTCTGAGAGTGCTCCCGACGCCTGAGTCCACTGGGTGGCCAGGGTCCATTGAGCTGCTCTCATATGAAGACGAGCATAGGGCACCACATGTACTGTGGAGGCCATATGGCCCAGGAGGCGTAGCATTTCCCTGGCTGTCAAGTGAGTACTGGACTGGGCTTGGGAGGCCAAGCTCAGCAACGCTGACCCCAACCAGTGAAGGTAGGCTCTTGCAGTGGTGGTGTCCAACTGGGCCCTATGAATTCTAGAGACTGAGTAGGGCTGAGTGAGACTTGGGAAGGTTTACCACCAGTCCCAGATACTGCAGAAGGCTCCTTGTGCGGTCTAGGGAAATCTGGGCCTGCGACTGAGTTGGAGCTCGGAATGAGCCAGTCGTCCAGATATGGGAATACGAAAATCCCCATGCTTTCTGAGAAATGCGGCTACGACTGCCATGCATTTGGTAAAGACTCTTGGGGCAGAGGCGAGACCGAAGGGAAGTACTCTGTATTGGTAATGACTTCCCCTGAACAGAAAGCGAAGATATTTTCTGTGGGATGGATGGATGAGTAGATGTGTATACGCATCCTGCAGGTCTAGAGAACAAAGCCAGTCATGACTCTGAAGGTATGTAAGGAGATTGCCCAAAGAGAGCATTTTGAATTTCTCCTTGTACAGAAATTTTTTCAATTCTCTCAGATCTAGGATTGGTCTGAATCACACCTGTCTTCTTTGGAATGAGAAAATAGGTGTAGTAGAAACCTGAACCTTGTTGATGAAGAGGAACCTATTATATGGCCCCTTTGGCAAGCAGAGTAGAGATCTCCAGACCCAACAGGGATAGGAGAGGAGATGGAGAATTGTAGGGTCTCACCATGTGATTGAGGAGGAAGGTTGGAGAAATGAGTTTGTAACCCTCTCGGATGATAGAGAGGGTCCCATTGCTCTGTTGTGATTTGTTCCCATCTGGGAGCAAAGTGAGCTAACCTTCCAGGTATGGTGAGAGGTTCTGGTTGGTCCAGAACCAGGAATGGCAAGTTCTCTATGGGCAAGTAAAACACACTGAGTGGGTTGAGCCTGTTGAGCTTCAGGAGCTGCTACAGGCTTTTCTCTTGCTTGTTTCGTTTGCTGACTTTTAGCCGAACAACGAGGATGAGAAGATTGCTGGCGATTATTGGAAGCATATCTGGCCAACTTAAAATAAGGCCTCATGAAAGACTTCTTCTTAGTGGGAGTAGAAGTGGACTTAGAAAGTCTCTCTAAGGTGGCATTTTCAGCGTCCATTTGAGTGGCTTTAAACTTGCCACTCTGCACCGAATAAGTTTCTCACCTGTACAGGGCAGATTCCGTAAGCCATCTAGAAACCCCAGGTTCCAGATCAGAAGCCTGGAGCAAGCCAGACGTCTGGCTGCAATAGCAATGCCAGAAGCTCTGCTGGCTCCCTCGAAGGAATCAAAGGCAGCTCTGTTGGAGAACTTAGAAACATCTGAGAGTTGTTTCACAACAGAAAGGAAGTCCTCCTGTTTATCCTCAGGGATAAAGGGGGCAAAATGCCGCACTTTATTGGCAAGTTCCCCTAGGAACATGCCCTATAGAGGCTGTAGGAATTAATCCTGGCTATAAGCATACTAGCCTGGAAGATTTTCCTACCAAAAGAGTCCAGTGTCTTACATTCCCTTCCTGGAGGTGTAGAAGAGTGCCTTTTAGTACTCTTGATCTTTTTCATTGCAGACTTTACCACAATGGAGTGGTGAGGCAATTGAGTTTTTCTGAAAACCAGGAGAAGGAGGGACCCGATACATGGTGTCCAACCTACGGGAATAAGGAGACAGAGTTAAAGGGTTTCTCCCAGAAAATCCATCAATTGTTCCTGAAGGATTTCATGGATAGGCAGGGTAACTGCTTCTTTAGGAGACTTAGAGTATCCTAAAATATCCAACCTTTTTTTGACCTTGGTTCCCTTTCAGAGGAGGTAGTGATAGAAAGGCCTTTAGGCCATTTCTAAAATACAGTCCTGAAAGGACAATTCCTCTGGAGGAGACATTCTCCTTTTGGGAGAAGAAGGTTCCTCAGGAAGGTCAAGGGAGAGCTCTGCAGACTCATCAGAGGAGCCAAAATCCTCAGAGGAATCGGTGTATTCTCTAGTGTCCTCCAACGCACGATACGCATACCGATCGGTATCGACATCGGGCGTACCGGTATGGAAGCGGTATGGAGTGAAAAGCCCATACGGTACCGATTTGCGTTTAGAAGAGAAGGCCTGGGTTCCGGTCATGGCGACGATACCGGAACCGGGCCCGGAACCGCTGGAAGCGTACCGATGGCGTTGCAGCTTTAATGAAAGCCATGACGGCCTGCTGCATGGATTGGACAGTATTGCCCATAGACGCCACGGCTGCCTGGATGTCGGTACCGGTATGGGCCGGTACCCCAGAGGCAGTCCAACAGGTGATCTGTCGAGCCGTGCCATCGATGTCAACCTGTATCCCCTGAATTGGCGTTTTGGAAGGCAGAGCTTCCCGCCGGGGCGGTTTGGCTGGGGGAGGGTCCTCAATTTCTATGCTAAGATCCTCTCGATGCTTTGAAGGAGATTTGCTGATTGATGACTTGACCACAGAAGGTTTGTTTACCTGAGTTCCATCCGGAGAATAAGACCTGGATGACTGTGATGTTGGAGTCTCTGAAGCAAACAGCACAGGGAATTTGTTGGCCCGGTTCTGCAGCCCACGCTTAGACATTTGGGAGCAGGAAGGGCAGTCCGGAATGGAGTGGTCAGGCCCCAAACATTTAAGACACCATTCATGGGTGTCTGTGACTGATATTACAGCAGTACACTTGGTACACTTCTTAATCCAGGGCTGGCTTCTTCCATGTGGAGAATTGAAGTAGGCCTGAAGGCCTAACTGAAGTGACCAAGTGCTGAAAAATAATAAAAGAAAAAGAAAATTTTTTCAAGAAAGAAAAAGGAAGACCGGCGATACCGGTATCGGTATGGGAAGGCAGGTACGCGGTCTAAAGAAACAAAACAAAAACTACAATTTCTTCAGCGGTGACAGGATACACGACTGCTGGCTCCGCGGAAAAGAGAAACTGAGGAGAGCTGTTCAGGAAGCGGGAAGGCTCGCGCATGTGCCAGTGGGAGGTCCCAAAAGCTTCCATTCTAGGAAGCTGGGGAGCTTTCCCGCGCAGGCTCCGTCGGTTCCGACGTACCCATATGTGAGGACTTATTCCTGCTTGTTCCTGGAGATAAGCTGGTACGAAGGGATGGAAAGCTGGTTTAGTAGGACCCTGTCCTCTTCCTCAAGCTATGATTCCATTATGCAGATAATGTCAATATGGTTTTTTTTATGTAGTCCGTTACTATGGGGATCTTGTTGTGTACCAACCTGGTGTTTATAAGGGCACATATGAGTGGCTGGATAGGGGGTGGTATGCTATTCATAGCTGGGGGACCATGGGAGGACTGTATGTTAGTTAGATTATGGATGTTCCTTATTCTTGGCTTGAGAATGGTGGGCTGGAGCCTATTGTCGTATGAGTGATGTATAATTGGCATGAATGACAATGTGATGAGTCCTGAGGATTGAATGAAGGAGTGGCTGGCAAGGAGTAGGATGATGATGTATGAGGCTGTGTGGAACATTATGCTTGAGGGAATTAGAGTTGTGTTTGGGGGTAGATGGACCATAATGTCCCAGTGTGTTGCTGAGAGAGTTGTCTGGTGGTCTATGTGGCTTGCTGTTGAGTGGTGCAGAGGTTCAGCACAGGGTACTGAAGATGGGACAGTTCATGTACTGTTTGGGTGGCTTCATCCCACATTTATCGCATGATGGCAGGCTGATGTAGTCCAGTGAGCGGTGGTGCTGTAGCTGACTTCTGTGGCGCTGTGTCTGCTATTGACGAGGGTGGATCCGGTGTGTCTGTGGGGTTGGCCTTCAGTGGAAGAGTGATGGAGCTCAGGTGGCAGACTTGGGGAGCTAAGATACTTAAGCAAACCTGTTCCTGGTGATCATTGGATTAAACTTGGTCTGCTGATTGCTGCACTTGTGTTGCTTCAATCCACAAAGTTGCTGGGGAGGCATTCTCACTCGATCCCGTGAGCCTATATATTCCCTGCCTAAGGGTCACACCAAAGGGCCTTCAGGCATGGGCCCAGCAGGCCTGGCCTGCCTAAGTGCGCTGCTTCTCTTTTAAATTTAAAGTCCTATATTGCGAACTTAAATATCAAGCAGAAAAGATTAAGCACTTCTTTTACTAACACTTATCTTGAGCTATCTGCTGCATGGATCATTTTATTCCTATGGGCTGTGTGGCAGATAGCTCAGTTAAGGGTTAGTAAAAGGGGCCCTAAGTTAGCTCAGTCTTATGATCATCATTCAGGAGCACGTATGGACATGGGAGCAGTCTCTCAACAAAGCAGGACCAGCTGATCCAAGGTCTGGTTCCCAGTCCATTAGAAGGAAGGCAGTCAAGCTGCCCTGTACTGGGTCCTGGGTTGTTTGCACAAAGAATGACAGCCTTGCTGTTCACACAGCAGGCTGGGGATTTAATCAAGTGCAATATGTTTGAGGATTGTGGAAAGGCAATGGCATGGGCAAAATAACCTGCACAGCATGGCAGGTACAAACCCTGCCCCCCGCCCATCCCCAAAAGGTAGTTACTCATCTGTAGCAGGTGTTCTCCATAAACGGAAATTTGATCATATTACCCCACTGTTCATTAAATACCACTGGTTGCCCATAAATTATTTGATTATGTTCAAAATGCTTACCCTTACTCATAATATTATCCATTTATTTATTTAGCCAGTTTTGTATACCGTCTTATGCTTCAATCAAGGCGGTCAGGGACAAGACAGGATTTACAATTAACATTGGGGGTTCCGAGACATACATATATTCCTGGGGGGGACCCAAAGCTGGGGCTTTGGATTCTGTGGCCAGGTAGAAAAATTGGGGGGGGATTATGGTATTTGTTCCATGATGCTGCTACCGACTATTTGTCCTCTATAGTCACTCTGTATGCAGCAGCTAGGTCCCTTCGCTCGCTTCATGATTTTTGCCTGTACTTTCCCTCACCAGCAGTAGTTAAATATGAATCCACCAGAAAGCTGGCCTTCTCTGCCGCTGCTCAAGCACACTAGAACAGCCTTTCTGCACATCTCCACGCTGAGCTAAATTTTAAATGTTTTAAAAAAGCTTTAAAAAGTTTCCTTTTTAGCACTTTTTAAACATTTCAGTCTAGTTTATCCTGGCGATGTCACCCCCTGCTTTGGACTGGGCCATAGTTTGTCTATCTAGTTTATTTAAACAGTTTGCCTAAATCTGTTTATTGTATATACTCTTTCCCCCATCTATGTTTATGTCTAATGTATGTACATTAGGTTATTATGCTATTCTATTTTAATTATGGAGTTCCTTTCTGATTCCTTTCTGGGTGTTTAAATTATTGTACACTGCATAGATTGCCTTGCACTGTTGCACTATATTAAATCAACTTAACCATAACCAACAGCAGGAATAAGTAGAGTTGTATTCTACTACGCAGTGCAGGAATAGCCTAGTGGTTAGAGCAACTACCAAAGACATCAATAAAGTCCAACACGACAACCACAAACAGGGCATTCAGTTTTTATGTTCCCAAATGCTGGAATGCTCTACCCCCTGACATTAGGGCCATAGCCAATCTATATCAGTTCAGGAAGGCTATCAAAACCCACCTTTTCCTCCAATACTTCCCTGACAGCAATTGAATCTAGATATACCTCTCAGGAAATGACCCAATCTAGAAAGGCCCTTACATACATTATCTTGTTTTACCTATCCTTCCAGTGTAAATAGCTTATGTATATAGTTAACCCCGTTATCCAAGTTTGTATTCCTGTTCGATGTAAAACCTGACAGCTTGTTGTTATGGTCATTAAGTTATGATGTAAACCGCGCTGATACTAAATAGCGCGGTATATAAGAAATTGTAATAAAAAAAATAAAACTAACTACCTAGTACCCAGAAGATCAAACCCATTTGGACTTACACTTGCTCCCAGACATGAATAGGCATTTCACAAATGCTCATTTCAGCATGCCCTTCCCAGGAGGGATTAAGGAGGATATCCCCATTATTCTCCAAATATTTATTTTCCTCTCCAATTTGAAATGGGGTTAAGATAGAGTCCTATGTACCTGTTGAGCATCTGCATGTCTACATTTCTAAAATAGCTGAGATCCAAGTGTAAGTGCCAACATTTACATTTACAGTTGTGGTCAGCCTTATTGGCACCCTGGAATATGGCTAGTGAAATGGCTTTGGACTATATACTGTATGCACACATATTTGACACATAAGAATAAAAAAAAACCCAGATCAATAGTACAAAACTAGGACATTGCCATGACACGATTATTGGCACCCTTATAAACAATTCAAATCAGTTTGAACAAAAGAATCACATTTGCAATACAGTAAAATTAGAAGCACCTGTGATCAATTGTCAGTACTCCCATGGACTTGAATCAATCAAAGAATAACAGATCTAAAGTTTAAAATGGCCACATTTATTCCCTGTTTCACTTTCACAATGGTGAGGACAAGAGAGCGGCCTGAGACCATCAGAAAGGCCATTATCACCAATCATCAAACTTCAAAGGGGTACAAGGCCATCTCCAAAGACCTTGGGATTCCTCTTTCTACAGTTCGCAATGTTATTAAGACGTTTTCTGCTCATGGAACTGCCAGGAACTTCCCAGGATTTATTTATTTATTTAACTTGTCGTGCCTCCCCTTACCAGTACCCGAAGGTAGGGGTTATGGAGGTTAAGTCCTTCTTTAAACCAAGGGCCTTTCACTTCCTGGAGCAGTGCTTGTTGGGAAGTGTAGTTTTTACCATCAGTTTTAAAAGAAGAGTAGTGTGACTCAAAGTGGTTATAAGTAAAGGGATTTATTTCCCCTCCCGGGGTTGGACTTTACAAGGACAAAAGGTGAACACAAATTAACTGCTCTTTAGCAGAAAAAGGACAAAGTAAATGTAGCTTTCTTCAGCAAAAATACACATTTTTCTCTTTCCAGCAGTTAGAGCTTCAGCACATGGTTAATACAGCTCTGTTCCTTCACAGCCAGCATGTATTCTTTTCACCACAAAGTTTAAAGCAAAGATATACTTTGTTCAGCCCAGGCAGTCGTATAATTTAATTCCTTCCTGTTAACATTTAACCAGGCTGTCTTCGTCTCAACACATTCTCCTACTGAAACAGGAAATGTTTGCTTGGCTTTTTCTGGAGCCGCGCCCTTTTCTCCCACCTCTGGTTTTCTACAGAGCATTTGGGTTTGGAATAGCTCTATGTTTCCCTTTTCTCCCCGGTACTCTTCACTGCAGCCCCAGCCTTCTGGATCAATAAAACCCCAGTATGTCTGTTCTCTCCAGCCCTTAGGCTTACCTGGAGAGTCAATTGTATAAGCTTTTCTCTGAGGTTTAAAACTTCCAGTAGGTTCTCTGCTGGACTTGTGTGAAGCAATTCCCCGGTGCCTTTCTGGCTTCTCATGAGCCTGTAAGTGCCTCAGCTGAACTGGTCTGCTCCTCCTGTAATTATCCACAGGAGCCTCTGACCTCCTGTCGGCTGAAAACTCTGCCCACCTCCTGTCTGGGCGTCTGCTTTCCTCTCTCTCCTCTCCCTTTCTGCCTGCTGGAGTCTCCTTATGAGACTGCCCTTCTGGGTAGGGCCTAGTCCCGCCCCCTAGCAGGTGTTCAAACTTCCCCCGTGACTCCTGGCTATATTGATAGCAGGGGCGTGTTTCCTTCTCTTGTGTTTTGTTTCCCCGGCAACTGGTAGCCATGTGTCTTTGTTTATCCCTCAGCCCTGCATTTCCTACCTGATTTTCTAGCTTCTCTGCCGGGCCAGAAGGGCTTGCTACATCACAAACTTCTCTTCTATACCGCGCTATTCCTTATCAGTGCGGTGTACATTCAACAGAACCTTATATCATGCAGTCGGACCGCATTACATTTACAGTGAACAGGGATTAAAACTTGAATATAACTGGGGTAACTTTCTACAGTTTATTTACACTGATGCCTATACTTTCCGGCTATAGTCTATTTGGGGCAGGACAGGTTGGACTGGCTTTCCCTTTTCTTGCTGGGTATGTTATTGGGGTGCTCTAGGTCAGGGCCGGCCCGTCCATTGAGCGAGAATGTTTTTTGCACAGGGCCCCGCGTTTCAGGGGGCCCCGCGCAAAAACATTCTTTTGTAAAAGTAAAAATTGAAAAAAAAAAGAAACCTGTCTCCTGCGCTGTCGGGGCCGCCGCGGCAGAAATCGAGCGTGCCGCGGGGCCCCCACTGTACCCGGCACAGCCTCTCCTCCCTGTAGCACTCTCTCTTCTGAGCTGCAGTCATACGCGCGCCGGCTTGCAGAGCGTGAAGGGAAGAGTTTCCCTTTTCGCGACTCTGTTAGGCCCGCGGGGGCTGATTGGGAACTTCCCATCAGCCCCCGCGGGCTTAACAGAGCAGCGAAGGAAAAACTCTTCCCCTCGCGCTCTCAAGCCGGCGCGTCTGACTGCAGCTCCAACGAGAGAGCTGCTACAGGGAGGAGAGGCTGTGCCGGATACAGTGGGGCCCCGCGGCACGCTCGATTCTGCCGCGGCGGCCCCGACAGCGGCAGAGACAGGTTTTCTTTTTTAAAAAAATTTCCCTGGGCTGGGCTTGGGCGTTTAGGAGTGGTGCTGGGCTGGGCTGGGCGTTAGGAGTGGTGCTGTGGCTGGGCTGGGCTGGGCTGGGCTGGGGGGTGGTGTTAGGAGTAGTGATGGGCTGGGGCTGGGCTGGGCGGGGGGGGGTGTTAGGAGTAGTGATGGGCTGGGCTGGGCTGGGGGGGGGGTTAGGAGTTGTGATGGGCTGGGCTGGGCTGGGCTGGGGGGGGAGGTGTTAGGAGTAGTGATGGGATGGGCTGGGCTGGTGCGGGGGGTTAGGAGTGGTGATGGACACTGGGCTGGTTGGGGGGGGTTAGGAGTGGTGATGGGCACTGGGCTGGCTGGGGGGTAGGAGTGGTGATGGCACTGGGCTGGCTGGGGGGGTTAGGAGTGGTGATGGGTGCTGGGCTGGGTGGGTAGGAGTGGTGATGTGCGCTGGGTGGGCTAGGAGTTGTGATGGGCGCTGGGGAGTGTTAGGAGTTGTGATGGGCGCTGGGGAGTGTTAGGAGTAGTGATGGGCGCTGGGGGGGCTTAAACTAAAAATTGG
Organism: Ichthyophis bannanicus; assembly: GCA_033557465.1. Lineage (NCBI taxonomy): Eukaryota > Metazoa > Chordata > Amphibia > Gymnophiona > Ichthyophiidae > Ichthyophis > Ichthyophis bannanicus. The sequence continues at coordinate 1,237,329,767 of CM066033.1, read as the reverse complement.
GGTGATGGGATTAGGACTGGAAATGCTGGTGGGATTAGGACTGGAAGTGGGTTGATGGGGGTTAGGATGGTAATGGGCTATGGGAGGGCTTAAACTAAAAATTGAGTGATGGGGGATTAGGACTGGGAGTGGGCTGATGGGGAGGTTAGGGACTGGTAATGGGCTATGGGGGGCTTAAAACTGAAATTGGGGTGATTGGGGGATTAGGACTGGAAATGGCTGGTGGGATTAGGACTGGGAGTGGGCTATGGGGGGGGGCTAGGACTGGTAATGGGTTGGGGGGGGTTGCTAGGACTGGAAATGGGCTTGAGTGGAAGGGGCTTGAACTGCAAATAGCTGTTGGGGATGGGGCTTGGAATGGAAATGGGCTGAGGGGAAGTGGGGGCTTGACTGCAAATAGCTGATGGGGACGGGGCTTGGAATGGAAATGGGCTGAGGGGAAGTGGGGGCTTGAACTGCAAATAGCTGATGGGGAGGGGGACTTGGAATGGAAACGGGCTGAGTGGAAAGGGGGCTTGAACTGCAAATAGCTGATGGGAAGGGGGGCTTGGAATGGGCTCTTAGGGGAGGGAGCTAGGACAGGAACTGGGCTGATGGATGGGCTAGGATAGAACTGAGAATTGGGTGTTGGGGGGAGCTAAGATTGGCCGGGGGCTTTGGTGGGGGCTTGGATGGGAATGGACTCAGGGAGGGGCTAGAACGGGAAGTAGGCGCAGGGGGGGCTGGGGTTAGAAAGGGGCTGTGGGGAGGGGAGCTAGGATGTAACATGGGCTGATGGTGGGGCTAGGAAAGGACTAGAATGGGCTGATGGAGGCTGGTATTGGAAATGAGCTGATGAAGGGACTCGGATAGGACTGGAAATGGATGGGGGAGCTAGGACTGGAAATGGGCTGATGTGGGGACTAGAAGGGAGCGGATACTGGGTGGGGCTGGAACTAAAAGGAGCTGATGTTGGGGGAGATTAGAAGGGGATGGGCTGGGAGAATGAAATGGAGAGGGGAAAAATATTTTGTGTGGGAGGGAAGAAAAATGTACAATTGGCCGGGTATTGGGAGACTAAGTGGGGATTGAGGATGGAGGGGTAACATTTGAGTGGATGAAATAGGAATGAGGAAAGAGCAAAAGGAGAAAGATTATTATGTTAAAGCAGGATGTAGAGAGAGAATGGAAAAACTAGAAGAGAAGAAAGGACAAAATGGACAGCAGACGATGGAGAGATAGCAGAAGACACAAATAAACCAGAAGAAAGTGGCTGGAACAATTGCAACTGAAAAAAAAACTGCACAAAAGGTACAAAGATATCTCTTTTATTTTGAATTTATTAACTGAATATGTCAGCTCTGGGAAATGTGCATCATTAATGTCTGTGCTTGTGTAGTACAAGAGGAAATTAATTTATAGTTTTATTTCTACATTGTTGTTGTACATTCCCAAGTTTGGCTTTTAGGGTTCCCAGTTTAATTATTGTCTTCCTGTTTTTAAATTGTGATTCCTTGTTTGGTGATAGTCTATGTTCTGCATGTGTAACTGAGCTGAGGTATTCTGTTTATGTAATTCCTATTTGACATTGTCCTTGTTCTCCTTTCCCCAGTAGGTCATGTATTGTTATTCTCTGAAATGTATTGGTTTAATATTTGCAGTGTTGCCTTTTGATAGGTAGTGTATGGTGCTTTATGAGTCCTGGTAGTGCTGTTGGGATACGGTGGGTTTGCTATGGGTTCTAAATGGGCAGTGTTTGTAGTAGTTCCTAATGTTCCTGGCGGTTGGCACTGGATTATAGTAATGTAGAAATCTTTGTCTTTTTTTATCCATACACTCATGAAGAGGCATGTTTACTAAAAGTTAGTGTATGGTAACATTATGCAAATATTTATGCAAATGAGGCCCCTTATGCAAATGAGGCCCCGCACCGAGTCTCCGCACATGGCCCCGCACCCCCCTTGGGCCGCCCCTGCTCTAGGTGACTGGTGCTCGCTGACTGGTTTCTACGGCTGCTTTCTGGGTAGTGTCTTATGAACAGATGATGCTTCAGTGCCTTCCTGAATTGAGTCAGTTAGGATGTGGTGAGAAGAGGAAAATTAATCAAAGTAGTCTTTGAAGGTTAGTGTGAAGTGTTGGAAAAACACCACATACAACATCCAAAGAGCTTAAGGCTGCCCTGGAGCAATCAAGAGTGGTGGTTTCAACCTGCACCATACATTGCACACTAAACAAAGAAGGACTTCATGGACCAAGGCCAAGGAGGACCCCACTGCTCAAAGACAGACAAAAAGGCACCCCTGATCTTTGCCCACACCCATCTTGAGAAACCACAGTCCTTCTGGGAAAATGTTCGGTGGACAGATGAAACCAAACTTGAGCTCTTTGGCAATGTAGACCAGCGATATGTTTATAAGTGAAGAAATGAAGCTTTTAAGGAAAAAACATCCTTCCTACAGTTAAATATGGTAGAGGTTCCATAATTTTGTGGGGTTGTTTTGCTGCCTCAGGAACTGGAGGCCTAGAACATATTAAAGGTATCATGAAGTCTAAGGACTACCAATGTATTTTGTAGCGAAATGTACTACCAAGTGTCAGAAAGCTAGGACTGGGTCGGTTCATGGAATATGATCCAAAACATACAGCAGGAATATGATCCAAAACATACATCCAGAAGTGCAAAAGAATGGTTAAAAAGGAACAAATGGTCTGTTTTAAACTGGCCAGCACTGAGTCCTCATCTCAATCTAATCGAAAAGAACTGAAATCTGCCATTGGTAAAAGGAATCTGGAAACATTCCTGAGCTGGAACAAATCACAGTTGAAGAGTAGGAGAAACTACCAGCAGACAGATGTATGAAACTTACAGATGGCTACAAGAAACATTTGGCAGCTGTCATCACTGCTAAGGGCTGTGCAACCAATTATTTTTGAAGGGTGCCATTAATCCTGTCCGGGTCATATTTTGTTTTTTTCTCAGAAATTACTATGTCTAAGTTGCAGACACATCTTTTTTTTTTAATTTTGTATACCTTTGAACATACTATTAAAATATTATGATTTCATACAATTGGAATATTTCAAATTATTTCTCAAGATATTGTATACAACATACCTAAAATGCAAGGATGTCAATAATGTTGACCACAACTGTATACTCGTACATTCGGAAATGCCAGCATTTATGTGTGTGAATTCTTAGGTTCCCCCTATTGATTTTTTCTAAGTGTATATTTCTGAAATATGCATCTACATGTAGCAGCAGGAGTTATTTTAGAAACCAATACACATTTAGCAGAGCTATCCCTAAAATACTGTCAAAATTATGTATGTCCTGACCTCAGTGACTCAGTTCTGATCTCCACATCCTATCAAAAATTTGCCTTTACGTTATTTTGCGATAGGGCAACCAGAACTGCCTAAACCAAGCACCATGAACTTGCATAGAGGCATAATGACGTTCTTTGTTTTGTTCTCCATTCCTTTTTGATAATCTCTAACATGCTATTTGCACATTTAGCAGCTGCATCACAATGGGATGTAACTGTAAATGTATTGTCCACAATGGCTCCAAGATCTTTTTCTTGGGTGGTGGTTAATACAGATCCTAGCATTTTCTACCTTGTAGTTGACATTTTTTCTTCCATGAATCACTTTGCACCTAACTATATTAAATTCCATCTATCATTTAGATGTGCCATTTCTTAGTCTCACAATATCCTTTTGCAAATCATTGCAATCCTCTACCATTTTAATGACTTGAATGATTTTGCATCATCTGCAGATTTGACCATTTCACTCGTTCTTATATTCAATATCCTGCCTTTTCTAAGGGTAAGGTACACGGCAGATTGCATAAATTTGAAATACAATTCCATAATCACTTAAGAAAAGCCATGCTGAATCTGACCAAGGTCCATCAAGCTCAGAATCCTACAGTGGCCATTATAGATCACAAGTACCTGGCAGTTCCCAAAAAGTAGATTATTTCTCATAGTTTGTTTCCAGAGATTAACAGGGACTTTCCCAAGTCTTCCTAGTTCATAATTTGCATGGTACATAGATTATCCACTCCACCAGGCTCAACTAACCTACAGCTTAACCAAAATACTGAGCCCAATTTAACACATATTTCATCTGAAAATTTAACATATATTTCATGAAAAAAATGTTGTTGGACTATTTTTCTGTGAAAGAAAACATAAAACTTCTACTACCACAATTTTAGAGTCCTTTTTATTGAAATCAATTTTTTTAAATATTTTATCACTATCATAAAACTATGGGGCCCTTTATTAAATCCTGCAAGGTTTTGCACTTAACGTGCATTTTAACACACAATAAGTGCAAAGCTTTAGAATGAACCATTGGGGGCATGGCCAACATGTTCCCAACAGTTAAAAGTCTAAATGGCGAATCCAAGATGGCCACTCCCTAGACTCACGGCAGGTTCTAGTCTCCATTTACCTTTGTTGATCTGTTTTGCTTCCTCCACAGCTGCCTTTTTTTATGGTGAAGAGGAAGGAGAAGTCGCTATCTCTGACATTGAATACCTGCGCCAGTTTTCAATTGTTCCTATCCTGGTGAAACAGGAGACTACTGAGGATAGCTCCAGTTTACTGGGGGGGGGGGGGGGTCAGAGCTGTGGCAACCCCTTTGCCTGGAAGGACTCCAGACCCCAACCCAGAATTGCTGCAATCAGCTAACCTTCCCCGGATGGGGAGCGTCGAGCCAAGGAAGATGCTCGGCTTCGACTTTACAATCTCTGAATTATCCAGTTGCTCCACATCAGACGAAGAGTTTTGTGCTCTGACTCAGGTTTATGAGGGGGAGTCTCATCTCCACGTGTCCCGGTGGCTCTCCTTTGACTTGGCTTCTCCGGCTTTGTCAGCTTTGCAAGTTGGATTTGGGAAGACTATCTTGAGTACTGAGGGGGTTAAGGTATCCTTTATTTATTTATTTTATTTAGCAAGCATTTGTAGCCCGCTCCTTCCAGCGATCAGAAGCGGGTAGGATTACTATTGTGAAACTGCCGAATCAAGGCAGGTACAAATTTTGTTTACATACAGATTGTCAGAAAAGCACATCATACAGAGTTAACACTTCTTAGCTATGGGGGAGTTCATTTACATATATACATAAATACATATATACAGGATAGCCTCCTTCGGTGGCTATCCTGGATGAGAAGTCCCTTTTATGCTATGTTGGATCGTTCAGTGGACTCTTCTGTTGGTACCTTGGTGATGAGAAATGACCCCAAGGAAGTTCTGGCAATGCTTTTGCCAGCCTCTCCTGCCTTGTCTAATAATGTATATGTGAAGAATAAGGATTCTGTCACTACTGAGGTTTCTCCTCTGTCTATTTCCACTTCCTCTCCACAGTTAATTTTACAAGCCTTCTCTAGGCTTGAATTTGTTGTTCTTGCTAAGATTGAATTGCAACATAATGCTGTAGTGAAGATTGAAGAGAGTGTGGATCAATGTGATAAACAGCGGAGCAGCTGGAAGGAAATGTTTCATCTTTGCATTCCACCCTTTTTTCAGTTCAGGATACTTTATATCAAATATCCAAGGCAGGGTTGGTAATGTTACGTCATTTAGAAAATGCTTATTAATTACATGAGAGAGACTCTGGAGGTCTCTGAATCAGCAATTCCTCCTGTTTCAGCATATTATTTTTCAGGACAAAGTTAAGCCTTTTAGCCCTATAACAAGTGATACCCTGTAGTGAGACCCAGACCTTTACAAGGTGGAAAGGGGTCCATATTCTTTTTAGATAAGACTGCATCCCACCTCTGCCACTACATGGAATTGCAGGGTCGAACAATCAAAATCCAGGCCTACAAACTTATTTTTTCCAAACAGGGAGGAGTGGCCTAGTGGTTGGGGCAAGTTACCTCAGGCCAGAAGGTTGGGGGTTCAAATCCCACTAGAAAACAGCAACCTTGGGCCAGAAGGACTGGACTTTCTAGTCCCACAGGTGCTCCTTGTGGTCTTGGGCAAGCCACTTAACCCTCCATTGCCCATGCTCCCTGTAAGTATTAGTGTATGTGTCTCATATCCCCTCATGTTAAAATGTATCCCCCAATTGTTTTGTGACCACTTTGATTGAAGGATAAGGTGGTATAGAAAACTGTCTAAATAAATAAATAAAATACCTGGCTTACCAGCTGCAGGTTAACTTCCATATGCTATGTTCAAAGATTCTGTTTAGGCTTGTACTCTCCTCTCCTTTTTTCCCACTGGCGTTTTCTGACTGTTGGAGACACATTTTGGCAGCACAGTGGGCAAAAAGGGATAACTTTAATTAGCTAAGTAGTGCTATTTTTTTCATTCATACTGACAAGACATATATGAACTTTCACAAGCAGAGTGGTAATGTACTCAAGGATGGATCAGAACATGTTTCTTGTGTGATTTCACAATTTTTATTATAAATGAGAAAAAGGACATAAAAATAGTATATAAGAAAAACTAATAGAAAGTAAATGATAATAAACGATATGGACAATAGTTGAGTGAAATAGAGCTGATGATCAATAAGGGGATCAACGGATGAAATACTTCAAGAAAAAAAAAGACTTTTTCAAGCAGTTATCCTCTGGCTCCATTCCAATGGTTCTTTTACTCTTTTATGATAATTTTTGATAAATCGGGTACTATCCTTTTTGAGTGGAGGTGTGTTTGATTTTTGGATATTCAAGTTAGTCATTCACTCCAACTGGGGTTTATTATTATTCTTGTATAGAAGTAGCCCTTTATAGTGACATTCGATGCTAAAGCACTGGACAATGTCATGAACAGATTAGACATAGATGTTAAAGAGGACTAGAGAGATCACTGCACCCTGGAGAAATCCGTAAGAAAGATCTCTTGAATGAAGGACTTGTACCAGTCAGATACAATTGTAGTCAACATTATTGACACACTTGCTGTTCAACCCCTATAATGTCCAATATCGCCTAAAAAAAAAACTGGCCAGTGAAATGCTATGGACTATGTGTGCACACATATTTGACACATAAAAGAATCAAATAAAACAAGACCAATTAAAAAAGGAAATAGTAGGAAACAGAATAAAAACTGGGTAATTGCCAGGACATGATTATTATTACACCCCAAAAAACAAAACTTGTTTATCCACAGAAACTATTGATAAAAAAAGATAAACCAAAATGCCCTATACTACCAAATAATGAAATACAAATTTTTTTTTTTTTGTCGCAGCTAATGCCATAAAGGAAACTCCTTCTCACAGAATAATACTCCTTTTATTCTTGTTTTAAAAGGGGACCTTCCCCAAATCCTTTAACCACCAAAGAACAATAAAATGTTACCTGGGGAAGACCATGTCCACTGTAAAAAAAAGAACATGGAAGTACTTAGCTGGTGATCACTGTTCCAGTAAACTGCTCTCACATAAAATTACAAAGGGCGGGCCTTCCTCCCCAGCTCCCTTACAATGCAGCCGTGGTCTCTGGAAACTTTATTGTGCCGTTGTAATTGCACCACAGTCTTCCAAAGCACATTTTCTGGACCCAGATTCGCCGACCATTTCTTCAAACCACGTTCTCCAAACAGCTGAAATGGTCGTCATGCCATCCAATCTGCACACCCAATGTTCATTGTCTACATTGCCAACAAGCTCAAGTTTGGTTTCATCTGTCCACAGAACATTTTCCCAAGGTGGGTTTGGGCAAAGATCAGACGTGCCTTTTTATGTCTGTCTTTGAGCAGTGGAGTCCTCCTTGGCCTTCGCCCATGAAGTCCTTCTTTCTGTAGTGCACAGCATATGGTGTGGGTTGAAAACACCACTCCAGATTGCTCCAGGACTTCCTTAAGCTCTTTGGATATTGTACATGGTGTTTTTCCAACAGTTTGCATGAAACTTTGGAGACTTCTTTTATTAATTTTCCTTTTCCCACTATGTCCTGGGAGGTTATTGGCAGTTTCATGAATAGAAAACCTCTTAACAATATTGCAAACTATAGACACAGGAATCCCAAGGTCTTTGGAGATGACCTTGTACCCCTTTGAAGTTTGATTTTTGGTGATAATGGCTTTTCTGATGGTCTCAGGCAGCTCTGTTGTCTTCATCATTGTGAAAATGGAACAGGGAGTGAATGTGGCCATTTTAAACATTAGAGCCATCATTCATTGGTTAATACAAGTCATGTGAATACTGACAATTGATCACAGGTGCACCTAATTTTCTCCATGGACAAGCAGGAAGTAAGTCATCACATATGGGCAGGGCCGTACCGAGGGAAGATCGCGCCCTGTGTGGACTTGCATATTGGGTGCGTGCCCCCCCTCCCCCCCGTGGCGGGAGAGAAGAGGTGCGCCCAATGTGCAAGTTCTCGGCATGCTAAGCAGATCTTTCCATCCCTGCTCTTGCAGGGAGGGAAACATCTGCTTAGCATGCTGGCGGAACGCTTAAGGGGTGCATTTTAGCTGTCCTGCCATTGCCTGCTGCCGCTGAAATAAGAAAAAGTGGCGGCGGCAGGCAACGGAAGACAGCTAAAATGCGTCCCTTAAGCCTTTGCACCCTGCGCAGCCACATCGCTCGCACAGGGCTAGGTACGGGCCTGCATATGGTGACATCACTATTGAAGCCCCATGCAGAACACTTCCCAACTTGTATTGGAAGCTTTTGGGAACTGCATCGTGCATGCATGCCTGCCTTCCACCTACTGCAGCTCCATTTTCTCCAGTCAAACATCAAAGCAATAGGCCAAAAGCAACTCCTCGGGGAGGTGGAAGGTTTGTGAGGACTTATTCCTGCTGTCTATGGAGAACACCTGCTACAGGTGAGTAACTGTGCTTTCTCCGTGGACAAGCTGGAAGTAAGTCCTCACATATGGGACTCTCAAGGTATAGGCTACCGAAAACAGAGGAGGCAAAAACCTAACAGGGGCAACAATTCTGGAGAACAGGAAGAACAGCAAGGATAGTCCCTCTAGGGACTCCACAGATTCAGCATCCCAGCGTACAGTAGCACCAACGTAGTCTCATATTTGCAGGTAGCCTGGACAGACAGAAGAGCTGGTGGGCAAGAGTTGGACCTAAGACCTGAAGTTGCTGTCCCGTCAGGAATCCCCATCCAGACAATAATGGGCTGTAAAGGTGTGAACCAAAGACCATGTAGCAGCCTTGACGATTTCCTCTGTGGAGACCAAGTCCAGGTTAGCGACTGATATGGCCATGGCTCAGACATTATGAGCCCTGTGGACAAAAGGATACTGCAACTGGGCAAAGTGCAGCAAGTAGTCTTGCTGCATGAGCTGCAGCACCCAGGGGTCCAAGGTGATAAGGAGCCACCAGTAGGCAAAATGGACGAGCCATTCCCCATCTTAAGGGGGAACCCAACGGACAATGGTCTGTTGGCAATGCTCCCGAGGAAGCAGTCAAAAACCCACCCCCAGCTTGGGCTGCAGGACTGGCTGGGCCTTCTGAGGCTTTTCCTTCTGCTGCTGGCGGAGGGCCTGCTACTTTGGTTGGGTACTCTGGGGCCCGAGCAATACCAGAGCAGACCTGGGTAGAAAGCCTCCTACCATGGTGCTTCTTGCGTGAGGGGGTCAGTGGTCTTCCTCAAGAGCTAGGAGAATGTCATGTGCTCCTTCTTGAGTCACCCACTTTCTCCTCGATAGGCTTCCCGAAGAGGTTCTCCCCTCAGCAGGGAACATTGACAAGCTTATCCAGGTCAGAGAACTGGAGCCAAGTCAGCCGCCAAGTGCGATGCCCACCACCGCCACTCTACAAGTAGAATCGAAGGTGTCATAAGTGGCTCACGCCATCTAGCCGGAGCTTGCCAAAGCCTATCAGGGCCCGGAAGAAGCCGAAGCGATCGGCGGGGAGATGGGCAGCAAAGTTTGCCAAGTCCAAAATGATGTCCTTCAGGAACATACCCATATACAGCTGGTAGGACAGGATCCTGGCAACTAGAGTGAAGCCCTTGTAACATCTCCTTCCAGAGGAATCTAAGGTTCTCGCCTCCTTCCCCGGGGCACTGAGCAGTGAGTCTTGGTGCTCTTCACGTGATTCAAGGCTGATTCTACCACAATGGAGTGGTGTGGTAACTGGGGCTTCTTGAATCCCGGTGCCTTCTGGACCCGGTCCATTGAGTCCAGCCATTGGCTGATGATGGGAACCATGAAGGGGTTCTCCCACAGATTCAGTAGCAATCTCTGCAAGACATGGTGCACTGGCACTATTGCTGCCTCCTTGGGTGCCAAGCGGTACTGAAGGATTTCAAGCTCTTCCTCTCTCAGCTCATCTTCCACCTCCAAGGAGAAGGGTATAGCCTCGGCCATGTCCCATATGAAGTCCTGGAAGGACATTTCCTCTGGGGCAATTTGTATTGTTCATACAGAGGGGACAGGTCAGGGGGGAGGTCTGGGAACCTCCTGTCTGACACTGCAAAGTCCTCCTCGGTTTCCCAGCTCTCAGACTCAGACTCCGAGAGGAAATTGAAGTAGCCTCAGGTTTCCTCCCACCGCCAGCTCCGGTCATCCAAGTAGGGTGGGCGTCAGAGGGACTTGTGGTGCCCCGAGCGGGATTGTGGGTGCTCCAGGATATCATATACTGATATACTAGGCAGGGAGATTGCTGTGGGAATCAGCATCAATTCTGATCTCCCGCCTGATGCGCCTGCCTCGATCAGCAGCGCATGGGTCTCCAGGATGGTCTGGAAGGAGTGTGGTAATGCCGCCAAAGCCATCATAGAGCTTGCATATTGCAGGGCCAAAACTGCTAACGTGTGCCTCAAGGGCCCTCAGGCGTTCTTTCATCACTACTGCCTCAGAGGGGACAGAAGCAGGGATTGCAACCTTAACCACCGGTGCTGATATCTCTGGTGGGGACACCACTATGACTGGTTCATTGGGAGACATCCGGCTGCCCTTTGGGGTCATGGGGATCGATTCCTCCTATCTGGGAGTTGATTCCTCCCACAGGCAAAGAAATGAAACTTAAGAAAAAAACATTTTCCTACAGTTAAATATGGTGGAGGTTCCATAATGGTGTGGGGCTGTTTTTGCTGCCTCAGGAACTGGAGACCTGGAAGGTCTTAAAAGCATCATGAAATCATAGGACTGCCAATGTATTTTGGAGCAAAATGTGCTACCTAGTGTCAGAAAGCTAGGTTTTGGTCCTCCAGCAGGACAATAATCCAAAACATACATCCAAAAATACAAAAGTATTGTTAAAAAGAAACAAATGGACTGTTTTAAACTGGCGAGCAATCGGTCCTGATCTCAATCCAATTGAGAACCTCTGGAAAGAGCTGAAATCTGCCATTGGTAAAAGGAATCATGGAAACATCCATGAGCTGGAACAATTAGAAACATGGAAACATGACGACCGAAAAAGACCACATGATCTATCTATAGTCTGTCCTTTCATATCAACCACTACCACATTCCCTTTTCCTTTAGAACAGAAACATAATGACAAACAAAGTCCACTGCCAGGACACAAACCCACAACTTTCTACTTCTCTGTACAGCGACTATATGGGGTGCACTACAGTGCTGCCACATTGCTACAACCATCCATGCTGATTGCATCCATCCACGCTGATTGCAAATCACAGTTGGAGAATGGGAGAAACTACCAGCAGACAGATGAAACTTATAGATGGCTACAAGAAACTTTTGGAGGCTGTCATCATTGCCAAGGATTGTACATTCACCCTTAGTGAAGGGTGTCATTAATCCTGTCCAGGTCATAATTTCTTTTTTTTCTCAGAAATGACTACATTGCGCAGATATCTTTTTTTTTTTTGTTGTATACCTTTGAACATACTATTGAAATATTATGATGGCATACAGTTGGAATATTTCCAATTACTTCTCAAGATATTGTACACAACGTACATAAAAAGCAAGGATGCCAATAATGTTGACCACAACTGTAAGAATGATCTGAACAACTTGAGGAATGAGCCTTTGATACCAATGCCTTTTAAACACTGCTTTGAACAGTTTGGTCAAGAAGGGGGTATGGAATAGAAAAAAAACCCGTATCCCAGGTAGATAAAGAGACTTGGAAGGCTCTTTAATCCTTGGGCACTATAGAGGTTGTAAAATCAAAGAGCTCTAGCTTGTGCTAGAGTTAACTTGAAGAATGGTCTGACAAAAATTTGTTTTTCTAAACTATCAATGAAGTGGACTTTTTGAATTTGGGGATTTAGTGTTTTTATAATGTAAAATCAAAGAGACCATATTTTTTCAGAATCATTCATTTGTTCAGTGACTGCTCCCGATTTGCCTGAAGAAGGGTTTTCATTTACCCGAAACGTGCCATGTCACATTTGGGACAGTCTAGTTCTTTCTTCAAAGGATTATTATTTGCAACCTCAGATAAGTGAAGTTTTTTTCATTCATTAAGTTATTAAAAGGGTTTAGTGCAATGGGGAGAGTGAAATCCATCACCCCTCCTGTGCCAGTACACCCAACAAAAAATGTTTGTTTTGCACGATTGGTCTTCCTCTATATCTTATTTGATTGGTTCCTATTTTGATTTGAGAGGGCACGGGGTGTTTTTGTATTAGACTACCATTAGGGGCAGAACCATTTTGAACCAGGCAGCAACATAGCTGGAGAGAAAGGAGATAGTTCCTGCCCTGCCACTATACCATCATAGATACTCCCAGTAAGTGCCAGAGGGGGATTGTGGGGTGGCAAGAAGTTTGGATGATGGTCTTGGTGGATGGAGGGTGGGTTGGGATGTTAATGGGGATGAATGTGATGTTGGTGGGGTCCTACCTGTAGGGAATTCTTGATGTGCGAGTGCTATGCTAAGATTGGACATGATAGGGTGATTGGTGGATTGGGGTTTTTAATTTTAGTTGAGTTGCAGCATTAAGTGCACCTGCACTATCAGCAGCATTGACAGTATGCAGTAACAGACTGTGCTCTGTCTGCTGTCCATCCATATCCCACCCCATAACATGATAAGCAGTTAGTATGGCATTTCTACCATATAACAGTGTTTCATTTGGAAACTGTTAGCACAGGTACATACTAACAGAGTTCATTAAAATCTGCATTAGCTGCTTAGCGCACTTTAGCAAACATGCCCCCTTTGTGTGCTATTGGAGGATTAGGGTCATTGTACAAACTTATTTTATACAGCAAAAGGTGCGCTATATTGCCTTTGTAAAATATCCAAATATTTAATAATCTATGATCCTTAAACATTTTTTATTTTAATTCAATTTTTATTTAATATCTATTTCTAAGACTTTTTATTAAAAAAATATTTAAGAGAAAATGCAATAGGAGTTTTTGTTTCAACCATTGTCACTTCAAGTTAATCATAGGTCCATGAAATTCTTTTAAATCTGTCCAAACTACCTTCTAGGTCCAATGTTAAATGGAGAAAAGTACTAAAAACATTTTCTCAGTATGTCCACTAACTCCTACTTCTTCCAACAATGAACTTCCAAATATCGTATAAATACTTCTTTGCAAAAGTGAGTATCTTCATTCATCTATTTCCTCCATTAAAACTCCGACCTGTATTATTTTCAGCTAGACCTCATTTTTGCTTCAAAGGAAATGCTGAGAAGAAACCATCAGCAATCCCCACTAGTATCCCCAGTACCATGATCTGATCATAGTATGATCACATTTCACTTACCACACAACACAATTATAGACATAGATACACTCACACAACAAAACAAATGCAGATTTAGACATCTTGACAGACAATCCTTCCTAGTATGAAATCGTGCCATAATTAGGCCAGCAATGAGATGGATTGATACAATAACAGCAGCTACGGGTACCAGTCTGTCAACAATGAGCCGCCTGACTCAAGACCGAACACAATTTAGGATAGCTATCCAGAGGGTCGCCATGAGTCGACTCTGACTCGACGACACTTAACAACAACAACAACCGATATCAATTTCCTAATCAATAAGTGGAACAAAACAATCTCTGCAGTTGCACTAGCCCCACAAACCCTGGGAACCACAGAAAGATGCCATAAGGCCATCTGGTACACCACAGAGTTAAAAGTCCTCAAGCAAGAACTCAGACTAGAAAAAAATGGTGATACTAGAAGCTCCCACATGACCAAGGTGCCTATTCAGCCCAACTACAATACCGTGCCATGATAGATAAGAGGAAAAATAAATATCATAAGCAACTCATCATGAGCTCCCTGAACCACCCTAGAGAGCTATTTAATATGGGGAAATCTCTGATAAAGGACCCTAATCACAGAGATCATAACAACACAGATATAATACCAACAGATGTATTTGTTAATAGCATCTGTCACAATGGGGGTCATTCTGAACCACGAATAGCAGGGATGGACATCCCAATGGGAAGTTGTAGCACAAAGTTCTGCTCAAATAAACTGATCATTCTCCACCTCTGCCAGTCACTATAGCTTCAGCTCCGGATGGTATCAATTAGTTGGCCATCTCACTCTGTATCCATCAGTTTCTGCCACTGAGTATATTGCCTTCCCTCAGGATGTACTGCAGAAACAGCAAACTATGACCCATCTCCATGAGTTTATTTATTTAACAAGGTTTTTATACCAATCTATCATTTTACACTGTAATTTAAACTTGGTAATTTACATTAAACAAGGACATTGATAACTTGAGATTATACATTAACTTTCTTCTGTTCATTTTCTGTAGGTGTTGGGGCCAATAGTTTGCACACATCTAGTAATCAGATTGTCTCAAGTGAGGCAATCCACTGGACCATTAGATGATAGAGGGGTAAAAGGGGCAGTAAGAGGAGACAAGGCTATAGCGGAGAGACTGAATGAATTCTTTGCTTCGGTCTTTACTGAGGAAGATGTAGGGATGTTACCCAAGACTGAAGTGGGATTTAAAGGTGATACTGCAGAGGAATTGAGAGAAATATCGCTACACCGGGAAGATGTATTACAACTATTTGATAAACTGAATAGTAGCAAATCACCTGGACCGGATGGTATACATCCAAGAGTGTTGAAAGAACTGAAATATGAGATTGCAGACCTGCTATTAGTAATCTGTGAACTTTCATTAAAATCATCTGTCATACCTGAAGATTGGAGGGACGCCAATGTAACGCCAATTTTTAAAAAGGGTTCCAGGGGTGATCCAGGAACTTACAGACCAATGAGCCTGACGTCAGTACCGGGGAAAATGGTAGAAACCATCATAGAGAAAAAAATTACACAGCATGTAGATAGTCATGGCCTAATGGGAGACAGCCAACATGGCTTTAGACAAGGAAGATCTTGTCTTACTAATCTGATATGTTTTTTTGAAGGTGTGAATAAACAGGTAGACAAAGGTGAGTCGGTTGATATATTTATTTATTTATTTATTTATGCTTTTCTTCTATACCACCTCTTCCAGAGATCAAAGGCGGTTTACAGATAACGAAAATTGAACAAGGTTTTACATGGAACAGCATTTGTAACTATTTACAGTCAACTTTGGTATGAACAATAACAGCTTTTGTAACTAATTACAGTCAACTTTTACATGAACAGTAGCGTTAACAATGCCATTAACTATTTACATTGAACATTGGACATTGAACGTTGGACATATTACACAGATAACTTTGAAAGTATCTTTGTATTTATAAATTTATTAATCTGGACTTTCAGAAAGCCTTTGACAAAGTCCCTCATCAGAGACTTTTGGCAAAACTAAAAAGTCATGGGATAGGAGGCAGTGTACTATTGTGGATCGGGAACTGGTTAAAAGATAGAAAGCAGAGGGTAGGGCTAAATGGCCAATTTTCCCAATGGAAAAAGGTGAATAGTGGAGTACCCCAGGGATGTGTACTGGGTCCGCTACTTTTTGACATATTCCTGGCAAAGGGAATAACTAGTGAGGTTATCAAATTTGCAGACGACACAAAACTGTTTAAAGTTGTTAAAACCCAAGAGGACTGTGGAAACCTGCAGGAGGATCTGGATAAATTGGAAGACTGGGCGCATCCAAATGGCAGATGAAATTTAATGTGGACAAGTGAAAAGTTATGCACCTAGGAAAGAACAACCCACACTATGGTTACACGATGCAAAGTTCCACATTGGGAACCGCCACCCAGGAAAAAGATTTAGGAGTCATCGTGGATAACATGTTAAAACCCTCCGCCTAGTGTGCAGCGGCGGCCAAGAAAGCAAATAGAATGCTAGGTATCATAAGGAAAGGAATAGAAAATAAAACAAAAGGATATTATAATGCCTCTGTATCGTTCCATGGTACGACCGCACCTTGAATATTGTGTGCAATTCTGGTCGCCGTATCTTAAAAAGGATATAGCGTTATTAGAAAAGGTACAGAGAAGAGCCACCAAAATGGTAAAGGGGATGGAAGGCTACTCCTATGAAGAGAGGCTACAAAGGTTAGGGCTCTTTAACCTGGAAAAGAGACGGCTGAGGGGAGATATAATAGAGGTCTATAAATTAATGAATGGAGTGGAATGGGTAAACGTAGATCGATTGTTTACGCTATCAGAATATAGAAAGACTTGGGGAAATGTAATGAAGGTACAGGTTAAACTATTTAAGACAAATAAGAGAAAATATTTTTTCACTCAACGTGTAATCAAACTCTGGAATTTGTTACCGGAGGATGTAGTAAGAGCTGTTAGTGTAGCTGGGTTTAAAAAAGGTTTGGACAAGTTCCTGGAGGAAAGGTCCATAAACCATTATTAAAAAGGGACCCAGGATATCAATGCTTGACCCAATACAAGCATTGTGGAACCTGTGTCTTTTGGGGATACTGCTAGGTACGTATGACCTAGATTGGCCACTGTTGGAAACAGGATACTGGGCTTGATGGACCTTGGTCTGACCCAGTATGACATATCTTATGTTCTTATAAGAGAAAGGCTTTTCACTCCCTCGGCAGGCAGATGATCTGCAATGCCCAAGGTCTTATCATCGATATCTTCCTGAGCTTCCCAGGCTTCTGTCATTGTGCCTACATGCTATCATTCATTTATTTATTTACATTTATTAACCGCTTATACAAATATTCACTCAAAGCGCTGTACAATAGATTAAAATAAGTTAGGAATGTATGACAAATTTGATTCTAGCCAGACCAATGGGGGATGGCAATATAGGTAAGCAACCAACTCCCAAGCATCCACAATATCTCATCTCTGTTTTTCTTCTCTCTAATGAAGTCTCTCACTCACTTCCTGCAATATATTATCAAGCACCAGAGGAGTCCCTTCCACGTAGAGCAGATTGCCAATTCAACAGTATCTGACCTTTTTTTTTATTCTTCCCCTTCTCCAACACAGGCAATAGAGGCTACTCCCAAAGAACTTGGCATTTGACCGCCACTGTAGCATCGCAGAGTGAGGATGAGGAATGGTACCACAGGATCACTGTGAGACAGGACGATCATTGAAAGGACCTTTAACCTGCTCAGAAGCTGAAGTGTCTGGACAGTCTGAGAAGAGAGCTCATATAGAGCAACCCCCCTTTGAGTGTGACATTTTTATGACCTACTGCATAGTATATAATTTGGCTCTCACCTGTTGTCAGCCTCCTTCTGAGGGAGTATGCCAGAGCTGAAAACAGCAGCAGAGAAATTAGGGAAGGACCAGTAGAGCATCTTCACAAGCAGTGCCTGGTGGCGAGAAAGGACTTGATTCACAGACACTTCTTTTAAGTGCAATTTTCTATTTATGGTGCTGAATGTGCTATGCATTACTATTTGCATGGCAGGGATTAGCAAATGAGTTGGTCGATATGATGAGGAGACAGTCATCTCAGCAAAACTTGCATTCTAATAATCAGGAATTACTATATATTCCATCTTTATAAGAAGGGCGTTTGTCTGTACTTAAAACAGTGCCTTCTCAATTTGTGTTCCCAGGCTGTGGAACTTTGCCTATACCATTGTGGTAAGAAAAGAATTTATTTTTACCAGAGTGTATCCATTGTAATGTTTCATCAGTTTTTTACTGTAATGGTAGGCAGCAGGGTGGGAGTGTTGGAGAGGGGATGGAGAGAGAAATTGGGTGAAGGTTGGAGGATTAACTTGTTGAAATGATAATGTAAGTATTTTTGATTTTAGATTTAATTTAGTGTGACAATGAGGCCGATTCCAAACAGTGTACGCCAGGGCCATGTGCACACCTAGAAATTGGATGGGGCCAAGTTGGACCCGATTCTGCAACCTCGGGGTCTGGATTCATGTGTGATTGTGGAATCAGGTAGATAGATGGCCCGGCGTGCACCATATTCCAAGGTGGGAGACATCTACGAGGTTTCCTGTCCCCACCATACAACGCTCCGGCTGGCTTGCTCGTGCATTGCTGTTCCATCAGCATGGTATTGACACATCCAGCTGGCAGTGCTAAATGTCCTGGCCGACAGCAGCCCCTGCACACCACCAACTGTCAGTGGGGACCCCTAAGGACTGAAGCAGGTGGCAGGTGCTGTATTGTGGCATCACCATACGGTACAAGGGGGCTGCAGTCCGCCAACTGCGCAGCATCCAGCACTTATTCCACTGTCGGGGTGGAATAGGCTGGACCTCCATGTTGGTGCTGGGGTGCATACAGAGGCCGCTCCTGAATAGCCTCTGTACATCCTGGCACCTGGCCACTCTCCCTCGCTCCACCACTCCTGCCGACGTACAGCGCTCCCCCTGCACAAACACGGTATACGTGCAGGGAGTGCTGGTGGCAGAATAGGGCTGGGAGCTGAGTGCAGATTGGGCATCCAGCCTGCACGTAGAATACTGTTATTTGGCTTTCAGAATGCCCCCTTTGTGGTTATGCATAAATTGTCTACCTTACAAGATGTCATTGTATTACTATATATTTAATGTTTTAATTAGATTATAGATGTTTTATTGTAAAATACATTGATGTTTCTGTGTGTTGCGGTATATATAATAAAATTAAATTAAATGCCTACATCAAGGTGCTGCTGATTCATACTACTCATTCTTCCACACCTGATGATATGCCTCATTGAACAGACTTGTACAATGAACAGCTCCAAAGAAGTCAGAGAAGATCATGGTGAGGGGGATCGCTGATGGTCTCCCTGCCATTGGGTAACCAGAAAGAGGGCCAGCCTCAACAAGTGGAAAGGCAGCAGCTGGCAGACATGAAGGCGGAGAGGCAGCAGTTGGTAGGAATGCAGGGACAGTAATGGCTTGCCTTGCTACATATTTTGATGGTGAATTTGTATCTAGGCCTTCATTTGCCTGGATCTGGTGGATAAATGGAAACAAATCAAACTTGTCAACTTTGAGCAGTACCGGCGACTGAACAAAGAGGTCAGACAGAAGTTGAAGGTGGAACAAGAAGCCTACTGGAATGGTGTCACAGCCAACCTGGAAGAAGCAGCATCCAGGCACGAGTACTGGACTCTGTATCAGACCCTCAAGAGACTGAGTGGTAAAACCAAGTTGACCAATGACAACATCAGAAAAGCAGATGGCACCTTCATGAGCTCTCCTGGTGAACACCTGCAAGACACTGTTCCCTCTAAGCTGTGCGCGTGTGCGCGCGCACACACCTCGCCGAGCGAGCGCACATACTTTATAACAGAGCGCACAAAAATTACAGTTCTGATTCTGATAGAAAACAACAGAGACATCTTAAAATTTAAAAGTTGTTGTGTATTTATGGTTTTCACAAGTTCTACAATATTTTCTAGTGCAATCAATGTGGTGTACATACTGTATTCTGACGTGTAGTCAAATTGTAAGGTATATAACTCTGAGTGTCGTTATGTGGCGCACAAAAATTTAACCTTCCTTCAAAAGCTGCACAGCTGATATTTTATGCGCACACAGCCTATAGAAAATTAGAGGGAACATTGCTGCAAGAGTGGAAAGAATTGTTCCAACAGCTATACAACCAAGATCCACCCCAGCGACCGCCACCAGCCATCGACCTGCTGGAGAATCCATTCCTCGACAGTGAGCCTACAGTCGATGGAGTGAAAAGTGAGAAAAGATCATTGAAGTCACTGTTGAAACAATCAAAGTGGGGGGAGACATCCTGTTGCAACGGCTTCACGTCCTCCTAACACTCATCTGGCACATGGAACGAGTTCCATCAGCATGGAAGAAAGCCATCATCGTGCCAATCGTGAAGAAAGGCGATAGCCAAGAATGCAAGAACTACCGCGGCATCAGCCTCTTTTCAATCATTGGCAAGGTGTTCATGAAGATCATACAATCAAGGCTGCAGAAACATCATGAACAGACCAGCTGAGAAGAGCAAGCAGGATTTAGGCCACATCGCGGCTGCACCAATCAAATATTCACCAATCGTCAACTGGCGGAGGAAAGGATCAGGTGTGGAAAGTGAACCATCATAGTCTTCATTGATTTCAAATCCGCATTCAACTGTGTTCACTGGCCCACCCTGTGGAGAGTATTGGAGAATGAGCACATGCCACTGAAAATCATCCAACTTCTCCAAGCATCATACAATGGCTCAACCAGCAGTGTGTGGATCTGAAATTAACTATCCCAGGAATTTCCTATCCAAACTGGAATCTGCTATGGAGATGTTGACTCACCCCTGCTTTTCAGTATCGTGATCAATGCCATTATGAGGAAATCATTTGAGGACAGATGCTGGGTCCAGTAAGAGGTGAACAACTTCCTGACTGACTTGATGTTCACAAATGACAGTGACGTATTTGCTGACAAGGATGCATAGGCCACCGACATACTTTACCATATCGCCCGTATCACCCAATCTTATGGCCTCAGAATCAATGTGGACAAGGCCAAAGTTATGACCACGGATGGATCACAGACCAATGTTCACCTTGATGGAATCCAAATCAAGAGGTCCCAGAATTCCAATACCTGGGATCGCTGGTGCAAGAGAAGTGGCATCCATCACTGAAGTCCACAGCAGGATTGGCAAGGCAACAGTAGCGCTCGCATCACTCAAATGCTGCCTCTGGAAGAAGGCCAATGTTATGTTATTGTTTTTAGGTGTAAATTTTAAGTATGTTTTTTGTTATCTGCCTAGGTTTTAGTACAGAATATAAATGTGTTAAATAAATAAGTATAGTGCTGTATGCATATAAAGGAGCATTTCAGGAAAGATGTCTAGATGCTATCTGGGGTCCACAAAAAAAAAAAAAACAGCGCTAGCCACTCAAACGAGCAAAAACAAAGACAGGAAGCGGCAGATTCACACCCAATAACTTTATTGGCCACTCTTTTGGTTTAATAAAGTTATTGGGTGTGAATCTGCCGCTTCCTGTCTTTGTTTTTGTAGATGCTATCTGGGACATCCAGGTCAAAATAAACGGTGACCTGGTTAAGGTTGGAGATGATTTCAGAAATGTGGACATCCCATTATGGATGTCCTAGGGCAGCGATGGCGAACCTATGGCACGCGTGCCAGCTGTGGCACGCGAAGGCCTTGCAGCTGGCACGCGGGAAGGTCCGCAATCGAAAAAAAAAAAAACCCTGTCTGCTGCCGCTGTCGGGGCCTCCGCGGCAGAATCGAGCGTGCGAGGGGCCCCCCTGTACCCGGCAGATCTGCCCTCCCGTAGCAGCTCTCTCTTGGAGCTACAGTCAGACGCGCCGGCTTGCAGAGCGCGAAGGGAAGAGTTTCCCTTTCGCGACTCCGTTAAGCCGCGGGGGCTGATGGGAACTTCCCATCAGCCCCCGCGGGCTTAACAGAGCAGCGAGGGAACTCTTCCCTCGCGCTCTGCAAGCCGGCGCGTCTGACTGCAGCTCCAAAGAGAGAGCGGCTACGGGGAGGGCAGGCTCTGCCGGGTACAGGGGGGCCCCGCGGCCCGCTCGATTCTGCCGCGGCGGCCCCGACAGCGGCAGCAGACAGGTTTTCTTTTTTTTTTTAATTTTCCCTGGGCTGGGGAGGGTGGGGGTTAGGAGTGGTGATGGGCTGGGCTGGCTGGGCTGGGGGGGGGTTAGGATGAGGGGCTGGAGGGGGGGTTAGGAGTGGTGATGGGCTGGGCTGGGCTGGGGGGGTTAGGAGTGGTGATGGGCTGGGCTGGGCTGGGGGGGGTTAGGAGTAGTGATGGTGGCTGGGCTGGGGGGTGTTAGGAGTAGTGATGGGCTGGGTGGGGGGTTTAGGAGTGGTGATGGGCACTGGGCGGGGGGTTAGGAGTGGTGATGGGCACTGGGCTGGGGGTTAGGAGTGGTGATGGACACTGGGCTGGCTGGGGGGGTTAGGAGTGGTGATGGGCACTGGGCTGGCTGGGGGTTAGGAGTGGTGATGGGCGCTGGGCTGGGGGGGTTAGGAGTGGTGATGGGCGCTGGGGGGTTAGGAGTGGTGATAGGCGCTGGGGGCTTAAACTAAAAATTGAGTGATGGGGATTAGGACTGGGAGTGGGCTGATGGGGAGGTTAGGACTGGAAATGGGCTGGTGGGATTAGGACTGGGAGTGGGTATGGGGGCTAGGACTGGTAATGGGTTTGGGGGGGTTGCTAGGACTGGAAATGGGCTGAGTGGAAGGGGGCTTGAACTGCAAATAGCTGTTGGGGATGGGGCTTGGAATGGAAATGGGCTGAGGGGAAGTGGGGGGCTGGAAGAAGGGAATGGATGCTGGGTGAGACTGGAACTAGAAGGGAGCTGGTGTAGGGGGAGGATTATAATGGGATGTGGCTGGGAGAGTAAAATGGAGCTGGGAAAAATATTTTGTGTAGGAGGGATGAAAATCTACAATTGGCCAGTTATTGGGAGAGTAAGTGGGTATTGAGGATGGAGGGGTAAATTTTGAGTGGTTGAAATAGGAATGAGGAAAGAGACAAAGGAGAAAGATTAGTATGTTAAAGCAGATGTAGAGAGAGAGAGAATGGAAAAAAAACTAGAAGAGAGAAGAAAGGACAAATGGACAGCAGACGATGGAGAGTTAGCAGAAAACATGAAGAAACCAGAAGAAAATGGCTGGACCAATGCAACTGAAAAAATGCACAAAAGGTAGAAAGATATCTCTTTATTTGAATTTATTAACTGGAATATGTCAGCTCTGTGAAATGTGCATCATTAACATCTGCGATTTGTTTGGTACAAGAGGAAATTCCTATTTGACGTTGCCACTTGTTCTTTCACCAGTATTCACTGAAATGTATTGGTTTAATATTTGCAGTGTTGCCTTTTGATAGGTAGGGTATGGTGCTTTGTGAGTCCGGTAATGCTGTCAGGATACGGCGGGTTTGCTATGGGTTCTAAATGGGCAGCGTTTGTAGTAGTTCCTAATGTGCCTGGCGGTTGGCACTGGATTATAGTAATGTAGAAATCTTTTAGTCTTTCTTTATCCATACACTCATTAAGAGACATGTTTACTAAAAGTTAGTGTATGGTAACATTATGCAAATATTTATGCAAATAAGACCACTTATGCAAATGACGTGCTGGCACTTTGAGGAAATTCTTTGGTTTTGTGCGGCAGTTTGGGCACTCGGGCTCAAAAAGGTTAGCCATCACTGTCCTAGGGGATAGCTATATGGAAATCCTTGAAATGGTATTCTAGACTGTAGGATGTGTCCCAGCCTGCCATCCTGCAAGCTCAGACAGTCGGTAGTACTGTGAGTACACAACATGTTTCCCCTTCTCTAATCACTTCCTTCTCTGGTTGTAGACAATATGGGGATATTAGGGTACCATCTTCTCTACACTCTCCAATGGTATTACTTGTAAAATGAGCACTTTGCAGATAACGTATTTGTGCCATGAACAAGTATAGACTTAGATGCTGGTGGCAACATGCAGAGCGATCTGAAACTGGTCATGCATATCTAAGTTTGGAGGAGCCCCCCCAAGACATGCCTCCACCACACTCCTGTTCCTACATGGATATCCTCATGCTGGGGGTGTCACCTAACCCAGTTTCTGAAATGGCTCTGGGGACATCTCCATGCTTTGTATGTCTGCATCCCCATTTTCAGATGTCCAAAGCACAACTAGGACTTCTAATATGACCCCATAGTATATATATATATAAAAATAAAACTAATATACATATGCACATACACACACGCATATCAAAAGTGAAAAACCTTTGGTTTTATTAGGTTATTACATCGCTCCTACCTTGTGCGGTCCTTGTAATTACAATCTGAGTTTATGGCAATCATTTTTGAATCAGAAATACTGTAAAATACTATTTACTTATTATTTTTGTACCAGTGTAATGATCTGCAGACCATTCACAGAGATAAATGATACTGTAGTCAAAGCATCAATGTAAATTACAAAAGCCTTAGAAGCTATTATCTCACTACATCTGACTTTACACCAATATCATATGGAATATAAATATTATAATCAAAAGAAAACATTTTGAAGAGTTCTGTAGAAATCCTATGGTACCACTGTCCATTTTGCAAATGCCGCAGTCCTGCTCACAAAACACACAGGGTGAAAGCGTCTGCATCACTTCTGAATTGTAGCTTCTCACTGCTTTTCTTTCTGTTAAAAGAATCAATCAATATCTGCTTACAATTTTAAAATGGAATAATCAGAAACAATTCTTAAGAGTGCCTTCTTTGTACCCTGAATTTAGTCCAAGTCCAAGTCCTTGACCTTGCTGGTATTTGTAAAGCACCTTCTATGTAACAAGCTAGGAGTGGAGTAGCCGCCTAATGGTTAGAGCACTAGTTTGGTAACCAAAGGGTTTGATTCCCACTAGCATTCCTTGTGGCCTTGGGCAAGTAAGTTAACCCTCCATTGCCTCGGAAGAAAGGCCTGGTGATCTACTTCTGGTCACACTGCCAAGAAAACCCAGGAGCTGCTGGGTCTCAACACTGACTCAAAGGCACACATTGCACTGTTACCTAATAGGATTTTTTTTTTCAGAACTAAGCATGAAGCCCTCTTTTAGAGTGGAAGGTTTAATATCCATTTTAGTGCTAAACCTGCAAACAGGCTCCATATAGAGAGAAGGTTGGAGGACAAATACTTTTGATAATCCATTCACAACATAGTAAATTAAGTCCCTAGGGGGAGAAAGCGTTTTGCCTAAGACCTCACAAATAGGAAGAAAGCAGAGTTCAAATGCACAAGTCCAAGAAGTGGTTCTGATTTGTGTTTCACTGCTGTAACGCCGTGTGTCTATTCTAACAAACTGCTGACATGTTGCATTTCTTACAGACTACTGAATTGTTTTTTCAAAAATATACCACTAACAGTTGTAAAGCTTCATTTTTTCCGACACCACAGAAAACCTTCAAAAAGATAGTTTCAACTTACGCTGTGATATTTTCCATAAATGGCAAAAAATGTACTGTGTTGACTAGACAGAGAGTTGCAATTTCAGCAAGGGCTAAAAAATGAAAGTGAGATCTCTTTTCCAATATAATACAGTTGTTAATAATGTAAACTGCCCTGATTACACGATAGGGTGGTATAAAAGTCACATACAAATAAATGAAATTAATGTGCAATAATAGAGTTGTGCACACATACAGTAATAAACATGCTTGTGCTTAAGAATATAAATACAGTTTGAAGAATTATATTTTTTAGTTTATTATGAGCAGGGAAAACCTAGAGGGTTACTTACAAAGTTCAACAGTGCAACTGCAAACAACTTTTAAAAAATGATGTTATACAAGAACAGTAATGGATATTTTGCTAGTTATGGATAGGGGAAAGATGGCCTTCCTGAGAGGATGCTGAGTGGAACTGCTCCATCCTCTGGATAATTTTGTAATATTTTGCTTCTTTTTGAGAGGGAAAAGAAAGGCAAAGCAAGTTTTTATCCTTCGGGGTTGGTTACTAGCGCAAGTAGTTCAATGGATAGCCATGCTGTTGCAGTTTCAGGAAGGGCAGGCTCAAGGGTTTCTGCTGCTTTAGAAACCCAGACCTCGCTGCCCCCCCCAGCTGCCGCTGCTTCCATCTTGGGAGGGGAAAGGCGGGCAGCAGCAGCATTTCTAAAAGCAGCGGCGGTCAAGAAAACTGCGGCAAAAAGCAGCCGCTTTTGGAAATACTGCCGCTGTCCGCCTCCCCCTGCCGAGACGGAATCGGCGGCAGCTGGGGGGGGGGGGGAGCAGCACGGCTGCTGCTGCCACACACATGGGCTGGCTGCCCCAGGCGGCCACCTAGCTTGCCTAGAGAACAGGCCAACCCTGTTTCAGGAAGGATGGGTCCTCCTGCAGATGAGGTACAACTACAGGATTCTTCCATAGAGTTTGAGATATCACTGTTTGTTTTTTATTTTTATTTTTTTATTTTCTTTATTTATGTTTTCCATCAAAACAAACAAACATGAAAACCAAATTACAGTAAAGTGAAATACACAAATCTTCTCGGTAACATGAGATAATCCAAGACTGGTCACAGCCCACCCCACCCTGTCCCTCCCATTATTATGCGATCATCAGGGGCCATATAAAGAAACATATAACATCTGCAAGCCTGCTAGGCCTGCAGGGGCTATACAGAAGAAGGACAAGCGCTCTACTACAGAGAAATAAGGAGATTTGTCTAATATCCCCTATGGTATCTTATACCATACCTTAAGGAAGCAATTTTATAGGAGTTTCCACTTAAGAAAAGAGGAGAATGCAAGAGAGCTACCACACCATAGCATTTGCGCGTATATGCAGCATAAGCTCGGGTGTGCCACCACGCGCATCGACCAAACTCTGTTGTATGTTTCCAGTTAGAGGTAGTGGAAAAAGGGCAACTCACAACACAGATCCAATTGAAACTGACAATCCCTTTATAACGACAAGATGCCTATTGCTGATAAAAAAAACGACCCCAGATCAGGAGAGAGTGGCCCAGAATCCCAGTACCACCTTAATACAGTTCCATATTGAAACCCAGTAAGATTGAATGTCAGGACAGTCATACACCACCTACCTCAAAGTGCCGACATCTCCTCAGTGAAACTAAACATATTATCCTCAGCTGCTTGACCCCATATAGCACTTTTTCAATAAGCTATCTTTCATAGGATTTGTACTTACGAATTGTTAGAAGGCCTTCTGATTATCCAAAATAACCCTATGAGGCTGCAACCTCTCAGCAGACACTCTGCCAGGAAGAAAGTTCTATGGGAAAGGATTATTTAATCTTTCTTCTATTTCAAGCCATATTGAACGTATGCCTACAGCCCCCTCCACCCATAGTGGACCTTGTTTTGGCAAAGCCATAGTACTACGCCAGAAAAAGCAGGAAAACTCTGGGTTTTCTTGGCAATGTATCATTGGAAGTAGATTGCCAGCCTTTTCTTCTGAGGCAATGGAGGGTAAAGTGACTTGCCCAAAGTCACAAGGAGTGCCAGTGGGAATTGAACCCTTGATCTTCTGGGTACTAGGCAGTTGCTCTAACCACTAGGCTACTCCTAACTCCCTTAATGCCCTTAACACTCAGTTAAACGACCTTAAAGGAACGTCTATTGACAATATAACTCTGAGTTAATGGTCATCTGTTGCAGAAACAGACCAATTTGTAGCATTCAGTTTTACACTATGGAATAACTTCTTAAGCGCCTTCAAAGTATGGCTGCATCTATAGCCCAAAGAAAGGAAAATAAGGAAAAAAAGAAAAACAAAACAAAACATAGAGACACATTTTAGCCCCGGCCCCATCATATGATCAAACACAATAAACACCTAATACTGAAAAAATATTTTCACAAAACCACCTAAACCCAGGGGGGCTATATAACACCCAAAACATTACAGGTGAGCCCACCAGGACAAGACAGACACGGAAGGCCCAATGACCCAACACCCCACACCTCTGCAACACTCAGAACATCGTGTCCAGCCCACCTCCCCCACCATGAGTAAAGACAATGTCCTTCAAAAGAGACACAATGGATGTCCCAGTATATCAAAGTTGCATGCTTAAATGTCGCCTCTGCATGGATAAATCGCCTCTACATAACTTCAAATCAGTCAAGTGCCCATGATAGCAAGCGCCATAAAACTGTAGCAAGTAGAAGTTGCAAAATGACCTTCACCACATCACCACCGACTCCTTATCCTCCAGAAATGCGCATAACCTCTCCGGGTTCATCAAAAGTCTTGGTCTGGTTATGTAGCGTGACTTTCATGCGGGCAGGATACAGCAGCCCAAAATGGGCCTTCAGTGAACCAAGCGTGGACACAACTCCAAAAGACTCCTTCTCCGATCCACCATTGCCTTCGTGAGTCCGGGAAAAATAAGAGTTTATGTCCCTGATATTCCAAGACTGAGAGTGCTCTGGCTGCTCCCATTATTTGTAGCACTTGTTGAAAATGCAAAACTTTCAATATGATTGGGCGTGGACACTTGCCAATGACCACGGACTGAGTAGGCACTCTGTGGGCGCGTTTGATCTCAAACAGCATAGTGAACTGCAACTTTAACACGCCTGGAATCATAGCCTGCAGAAAGGACACCATGTTATGGCCCTCTGCACCTTCAGGAACTCCTAGTATTCTTATGTTGTTCCACCGAGAGTGATTATTACCGTCTTCCACCTCTCTTTGCAATGAACGTATCAACTTGGCCTGTTTCTCAACAGCCTCGAGCCTCTCCCTATGTGACGCCACCACACTCTCCACCGTCTCCAAACGAGCCATGTTTGACTCCAAAGAAGATCTCAAAGCTTTAATATCTTCCTGCATTGCACATAGCGATTCTCCATTAGCTTTGACCAATTCTCTGACTGCCCGAATCTCAGCCAAGATCTCCTGCAAGGTCTCAGGACTATCTCAGATGACCACCATCTTGTGAGGTGAGAGAGGTTCCATCTTGGTTCTCTGCACTAGCATTTTGAGATACTTGGAAATGCAGTCACGTCTGGAGCCCGACATATTCGGGATCAAATGATATCAAAATAGGTAGGAACTATTTGATTAAAGATTGCAGAAATCAGGATTCTTGTCTCTTGCCCTCCGGAGCTGAGCTCTTACACGTCCATCTTGACCACAAACCAGGCTCCGCCCCGCACTAAAATGTTGAGATATCACTGTTAAATACTTGGATTCTATTCAGAATCGGCACTGGAATTAGAAAAGGAATTCAATTATTTAGCATTTCTAAAGAAAATAATAATAAAAACCATGGAGCTTATTTTTAGGTTTTGGAAGTTCAAAGTGAGGGATGTCATTTTTTTAAGCTTCATTTGTAAAATAGTTTTTTTGCTGATATGCTTATTATTTATGAGCTTGGTACTCTGCCCCTGCCCTATGGAACTCCTTTCCTGATACTATAAGACCAACGAAGGACCTTCAGGACTTTCATAAACTACTTAAAACCCTCCTCAGAATACTACAACTCATCTACTACAACTCATCTGCCTCCCCCCTTTCTCCACCTCCAGCCCCCCCTCTCCCCTAGTACAAATAACTGCCTGTATTCTGCTCTGTTGTAAATACAATATGTAAATAGTTCAGACCTAGCCTTCATTACATCTCGGTTTATTTAAACTGATTTATAATATGTATATAGTTTATCGTATTATAGTTTGAAATGTTCTCTGTAACCAGGACCTTGGAATGTTGTTCAATGTAACCGCCTCTGATCGATGGAAAGGGTTGTATTTAAGAAATGTTCAAATAAATAAATAAAATATTATTATTTAAGATTGTCCTCAAACTTCAAGTTAAACAGAATATAAATTCCAAATTACTAATCTGCATTACTGCATTACTAATGCCGCTTAACATGTTATTTTACCACAGGTCACATTTTATGCAGCGAGACCTAGTAGTAGTAGTAGTAGTTACTAATAGTGGCTGGCATAGTAGCACACATTAGAAATTCAAACTTCTAGGGTCTTATGTACAAAACCATGAACATATTTGAAAAATGTAGCTATGGAATGCAAATGAGCTCTTGACTCATCTGCATCTAGGGGCAAATCCACTATAATTCTTCAAGACTGGGAACTTTGTATATTCCCCATTATGGCAACAAATCTTTAAAAAAAGGTCCATTTTACACAGCAGCAGCGTTGTACTTTAAAGGGCACTGATAACCCCTTTCAGAGGCCCCCCAGATTCTCCAGGCAGGGGTTTCCAATCCCTGTTGAGCCATCAGTCCCCACAGTCCTCCCAGTCCCGATGTGGGGCATAAATGAAAAATATATCCCCTGAAGCCCTTCCCCTTTTAAAGGCCTGAAGAATGCTAGAGGCGGAGGAATCCCCACTTGCTGTGGTAGTATTACAATACTACCAATAAGGGTCATGCTGCTGAATAAAGACATGGGAGTCATCTCTCACTTTGAATAATTTTAAGGGTTGGTCCTTAAAAGGGTAGGGGTTATATTTTTCGCTTATGTCCTACTCTGGGTCTAGCGGAAGTTAACACTTGACTACAAGGGCTATGAGGTAGTCCAGCAGGGAGGGTCTGGGGGAAACCATTTTAATCCATTATATGCACACATCAGGACTAAGAAGAGGGGTCATGGGGGCTACTGGCCTAACAAGGATCAAAGATCACAGGGAGGAGTACCAGGGAACCTCCAAAGTGAGGTTTTAGCACTCTTTAAACTGTATGGCCATTGCAGAAAATTAGCCTTTTCATTTGAGATTTTTGGTATTAAGGGGCTGCTTTCATGATTTTGCATCATAACAGTTCATTAACGATGTCCATGGGACAAAAGGTTGTCAATTAAATGCTATTAATAAATACATTTTAAACCTCACATAAAGTGAGCCACATAAAATTTTACTATTGCAATTTTGCTAATTTTCAGGTGTGCTGCACTATTTTGCAGGCAAAGCACTTTTTTGTAAAGTCATGGCTATTGTGTGTCTGTAATGTACTACGTACATCTGCAAGCTCTATAATAACAATCATAAAAATAATATTCAAGAGGAGAAGGATTATGTAACATTCTCAAGATGCTTAAAACTCAGCTGTTTAAGCAATGCTACACAATTATTTTAAGGCCATGATTTATAAGAGTTCTGCTACTCTAAATGTGGGGTTGTTATCAGTATGAAAGTGGGAAGAGAGAGCTGGACAAGTCAATGACTGTATTAACTATATTCTCATTTTATTGTGGTACTCCTTGAGCAATTTGATAAAGTGAGTAATCAAATCCAAATAAATAGATATAAAATAGTAACAGATAATTTATTGGATCTCTGTACATTCAAAATAATTTTTTAGTATTTTTCTAATCAGTGATCAACTATAAAAAACTCAGGCTGTCATTGTAGTGTCTTTATTTCAAAGACACTACAATGGTAAAACAAAAATAAGCACCAGCACTATAATTAAAGTCCTTAAGTTTACTGTGGTGGTCTGAGGGTCAGAGCTACAGCAAGACGTATACAATTCTTTTTTTTAGCAATACATTTTTATTAGAGCTTGACAAGTGTCTGAAGGGCTCCGCGGAAAAACTAAGGGGTCTGTTTACTAAGTGGTGCTAGTGGCTTCCGTGCGAAATCGGAGCCACGGCCCCACTGAATAAAATGGGGCTGTGACTCCGATTTTGCACAGAAACCGCTAGCGTCGCCTAGTAAACAGACTCCCAAGACTGAGGAAATTCACTGGGAAGGTGGGAAGGCATGCATGCACAGAGAGATGCTCCCAAATGCTTCCTATTGGATGCTGGGGAGTGTACATGTATGGACTCTGTCGGGGAACGTTACCCATATATGAAGACTGCATTCCTGCTAGTTTCTGGAGATAACTCTGTGGCTAAAAATATACAACTTCTGAAACATGTATATTTCTCAATGTAATTCTATGTACCCTACAAGAAGAGTCCATGGTTCATGCCTTTTCAAGAGGTAATCTAAAAGACTTGCCACTAGTTGATGACACTTCCAGAAAATGCATAGAACTATGCTGTGTGCCAGAATTTCATCTCCAGTATAAACAAATTAGAGAGTGCAGATTCTAAGTAGTATAGAAAAGTATATTTCATTGCCAGTATGCATGCATGTGTGTGAATGGATGGGGGGGGGGATTATGAATGGGCAGTGGAGCTGAGTGGATGGGGTGAATCAATGGTAGGCAGCTGAGAGTGTGAGTGGAAAAGGTTAAGTAGAAGGGATGCTGGGTGAGGGAGTGAATGGGAGGGCCATGAGTGACTTTCTCCTCCCCCTCGGTGATGCCCACTAACCTGTCTTTCTCCTGCTGTTTCTCCTATCTTTCTCTCTATCCTATTCTCTCCTATCCTATAATATAATGGCATTCCCTTCCTTTTCTAGCAGCCTTTTTGATGTACTTTGTAAACCGCTCAGATGCTGTAGTGATGGGCGGTATATTAAGCAACCCAATAAACAATGGAAGGGTTATGATGGGCAGGGGGACCATGAGTGACTGAGTGGACGGAAGGGTTATAATGGGCAGAGGGGTTCAGTGAGTGAGTCACTGAGTGCATGGGTGAGGAGGCTGAATGATGAGGAACAGAGTGATAAAGAGAGATTGACTGGGAGTATTAGTGGAGGGGCTAAATTTGCAGAGGAAGCTTGAATGAGTGCTGCAAGGAAAAGTAAGGTTAGGGTGGGGTGGGATGATCTGACGCTTCGTAGAGGATGGTTGGAGTCCGCATCTTCCCTCCTCCTCCCTTTCCTTTTCTCATTACTCTTGCTAACCCCTCTTTCACCCCTTCCATTGCCATGTCTCTTCCCCTCTTTTACCATCCCCCTTTCATTCTCCTCCTTTCCATCTCACCTCACCAGCACTGTTCCAACTTTGGGTTTTCTTTTGCCTCTTCTGCTGCTAAAGCTGGTAATCTTGCTGACTCTTCTATATTTCTATTGTTATGGTTAGTCTATAGTCTTCTGCCAGCAGGGTGGGGAACCTCACCAATGCCTATCTACTTCTACCATCATGGGTGTAGGGCAATCCTAAAGACCGATCCTAAAGAACACCACACTCAACAAGGACGACCCAGCATCCTACCGCCCCATCTCCAGTATATCTTTCCTAGCAAAGATCATTGAAAAGGCGGTCCTCCTACAATTACAAGATCATCTAGATGACCATGAAACCCTGGATGAACAACAATACGGTTTCAGACAACATCAGGGGGTCGAAACACTCCTAATAGCACTACTCAACAATCTCATCAAAGGCCTTGAAGACAAGAAGAAAATGTTTATACTCATTTTCATAGACATCTCTGCCGCCTTTGACAAAGTCCATCATGGTATCCTCCTAGACAGGATCGAAGCAATAGGAATATTGGAGACCCCCATCAAATGGTTCTCTTCATACATCTCAAATAGAAGGCCACAGGTTCTAGTCGATGGCGAAAAAGCTGAAGCTTTCACTCAAACGCAAGGAATACCTCAAGGTTCGGCACTCTCAGCACTACTCTTCAATGTTTATATGCAGCCCCTCTGTGAGATATTCAAACGGCACAATATCAACTACCACATTTATGCAGATGATATCATGCTTTACACACAACTAGATACCATCAACCCCAACTATAATCAACTTGAAACATGCCTGAACGAGATGACACAATGGTTACAGCAGAACAACATGATGATAAACCATAAGAAAACAGAGGTGATGTATATCTCCAGTAAACCCAACTTTGAACCTCCTGCAACTATCACCCTGTGCGAGAATACATACAACACTAAGAATAAGATAAAATACCTCGGGGTCACGTTAGACAACAACCTAAAGATGGAAAAACACCTACGAAAAACCAATAAGGCAATCTTCCACAAGCTCAGAGTACTACAACCTCTACGGAGCATCATTGAACCGCACGATTTCAGGACTGTTGCGCAAGCACTCATTATGCCACACTTCGACTACTGCAACGCTATCTTACAAGGGCTTCCAAAGAAAACCCTAAACATTATGCAAATTTATTTATTTATTTATTACAATTTTTTATATACCGCACTATTCGGCATCAGCGCGGTTTACATTATAACACAACGACCATAACAACAAGCTGTTAGGTATTACATCGAACAGGGGTACAAACATGGATAACGGGTCAGCTATATACAACTATATGCATACATGAAATAATTATATGGCAATAAGTAATGATATCATAATAGGAGTAAGGGTTATTTCCTAACTGTGGCAATTCTTCAGAGGGGATGTCTAGGTGGCATTGGTGGTTGGGTAGCATTGGAGGAAAAGATGGAATTTGAGTGCCTTCCTGAACTGCACTAGGTCGGTGATAGCCCTAATGTCAAAATGGCCCAAAATGTGGCAGCCAGGATCATCATGAGAAAAAACATTACTGAACACATCATACCTGTATTAATTGAACTCCACTGGCTCCCCATCACGGCTCGGATAAAATATAAAACACTGATAACCACATTCAAACTCATACATAACACAGCACCATCCTTTCTCTCCACCCTTATCAACACGCAACCCTCAAACAGAGACAGAAGAACAGTCAACTCAGACACCCTACATGTTCCAACCGATATCAGATCTGTCAAAGCCAGTACTAGCCACCGAGCATACTCATACGCTGCCCCCACCCTCTGGAACCAACTACCACCTGAGATACGAGCAATAAAAGACCTAATAGTTTTCAGAAAAAAACTCAAGACACATCTATTCCAGTGTCAATACAATATGATGTAACTCCCAAGGGACCCCAAGATGCCTCGCTACGAAACAATGAGAACTGTGATACGAAATGTAAAAATGTAGATATGTAAATCCTGAATCCGCTCCTTTAAACCATCTTCCTGTGTGCTGTGCTTTTCCCTTCAAATCAACGTGTTTATAACCCAAATTTTCTGTCATGATTGACATCATTCAACATGTAATCAAACCGCTATTGATCGCTGGAAGTAGCGGTATACAAATGTATACTAAATAAATAAAATAAATAAATAAATCTTCAATTGGCAAGGGTGCGGGAACCTCTGCTGGCTGCTCCATTCCTTCCACCTCATATTCTTTTAGGGGGTCCTTTTACTAAAGTGTGCTAATAGCTAACACTTGCTTTAATACATGGTAAGCGGTTAGCATAGGGCTGCAGTAACTTACTGCACTGATATAACAATTACCACATGGTAATTCCTGCGTTAACTGTTCATCACGCAACAACACAGGGAATAGGGAAGTTATGGGCAGAGAGTACGCAGAGACTGCACAATGCAGTATGTGCACAGTACTTGCTACATGTGGGTCAGTGTTGCAATTAGTGTGGGTGCACTTAACGCCACCTCAATAGATGGCATTTAGTGCACCCATGGTAATTGCAAATTATCTTAATGAGCGGTATGAGACTTTTCAGATGCACTTACTGCACGTTAGTTTTTGTTCCTAACATATGATAAATGCAAAAACGTACCATATGTTAGTAAAAAGGCCCTTGAGATCAAATTCAAAAGTCTGACTACATCACCATGTTGAAGCTCACTGCTCCTTCTGTTTTATGTCTTCTCTGCATGTATCCTTCTGTTTGTGTGTGCAAAAATAAATGGATGGCATACCGATGGATGAACAAGACAGACAGATGGACTGACCCTCAACAATAAGCAAATATTGCCCGATGCAAAACATGTCTAAAAAAATATGTAAGTTACTGAAGTCGTGAAATGTGTTTGCATGTTATATTGTTGTGCTGTATATAATAAAAGCTGCAACCTCATTTCTTTACAAGTCTTCTGGCAGTGGTTTCCAACCTGTAGTCCTGGAGGTCTGTGAGATCTTTACAGGAGGTCTGCAGGACACAGAGAGATGGACTGACCCCCCCCCCCCATAGGTGTCATCTCTTATGCAAAACATGCCCTTTTCAACCCCCCCCCCCCCCAAGTGGTTTCCACTTTTTATTTTTCAATGGTAAAATTGGCAAACAGCACGTATAATAAATCTTCCAAT
This sequence comes from Ichthyophis bannanicus, assembly GCA_033557465.1. Taxonomy (NCBI): domain Eukaryota; kingdom Metazoa; phylum Chordata; class Amphibia; order Gymnophiona; family Ichthyophiidae; genus Ichthyophis; species Ichthyophis bannanicus. The sequence goes on along the minus strand of CM066033.1, from coordinate 1,237,294,046 downwards.
TAAAACACAGGCGTTGGTTTAAAAATTAGCTACAAATTAGCTATAGTAAGTCCCTATGTCAAGGACTTGAGAGTTGCCTGCGGGTTGCCAGTAGATCTACATAACATATCTCTTTCGTTAGCTCTCACCACAATATTCTGTTTCTCATCTTCTCCTCTCTCTAACTTCAGCATATTGACCTTTATTAGCACATATTAATGGAGTTTAAACACATTTATTTATGTGTTAATGTGCGTTAAACTGATTTACCGTGAACTCAGTTTTTAAGGGGAATTTGAATGCGCATTAAAGAAATGCACATTTCTACTCGATATGGAAGAATGTGTTTATTAAAAAAAATTAGGGGGGCATTTTCAGTAGCAGCGATGATGGCTGGCCATCGCTGCTTTACTTTTACCGCGGATATTTAATGCCACTGACACTGAAAATCTGGGCTGCGCGGGTGGCGATTTTGAAATCCTGTCAGTGGCAATATTCAGCTGCTGGCTGAAATGCAATATCTGAAAATGAACCGAAAATGTTTTCTGTGCACCTTCCAAATACTGAGTACCTCATCCCTGCATGGATGCCCTCCACATGCTTCCTCCAGGAATCCACAATATGCTGAAAGTTCAATAGCAAGTGCTGGGAATAGTCAAGATGTGCCATGATTATCCGCCAGCCAGTTGCATGAGTTTTAAAAGGCTGGCACTATAATTTATCAAAATGATTATAACTCTGAAACATCTTGCATTATTCATGATGATTCCCAACAACCATCAAATGTTCACGTTTCTCAAAACATTAATCAGTGCTGTACATCTGCTAAAAATTCAGCCCTTACATGACGACTGCTCTTATATTTCTTAGCTGTCTAATCTTTGGTCCCTCCAATTATATCTTTCAGCCATAAAACAAACTACCTAATTAGATGTATTTGTCAAATTACTTTGCACTAATTTGAAAATGAGTTAAACCTATCAACAACACTACAGCCCACGAACAAGATTTCATGCAAAGCTGCTATTCGGGACAGATGAAGTGAAAACCTTTCTGCTGCTGCAAGACAGACTTCTGAAGCTCATCCATTCTTTCCATAGGGGTCCAATGTTCCCTGACAATTATAGCCAGAATCTGCCTGCAGGGGTGGGGGGCGTAGTCTGCAAGGAGCAGCAGTTACAGTCCTAAATATAACCATGGGGAGGGGGGTTTACCTGCATAAAGATGCAGTTACAATCCTAGCCACTTTACCAATCCTACTAGATGGGCCATGCAGGTCTTTTATCTGCCATCATTTACTACAGTATGCTGTTTCTCATTCATTATTTTCCTTTCAATGGCTTCCAGTGGAACAATGGGGAAAGCTTAAATCACACTGGGTGATTTTCAAAACCTATGGTTGTCTGTGCAACTTTATTTGAAGGTTATTTTGACATTTCATCAGGTGACTAGGACCCTGCATTCTTAAGATCAAGGTTTAGTACATATTTTGTCACTATCACATGTGGAGGGTAATTTTATAAGGTGCACCTAGGTTTATGTGTGCTTCCACATGTGTATTACATGCGTACTTTATAAAATGGGGGCACAAGTGTTAAGATACACATGCCAAAACTAAGCACGATCATTTACATCAACCCTAGACTTGGCGTAAATGCCTATACCTGGATTTGTAGAGAACTTGTGTAAATTATAGTATTTTATAACTTACGTGCATAAATTTGTGATCTGCTTATGTTCCACTAAAAGTTCTGCTCCTTTGCATACCCACACCGAAAATACATGCACTTACTTACAAAACAGCGCCCAGCTAAAGTATGTGCATAAAGGCTCATCAGCGCATATAAGTCATTGAAAACACATGACTTATGCACATTAATGGTGTGTAATTTTGCGTGGCTCCTTAAAAAATAAAAATTACTAAGGTAATCGTATATTTTATTTATTTCTGGATTTTATATACCGCTTTATCCATGTAATCAAGGCAGTTTTCTAGGAACTCAATGAACTATCATCACTCAAGGTGATTTACAAGGAACTCAATAATGTTGGCATATACTAGCATGCTGCCATTAGCAGGGCTTAAAGTTTGGAATACTCTGCAGCCTGAGCTCTGGTTGATGAAAGACTTGTGGGATTTTATAAACGGGTAAAAGCCTTTCTCTTTCAGAAGGCTTTTATTTAGTAAGGATTAATCTGTATTAGGCCCACTTTTCAGACATTGATATAGCATACTTACTTACCTGTAAAAGGTGTTCTCAGGCGACAGCAGGAATCAGTCCTCATATATGGGTGAGGTCGGTGCCGACGGAGCCCGTGCAGTAATCTCTCCCCAGCTTTCAAAGAAAGTCTTTGGGAGATGTACCCAGGCATGCATGGTCTCATTCCCACCTAAGGGTGCCATCTTGCCTCAGTATGATATCATAACTAAATTAAGGTCGTTTTTGGTCTGATCCATCTGGCATTTGAAACACTGCCCCTGACGAAACGCGTAGTGAAACGCGTAGGCAGTGCCTGTTGATGACGTTGGGAGTACTTACTAACTATGAAGAGTCATTTTGGCCACAGTGTTTTGATACCACAAACAAGATAAGGAAAATTTCATTTAATTTTTTAGATACGGAAAGAAAGAGTGTTAAGTGTGCAAATGTTCACTTTGGGAAGTTTGAAAAAAAATTATTTTGAAAAGCTTATATTTGTAAAAAAACACACGCATAAAAAGGTCATTGATGCAAATGAAGTGCCAATGTTTGTTAGTTTGGCCACGGCACTACTGAGTCTGAGACCTTGCGTGATCAAAGTGATAGTTGAATACTATAAGAGAGCAAAGTGACTGTTTAAGAAAATTACAGCAGCCATATTATCTATTTTTGATATTTTTTGAGTGTATTCCTGTTGGAAAAGTTTATTCACACTCTGCAAAAACGACCTTGATTTAGTGTCTATAGACAAACATGGAAGGTCAGATTGTCTGGAAGGAAACATTGAATTTCTCTAATGATTATATCTCCGCATTAAGTAAAGAAAAAACTCCATTTGCTCAGGACCATCAGGAAGAAGCTGTCTCAGGTACAACATGGGAAGATCTCCTTAAACTTCAGAAACGAGTGGTGAGAACGGAGTTGCACTGATTACGTTGATTGAATATGTAACCCGACAACAAATCCCTCGAGGGTTGAGGGTTTATAAGGAACCTCGAATGCATAACATGTCCGGCGAGTTTCTTAACAAGTAGAACTGCATATTAAATAAGTGTTCGTTAGACTTGATGGTTTTGTTGATTGACACCATTAAGACGAACATGGAAAACATGAAGAAGGAAATAGATCTTACATTGGTGGCTTTGAAAGAAGCCGGTACGGAAGAGAGTTTTCAGAAGCAGCTGGAGGATTCGAATAAGCAGCTAGCAGCGTTACGCCAGGATGTACAAAAGCAAAAAGTGAAGAAGTTAAAAAGAGATAATGATGATTATACTGTAGGATATGTATACCCCTGGATGGACATTAATCGTAAGTCTAAAAAATCTGGGAGAAAAGTCAATTTCGAAGCAGAGAGTGATTCCAGTAGAACGACGGGTGAAAGTGATTTTTTAGACGATGGCAGCGATCGGGAAACAACAAAAAAAGAAAAAAATGGCACCACTAGGACCCAAGTCCGACTGCTTGTTGTGGCGACGGAATTAAAACGTTCTTTTCAACAACCAGAGTCAGGGTCTCCACTTGTAATTAATATTTTAGGAATTGAAATTGCAGAAGATCAATTAGCTTTATTAAATAAAGGATTGTCGTTTGTCCCGGGAACACATTATGATCCATTCAATTTTCAAATTGATTTTGAACAATTAATTAGGAAGCTACAGCTTAAGATATTTTTTTCTAAGCAACAGCATGAGGAAGAGCTGACAGCTGCAGTGACTATGAATGTCAACCCTCCTGCAGAGGAATATGAAATAAGGCGAGAGAAGCTTCCGCTAAAATCGACATGGTATCCTCCTGGACCGTTGCATCCGGCTGTGTCTATTTTTAGGGACTTAGTTCTTAAAGATTTGAGTGAAGTAGAAATGCGCCAGAAGTACAGCGCTACAGCGTTAACGAGGTTAGAACAAAAAATCCTAAAGCAGCTTCAATAACGCGATGACATAGTCATTAGACGGGCCGATAAGGGAGGAACAATAGTCATTTTGAATCGTACATATTATCTTTCAGAAGCTTTACATCAGCTAATGAATGTTTCCATCTTTGAAATTTTACCTACGGATCCGTCATTGGAGCTACAATTACATATTAGAGCAATTACGGACACAGCCCTGACAGGAAAGCATGGAACTATTTGAATAAACCTTATTCACGAGTGGCCACATTTTATACAGTGCCGAAATTTCATAAGAACATAGAAAGTCCCCCAGGCCGTCCTATTGTTTCCACCAGGGGCTCCATTTTAGAACCATTATCGACATACATAGACTCATATCTACATCCTTTGCTGACTAAGATTCCGTCTTATATAAAAGACACAACAGATTTTCTTGGTTTATTAGCCAGCAATCAATGCTGGGCAGAGAAAGAAGATATTTTGTTAGTAACACTAGAAGTGAGTTCATTATATACGAGCATTCCTCAAGAAGCAGCTTTTGATACAGTAAGTCATTATCTGCAATCCCGGGGAGATCTTGGTGAAGAGCAAATAGCTTTTATTTTAAAATTACAACTAAATGCTAGCCTCTTTCTCTTTAAACGGTTAATCTAACTATAAACACACACACCGTTCAATAACTCTGCAACTTTTAAAGCCTTTACAGATTCACATCGGCAATTGGTCTCAGAAAAACTGACGGCACTGAAAACTAGAGCTGATAGCTCGTGAACTGTTTCACATCAATGACCCTATGCCATACGTGATCATCTATTTTTTTGTTTTTATTTTTTTCTTTTTTCTATTAAAGACTCTCTTTAAATGTCCATTCTTGTTCATAAAATATTTATCATCCTCACTTGTAATAACTTGCCATAAGATCAATATTCTCGACGTGAGGAGATATCAAAAACTATCAATTTAAACTTAACTTCTGCCAACTGATCGTGGAGGGCAATTCCAACGCTCGCAGCAAGGCACCCCAAGCGTTTCACATAAAGAGTTTCATCAGGGAATCGTCCAAAATGAACTGAATGTTTGATGCTGCCGGCGCTTCTATGTACAGCAGAATGCTCTCATTCTCAAAAGCTCGCCATTAGGAACAAAGTCCTGAGATGCGCGGCGTTTTCCATCTCAGGACTTTGTTCCTAATGGCGAGCTTTTGAGAATGAGAGCATTCTGCTGTACATAGAAGCGCCGGCAGCATCAAACATTCAGTTCATTTTGGACGATTCCCTGATGAAACTCTTTATGTGAAACGCTTGGGGTGCCTTGCTGCGAGCGTTGGAATTGCCCTCCACGATCAGTTGGCAGAAGTTAAGTTTAAATTGATAGTTTTTGATATCTCCTCACGTCGAGAATATTGATCTTATGGCAAGTTATTACAAGTGAGGATGATAAATATTTTATGAACAAGAATGGACATTTAAAGAGAGTCTTTAATAGAAAAAAGAAAAAAATAAAAACAAAAAAATAGATGATCACGTATGGCATAGGGTCATTGATGTGAAACTGGCACAGTTCACGAGCTATCAGCTCTAGTTTTCAGTGCCGTCAGTTTTTCTGAGACCAATTGCCGATGTGAATCTGTAAAGGCTTTAAAAGTTGCAGAGTTATTGAACGGTGTGTGTGTTTATTTTAAAATTGGCACGCATAGCCATATTTCAAAACTTCTTCTGGTTTGAGGGAGTAATTTACCATCAATTGTCAGGTGTGGCTATGGGAGCTACGTGTGCTCCGTCTATAGCCAATTTATATATAGCTCGCTATGAGGATCAGTGGCTCATGTCCAGTCCTTATAAACACCATATTAAAATGTGGAGCCGGTTCATTGACGACGTTTTCATGCTTTGGGAGGGCACAGTTCAGCAGTTTGAAGCTTTTTTTGAGTGGCTCAATGGATGTGACACCAACATCAAATTTACTTATGAGCATAGTAGAGTTGAAATAACGTATCTCGATGTCAAAGTCATCAGACGACAGGGGTCTTGGGCCACTACTGTTTTCCGTAAATCAACAGATTGGAACACATTTTTACATTTTAAAAGTGCCCACACACCACGCTTGAAAACGGGGTTACCGTTTTCTCAATTTCTTAGATATAGGAGGAATTGTTCGGATCGGCAGGACTTTAAAGTAATTTCGCAGCAGTTGATCACTAACTTTGTAGATAGGGGTTATCCGCTTCCAACGGTTAGGAAGGCATACCAGAGGGCCCTGAACAACAATAGAGATTTGTTACTACAAAGCGGGTTACAATCTAAAAATCAGCTGGATGATGAACATGTTAATCTTATCACTCAGTACTCTCCACTTAGTAGGTCGATTCAACATATTCTGAAGAAACATAGCCCTGTGTTGCAGGTTATTCCCGCACTTCAACACAAGAACATTAGATGTGTGTGGCAAAGGGGGAACAATTCTAAAGAATATTTGAGCCCCACAATGTTGAAGAGTATTGCTTCCCCACCCACTACAAGTAATGCTACCTTGGGACATCAAAAGTGTGGCAAGTGCAGCATTTGTTCGATCACCAGGGAAACCAAAGTATTCCATCACCGGGGAAAAGAGTACTGTCTGCGGCACTCTTCTAACTGTGAGTCCACCCATGTGGTCTACATCGTACAATGTCCATGTAATTTAGTGTATGTGGGGAAAACTAGCCGAGCTTTCAAAACTCGGATGGGGGAACATAAAAGCCGGTTGAAAAACCAGATCATTGAGGCTCCTCTAGTGCAACATTGCCTATCGCTACAACATTCTTTTGAAGATCTTCAGTGCTTTTGCATAGAGGTGATAACTAGGGGACAGTTAGGTAAGACCCTAGATCAATGGCTTATAGTTAAAGAACAGAGATAGATTTTTGAGCTCGATTCAGTGGAGCCGGGAGGTTTGAATGGATATATAGACTGGAAGGCATGTATGGTCTGAGTGCGCGGGCGACATTAGTACGGCGTGAATATGCGCAGCTATGTGACATCCTCGAGCAACATTTAGGAAGTTCGCTCCTATAAACACACTATCTATTATTAGCATACAAAATCCAAAGGAGAACAACCAATGGAGAATTCCTGGAACATCAGCTGGAGGGAGACTGCGTCATCACATTGAGCGCTAATTCCCATTAAAGCCCAGGAAGACGGCTTCAGACCGCATGCGCGGCATTTCCAACAGAAAAATTTCAGCAAGGAAGTAATGGAGCAGTTTTGCCTTGAGAATGAACACGGGCAGCATTAAAAGACTTTCAGTTAGTCTAATATGTGGGTTTTATGCTGGAGGTATTATGAGAAAACAGATATTGTAAAAAGAGAAAAGAAAAGTTAGGGAAGTAGATGATATAGTGAGTGGAAATATTTAACATGGATATTTTTATTTTATTTGATAACAGATCAATGACAAAACGTTGGTATGATCATCTGGCATTTGAAACATTGCCCCTGACAAAACGCGTAGGCAGTGCCTGTTGACGGCGTTGGGAGTACTTACTAACTATGAAGAGTCATTTTGGCCACAGTGTTTTGATACCACAAACAAGATAAGGATAATTTCATTTAATTTTTTAGATACGGAAAGAAAGAGTGTTAAGTGTGCAAATGTTCACTTTGGGAAGTTTGAAAAAAATTTATTTTGAAAAGCTTATATTTGTAAAAAAACACACGCATAAAAAGGTCATTGATGCAAATGAAGTGCCAATGTTTGTCAGTTTGGCCACGGCACTACTGAGTCTGAGACCTTGCGTGATCAAAGTGATAGTTGAATACTATAAGAGAGCAAAGTGACTGTTTAAGAAAATTAGAGCAGCAATATTATCTACTATTTTTGATATTTTTTGAGTGTATTCCTGTCAGTATGATATCATAGCAAAAGACAGCAAGAAGCAATTCCACGGGGAGGAGGGAGGGCTGTGAGGACTTATTCCTGCTGTCCCCAGAGAACGTCTGTTACAGGTGAGCAACTACACTTTCTCCAGGAACATGCAGGAAGTCAGTCCTCACATATGGGACTCCCCAGCTACGGGCTATCGAAAAAAACCTGTAAAAAGCCACAGGTGACCAGAAAAGGTGAGCCGTGAGCAGCAGCAACTGACTAAGAAGACAACAGAACACGAGTGACCAAAGTGTCCAGCGAGAAACCAGTTCACTGTAGCCTGACCACAGCAACAGCTGGAGGGCAGGAGTTGCCTACACCCCAAAAAAATGAGCAGTAATGAGCTGCAAAGGAATGGACTGAGGACCAGGTGGCGGCCCAGCAGATTTCCAACAAGGGAACAGAATGCAGATTTACCACTGAGGCTGCCATGGCCCAGATGCTATGTGCTATGACATCCAAAACTATACTTTGATTTCCATTAGCAGCCCATATTTACTGGAACCTTGACACCTACCTACATCTCAAAAAATTCCATAAACACAATTATGTGAACTTAAATCCCATTCTATGTTACTATTTTTTTTATTTTTCTATTTTTTGTCGGATCGCCCACCATGAACAGGAACTTTCCTGCTCTCGAAGTGAGCCCTCCTTTTTAATCAATTTTTAACTGAACCGAAGGTCATAAAAAACGGATCAGGCCGCACTATTTAGCTGTCTGATCCGTTAAAACTTATAGCTCAACAGTCCCAACTGACACCAAACATACACTCCACTTAGCTTAAGTTGGAGATGTCCTTTCTTGGTTAGAAGTAGGTTTCTTAACCGCATTCTTTGAAATCCATTCACAGAAAAACGGCCCCCTCCTGTAAAATGTCTTCTTCATAGAACAGAAGAAAAATCCTTCTACTCCCAGGACACGGTCAGGAATAATCTAAACTGAAGGTTCACGCTACACCAATCAGTGTTTCAAGCCATGTAGCTTCCCAGCTCTTCATCAGGCGAATGAACCTTACTCCAATCCAATCCAATCCAATCTCTGTTCTATGAAGAAGACATTTTACAGGAGGGGGCCATTTTTCTGCGAATGGATTTCAAAGAATGCGGTTAAGAAACCTACTTCTAACCAAGAAAGGACATCTCCAACTTAAGCTAATGGAGTGTATGTTTGGTGTCGGTTGGGACTGTTGAGCTATACGTTTTAACGGATCAGACAGCTAAACAGTGCTGCCGCTTCTGTTTTTTATGGCCTTCGGGTCAGTTAAAAATTGATTAAAAAGGAGGGCTCACTTCGAGAGCAGGAAAGTTCCTGTTCATGGTGGGCGATCCAACAAAAAATAGAAAAATAAAAAAAATAGTAACATAGAATGGGATTTAAGTTCACATAATTGTGTTTATGGAATTTTTTGAGATGTAGGTAGGTGTCAAGGTTCCAGTAAATATGGGCTGCTAATGGAAATCAAAGTATAGTTTTGGATGGTTAGGATTGATTTTTGGGGGTGTATTTTCTAGTACTCGGTGTGCTATGACATGGCACTCCAGCTAGAGACCAGCCTTCTCGTAAACAAAGTTGATGCAGTCCGCTACCCAGGTGGAGAGGGTGCGTCCCCAACTGACTTGGGTCAAAGGAGACAAAGCTGAGAAGCTCGGCAGTGGCCCTGGGTGCGCTGCAGGTAGAAGGAAAGCGCCTGCTTACAGTCCAGTGTCCATATGTGAAGATGACCAGCTTGTTCCTGGAGAATGTCTGGGTTACCAAGCTGATTATTTGTGCTTGTGGGGAGAAACTCAATAAAGCTTTTTCTGAGTGTAAAAGCTGTTTTGTAAGCGGAAAGGCCCTTTATAGGATTGCCCCATGGTGCATATAGGCATGTATGCCAACAAGATGCATGTATTTATGCATCTTGTGGGCATGATTTGGGAAGAGCAGGAATAGAGTTGTGATGTACCCATATTTAACAAAGTTACTCACCTATAGCAGGAACCTTTCCCAGCTCCTAGGAGCATTTTGAAAAACTTCACCGGATGTTTGCGCATCTTCCTGCCTGCCTTTGCCATGCTATTTTGTCTTAGTCATATATCCAGGGGAGGTGGGTGGGTTGTGAGGATCTGAGCTTGCTTACTCTGCATAAATGCATGACAGAAATGCCACAGTGCTGGCAGCTTAAGTATGGCGCCACAGCAGAAGCAAAAGCAAATGCTCCTGCAGCTGGGTGAGCATTAATAAAGCTGCAAGAGCAAAAGCAAATGCTCTCGTGACTGTGTTAAAAAATTAATACAGCCATGGCACCAGAGGCAGAGGTCAGGCTGGGAGGGAGACAGTGAGTCAGGCTTCCTGCGCACCTATGCTGGTGTACCCTGAGCCAGTGCCTCACTGGCTCACCTCTTATGCCGGCCCTCACACCAGACAACAAACCTCTTCCACTTGAAATGGCCTCTGTGTAGAATCCCTCTGGAAGCCAGGAGGATTTTGGTAACACCAACTTGTAGGTTGTGAGAGGAAAAAAAATCAACCTCTCAACATCCAAGCTGTGAGAACCAGGAACTTTACAATGAGATGAAGTATTGTCCCCTGATCCTGCATAATAAGAGTTTGTGCATGGCCCAGAACCAGATCCTGGATGGATAATGCAAGAAGGAGAGGGAACCATGACTGCTGGGGCCCAGAACAGGCAATGAGAATTATTATACATCCATTACTCTTTTCAGAAGGTGTTTTTCAATAAGAGGAAATGAATCATATGAGTACAAGAGATCCTCCCCCAATGTAGGAGGAAGGCATCTGAGCTTAGCGGCACCGGGGTGTTCTGAGGAGTAGCAAAGAGATCTATCGAGGAGGTGCCCCAGTTGTGAAAGATGGAGGGGGCCACTCATCTCCCCCGATTTAGGTATATTTGTGAGGTTGAAGTACTCGGCTCAGCTTGTCTGCCAGGGGATTGGCCTTGCCAGGCTGGTATATGGCCCTTAGCTCTATCCAATGAGAGGCTAAGTTCCACATCCTGACTCTCTCCCAGTTCCCCCCTGCTTGTTGATTCAGAGCATGGAAACTTGGTTGACCGTTTAAATCATGACAAGTTCGCCGATTAACCAATCTCTAAATGACTTTAAAGCATTTGATATTGCTCTTAGTTTCAAGAAATTGATCTGATGAAGACTTTCTTGGGCAAATCATGTTCTCTAAGGGTGAAACCTGTCGATATGAGCTCCACAAGCCAGTTTTGATGCATCTGCTGTGAGTAGTTTTTGATAGGGAGGCATTTAGACAGGAAGACCCTGACCAGACTGGAATGTTCCATCCATTAGGATCGGGAGACCCAGAGGAGAAGAGTAACAGCTATAGCATCACTGAGCCTACTTATGGCCTGCATCCATTGAGTGCTCAGAATCTACTGAATCTGTCTCACATGAAGACATGCCAAAGGAGTGACATGAACTGTTGAAGCCATGTGGCCCAACATTCTTAACATGTCTCATGCTGATGTCTACTGATTCTTTTGTATATCCTGCACTATCACCATCAGGTGGATGACCCTGTCATTCTGAAGAAAGACTTTTGCCAGAATGCAACTAGGAACTCTTTGCTCTTTTGAGAGTGGATTTGATGATCATAAAGTGGTGTGAAAGCTGAAGCTTTTTGAATCCAAGAGCTTTCAGGACTTTGTACATAGAGTTGAACTTCTTACTGACAGCAGGTACAAAAAGGGAGGGGGGGGTCTCCCACATTCTCATCTGTGACCTCTGAAGAATGCAGTGCACAGGCACTATCACTGCTTCCTTAGGGGCAATGGAATACTGGAGGGTATCCACTCCTTGGTCCTAGGTTCCTCCTCTGTCTATAACTGAAATGGTATGGCCTTAGCCATATCAATTACAAAATCATGGAAGGATAGATCCTCAGAGGTGGAGAGGGACCTGAGAGCAACTCTGAAGATCTGTCGGCTGGCAGGAGCAGAACTGGGGCAACTGTGCATTGTCCAGGCTGGCGAACAAGTGCACTAGGGGGACACCCCAGAGTTGAAACAGCTGGGAGGTCAATCTGGGGTCCAGTTGCCACTCGTGCAGTTGGAGAACTCTGCTCAACTTGTCCACCAGGGCACTGTCCTGGTTCGGGGAGGTAGATCGCTTTTAGGAGCATCCCACTATGAGTCGCATAGGAGCAGAGGGCTACCACCTCTTGGCAGAGGGAGTATGACCCCACACCCTCTTGCTTGTTCACTTAGAGCATTGTGACCTGGTTGTCGGTCTGGATCAAGGCTCGAAGGGCCCGAAATATCACCTGGAGCTTCAGAAAGTTGATTTGCAACTGGAATTTCGACTGGGACCACTTGCCTTGAGTATGAAGGTCCCCACAATGTGCTCCCCAGCCTAGCAAGGAGGCATCTGTGGTATAGACACTCTAAAGGGTGGGTGCCTGCAAGGGCATCCCTGCCTGAAGGTGGCAGGGATCTGGCACCTACCTAGGGATTCCACCAGCTGGTGGGTCACTCTCACTGTGTCCCAGAGCCTGCCCGTGGCTTGTGTCCACTGGGAGCAGAGGCACCACTGAGCTGCTCTCATGTGCAGTTGGGCATATGGAGTTACGTGGACCGTGGAGGCCATGTGGCCCAGAAGCCGGGTGGGTAGCGACAGGCAGAGCTGCACTTCTGCAGCTAGATCCTTGAGATGTTGTGACCTTTCCTGAGGGAGGAAGGCCTTAGCTTAGATGGTGTCTAGCCAAACCCCTATGAACTCTAGGCATTGGGCTGGAGAGAGGTGGGGCTTGGGATAGTTGATGCTGCAGGGCATTGATGGTGCGCCTTGTGGCATGTTGCACCTCTGCAGCTGATCCTCCCTTTATAAGCCAGTTGTCCTGGTAGGGAAAGGGAAAGACAAAGACCCCCTAGGGGTGGAGGTGGGCTGCGACCACCATTAGGGACTTTGTGAAGACCCTTGGTGAGGAGGTTAGCCTGAAGGGGAGTACCCTGTATTGGTAGTGCTCTCTTCCCACCAAAGATATTTTCTGTGGCCGGGATGAATCAGGATGTTTGTGTAGGCATCCTTTAGGTCTAAGGAGCATAGCCAATTTCCCTGCTGGAGGAATGGCAGCAGTGTTCAAAGGGAGAGTATCTTGAATCTCTCCCTTACCAGAAACCTATTCAGTTCCTGCAGATCCAGGATAGGCCTGAGGCCCTCTGTCCTCTTGGGGATGAGGAAATACCTGGAGTAGAAGCTGGTACCCCAGACATTTTTTGGTACTAGCTCCACCGCTCTGTCCTGGAGTAGGCCTTCAAGCTTGTGAGGAGCAGGGTCTGGTGAAGGAGAGGTCTCATGGGCTCTCCTGGGACATACAAGGGTGGCGCCCGCTGTAGGTGGAAGAGGTAGCCCTCCTTAACCACTTTAAAACCCAGGTATCAGTGGTGATGGTGGACCACCTGTGGGCAAACAGAACCAGATACCTCTCTGCGGGCTGCAGGGGACCTCTGGGAGAGAGGAGGTTATGCCCAGGGAGTCAAAAGCTCCCCCCCCAGGATTGGCCAGGGCCGGCACCTAGGACTTAGGGGTCTTTTGCTTACGGGGGCTATGCCCCTATCCTTTGGGCTGTTGGCTTTGCTGTGGGGCCAAGAAGGCCTAAAATTGCGAGGTATTGCCAAACCCCCCCTTCTTCCTTGGGGCCTTCTTACGGGGCTGCACTAAGGTCTTCTTCAAGAGTCTGATTCTCGCAAGGAACTCGGTCTCTATCTCTGCAGCTTTGTCTGCCATGGGTTTCCTGAAGAGGTTCTTTTCGATGTAGGGGACATCAATGAGTCTGTCTTGAACCCATTGTTCTAGGTCAGATGACTAGAGCCATGCTTGGCGTCATGCCCCGATACCTGCAGCGGCAACCCTAGCCAATGACTCAAAGACATCATAGGCTGCTCGAGATGAGAACTTCGAGCACTCTTCAAACACCGAGGCCAGAAACTTAAATCTCTGCAGGACTCCCCATCAAGGCCTGTTGAGAATCCACCGAGCTCCCTCAACAGCTCCTTGAGGTACATGCCGATATAGAGCTAGTAAGATTGGATCCAGCAAGTCAGCATCGAGCCCTGAAATTTCTTCTGGTGAGGGTGTTGAAGTTTGGGCCTCCCAGCCGGGTGGCACTGAAGAATTAGTCTTTTGGCTTTTGAGCCTGCACATGGCTGACTCAATGACCATCGAGTTGTGGGGGGAGTTGGGTCTTCGGGAATCCGGGGCTTTGACATACTCAATACATGGAGCCGAGTCGCCTGCTGACAATGGGCACCGAAGTCGGTGTTTCCCATATCTGGAGGAGGCGGTGCTCGAGGATCAAAGGCACCAGCACTGTAAGGTTTTCCTTTGAGGGGGGCCTCATACTGGAGTATCTCCAGTTCCTCTGTGCGTGGATCTTCCTCAGCCTTGGTCTCTATGTTGAGTGCCTTAGCCATATTCTGCATAAAGTCGAGGAAGGCAACATCCTCGAGTGAGGAACGGCATCGGGACACCGGAGGAGATGGGTCTGAAGGCACATCTCGTCCTGGGTCTCACATTCGGACTCGAAGTCTAAGTATGAGTCTAAGGCTACGTGATTACCACGGTCAAGGTCTATGCTGAACAGTCTGTGACCTCCAGAGGATCTGTGGTCTGAGCCACAGCCACTCGCCAAAGAGGACCGGTGTCCCAAGGAACAGGACCGGGACCTCATTTAGAGCCATTGGGTCTCTCGAGGTGGGTGGCACTCGAGGATTGGCTTGACGTCTAGGGAAGCCGTCGATGTCGAGGGTCCCATCGTTAGGGGAGATGAACCGGACATAAACGCCCACTGCATGGCCACAAGGGCAGAGATGCTGCTCTCTAAGGTCACCATCCTGGTCTCCATGCCAGTTGGCTGTGCAGCCTTCAACACGGGCACCAAGGATTTTGGGCCCAGCACTGGTACTATCGAGGGGGAGTCCTTGACAAGGATAGCCTCGAGTGTCTGAGGCTGGTTGGCAGGTGCCGATGCCTCTGTGTGGGACAGCTTGTTAGGCTGCTCCTGCTCCGACTCCTCAGACTCCCACCAGCGACTGCAAAGTCTGGAGTGGGATTTCTCCTTCTTCCCAGACCTGTCTTCTGAGGCAGTCTTCGAGGGTTTCAACTTCTTGCATTCCACCTCCGGGGACGTCCTCTCAGAGGAACCGTGGCCATGGGATTCTGAGGAGGCTAGGGCTTTGCGGGGCACTGAGGTACCGGAGGGGGCCCCCGAGCATGGTGTCACAGGAGATTCTGGCGTGGAGTCAGACTTTTGGAAGAATTTCTCCTGCTGCTGGTGACAGCTCTTTAGGACCTTAGAGGTTATGGTTCTGCAAAGTTCGCAGTCTGAGTCGTCATATTCTGGGCTAAGGCACTGGAGGCAGCAGTAATGAAGGTCGGTGAGGGACATCATTTTGCTGCACTATTCGCACTTCTTGAAGCTGCTGGAAGCCATTAGAAAAAAGGAGTCCCTGCCACTCGGCAGGGGTCCAAGACCTTAGGCCGAAAAATGGCACAAATGCCAGTCGAGGGATAACTCGAGGTAAACAAGGGAAAAACAAGGAACAAACTTGAGGAGCGACATTGAGGTGAGCTGGCTCGGAGGCGGAAAGGAGCCAGTATGCAAACCAGACTAAAATGTATCAAAAATCACACTTTTTCTGAGGGAAGCTGGACGTCTGGAGGGCTCCATGGAAAAAAGGAGACTGAGGCAAGATGGCACCCTTGGGCGGGAAGGGGACCACACATGCATAGTGCATCTCCCAAAGGCTTTCTTTGAAAGCTGGAGAGATGCTTCCACAGGGACTTCATCGGTGCTAATGTCACCCATAAGTGAGGATTGACTTCCTGCTTATTCCTGGAGAAAGCATAGTTACTCATCTGTAACAGGTGATCTCCGGGAACAGCACGAATTTAGTCTTCACATATGGGTGACGTCGGTACCAACGGATCCCATGCGAGAATTCTCCCCAATGTTCAATAGGAAAGCTTTTGGGAGTATCCCACTGTGCCTGCGTAGCTGCCTTCCCAACTCAGTTGAGTTTGTATTTGAGAGAAAAGGAGACTAAAGAAAAGCCTACAACTCCTAGGCGTAGAGAGTGGGTTATGAAGACTAAATCCTTGCTGTTCCTGGAGATCACCTGTTACAGGTGAGTAACTAAGCTATCTCCAGGAACAAGCAGGGATGTAGTCTTCACATATGGGACTCCCTAGCTCCCAGATGCCAGAGAAATGACCTCAGAACCGGTGAAGTTTTCCCTCAGTCTTGGTCTCTATGGTGAGTGCCTTCGCCATATCCCACATAAAGTCGAAGTATCGTTAATGTCGGGGACAGAGGGTAGGAGTTGCCCCTAAGTCTGAAAGAGGTGCTGGAGAACAGCTTGATCAAACATGGAATCCCGGCGGGAGTCCTTGTCTAAACAGTAATGAGCAGCAAAAGTATGGACAGAAGACTAAGTTGCTGCCTTGCAGATCTCGTCAATAGCCACCGAGTGTAGATTTGCCATCGAGGTGGTCATGGCACGACCATTATGAGCAGTGACGTGTTCCTCTAATTAGAGTCCTGCTCTGTCATAAGAAATGTGATGCAATCTGCTATCCATTTGGAGAGGGTACGTTTAGATACTGAGAGATCCAGGTGTCTAGGAGCAAAGGAGATAAACAACTTCGAGGCTTTACGATGATCTCGAGTCCTCTGGAAATAAAAAGTCGGCACGCTTGTAGTCAAGCATATGTAGGGTTTCTTCTGCTCTAGACACATGTGGTCTAGGAAAGAAAACAGGAAGGTAAGCTGACTGGTTCAAATGGAAAGGAGATACCACCTGTGGCATAAAATGTGGGCGAGTCCTGAGGACGACCGTGTCATGGTGGAACCGAGTGTAAGGTGGGTCTGCCTTCAAAGCCTGTAGTTCACTGATGAGCCTAGCTGAAGTGAGGGCAATAAGGAAGATGACTTTCCATGAAAGATACTTTAGAGGGGTTGTAGTCAAGGGTTCAAAGGGCGGCTTTAAAAGCTGCGCTAGAACTACATTGAGATCCCACACCACCGGAGGCAGTTTGATGGGAGGCTTTGTTAACAAAAGACTTCTCATAAAGCGCGCAACCAGCAGTTGTGAGGAGATGGGCTGCCCCTCCAAGGGATGATAGGAGGTAGCAATCAAGCTTAGGTGAACATTCACCAACCTGGTCTTGAGACTAGATGAGGAGGTATTGAAGGAGTTCCTCCACAGGAGTAGAGAAGGGATTGAGATCCCTCTGGGAAAACCAGATAGAGAATCTACGCCACTTAAAAGCATATGAATGTCTGGTAGATGGTTTCCTGGAAGCTAACAGGATCTCCTTTACCTCATGTGTAAGGTTAAGGTCCTGTAAAGCTATGCTTTCAGCAGCCAAGCTGTGAGATGGAGCGACTACGGATTGCGATGGAACAGCATTCCTTCGTCCTCAGAGAAGAGACTGGGCGCAGATCCAAGACACAGAGGTTGTGTCTGAGACAGATGTAACAGGAGAGGAAACCATGGTTGATGTGGCCAGAGTGGGGCTATGAGGATCATGAAGCCCCTGTCCGCTTGAAGCTTGAAAAGCATCTTGGGGATGAGGGGAATGGGAGGGAAGGCATACAGGAGACCTCGACCCCAGTGGAGGTGAAATGCATCCATCTGCTGGTTGCTGTACATAGGAGTCCTTGTGCAGAAGTGTGGGAGCTTGGCATTCTGCGGAGTGGCAAACTAATCTATGTCTGGAGTACCCCAGGTCTAAAAGATGTAGGACATTGTGTCTGGAAGGAGAGACCATTCGTGGGGAAGAAGGATCTGACTCAATTTGCCTGCCAAGACATTTTGCTCCCCTGAGCAGTAAACTGCTTGGAGGTGTATTTGATGAGCAATGGTGAAAGACCAGAGATAAAGGGCCTCCTTGCAGAGGGGCCAAGAGCCTGTTCCACCCTGTTTGTTCACATAGAACATGGCCACTTGATTGTCCATCTGAACCAGGATCCTGTGGGATCCTAGGTGATGTTGAAACACTGAGGGCTTTGAAGATAGCACAAAGATCCAGTAGATTGATCTGGATCTGCGACTCCTGTTCTGTCCAGAGGCCCTGTGTGGAGAGTGTGCCCAAATGAGCCCCCCAACCCAGTTTGAAGATATTCATCGTTAGGGTGCATTGATTTCCAGGAACACCACCATTGGAGAGCTGTGGTGAGGGGGCAGGGACTTGAATCTTGTCCCCGAGACAGCCCGAAGCTTGTTTCAATTGGGTGGCAAGAGTCCACTGGGCTGTGTGCAAATGTAGACAGCAATATGGTATGACATGTACTGTTGAGGCTATATGCCGGAGCAGCTGCAGCATTTCCTGGGCAGTCAGATGGTCTCTGAGCTGCACCTGGGATGCCAGCTGAATGAGATGAGAACAACGGGACTGGGGTAGAAATGCCCCTGACCGCTGTGTGTCCAGGAGAACTCCAATGAATTCTAGCTCCTGAGTTGGAACGAGATGGGACTTTGGAAGATTTATGACAAATCCTAAGTGCTCAGTACCTGCATGGCATGAAGCAGAGATAGCCGAACCTCCTGGGAGGTGTCTGCCTTTATGAGCCAGTCATCTAAGTAAGGGAAGACAAATATCCCTATAGATCTTAGATATGCGACTACGACTGACATGCACTTTGTGAAGACTCTTGGGGCAGAAGCGAGCCCAAAGGGAAGGACTCTGTATTGATAATGTTTTCCTTGAAAGATGAAATGTAGATATTTCCTGTGTCCTGGATGGATGAGGATATGTGTGTACACTTCCTCTAGATCTAGAGAACAGAGCTAGTCCTGACTCTGGAAGTAGGGAAGAAAGGTCCCTAGAGAGACCATCTTGAACATCTGGTGGACCAGAAACTTGTTTAGGTTTCTGAGTTCCAGAATGCACCTGTACCCTCAGCTCTTTTTTGGTATGAGAAAGTATGGCGAATAGAAACCCAATCCCTGCTGAGATGTGGGGGACCTCCTCTATGGCACCCTATGATAGAAGAGAAGCCACCTCCTGCAGTAGGAGAGCAGTGAGAGGGGGCTGAGAATGATAGTCCCCTACTAGGGTGGAGGGGGGGCAGAGTTTGGAAATGAAGTCTGTACCTCTCCTTCATTTTGGTTAGTGTCCACTGCTCTGAGGTGATGAGATGCCACCTGTGGGCATAATGACAGAATCTGCCTACCATGTGGAGGGGATGGGGGTCCTCCAGAGGCAGGGTGGCTATGTTCTCTAGGAAAAAGTCAAAAAACAGGTACAGACTGTGACTGTGGAGCTCACTGAGCCTTAGGTACCTGCAGCTTTTTCTGTTGCTTGGGAGGTTGTTGTCTCTTTTGAGGACCCTGAGCCTGATATTGAGTGGCAAGAGTATAAGCAATATAGAACTTCTTTTTCTTATTAAAGAAGAGTTTTTTTGCAGCTATCTTTTTCCTAGCAGGGTTGGCTGTAGCCCTATTCTCTGACTCCAAATGAGAAACCTTATCCTGCCAGTTCTTGCCAAAAAGGTTCTCGCCTGTGCAGGGTATATTGCCCAGTTTATCGTGAACCTAAAGCTCAAGATCAGACGCTTGCAGCCATGCAATCCTGCGTGCACCGATGCAGATTGCTGTGGCTCTGCTAGTGCACTCAAACACATCGAAGATTGCTCTGTTAACAAATTTCGAAACATTTTGGGCATGCTTAACTAGAGCAAGATAATCATCCCTCTTATCATCTGGGAGAAGAGGGGCCATGGCCTCAAGGTCCCTGGTGACCTCCTTAAGGAACATACCCATGTAGAGTATATAGGAGTTTATCTTGGCTGAAAGCATGGAAGCTTAGAAACATTGACATCCAAACGAATTGAGGGTTCTGGATTCTCTACCTGTAGGGTTAGAAGAATGTGTCTTAGAACTCTTAATCTGATGCACAGCTGATTTCACCTCCATTGAATGGTAGGGAAGTTATGTCTTTTGGAAGCCGGGACATTCTGGTACATGGTGCCTGGTATCGAGGCATCGAGTATGGGGTGAGATTGTAAGGGGAGTCTCCCACATCCAGCACATGAGATCATGGAGTATGCAGTGAACCGGAAGGGTGGCTGCCTCCTTAGGAGCTGTTAGGTATTGGAGGATCTCCAATTCCTCAGCCCTAAGCTCTTTCTTAGATGTTACTGTTATGGAGAGAACCCTAGCTAGATCTCAAATAAACTCTTGGAAAGACATGTCCTCGGGAGGGGACATGCGCCGTTCTGGTGAAGGAGAGGGCTCCGCCAGTAGACTTTGCAGTCCTTGGGTATCGAGTGACTCATCATCAGAAGCCTCTGATTCGGAAGATCCGAAGTATCAGCGGGACCAGTGATCCTGCTCCGCTAGGTGCCAATACCAGTTGATATTGGTATCGGGTCGGGGGATCTGCGTGGATAAAGCCTCGGTACCAGGAATAGACTTGAGGGCAGGCATGGGTGGCAGTGAACCCAGCGGCATGTATCCCAAAGCAGTTTGTATCGATACCGTTGGCAGTTCCGGAGTCGGATGTACCGTCAATGTTTTGATTGGAACTGAAGCTGTCAATTGCGCCGCCAAGCTCCCCTCAATGGCCAGGATACACTGATCCATGGAGCTCGCCGATGCTTGGGTATCAGTAATGGAGATTTGTGCTACGTCCAAGAGCATGGCACCAGGAGCTCTCCTAAGGTGGAGGCCTCGGGAGCAACCTGGAGCCCCACGATGGCTTTGGAGGACAGGTCCTCCCACCGGAGCTGTTTGGCTGGCCGATCTACCTCCAGGGCAATGCACGGGGCATCTCAATGCTTTGAAAGAGATCTGCTCTTGGAGGGATGATTTATCTTCGAAGAAGACTTGTGCTTCGATACCTGAGATCTCTGAGAGGAAGATGATACCCTCGATGATGTTGATACTAAAGAAATCGCATCCGAAGCAAAAAGAGCTCCAAACTTCGTGGCCCGGTTCTGCAGGCCTCTCTTTGTCATCTTCTTACAAAGAGGACATTCTAACGGCTGGTGGTCAGGCCCGTTTTAGGCACCAGTCGTGAGTGTCAGTAGCCAAGATGGTACTGCCATATTTAGAAATGTCAGTAGACAATATGATGGGTTTAAGGCCCAAAATGGCGTTGATACGCCTAAAGAAAAGTTTCTTGTACCTTTTTTTTTTTTTTACAGAAAGGAAAGAAAAGAAGAATCGGAGAACCGACAACGAGAGACGGTCCCGGGAAGGCAGACACTGACCACAGAAAAGCACGATTAAGGAATTTAGAGACATTTTGAGCATGACTGACTAATATGAAAAAGTCTGCTCTTTTATGTTCTTGAAGAAAAGGGTTCAAAAGCTTTAAGTTCTTTGTGACCTCTTCAAGAGATAATCCCATATAGAAAATATATGAGATGATTCTTGCTGAAAGCATGGATGCCTGGAAGCATCGACGTCCAAAGGCATCTAAAGTTCTAGACTCACGACCTGGCGGATAAGAGGAGTGCTTCTTTGCACTCTTAATACGCCTCATTGCTGATTCTACAAGAATAGAATGATGAGGAAGTTGAGTCTTTTGAAAACCTGGAGAAGGTGGCACCTTGTACATGGAGTCAAGTGTCTTAGAATGTGGTGATACCATTAAAGGAGTTTCCCACATCCTTAAAAGTAGATCTTGTAAGATCTGATGCAAAGGAAGCATGATCACCTCCTTTGGAATCCAGGGGGATTGCAGGGTCTCTGAATCCCCTGGCAAGGATTCTTTACCAGGTATAGAAATGGCAAGTAACTTTGCCATATCAAGCAGAAAAGCTTGAAAAGAAATCTCCCCTGAGGAGGACCCTCTAAAATGAGGGGTAAAGGCTAGACTTGTTGAAGATTCAGCCTTGGTACTGATGGATTCATCCCAGTCATCGGGATCGGAAGACCGGAAAGGATGAAGCATCAGATTTTCCTTAAAGCGATGTCTTCGGTACCGCCCAAGATCGGTATCGAGACGAGTCGGTACCGAATCATCCATGCTAGAGATCGATTCCAGGCTCGGCATTGAAGGAAGTGAGTCTGTCGAAGTAAGCATGGACAGTACCGACACCGATGCCCATGTCGATACCGGTACCGAAGCCGATACCGATACTGGAGGAACGGTCTGCAGCAACTCTAGCGGTACCGAGGTAGCCGAGAGCGCTAGACTGCGATCATCGGTGAGGAGTGTTTCATCCATCACCATAGCCGATGCCGTGGTGTCGGTACCGCTCGAAGCGGCCACAACCACCGAGCATGGCCCAGGTATGTTCATCGAGGTAAGAACCCTGGGAACAACCTGAAGCCCCGTTAATGCTTTGGAACCCGAAGACTCCCGCCGGGGCTTTATTGCCAAAATGTCCTCGAGGGCAAGGCCAGAGCCATCTCGATACTGGGAAGGAGATCTACCACTCGAGGACTGGCTAGTCTTTACAGACTTTTGTTTGGTTACCTGATCCTGTGGAGATATTGTAGCTGGTGACATCGAGTGCGATGTGAACTGGGTATCGAGTTGTGCTCGATTCTGAAGATTTCTTCTATTTGAGCTCCAGCAGGAAAGACACTCCAGTGGGCAATGGTCAGGACCCAAACATTTTAGACACCAAGTATGGGTGTCAGAAAATATATCTGTACCGCCACACTTTTAGCATTTCTTAAGGGTAGTGGCTGGCTTTTCCATAATGGAAAGATAGAGGCCTAGTGGCCTAGAAACCGTCAGACATTAAACAGGAAAAATTTCTGAAGAAAAGAAGAAATTCTTTAGAAAAAAGAAAGAAAAGCACCGGCGGTACCGGTGGCGTTGAGGGAAGGCAGACGCGACCACAAAAAACTAAGAATAAAAAGAAGACTTTTCTGCAGTGACAGGAATACGTCCTGCCGACTCCGCGGAAAACTGATGAGAGAGAAGTGAATGGGCGGGAAGGCAGCGCGCATGCGTGTGGGATGCTCCCAAAAGCTTTCTTTTTGGACACTGGGGAGCGTTCCCGCGCAGGCTCCGTCGGTACCGACGTACCCATATGTGAAGACTCATTCCTGCTTGTTCCTGGAGATTGTCAATTTAACATCGTCTACAATAAAATAAGTACAATTAAAAGGAATAAAAAGAAATTGCAGTTTGACAGAAGTCAACCCAGTTAGAAAAGTAATCTGGTTCCATTTTGTGCAACTCTGCCTACATCTAGTTACTTTACAACAATAACAATAACTGTATCTGTCTTAGTAATGCTTAAATTAAAAAATAATATGCAAACTTACTTGGTTCATAGTAATCCATTACTAACACAGATGCATCCTGAGTATATCCTACTTTGGAATCTCTCTCAGTAGGAATATCGACACATATCTTCGTTGTGTTTAACTAAATAATAAATAACATATAATTTTAGAAAACAATATTTTTCCCAAGAGTAATGTAAAAATAAGTGCAATTTGTGAGCACTGTATTTTCAATACATTTTTTAGAAGAAAAGATGGTAAACATAATCAAACAGTTTTTACAGAGTAGATAGTAAGCAAAGTTGCTTACAAGTAACAGGAGCTTTCCACAGACAGCACACAAGTGGGTGGATAGTGTCTGGATGGAACAGCGCTCTCAGAGCTCAGAACTGTGTGTAAAGTTTTGAGTATGCATCAGCCTTCCAATCTGCAGTTGTTTCCTCGGTTCACTCATTTTAGCTGCTTAGCTCAAGATGTAATGCAACTCACAGCAAGGTGGGAGAGATTGTGTACCTAATCAGTTCTGCTGTTTACTGAAAACACCTATTACAGGTAAGCAACTTTACATTTTCCACTGACAAACAGCATGCAATCAGGCACACAAGTGGGTGACTTCCAACCATAGGCCCACTCAGCTTAATAGATAATTTATCCATTGACTATGAGCAACCCAGTCAACAGTCAATACTGCAAAAGTTCATTTGATCATAAGTCAGTACTGCTTAACCGAATGAATTTGAGTGAGAAGTGCAGCTATGAAATGAGGACAAAGTGGCTGCTTTGCATATGCTGTTCAGGGAAACAGACTCAAGAGCTACGGAAGTAGCCGTGGCTCTGATTTGATGATGTTTGACTTTCTGGTTAGAGGAATAACGTTCATAGCAAAATTGAATATAGAAAGCTAGCCAATTGGCTAGGGTCCACTTGACCAATGGTATGTTATATCTATTGGAGTTGAAGGAGACAAACAGCTATGTTGACTTTTGGATAGATTCCTGTCTTAAGTTAGTAAGCGAGAGCCCATTTGCAGTTTAGGATGTGAAGGGGTATCTCCCATGGATACTTGTTTACACTAGGGTAAAATGTTGGAAACACTGCTTCTTCAATAACACAGAAAGATGCGACATCTATGGTAGGAATTTAAGTAGACTACAAAGAACCATTATATTTTGATGAAACCAAGTGTAAGGTTTGTACGTGACTAAAGCCTGAAACTCACCCGTTTGAAATGCGGGTTTTCTTTCTGCGATTTATTAGAAAATTTCAGGTCAGGTTGTACTTCTCTCAGAATCCCTCTGGAGAAGGTATTTTGGTGACTCATCCTAGATCTCGTTGGTCCCCTCCAGGTACTATGGATGCATTAATTGTTACATTTAGGGACCTGGTGTTGAGAGATCTGGAAGGGATTAAGAGTAGATTGGTTGAACAAAGAATCAAAACCAACCTTTTTAAGGCTGAATAGGCTGCTCTAAAATGCTTTCGGCGTCAACAAAATCTTATTATGAAGCAAGCAGATAAAGAAGGTGGTGTGGTGGTTCAATCTAGGGAACTATATTATGTGGAAATGCTCCGGCAAATATCTGACTCTTGATATTATTGTAAATTAAATGGGGAAATTATGGATGAAAGATAAGTTTGATATTAATAAGTGATTTGCTATTAGAAGATTATTTATTAAACTGTTGTGCTCATTTTAAAATTTGAACTGGTGATTGAAACTGTTGGGCACTGGATGGTGGAAATAACTGAGATGATGAGTCTCATATCAAGAGGCTTCTATATCTCAATGCTCAATATTCTGAGGTTCTACTGGAAAACCTTTTTTCTATGTTCTCTGAAAGCTTGGATGGTTTGAAAAAATTTTTGGTTTGAACTAAGGGTTCCTTTTATTTTTATCTTATTGATTTTGGTCACATAGTATCAGCCTACTTGCTCACTTTGTTTTCAGGAAAAGCATTAGCTGTGGTTCCTTCATATGGTGAAGCTAGATTTAGTTCTATACCGGCAAGGGCTTTTTGATTTATAGCCCCCATATTATGGAGTTTACTACCTCTAGAATTTAGTGAAGAATGTATGTTACTAAGGGGGCCATTTGAAAAGTCTTAGTTGTGATTTCAGATGTCCGGAGACATGCACGGGGACGTCAAAATCACAGAAATGTGTAACTAGGCAAGGGAAGTGGTGGAGGCATGTCTGGGAAGGTACAATGAACTTAGATGTCTCCGTTTGATTTCAGAAATGTCTGAGAAATCTGCCGTTTGATTTCTGAAATGTCAGGGACCTCTACAGGCACAAACAGGCATCAGGAAAGTTCTTGTTGTGGCCTTATAACATCCCAAGGGTATAGAGAAGATAGAAAATTAAGTGACTAGCCTAAGATCACAAAGGCCCACACTGGGATTTGAACCTTGGCCACCATGCTCCTAATCCACTATTTTTAATCATTATGATAATATATATCCATATTGCAAGATGCTATTCTGGGAATGTCTATGTAGACATCTCTATAGATCTACATATTGGGCACGTCTGTTTCTGAAATCGTGCCTGAACTTGCATGTGCCTATTTTTTTTCAGACATTCTGGTTTTGATGTCCTAGATTGCACATGGACATCCCTTTGTAATCTTTCACTGTTTAATCTTTCATTGTTATTTAATGACAGATGCAGACTGACTATGATCAGACAGGACCTGTGTGATGTAAATTGTCACTGTACCCCATACTCTGCTAGGATATGTAAGAGCTTGGATAAGCTTGACTACTTAAACACCATGTAATTGCATTATGCTTTGTGATAAGGAAGACTCTAGTGAGCCCATGGAAGTAGAAGAAAAGAATGATTCTACCTTTAGGTAAGGTCACAGCCCTGAAAAGCACACGTTCCAGCATTTCTCTGGAGAAAACAAACACAGGGATTCAAACGCTAAGCTGACACACCCAAGCCCTGATGACGTAGCAACAGGCTTGGAAACTGATTACAAACACCTGTCTAGAGAGTCAGGGAGGCTGATCAGAGAACAGGAATATAAACCAAGGTTGGAGCGTGAGTCAGGAGAGCAACACGGAAAGCAAGGAGAGCAACATGGGGAGCAGCACAGAGAGAAGCCTAGACGGGAGCACAGCTGGAGGAAACACAGTAGCTGGAGGAAGAAAGCCACGTGGAGGAAAGGAACTGAAGCAAGCAGTGCAGAAAGGGAGAGGACAGGAAGGTGGTCTGGAGTGCTCAGAGAGAAAGAGCAGGAAAACCTTCAAACCCCAGCACTGAAAGAAAAGCTTCAGAGAGCTCAGAGGTGGGTGCCTAAGACTCAGTGCAGAAGTCTGCAGAGCCCAGCCTGGAACGGAGAACCGTGGCAGAGCTCCAGGGAGGAACCTAAGCTAAGAGACAAGGGACTGTTTCCCCATAGTTAGCAGGAGATAGCTGCACAGCTGCAGAGAGGAGTTTCCTCAGGCTCAGGTACTGCTTACCCCTATTCACTAGAACTGTGTTTAAAAGACCCACAGGGAGTTCTAGGGAGAAAACACCTTGAGGCATTGGCCAGTAGTTATTGGCAAGGCACTGCAGCACAAGAACCTGAAGCAATGCAGGTGGACCCTAAGGAAAGTGATTCCTTACCATCAGAACAACCTATGGATTGTACTTTATGCTTTGCAGACAGTATTGAAAGCCTTTTTAAACTGTATAGTATAAGCTGAGTGTAACCTATAGAAAAGAAGAAATTTTCTTTAGTAAAGGAAGCTGCCAATTTTTGTCCTTTTGCTGTATGCGTGAGAAGCAGCTGCATTTGGATTGAATGAATGTAAAAGCTCAGCCAGCACATTTGTATAAAGAACCTTTTTGAACAAATACTGAAGAAGTATCCTGATGCAACTTACTTTGAACCTTTGCTTTTGGAAGAAATAAACTTTGTTATAGTTTTGCCTATAACCCTGGCTTCATGACTATTTTCTATCAGAAGGAAAACTACTTTTCCCAGCATGCATCACGAGAGGAGAGTTAGTTAATTTAACCTTCAATAGAGATAAATAATGGCAACCCCAGCCCTCCAAGCCTAAGGCAGAGGGTGGGGTATGACAAGTGGCGTAGTTGTTGAATCATCGTTACATCAGGATTTACAAAAACACTTCAGGATTTTCACCGAAGGTTTTCTGCAAGTACCTACTGCTAAGCTCTACTCTGGAGGGCAGAGTGAAGAATCGCTGGCAGGTCGGCTAGAGGAACTGGAGACCAGCGATACTCTACTTTTCAAGGCGTGAATCGACGCCTATGCTCAGGTAACGAGTATATGGGCATGGGTAGATGGGATTCAAGTCAGAAAGAGGAGAGACTCCAAATGTTTAGCCTAAGGGAGACTAGCTGAAAGTCTAGTGATATCGCACTTGGTGGGCTGTGTTTGTCTTTTTTTTTCTGCAGAGAAAGGAAAAAAAACCTGCCAAGATGGATCTCAAAGATGTTTTGCAGTGGATGGCATCCCAATTTGAGAAACGAGGGAGATGGCTCATCATGCGCAGGAGCAGGCTGCGGCTGCTCTGCAGACCCAGCAGAAGCCTATGCTAGACTTAATGGAGGCGTTGCTTGCGAGTCAGAAAGCGACAGTGGGAGCTACATCAAGCACATCGCCGCTGGAAGCAGCAACACATACCTGTGTGGTAGGACCACAAACTTGTGGGACTTTCTCATTTGGACAACTTACAGTAGGAGATAATGTGGATGATTTCATTGAAGCTTTTGAGCGAGTTGCAAATACGCTGGGGTGGCCAACAGAACAGTGGGCTGTACGGCTAGCCGCATCCCTTACAGGAGAGGCATTAGCAGCCTACAGGGCCATGCCGGCAGCACTTGCTACGGATTATGGGGAGCTAAAAAAGGCCATAAGAGATCATTTAGGCTTAACTCCGATGGTCTACCATCGCATGTTGCGAGCTACCAAGTTAGGAGCTGGTGAGACACCTAAGGCTCTATGCCAAAGGGTCAAAGCCTTAACTGTGAAATGGTTAGCCCCGGAAGGTAAAACCATGGAAACTGTAATAGATGCAATTGTATTAGAACAGTTCATGAATGCGTTACCTAAGGAAATTCAGTCCTTCTTGATATTACAAAACTTCCAGACCTCGACAGAGGCAACCCTGCTGACTGAAAGATATCTGGAAGCAGAATTGGTTGGCCAGGAAAAAGGGGGCGCTCTGAGAATGGCAGCAGAGGCTAGTTTTGTAAGATCAGAAAGAGGACCAAGGCAAAAGGGGGAATGTATGGAAGCTTATTTGCCTAAGCAAGAAAGTAATTTGACAATGAGAAAATGTTTTCAATGTGGAAAGCTAGGTCACCTGAAAAAGGAATGCAGTACACGCAATGCATTGATAGGTGATAATGTGAATCACATAAGAGAAGGTTTCCTGCTGAATGTTGTTGTTCAGGGCATTTCTGTAAATGCTCTACTAGACTCAGGTGCTGACCAGAGTATGATCTCTAAGAGGCTCTGGCAGACAATAGAATCACAGAGTAAGTCCGTACCGAGCAGACCAGAGGGACGGGTCAGGATCAGGTGTATTCATGGCTCATCATCCTTCTATCCCATGCACAAGCTGCTAATAAAGGGGTTAGGAATACAAAGGGAAGTCCTGGTAGCTGTAGTCCCAAGATTACCCCATGATCTAGTGCTAGGTAGGGATTGGCCCCAGTTCAAAAAAGGATTGGAGAAGGGCCTACATCCAAAAGTGGATCTGGTATCTACTCGATCCCAGTCAGCAACCCCAGATGAAAAGGATGAACCCTCAGATGAGTCACTAGGTGAGCTACCAGCACACGATGACCTAGTAACTTCCCCTGCAGATAAGTGTAAAAAGGGAAAGGCTGAGAAACGCCGGGAAAAACAGCGTAGGGCTCAGGGGAGAGCCGAGATGGAGGCCGGACAAGGGTTACCTTTGGGTCCCAGCCGATTTGGTGGAGAAGTTCCCTTCTTTTCCCAAGGAACAGCAGGCAGATCCCGCACTTAAACGGGCGTTTGAATATGCCCAGGTTGAGAGGGATATCCTCCCAAGATTCCTCTTGGATAAGGGAGTACTGTATAGGGAGAGTCTAGATCCCCAAGTAGGGACAGTCAGGAAGCAGCTGGTGGTTCCTGCCGCTTTTAAGACGTTGGTCCTGAGGCTGGCCCATGACAACCCGGTAGGAGGACATAAAGGAGTACAGGGGACTCTAGACCAGATTCTCGCCCGTTTCTACTGGCCGGGGGTTTTCAAGGAAACCGCCCGGTTCTGTGAGTCATGTCCTTCGTGTCAGAGAGTTACCTCTGTCCGACCACCAGGGGTGCCCATGATTCCGACTCCTATCATCTCAGAACCCATCCAAAGAATCACAATGGATATAGTGGGACCTTTGCTGAAGACGCCCCGAGGGTTCCAGTACATTTTAGTTATAGTAGATCAGGCCACCAGGTTTCCGTGGGCCATTCCTTTATGGAACATCTCCGCGAAAACCATAGCCCTAGAAGTAATAAAGCTATTTTGTGAAGTGGGTTTCCCCCAGGAGGTGCTGACAGACCGGGGTAGCAACTTCATGTCAAAATATTTGGCCCAAGTATGGGATGCTTTTGGGGTACAACACGTAAAAACAGCCGCCTATCATCCCCAGTCCAATGGACTAGTGGAGAGATTAAACCAGACATTGAAGCAAATGCTGAGGAGAGGCTTAGATGGAAACATGTCTGAGTGGGATGTTATGCTCACCTTCGTGCTAAATGCCTGCCGAGAGCGGACACAGGCATCTTTAGGGGCGTTCCCTTATGAGTTAATGTACGGATGTGCCCCACTAGGAATTTTGGACATATTACGAGAACAATGGGTTGAGCCCGAGATAGAAGTAATAGGAGTACCCCATTTTCTGCGGATTTGAGGGGGCGGTTGCAGAGGACCTCCCAAGTAGAAGAGGAAAACTTACAGGCCAGCCAGGCTCGCCAGAAGAAATATGATGATATAGGTACAAAACACCGCCAAATAGCCATAGGAGAGAAGGTTATCGTAATGGTGGTGGACGCCAGGCCAAAATTTGAGGTCCAATGGAAAGGACCATATAAAGTGGTCAAACAGGTAGGTCCGGTATCCTACAGGGTAGAAAATAATAAGGGCCGCCAGCAGGTTTACCACGCAAATGTCCTTAGGCCATGGCGAGAACGAACAGCAGTAGCCAAGGTATCCACAGTGGAAGGTAAAGCAGGAAAGTTACAGCAAGATATCATTGCCCTAGCGAAGATTACGAGCTGTGCGGGTGAAATGTCGCCAGCCCGTAATATCTTAAGGGGGGGGGATATGTGATAAGGAAGACTCTAGTGAGCCCATGGACGTAGAAGAAAAGAATGATTCTACCTTTAGGAAAGGTCACAGCCCTGAAAAGCACACGTTCCAGCATTTCTCTGGAGAAAACAAACACAGGGATTCAAAAGCTAAGCTGACACACCCAAGCTCTGATGACGTAACAACACGAAGAGCAACACGGGGAGCAGCACAGAGAGCAGCCTAGACGGGAGCACAGCTGGAGGAAACACAGTAGCTGGAGGAAGGAAGCCACGTGGAGGAAAGGAACTGAAGCAAGCAGTGCAGAAAGGGAGAGGACAGGAAGGTGGTCTGGAGTGCTCAGAGAGAAAGAGCAGGAAAACCTTCAAATCCCAGCCTGAAAGAAAAGCTTCAGAGAGCTCAGAGGTGGGTGCCTAAGACTCAGTGCAGAAGTCTGCAGAGCCCAGCCTGGAACGGAGAACCATGGCAGAGCTCCAGGGAGGAACCTAAGCTAAGAGACAAGGGACTGTTTCCCCAGAGCTGGCAGGAGATAGTAAAGGAAGCTGCCAATTTTTGTTCTTTTGCTGTATGCGTGAGAAGCAGCTGCATTTGGACTGAATGAATGTAAAAGCTCAGCCAGCACACTTGTATAAAGAACCTTTTTGAACAAATACTGGAGAAGTATCCTGATGCAACTTACTTTGAACCTTTGCTTTTGGGAGAAATAAACTTTGTTATAGTTTTGCCTATAACCCTGGCTTCATGACTATTTTCTATCAGAAGGAAAACTACTTTTCCCAGCATGCATCACGAGAGGAAACTTAGTTAATTTAACCTTCAATAGAGATAAATAATGGCAACCCCAGCCCTCCAAGCCTAAGGCAGAGGGTGGGGTATGACACCTTTCATAGACCCAATGAAGAGAGTATAGCTCTCGAAAGCTTGTCAAAAATATATTGTTATTCCAATAAAAAAGGTATCGCCTACAACTTATTTGCTGGCCTTTATTTTAACATTTCAAAAGAAACTGAAAGCGTTTTTGTTTTCAAAAGCATTTGGCTTAAAAGTATAAAATTTATTTTTAACAATCTGTTTTATGTATTGTGTTTTAATGAGCTGTTTTTATTACTGTAGTTTTATGTGTATATTATATAATCTTGCCAGCATATAGGTTTGTTTCACATTTGCTTCAAAAATCTAAAAAAATTATTAACTTAGTTTAATAAAAAAGAATCACTTCATATTTATGGCCTTTATTTCCATGCACTCAGACATCCGATAATACCATATACACAGGGCAAAGATCTCAGAAAACCCACAGGTATCGCAGGACAGCAAATGTGAAGGACGCTAATCATTTTTAAATCCACACACAGAACACATTATTCTACAATATGCTTAATTTTTTTCAACTTACAGAATCAAAATAAAGAAAAACTTTTCCGTTTTTATTTTCTACTTTCTTAACCACGTCATTTGTTGAAATTGCATCTGGTGACAAAGTGAAGCCACTAAGTAAGTCCACTTGCATAAGGGCCATACCACTTACTGCAGAGGTTTCAGTCCCCAGATACCTAAAGTACAAAAGAAATCACATCAAGTAAAAATAAGTAAGCAAAGAAAAGCATTATAATAGTCATCGTAAAATTATAAAATTTGCTACAGCTTTTTTAAATTGCCAGATAAAGTTCTTGCAAATTTGGTATATGAGGCAAAACAGAAGCAAACCTAAGGACCAGGCCCACACGTAGGTATATTGTTGCAAATAAAGTTTATTGAGGACCCAACTAAAATGTTTCGGCCGGAGGCCTTCTTCTGGGGTCACAGATTATGGCAACAACAAGTTGCCATAATCATAGCAACAACTCTGATTGAGGAAAGCATTCTGCTCCTTTACTTGTTGTTGCCATAATCTGTGACCCCTGAAGAAGGCCTCCGGCTGAAACTTTTTAGTTGGGTCCTCAATAAACTTTATTTGCAACAATATACCTACGTGTAGGCCTGGTCCTTAGGTTCCGCTTCTGTTTTGCCTCTCCTGGTTTTTGCGAATACCTATTCTTCTCCCTTGTTCTCAAATTTGGTATATGAACCTGATGCAATTTGATGACTGGAGCAAAGCTTTAATGAATTTATGCTTTTGTATGTTGGGCAACAGAGTTAAAACTCCCAGTGTACATCAAATACAGACATTCACAGAGCATCATACACATTGATTCACTGCTCAGACTATACTGTAGCTAAGGCCAGCCTCTGACCAGGCACTATATGCACATGCCATGCTCGCTTGCTCCGAATACATGGTTTGGAAACAAGCTTTAGGAAATATGAAGGGCAGATGCAGGGCAAACAAAATAAAATAGAAAAAATAGATGTGAGGAGTAAACCAAGACGCATGTCTAGACCACTTATTTGGAGGGGCGGTATGGTGCACTCGACATATCAGTGGACCATAACAGACTGGCAACCACAAATCCAAAACCTGCAGGTCATGGGTGTTCCTGCTGGGATAATGGGCAAATATCCACAGATACATGAACAGCTATTAATGCCTGCAATAAGCAGTGGCTAGTTGTCAGAGGGCTGCTGGTGTTGGGTGCTGTGGAGGTATCAGGCCAGGGGGCCCCCTCCATGCTGCAAACAGTGCTGTCCTCAGAGCCAGAGATAGAGCCAGCAGAGTACCAAGGGGGGTGATGCACATACCACCAACATGATAGTGTGGCCCCCATGGAGGAGGGAGGAGCATGTAGCAGTGCATACAGGAGGAGCATGTAGCAGTGCATACATGTACCTGCACGGTCATGCCGCTGCCTTAGGCCATGTTCCTCTGGACAGATGATCCCTCACCCTGCCCAAGGCAGGATATGGCTGAGGCCTACCAGCTCAGAGCAGCTACAGAATACTTCTACCATTGAACGGTGGCCCCTTTGTCCAGGGACTAAGGCAATCCCTGGACCTGGGGAGCTCCTGTGCTCAGTCTTGGTCTGGTGGGCCTTTGCTTCTCTGACAGATGAGGTGCTCAGTCTGGGGCTCTCTGTGGGTAGATGTCAGTGAAACCTCCTTCTCCCCAAGTTGTAGATGCCAGACCATAGGAGTGGTTGTTCTATATTGTGTGTGTGTGGGGGGGGGGGGCCTTGTGGGTTCTTCATGCCCCTATGGACCTCATGTGCAGGCTGCCATAAGCATGTATGCTCATCATGCTGGGCCTCCAGGCCCCTGGTTTTGACAGCCCCCTTTCACCAACATGGAGGAACCATTCCACAATGGTTATAGGACTGTCTAAGCCATACTCAGGGGAGGGAATGAGAGGTGAAGCCCATCCAACCACCAGAGGCCTTGGACTGTATTCCCTGTGGCCTAGGTGAACAGGCACCTTTAGCACATCAGGGTGAGGGGGTTCATATCACTGTCCCCTATGATGGACACTTTGGACACCCTGCCTGATACCACACAAGGTCCCCTGTATCTCCAGATGCCACATTTTCACCCCATCTCCCACAGCTAAGAATGCAACACAAACAGTCTGTATGTGCTTGTTTTGCTCCACCCTCTTGTATTTCACCCCTATGCTCTGAGCTGTGCAGGCAGTTAAGCCTATTCCTGGTCATCTCTATTTTGAACTGGCAAGTTGCCAACTTTCTGTATGTGTACTTGGGGACAGTTCTTACTGTTCACAGTGGCTCCTTAGCCCACAGCCACCTAGTATCACACTTGTGGCTTTCCTTTTCCCAGCGCACGATGAGACCGCACACACTGTGCGCAGGCGCTATGGTCACATGTTCACTACTACTGCACTAGTGATACTACTAGTGTGTTATGTTATGGCGAGGCAGTTGATGATAAAACAGACCAAGGGAGGGAAAGAAAAAGGAAAGGAAATCCATAACATAAAATAGAAAAGAGTCAGTCGCATTCACACTAGGAGAGAAGAGAGAGAGAGAGACCAAGTAGCGTACCGCGGCCACACAATTTGCATCTGCTGCGGCCACTGGGCTTCGGTGTGGTAGGAATTCTCTCTACCGAACTTTAGCAAACATTCTCCTTAGAAAATTAGAAACAATAGAGTACAGTGAAGTAACCCACGACCCTATACCAATCTTGTAAGTCAGGACAGACCACTCACATCTCACCTGAATTTTTGGAGTTTTTTTCTCTTTAGTTTCTTTTTGGAATTCATCTACGTTCTTATTATAGTCAAATCATAAGCATGTTATAATGAGGGTCTTGTTCTTTAAGAACTTCAAATTTGCTATCAGCTTCTTTTTGTATACATTCTGCTTTTTTTCTTGGGCATATGAATTAACATTATCATTACATCCAACAAACACTTATTAAGAATAGTACTACAGTTCTTTACAAAATCTTCATCATTTTGGAATATGCCCGGGGTTTTAGAGATCCTTAGACCTCCTGGGAATCGTTTTGGCCTAGAAAGCATAGTTACCCACCTGTAACAGGTGTTCTCCAGGGACAGCAGGAATCAGTCCTCACTTAAGGGTGACGTCGGCACCAACAGAGCCCGCACGGAGCAATTCCCCAGCTTTCAAAGAAAGCCTTTGGGATTGCTGCCACGCATGCGTGGTCCTCTTCCCGCCCAAGGGTGCCATCTTGCTCAGTCAGATCCCTTAGCTCGACCCCTACCAAGCAGATGGCAAGGGAAGGACAAAATTCAGCAACTCATCGGGGAGGCGAGAGGGTAGTGAGGACTGATTCCTGCTGTCCCTGGAGAACACCTGTTACATGTGAGTAACTACGCTTTCTCCAGGAACAAGCAGGAAGTCAGTCCTTACTTATGGGACACCCTAGCTACAGGCTACCGAACCTGTAACCAAAAAACACCTCCACGAGGCCGTAAGCAGAAGCCGAAGCCCGAAGGAACCCGAGTCCTTGGGTCCTTGGGGCGAAGCCCTCGGTAGCCGTGAAAAAGGGTCGGAGGGCAAGAGTTGCTTAAACCCCGAACCGGTTACAGAGTACAGCCTGGCCGAAGGCACTATCCCGGTAGGACTCCCTCTCCAGGCAGTAATGGGAAGCAAAGGTGTTTGTGGAAGACCAGGTCTCCACCCGGCAGATATCCATCAGGGGCACAGAGTGCAGCGAGGCCACCGAGGCTGCTTTGGCTCGGACCCTGTGTGTGGTGATTCGACAATCCAGAGAGATGCCCGCTTTCGCATGGGCGAAAGCGATGCAGTCCACCACCCAAACTGAGAGGGTGCGCTTGGTGACTGCTTGCTCTGGTCTATTGGGATCGTAGGTCACAAAAAGCCTATCAGACTTGTAATGGGTCAGGATACACTGCAAATAAAAGGCAAGGGCCCATTTGCAGTTGAGGGTGTGGAGAGCCCTCAACGTCTGGTCGGCGTGGGGCCTCGGGAAGAAAGTCGGCAGCACTATCTCTTGGTTGAGATGTAAGTTTGAAATGACCTTAGGTAGGAATTTAGGGTGGGTATGGAGGACCACCCTGTTTTGATAGAAACTGGTGTAAGGGGCGCCAGCCATGACAGCCTGGAGCTCAGTGACTCGGTGGGCCGAGGTCAGCGCCACCAGGAAGGCCACCTTCCAGGACAGATGCTGGAGCGAACACGTCGCCATCAGCTCGATGGGTGGACAGGTGAGCTGCGTGAGTACCACATTTAAGTCCCATTCCGCCGCAGGATGGATGGGCAGCTTGGATAGCAGAAGATCCCACATGAAGCGGGAGACTAACGGCTGCCCCGAGAGGGAATTTCCATCGATAGTGAGATGATTAGCCAAGATGGCGTTCAAATGAACTCTGACAGAGTTCGACTTCAGCCCTTCTCTGGAGAGGTGGAGGAGGCACTGGAGAACCCACCGAACATGACACGAGAAGGGGTCGATCTGGCATTCTGAGCAACAGATAGAGAAGCATTTCCACTTAAAGGCATAAGCTCGCCTAGTGGAGTCCTTCCTGGAGGCGAGGACGACTTCCTCGATCTCCTCTGGAAGGGCCAGAGAGGATAGGGAGACCTGTTCATCCACCAGGCCGTGAGGGATAGGGAGGTTAGGTTCGGGTACAGCACCCCACCCTCCTCATGCATTTTCAGATCCTTGGCAGAGCCCAGGGGAACCGGAGGCTCCGTTGACAGCCAGAGCAGGAGCGGGAACCAGGGCTGCTGAGGCCACGAGGGGGCCTTGAGAATCAACGATGCCCCATCCTGCTGAGCCTTGAACAGAGTCCTCATGATGAGGAGACTGGAGGACCAGTCCAGGAGAAATGCATCGGCGCCCTCCCTGCTCGGGTGCAGCACTGGCCCGCAAAAGTGGGGGAGCTGCGTGTTCTGGGGACTGGCAAAGAGGTCTATCGCCGGAGTCCCCCAGAGGAGAAACAGCCAGTCTGCTACTCTGGGATCCAGTCACCATTCGTGGGGGTGAAGGATTCTGCTGAGTTTGTCCGCCAGGCCATTTTCCTGACCCGGGAGGTACGTCGCCCTGAGGGACATCCTCCGTCAGACAGCGAAAGAACAGATGAGGACCACTTCTCGGCAAAGGGAGCACAATCCCGTGCCTCCCTCCTTGTTGATGTAGAACATTGCTAAACGGTTGTCGGTGTGCACTAGGACCAACTTCCCACAGAGGTGTTCCTCAAAGGCCCTCAGGGCCCACCGAATGGCCAGGAGTTCAAACATGTTTATCTGCTGCTGAGACTCCTCGGGTGACCATTGCCCCTGCATGCAGAGTGGTCCACAATGGGCTCTCCACCCTAACAGGGAGGAGTCTGTGGTCAGCACCGCTTCATGCTGCGGGGCATGAAAGGGCAATCCCCGCAGGAGGTTGTGGGGGTTTTGCCACCAGCTCTAGGACAAGCGGAGATCAGAAAGGACCTTGATGGAGTCCCTGAGGTGCCCGAGGGAGTGGCTCCATTGGGCACTGAGACACCACTGAGCTGTCTGCATGTGCAGGCGGGTGTGAGGAACCACATGTACGGTCGAGGCCATGTGGCTCAGGAGACGTAGAATGGACTGAGCGGTGACCCGGTGAGCGCTTTGGATGCAAACTGCAAGAGCTTGGAGGCGGGTGGAGCGATCCACCGGCAAGAAGGTGATCACCTGCTGAGTATTGAGGCACACCCTGATGAACTCAAGAGCTTGCACCAGCTCGAGGTGAGACTTCGGGTAGTTGACCAAGAACCCCAAGTTCTCCAAGAGGACAGTGTGTGACATCGCTCGCCGAGCCTCCTCAGCTGAGGAGCCCGTAACGAGCCAGTCATCTAGGTAGGGAAAGACCGGTATACCCTGGCGCCAAAGGTAAGCGGCGACCACCATGAGGCACTTTGTAAAGACCCGTGGGGCAGACGCAAAGCCGAAGGGGAGCACCCTGTACTGGAAGTGCTCTCCTTGCACCCTGAAGCGCAGATACTGCCTGTGTTGGGGGTAGATTAAGATATGGGCATAAGTGTCCTTTAGATCTAAGTAGCATAGCCAGTCGTCCTGCCGGAGGAAGGGCAGCAGCACACCAAGAGACAACATCTTGAACTGTGGAGCCTGTGGAGGTCGAGGTTGGTCCACAGACCCCTCACCCCCGTCTTTTTGAGGATGAGGAAGTACCAGGACTAGAAGCCCCGACCTCGAAGGTGGTGAGGAACCTTCTCGACTGCCTGTTGGGTGAGGAGAGAGTGTAATTCCCGCTGCAGCTGAAGCTAGAGTGCGGGGAGTTGAGGAGGCTCTGCCAGGGAGAAAGGAGGTGGAACCCTGTCGAAGTGAAGGCGATAGCTGTCCCAGATGTCTTGGAGGACCCAAGTGTCTGAGGTGATGGGAGCCCACGATGGGGCGAAGTGGGACAGGCGTCCCCCCACTGGCTGCTGCGTTGCTGGAAGGGGAGTGGCTATGCCGATGGCGTCAAAACCCCCGAGTGGGTTGCGGGAGAGCCAGTGTTTGGGCCTTTGGTCCCTCTGGCTTACAATGGCCCTGGCCAGATTTTCCCTGTACTGGAGTGGTCGGCATGGGGGTAGCCAGATATGGAGGATAGCTCTGATACTGGAGACCCTTTCTAGGGAAGAAGGGCTTCTTGGTTGGCTGCTTCTTCTGAGACAGAGTAGAAGTTTGGCGGGAGAGATGGGTCCTGGTGACGAACCCCATCTCAATTTCCGCAGTCTTCTCCATCAGCTTGCCAAAGAGTTTCTCACCAAAGCAGAACACGTCCATAAGCTTCTCCTGCACCCATTGTTCCAAATCCGAGGATTGGAGCCATGCCTGGTGGCGGGCCCAAATGCCCACGGCTGCCAACCGAGCCGACGTCTCAAAGCCATCATAGGAGGCTAGAGAGAGGTACTTGGAGTAGTAGGTGACGGACTTTAGCAGGGTGCGGAATCTGTCGAGGGGCTCTCCCTCGAGGCCCGCGGAGAAACCCCCGATTTCCTTGGCCAAATCGCGCAGGAACATGCCAATGTACAATTGATATGCCTGGATGCGACAGGAGAGCATGGAACCTTGGTAGGCCTTGCAGCCCAGGGCATCAAGGGACTGTGGTACCGATGAGCACGATTTTGGTCTCTTTTGCTTCCTCATGGCCGATTCCATCACCATCGAGGGTGTGGAAGCTGGGTCTTTCGGAAGCCTGGTCCACGCTGCACCTTGTACATCATGTCAAGACGCTTGCTCACAATGGGGACCGAAGCTGGGACCTCCCACATGTGGAGCAGCAGCCGAGATAGAATATGCGGTACAGGCACAGTGAGGGACTCCCTGGGTGGGGACTCATACTGAAGAATGTTGAGTTCTTCAGCACAAGGGTTCTCCTCAGCCTGGGTGACCAGGTTAAGGGCCCGTGCCATGTCCTGAATGAACACCAGGAAGGAGGTGTCTTCGGGTGGCGAGCACTGCTGGAATGCAGGTGGTGAGGGGTCCGACGGAAGATCCCGGTGGGTACGGGTTTCTGGGTAGGTGTCCCCATCGGACTCCCAGTCCGAGGAGTCATACGAGGAGTCCGAGCTGGGCAGGTCGCCCTGTCCAATGGCCGGTGGCCTGGT
Source organism: Ichthyophis bannanicus (assembly GCA_033557465.1). Classification (NCBI taxonomy): domain Eukaryota; kingdom Metazoa; phylum Chordata; class Amphibia; order Gymnophiona; family Ichthyophiidae; genus Ichthyophis; species Ichthyophis bannanicus. Next base: position 1,237,254,615 of record CM066033.1, on the reverse strand, counting down.
GCTGGAGGCCCTGGATGATCTCGCCTCCGAGGAACGGGAGGGTGAGCAAGATCAACGTCGAGGACCCTCACGAGGCCCTGGGCTCTTGGGGGTTTCCTGGACGGATTTGGGTGTCCCACGTGAGGGACCTGCGATCTCTGGGCGCGAGTCAGCAAAGCTGGCTGTGAGTGCCTGCAGGGAAACAATGAATGCAGAAATGCTGCATTCCAGCGCCAGCATGCAGGACTCCCACGTGGGCGTGGGGCCCTGCGATGCCGATACCGGGGTCACCGGATTGGGCGTCGAGGAGGCGAGGGAGTCCTCACTGGGACGACCCTCAGGAGACTGGCCGCCTTTGCCGGAGGCTTCTGCTTCCGTATGGGGTACCTTACGGGGGTCGCTCCTTGTCTGACTCTCGGGAATGCTGAAGGGGGCTAAGCGACTGGGCGCGGGAGTGCTCACACTTGTCAGGAGCCCCAGACAGTGATTTCAAGGCCTTCTTCTTTTTGTGCCGCTCCACCTCGGGGGACCTCTGGTCGGAGTGCTGCTGAGAGCGTGGGGCCACAGGCGGGGAACCCACCGGAGGAGAGACGATCGAGGGCGCCACTGGGGACTCTGAGGCAGCCTTTTGGAAAATGTCTTCAGACTTCTGCTTACGGCTGAGCGGGGCCTTAGAGGACATTTTCTTGCAGAGCGAACAGAGCTCTGGGTCATGGTCGGCTCCCAGGCACCGGAGACAACAGTCATGAGTGTCTGTAATCAACATGTTCCTAGAGCATCTATTGCATTTTTTGAATCCGGTGGCCATGGGGTAAAAAATGGTCCCTGTGAGGTCAAAGTCCCATGCGGTCAGCGGTTAGAGAAGAAAAAAGGGCGCGAAGCCCGTAATGAAAAAAGAAAATGAGAAAAGAGTATCCCTGATGGCTCTAAAAAAGTAGAGCAGGGGAAGAATGGGTAGACGACTGGTGCAATTGGAAGAAAGAGAAGCCTATTAAGGTGAAAAATGAGACTTTTTCCGAGGGTGAGGGTGAGGGTGAGGGTGAGTCCGTCCGAAGGGCTCAGCGGAAAAAGGGAGACTGAGCAAGATGGCACCCTTGGGCAGGAAGAGGACTACACATGCCTGGCAGCAATCCCAAAAGCTTTCTTTGAAAGATGGGGAACTGCTCCGAACGGGCTCCGTCGGTGCCAACATCACCCATAAGTGAGGACTGACGTCCTGCTTGTTCCTGGAGAAATATTCTAAAAGAGAAGAATGCATCTCCTCTTTAAATGATTTTTGTGTGAGTCGAACCACTTCTTCTTCCCATTTTGTGCTTTTCTCATTAGAATCCTCATCTTTAGCAAAGGACGACTCCTTAGGTACCATACTACAGAATTTCACAATCATAGGTTAGGATGCCATTCCATAGGGAAAACATCATGCAAAAATGTACTGAAAAGTCCAAAAACGAGCTTACTCTCACCAGATTAAACTTATAATAAGAAAGTGAGGTGAAGTAATCCATGACACTACACCAATAAGACAGAGGGTAGGTTTATTATTCCAGTACAGACCATTCACATCTCACCTGAATTATTGGAGTTTAAGTTAACTAGTACATTTCTGGGGGAGAGGGGGGGAGGGCAAGGCGGTCAAATGCCTGAGAAAGACTGATGCAGTGCAGAGCGAGATGATGGAATTTAAAGTATAGATGTACCCTTTAAGTCTTATAATTCTGATCAGAATTGATAGTGATGGAATGAAAATTGGAAGCATGCGTTTCATGATTCATCTCTCTGGAGGAAAACAAACATGATACAACTAGTGAAAAAAAATACATCTTTGTAAAAATATTTTGCTGAAAATCAACTGTATTGGCAATTAATTATTCATTTTACTAGGAGTTTCTTTCACTTTAAAACAATTTTTTTCTTTGAATAGTGGGGTATTTACAGCAACATTGCTTGGCCAGGGCAAGATTTAAAACATCTTTTTTCCATACTGTATCCATGGGAAAAAGCTAAGTAGACTGAATTCCAAGGTAGGTTTACATGCAACTATTCTATTTATTCCTCATCAAATAGGTCACAGCCACTACAGTGGAATTCTGTGGAGATCTGTGGAATTCTCTTTTTTTCTAACCCTGCATATTATAGCAGCTATTGTACATGTTTTACTACACCATTTAAAACGCCTATTAGAATGCTTTATTATTCATTGTAAACTTAAGTTAAATTACTGAGATTATCAAAATATATTTAGTGTCCTTTTCTTTAATAATATATGATGCTGCTCAGAAAGGATATTTATCACTGCTATAAACAGAGCCTAGTGGTTAGAGCTACAGCCTCTTACCTAAGCAATCAGGGTTCAAGTCCCACTGGCACTCCTTGTGACCTTGCACAAGTCACCTTACCCTCCACTGCCCTGGAAGAAAAGGCCTGGCAATCTACTGTACTTCCAGTCATACATTGCCAAGAAAAAACAGGGGCTGCTGGGTTGCCAGGAGTCAGCATTGACTTGATGGCACATAAAAAAAAAAATAATAAACAGAGTGGATTAGAGGCTTTAGGTTTTATGTCAGATTTGTTGTAGTTTTTACAGGGAATAATTTCAAATGTATGTTATGTTTTTTTTTTTTACTGTACCCTGCATTGATGCCTTGTGGGTAATCGAGAGCAAATAAATGAAATTTCATATTATATAGGGCTAATGTTTTATGTACCTTCCAAAACAGTGCCAGAAAGTAATCTAGGTAGCAAACTGCACACCAATCTGCATTTCTAATGATTCACAGAAGCTGTAAGTAATTTGCCAAAAACGTATTTCTCGGTATTGCACATTTTGATGGTAGAAACCCTGAAGACATTTTTTCAAAGCAGGATATTAAATCAGACAGCATAGCTTATTGAATGCAGATAGGATTTTGAAAGAACGGCAACACAATCTCTAACTTCATCTGGCTCCTGAGACTGCAAAAAAATAGAACCATCTGTGGGATGCTGCAATGTGCCAAGGTAGCAGCTATTCAAAACAAATAACTTGACTTGGCACAGAGTGCAATAACAATCCTGTAATATTACTCGGCATTCAAATCAACCATAAAAATAAATTTAATAAATTGCAAATCAAAGGAACAGTATATATGCCATTTTACACAGTAAGTGCATTGTACTGAGTATTTAAGGCATGCTTATCAAAATGCATTATGCTAGAATGTGGTATGCCCCAAACATTAACATGAGAAGTGAAGTAGGCCTGTGCTAATGGTTGGCGGCATGCTTCGCATGCACCTCTGCAGTTATCACAGAGAGATGCACCAATGTGCTAACCCTGTAAGAGCACTTAATGTGGGTGCACTTACTGCCACCTACTGAGGAGTTGGTAAATGCACCCATGCTAATGGTAACATTGGTGGTTAGCGCATGCCAATGATGCCCACACTAACCGTGATGTGCTGTCAATGCCCACACTCTGCCCCTAACCCACCCAATCACTGTCTCATCATATGGTTAGCTTGGGGTTTTAATCTTGCTGCCACATGGCAACAAAATAGTGTGATTAGAGCGCAGTAAACCCTGCACTAACCAATGGCACACTTTAGTAAAAATGTCCCTTAGTGCTTTAGTAGCAACTTTTCATCCAAAACAAAACCGAAGAATATTGTAACAGTACTCCAGCTTTCTTCTGTGAGTGTATTTTATTAGTTTAAGTCTATAGACATCCAAGCATACAGAAATTGAAATATCCCTGTTTGGGATTTAGAAAAATCTATGGTCCAAAGTTATTTATGGCCTCAGGTGATCATACTTATTTGTATCCAACATTCTAAAACGTCATGTGTGAACATCTCAAAATGGTTGAATAAGCTCCTTCATTCAGAGTGTTATGATAGCCTCTCCCTCCAGTATGATAAAGATAAAGATCAAAATTAGCCCAGTAGTCTCCCCAATTTAGATTATATCCTCTTGCCCAGGTCTTTCACCATATCTCTCAATTCTCTTGTCATATTTGCCCCAAGTATGCTCAAAACTCCCCAAGGTTCTTGATTATAATATGTGTGATACTTAATATACTTATTGGGGTATTCCAAGTCACAGTACTGACATCATCACTATCTGAAATGGGTGAAGGAAGTATAGGAAGCCTACTCAAGATACATTAGCGTAAATGTCATTCATACTTTGGACACATCATGCGAAGAGAGATCATTAGAGAAACACATCATGTTTGGCAAGGTAAAAGGTCAATGCAAAAGAGGAAGGCCAGCAATGAGATGGATTGATACAATAACAGCAGCTATGGATGCTACTCTGTCAACAATGAAAAGCCTGACTGAAGACCGAACACAGTTTAGGACAACTATTCAGAGGGTCGCCATGAGTCGACACCGACTCAATAACACTTAACAACAACAACTAGATAATTTACACATCTAGATCATATACATGTGTAAATAGTGATTTTAGAAAGCTACTATCTGCATGTGTATACCTCCCAGGTTATGCAGATTTGAAGGCGCTTGGCTAGGGTATACCTCCAAAACAGAGAAAGGTACTCCACAATTTACAATGCTAAGTCTCTAGGAATATGCATTTGTTAAGGTATATTCAGTTTGTTAAGTCACTTTTAAAATGTAGTGCATTCTAAATTGATTTGACGCATGTTCATGGACTTAGCATGCCTTAATTAGCTGGTTAGTGCGCATTAAGGGCCATGTTTACAAATGTTGATGAGTGTTAAGTAATGATGAGCCCATAGAAATAAAAGGGCCAGGGAGGCATTTATCCTGTTTTAATGTTTGTTAACACACATTGACTTTTAGTAAACATGCACCTACATTGATATAACATGCACTAAAAATTCTTTATTACAACAAATGTGTGAAACTAATCAGAAAAAGACCCCAAAATAAAAAAACATCTTCTAAAAAAAAAAGAAAACTAACTGAATCTTTCTTCCTAGGGTGCATGCCTAGAAGCCATACCTACATTACAAAAATTTCCATGTTGGATTTTCTATCTGCCCCAAGGCACACACAAGTGTCAGCTTCGACTTTGGACCTGGGGTCTCAAGCAAAAGGCAGATGCAAAGGCCAATGGTACCCCTCCAGCCTCTCTAACAAATCAAAGTTTTCCCCAATCCCCCCAACCCATCCTAACATAAACCAAACCCTCCCTGACATCCCCATGATCACCACCCATCCCTCAACATCCTCCCCTGGCTGTTGAGGGATGGGTGGTAGTCATAGGGATGTCAGGGAGGTTTTGGTTTGTGTTAGGATGGGTTGGGGGATTGGGGAAGGCTTTGGTTTGTTAGAGAGACTGGAGAGGTTCCATTGGCCTTCCATTGCTAGATCACCAGGAAAATCCCTAATAACACCCTCCCCTAGCTGTTATTAGGGATTTTCCTGGTGGTCTAGCAAGGAGCAGGAATGATCCCCAGCCTCTCCTGCTCCTTCATGCACTCAAATTCCAAAAGGCACTCTGATCCTATCAGTAACGTCACAGTACCTCTACTAGAGTCAAGTTTACAAACAGGTCATATTGTAAATAACATTGCAGGTGTTAAAAAAAAAATCACGCTCGCTGCCAAGTTAAATATTGACCTGATTGTTGTTTCATGATTAATTATTAACAAATTAAGCCCCCTAAGAACATAAGATATGCCATACTGGGTCAGACCAAGGTCCATCAAGCCCAGTATTCTGTTTCCAATAGTGGCCAATCTAGGTCATATGTACCTAGCAGTTTCCCCAAGAGACACAAGTTCCACAATGCTTGTACTGGGTCAAGCATTGATATCTTCGGTCACTTCTTAATAATGGTTTATGGACCTTTCCTCCAGAAACTTGTCCAAACATTTTTTAAACCCAGCTACACTAACTGCCTTTACTACATCCTCCGGTAACAAATTCCAGAGTTTGATTACACGTTGAGTGAAAAAATATTTTCTTTTATTAGTCTTAAATAGTTTACCCTGTAGCTTTATTGCATGTCCCCTAGTCTTTCTATATTCTGATAAGGTAAACAATCGATCTACGTTTACCCGTTCCACTCCGTTCATTAATTTATAGACTTCTATCATATCTCCCCTCAGCCGTCTCTTTTCCAGGTTAAAGAGCCCTAACCTTTTTAGCCTTTCTTCATAGGAGTATCCTTCCATCCCCTTTACCATTTTGGTGGCTCTTCTCTGTACCTTTTCTAAAATCGCTATATCCTTTTTAAGATACGGCGACCAGAATTGCACACCATATTCAAGGTGCGGTCTCACCATGGAACGATACAGAGGCATTATAATATCTTTTGTTTTATTTTCCATTCCTTTCCTTATCATACCTAGCATTCTATTTGCTCTCTTGGCCGCCGCTGCACACTGGGCCGAGGGTTTTAACATGGTATCCACAATGACGCCTAAATTTTTTTCCTGGGTGGTGGTTCCTAATGTGGAACCTTGCATCGTGTAACCATAGTTTGGGTTGTTCTTCCCTAGGTGCATAACCTTGCACTTGTCCACATTAAATTTCATCTGCCATTTTGATGCCCAGTCTTCCAATTTATCAAGATCCTCTTGCAATTTTTCACAATCCTCTTGGGTTTTAACAACTTTAAATAGTTTTGTGTCATCTGTAAATTTGATAACCTCACTCGTTATTCCATTTTCCAGGTCATTTATGAATATGTCAAAAAGCAGTGGATCCAGCACAGATCCCTGTGGTACACCACTATTCACCTTTCTCCATTGGGAAAATTGGCCATTTAGCCCTACCCTCTGCTTTCTATCTTTTAACCAGTTCCTGATCCACAATAGTACACTGCCTCCTATCCCATGACTCTTTAGTTTTGTCAAAAGTCTCTGATGAGGGACCTTGTCAAAGGCTTTCTGAAAGTCCAGATACACAATATCAACTGACTCACCTTTGTCCACCTGTTTATTCACTCCTTCAAAAAAACATAACAGATTAGTAAGACAAGATCTTCCTTGTCTAAAGCCATGTTGGCTGTCTCCCATTAGGTTGTGACTATCTACATGCTGAGTAATTTTATTCTTTATGATGGTTTCTACCATTTTTCCCAGTACTGACGTCAGGCTCATCGGTCTGTAGTTTCCCGGATCACCTCTGGAACCCTTTTTAAAAATTGGTGTTACATTGGCGATCCTCCAATCTTCAGGTATTAGAGATGATTTTAATGATAGTTCACAGATTACTGATAGCAGTTCTGCAATCTCATATTTCAGTTCTTTCAACACCCTTGGATGTATACCATCCGGCCCAGGTGATCTGCTACTCTTCAGTTTATCTAATAGTTGTAAAACATCTTCCCGATGTATCGATATTTCCTGCAATTCTTCTGCACCTTTAAATACCACTTCAGTCATGGGTAACATCCCTACATCTTCCTCAGTAAAGACCGAAGCAAAGAATTCATTCAGTCTCTCCGCTATCGCCTTGTCGCCTCTGAGTGCTCCTTTAACCCCTTTATCATCTAATGGACCAACTGACTCTCTCACAGGTTTTTTGCTACGAATGTACTTGAAAAGGTCTTTATTTCGCGCTTTTGCGTCCGCAGCAAGTTTCTTCTCAAATTCTCTCTTTGCCTGCCTTATCAATGCCTTGCATTTGACTTGCCAGTGCTTGTGCTGTTTCCAGGTTTCGTCGTTTGGCTCTTTTTTCCATTTCCTAAAAGATGCTTTTTTGGCAACAACAGCCTCTCTGACCTCACCTTTAAACCATGCTGGCAGTTTTTTGGACTTCCTTCCACTTTTCTTAAAGCGTGGAATACATCTGGTCTGGACTTCCAAGATAGTATTTTTCAACAACACCCAAGCTTGATGTACGTCTTTAACCTAGTTACTAAGTTGCAGTAAAATGTACTATAAAGCCACATAAAAATTTACCACAGGATTCACTAACCTGCAGTAATACAGGTTAGTGAATTTCAAGATTTTTTTTTTGCGTTGTTGCAGCTATAAATATTATGTGTTCCTGCCCAGAGCAATGCAAAGACTGCAGGCCCAAAGCTGGGATCACTATTTTTAAAAGGCCAGTTCAGTGCTTTAAAAAAATACCCTAACCCATACTTTGATCACTCTGATCCCCTTTCCAGTGGCCCCCCAGCCCCTACCAGAAGTTGTCCTGGTGGACAGTGAGGGGCAGGAGAGATACTTGGATGCTCTTGCACCAATGACTCCAGCCTCAATATGGCAGCCTCAGCCCTCTAGGAGATTAGGTAGCCAAATTAGGGAGTGCTACTGGGTTTCAAAACATTTTCAAATTGTGAAAGTATAAAATATGTACAAGCATAATAAATAGGCAAAAAACAATCTTTACATACCTTGTGCAGATATTTAAGGTCACATGATTGATATCCTTTTTGTCGTCTTTTACAGCAACATCTAAATCAAAGGGTTTTTGATTTTGAGCATATCTAGACCTCTTAGTCATCTCTGCATCCTTCAAATTGTAAAGAATATTCATCTACAAGGAAGTATAAGGCACAAGAATAAAAGTATGTTACTGTGGGACCTCCAGCGCGGATGTAATCAGCTAGTAAGTTTGTAAAGAGAAATAAAAGAATGAGAGGTAAAGTAGCTGAAATTAGATTTATATGCAGGAAATCATCAATTTTCATTAAGAAAGAGCTAAAGGATAGGACTTCCTGACATCGGGATATAACCATGGATATGGTTATAAATAAAAATGAGGTAGAAATGCCACAACAGTCAAAAGGAAGAAGATGAATGAGGCATGTGAAGTAGTAAATGCCTACAATAAATGAATACATACAATTCTTTCTAATAAATTTTATTTATTTATATTCTCTTATATACCGTGCTATTCTGCATCAGTGTGGTTTTACATTGAACAAACTGAAATTACATTGAACAGGGCATTATAACTTGCAGATAACTATTTTAGAGGGAACATGGGCTATGGAGGGTTAAGTGGCTTGCCCAAGACCACAAGGAGCACCTGTGGGACTAGAAACCCCAGTCCTTCCGGCCCCAGGTTGCTGTCCTCTAGTGGGATTTGAACCCCCGACCTTCTGGCCTGAAGTACCTTGCCCCAACCACTAGGCCACTCCTCCACTCCACTAAATATTTTAGTAATAATCAATGTCTTACAACAAAGTTGGAAATAAGTCCAAATCAATAATAAACAAAATCCAACATGGCCATGTTTCTCCATAAGAGTGGATCAACAAGGCTGGCCCTACCACAGGGCATCTTAGGCAGGCTAGGCATCTGCGTATAATGGTGGCAGAATCTGTGGGGGGGGGGGGGGTCAGCTTTCATCACAACTTCTCTGCTGCTGTTGCTGTCAGCACAGGTCAACCTTTCCTTTCCCTCTGTCTCAGCTGCTGCTGTGTCCCTACCTCCATTCTCTGCCCCATGGCTGCTGTTACAGAATAGAAGCCAGAGTAGCACAGGGCCATGTCTGGCAACCCCTCAAACAGCAAATTTGTATCAGAGAGGGTGGATTGAGTGCAGATCTGTGCTCAAGGTCCCGTGCCAACTTTCACTCTGTAGCAGTAGCCACGGGTGAAGGACAGAAAGGGGTGTAGGGTGATTGAATAAGTTGGTGGTGCATCAGAAAATCTTTTGCCACGACTTGACTGAAAAACAACTCTGAGATGCTCTAACCTCTAACAGAATTATATATGACTTCTCTCTGGCATAGCATCTCAGAACACAAATTTATAAATTAAAAGTAATCCACAAAAGTAATCTCATAAAATGGCTGGCTAGAGTAATCAACGATTTTTCCCCCTTACTACTTATCTCATTCTGTCGTCACTTCCTTGAAAGTGCCACTAGTTTTCTTCATTAGCAGGCACTTTCAATAAGGACACTCAAAAGGCAGCTATATAACAAGCCTCTCTACCCAAAAAGCATTAAGTTTGAGACCTCGTGTGTACACCTTCCATTGGACAAAGCAGCAACCTGGAGCCCAACTCACCTCAGACTGGAACACCTCCTGCAGGCAGCCACCAGACCACACTAACGCCAGTAAACTCCGCCTCCATCAGAAGCATCTTATCTAGCCTCCCCTTAAATAAGACCTCCACTCTACCAGACGGACATTCAATATGGCATGGCCCAAGAGTATTTATAATCTCCCAACTACCATATTTCAATTCATCGTAATTGAACAAGTTCTTTTCTCTCACTTCTCAGTGTCACAACGGCATCTTCAAGATTACATAAAAGGTAAACAAAACTGCAGGGCTTACCACACAACCCAACACAGACGCGCTAAGAATTAACCATGAATTACAACGTGCACTAATGTAAAGGCACAGGCACAATGCATAGCAAAATATTTACCCTCCTAACCATAACCTGCATAATAACTTCAATCATACTAGCTGAGTCCTTTTTACCAGCTTCAAACCGGATTCCCATTATGCACTAAACCAAATATTACAAAATAAGTGTTACGCCTCAAAGAGTTAAGAATAAAAGCTACAACTTCTTGAAACAAACGGAAATTAAGGAACAAACATCTTTAAAACATCAAACTCCCGACACTCACAAGCTACAAGACTTAAAGGGTACTCTAATCAATACCCGTTCAGTTAGAAATAAAATTTCTGTCATCACAGACTACATCACAGATTACAGCCCAAAAACATGGCTCAACGAAGAAGACAATGTACTTATAAATCTGCTCAAGGTAACAGGCTATGAGTTATTTTACAGCACCAGAGGAGGAGGCATGCTCATCGTAACAAAGAACAATCTCGATTTCTCACTCACAACCACAATTAGCACTGATGGCCTCGACTTAATCCTTATAAAAAAAAAAATTACTTTATGCCTAGCATACAGATCATCCAAATCAAGCGATGTGGCACTATCCAATATCCTAGAGATAGTTTGCTCTCACACCACTCAAAGCAAGCAACTCTTCATATTAGATGACTTCAACCTTTCTATATTACCCCTCAGACAATCAACAGCATTCTTTGAAGCCATGGAAGCCTTAGACTTCAGATTATCAACAAACCTACCAACAGAGGAGGAAGCATACTCGACTTGATCTTCACACCTAATCAATTACTTAACCCTGACACAAGTCACACGCTACATATCACTCAGCTACCATGGTCTGACCATCACTTGATCCCTTTCCAGCTTCCATACAACTTCCCAGATTTTATCATAACAATAACAACACAAAAACTGGCCACCACTTCAGACACTTCGATAAATCACTATTCCTGGATGAAATATCGCCATTATTAAACACTGAGTCAAACAATCAGGATGACATTATGAGCTGGAACAGGACCATCAGTGAATATGCCACACTACCACAAAAGAGACAAAACAAAATGGAGGCACCACCATCTGGTACAGCCCTGAACTAAAACAACTGCAAAAGGAACAGACTGTTGGAATACAAAGGGTGTTTATTCTGTTGCACGAATAGTGGGGACATTGGGACGTCCATCCCCGCTATTCATGCCTTCCCTGCCAGCGTCTAACTTCCCCGCCAGTTGTGCAGGAAAGTAAGATTGGGGGGAAGGGGTGGAGTCTGGGCAGGCAGTGGGCGGTCACCGGTCCTGGACGTACAGGGCCAATTCTAATGTCAGCCCTGTACGTCCAGGGCAAGCGACTTGTGCGGGGAAGTTATTCCACTTCCGAGTTGGAATAACTTCCCTGGACGTTTTATTTTCGAGCCTGGGGCACGGATGGGGCAGGGGGACCCGAGGACATTCCCCACAGCCCAACCCTGGCCTTAGGAGGCCAGATCAGGGGTCGGGCTGCAAGGAAACCACCCTTGAAGTCCGGCAGCTGGCATCGCAGTTTTTAAATGGAGCCACGGTGCCATGGCACCACGACTCCATTTAAAAGCCCTGACTGAGTTAGTCAGGCAGTACCTGTATGTGCAGGCCGGGCTGAATTGCAATCCCAGCCTGCACGTACAGGCCTGATCGTGATTCTGATCCCACGGGGCTAGACATGCCCCACGGTATAAGAATCAAAACCCCCTCTGTACATCCGGTCAAACCGGATGCACAGAAGGGGTGTGTGCCGGGATGGAATGACCTCTAAATGGTGCCACCCCCAGAATACTCAAGACAAAACTAACTACTTACACAACCTCAATACATATCGGCACAAAGTCAATGAGCACAAGAAGGAATATCACACTAAGTCCATTATCAGCTCCTTAAATAAACCTATGGAGTTATTTGATATTGTAAAGACCTTACTAAAACATATCTAACTGGACATTAGCAGCATGTCAAAGAAGGATCCATCAAATCAACACCGTTTAAGCTATCCCACCAGGGCGTCCCCCAAGGTTCAGCGCTATCCTCTCTCTTATTCAACATTAATCTACAGCCAATATGTCACATCATTCAAGCTCACAACATTTTGTACCGCCTGTAGGAAGACGACATTATGATTTACATGCCATTCTCCATAACAAAAACCTGCTACACGCCCATAATCAACTGTTTTAACACAATATCCAACTGGATATCACAGCAACAACTTAAAACAAACTTCAAAAAGATGGAAGTTCTTTTTATCACAAGGGCCAAAACATTCTCACCACCCCAGTCCTAAAGGTCAAAAATGTGAAGTCAAGGCCGAGATCAAATATCTCAGAATCACAATTGATCAATGATTCACCCTACAGGCGCACATCAATAGAACTACTAAAACGATCTATCAAAAGATCAAAACATTACAACACTTATGATCATTAACTGAAGCACATGACTTCTGTATGGTATTTCAGACAATAATATTCCCGCACTTAGACTTTCGCAATATCATTTATCATGGTAGCCCCAAATGTGTCTTACTGCCATTACAAATGGCCCAACATACTGCAGTCAGAGTGCTAGAAGGTGCTTCCAGAAGAGATCATATAAAACCCCTCCTAAAAAAGCTACACTGGCTCCCCCTCTCTTGCCGTATCAAATACAAAGTAATAACTACTTTCAAAATCCTGCATGGCATGTCTGCCAAGTACCTACAGAACATGCTGCAAGAAGTCCCAGAAATAGAACTATGAGATTATGTGCTCAAAACACCCTAACTATGCCCTTTGAAACACTAAAATGCAACCAGACAGCCTTCTCTTTGAATGCACCTAGCCTCCGGAACAACCTCCCTAAAAAACTGAGGAAGATAGATGACCTCACTCTCTTCAGGAAGGAATTAAAAACTCTACTCTTCAAAGGGCATTTTGATGATAAAACATAATGCTGTCTTTAACCGCAACATCTCTTCAACATATCATCATACAAACTTTGCCTCACTCAAACCTCCAGCCTCTTTATTAGCCCCCTGTCCCAGCCTCTTCTCCCAAGCTCAGCATTACACCTCTACCACCATCCCCATCTCTCAGCATTTACCCTTTCTCCCATCCCCAGCCCCTGTGATAGCACTGAGTCTACTATTCTCAGCCTCTGGCATCATACCTAGAGATCACAGCCTCCTTCTCCCAAGCCTAGCACTCCTTCTCCTACTCTCATCCCTTAACGTGTGCCCTTTCTCCCATCTCCATCTTCTGCATTTGCCCCACCCCACTTCTCCCCAGGCCCAGCATCAGGCCGCTTCTTCAATCCCCCCCCCCTCAGTATTTGCACCATTCTTCCACCCCCAGTCTCAGACCTGCTCTTCAATCCCATTCCTAGCATCAGCCCCCTTCTGCCACCTGTCCAGCATCTTAAATCTTCTGCAGAACAGCGGAACATATTTTGTTTTACTTTGATGCTCTGCCTGTCCTCTGGCCACCGGCACCATGGAGAGCAAGTACTTCAACAGGAAATACTTGCTCTCCAAGTTCAAGTCCAGAAGACAGGCAGAGTGCCGCAGTAAAACAAAATAAGTTTCCTCCACTCTGCAGAAGATTAAGGTGCTGGGCATATTGGAAAAGGGGCTGATATGACAGGGCAGTTTTGATGGCACCAGAGGACCAATGCTGTGAGGGCAATTTTTGCGGGGCCAGAAGCGGTATGCAGAATTGTGTCCCTGATTAGTGGTGCACAGTACCCCTTTCTTATCAAATTGGTGGTGCCTATGCACCCCCGTGCACTAACGACACTATGCCCTGAGGACAGAGATCGGGTGATGACAGCAGTAGAGGAAGGAAAGGGGATCTGCTGGACTACTGGGGAGGGTAAGAGAAGAGAAAATGAGATGCTGGACTTGGAGGTGTAGGGAAAGGAAAGAAGAATGCTAGATCTGGACGTTCTACACAAAGGAAAGGGAGGTGCTGGGCTATGTGTGGAGTGAAGGAGTGGCCAAGTGGTTGGGGCAAGGTACTTCAGGCCGGAAGGTCGGGGGTTCAAATCCCACTAGAGGACAGCAACCTTGGGCCGGAAAGACTGGGGTTTCTAGTCCCACAGGTGCTCCTTGTGGTCTTGGGCAAGTCACTTAACCCTCCATAGCCCATGTTCCCTGTAAAATAGTTATCTCCAAGTTATAATGCCCTCTTCAATGTAATTTCAGTTTGTTCAATGTAAACCGCACTGATGCAGAAAAGCACAGTATATAAGAGAATGTAATAAATAAATGTGGGTGGAGGATTGGTAGGGCCAAGAGCCGCCCTTGAGAGGGGTGCCCAGCTGAAAGTCATCTAGGTCACCAGATATCCTTGGATTAGTCCTGTGCATTAAGGGTGATCTAAAACAAATATTTCCTGATAGTAAGCTCTCCTCACTCTATTTCAACGGCTTTCTACATGACAGAAATCAATCAGATCAGATGACTTCCAGCACAGAATCCTGTACACCAGCAAAGGGCTAAATAATGTTCTTTATTATCTACTCTCCTAAATGTTATTTCTGACACTAAAGAATTTCATGAGCTGGAACTTTGGAAATATTTACCAAAAGCAAGCACATCACGTAACAGATTATAAATGATCTCCATGTTAAGGTAAAACTGTAGAAGGGCATACCTGAAACATGGCAAATCCACGTCCAAAGGCTGAAACGTTTAACTTCATCGGCTGAGTAACTGCAATCTAACAAAAATCAAAATAAAAACAAGCATAAACAAAAATATCCAAAATATCTTCAATCCACCACTTCATTTAGAAGTATAGCGCTGCATGATTTTTACCTGCTGCATCTGCATAAGGAATCGGTTTTGAGAATCAACTGTGAATCTGACTGGAACATCCAGATTGGGCCCGGTTACTGAGACACTGATTTCTGTTTTAGCAACAGTGATCAGACTAGCAAATGAAGACAAAGCCTGTAAAGCCAGAATTGTATCCTAAAAGAAAAAAAACAAAGGTTCATAGAGAAATAACAATGCTTGCTTACAGTCTGAATCTGGAGGGGTCTAAATGATTTTCCTTTACATAAGACTGTAGAGGACTGACCTTCCGTTTTGACCTTCCTTTATACAGCAAATGAAAAGTTTAGACATTACAGTAGCTTGAGAACAGCTATAACCCCTCAACCCTGAACATTTTAGACAATCGAGAAGAGCCTGGTGATTCAAGAGTATCAGAGATTGGCAGAAGAAAATAACTGCACTCAAAAGGCAATTAAAAAGAGCAGTAGAAAAGAAACTAGACCTTGTTTTAAGAACAGAAATACATACAGATGTCCTACATAAGAGACTGGCAGGCAGCACTATTACCTTGCCTGCAAGTTTTACCTACAGTTCGGTCAAAAGAGCACCCTCGACCCCGATCCAGATCCAACATCTTCGTTCCTCCCTACCCTCCAGCTACCACTTCTGCCTCACTACAACCTGCTACTTCCAGGACCTGCGGACAAGCAGTAGGGATAAAACCTCTGACCAGGGCAAATACAGCGCTTCCTTCCTCTGCCAGCTCTGAAATTGCACCGAAGCTGAAGCTCCAATACAGAGACAGCAAAACCCTGCCACTAGCGGATACAAACAAAAGAAACTAACTGGAACTCTGAAGCCATAGTCCCATTATTTCCCCCTCCCCCCACACACCACCCCCAGAGACCCGAGGCAACAGAAAAAAAATAAACAGAACAAGGGTGCACTGCTGTTTAGTCCAAGCATACCGGCAATGGCTGTGCTGATCCCATCCTCTTCCTTTTGCTGAGGGACAGACCGGCACAGCCGCCAGCAGTGTGCACAGACTACGTGGCCCCGCGCCTTTCTTCTATTTGTTTTTTTTCTATTGCCACAGGTCCCTGGAAAGAGCTGGTGCAGGGAGGGAGAAAGGATATGGTGACTTCAGTGGATACAGAAAGCAGAATAGGGAAACTGACAGCAGGAATATGCTGGATCAGGGTACAGGGGAAAGGACGAGGATATGTGGATGGGGGATGGAGTGGACATGCTGAACTGAGGAATCAAGGGAAAGACAGAGGATATGGTGGCTTGAAGGTGGACACAGGATGGGGGAGTAGGGTGACAGAGGAAATACGCTGGCTCAGGGGTGGGAAAATGAAGGCTAGGAACACAAAGGCAGGATGCAGGGGGATTGGGGAGGAAGTAAGGAGATAGAGAGGAGATGCTGGACAGATTGTGGGTTGAGAGAGAGAAAGAGGAAATATTGGATGGCAGGGCCGATGCAAGGATATGAGGCACTCTAGGCGAACCCTCATTCCTGCTGCCCCCACTACTTTCATCCCTGATCCCGCTGCTGCCCCTCTCCAGGCGCAATGACATTAAAACAGAAACTCAGCGATTACCCCAAGTCTCCGACACTGCGTACTGTTAGTGCTGTGCTTTGACTAGCTGTTTCCAACCCTTCCAACGTAGACTTCCTGTTTGCACAGGGGAGGAAGTGGCTGGTCAAAGTGTGGTACCAACAGCAAGCAGCATCAGAGGCTTTGGGAAAGCGCCGCACTGCTGTTTTAATGTTATTGTCGTTGCTGCAGGTCCTAGAGAGGGGTGACAGTGGTCTGCCTGCAAAAGGCTGGCACTCTAGGCAACCACCTAGTTTACCTAATGGGTAGTGCTGGGCCCGAATGGGGGGGGGGGGGGCGCTGAGAGAAAGATGTGATGATGGATGAATGCTGGGTGGAGAAAGGAATGTTGAAAGAGGAGGAGAGAGGAAAGATTGGGGAATAAGATGAAGGAGAATGTGGGGAGGGGAAGAAGAGGGAAAAACGCAAAGCTGTAGGTAGGTATAGTAAAAAGAAGGAAACAGAAACATAACGGCAGAAAAAGACCATATGGCCTATCTAGTCTGCTCTTCCATATCAATTACTATAGTTCCTTTTATTTCCTTTAGAGATCTTCTGTTTGTCTAATGCTTTCTTGAATTCAGATACTGTCTTCTTCTCTACCACCTCCACTGAGAAACTATTGAACTCATCTACCACTCTTTCCATAAAGAAATATTTCCGCATATGGCTCCTATCTATCCCCTTTCACCCTCATCCTATGTCCCCTCTTTGCAGAGCTTACTTTCAATGGAAAGAGGCTCTCCTCATCTGCATTTGTGCCACAGAGGCATTTAAACGTCTCTATCACACTTCCTCCATCCCACCTTTCCTCTGATGTATACATATTGAGATCTTTAAGTCTGTTCCCATATGGTTTGAAACCAAGCTCACTCACTCCAACTTGTTTATCTCCTTTTGAAGGTGCGGTCTCCAGAATTGCACACAATACTCCAAATGAGGTCTCACCAATGACTTACAGAGGCACTATCACCTTCTTCCTGCTGATCATTCCTCTCCCTATGCACCTAAGCATCATTCTCACTTTTGCCGTCACCTTTTCTACCTGTTTAGCCACCTTAAGATCATCAGAAACAACCATGCCCATGCCCCACTCTTTCTTGTGATTCTACAATAATTTTTGGTCTACTCTCAGAGTAATGTAATTGATACACCGCTAATGCTATTTACTCTATTACAACATCCAGGTGGCAACTGTTTCTTCTATGGAGATATTTTTTAACAGTAATTCTATCAAAATGCTCAGAATGTCTCAGACTCGTCAGCACTCAAAAAAATCGATATTTAAAATATCTGATCATGGCGCCTAATTTAAGCTAAGCAATATTTATTGCTTAGAACCTAATGGCGCCTAATTTAAGCTAAGCAATATTTATTTAAATAGTGTCTGAAGATTTCATTTGTGGGAGTATCTATATAAAAAACATATGCCAGAATAGTCATTGATGCTATTAGGCGCCATGATCAGATATTTTAAATATCGATTTTTTTGAGTGCCGACGAGTCTGAGACATTCTGAGCATTTTGATAGAATTACTGTTAAAAATATCTGCACAGAAGAAACAGTTACCACGTTGGATGGATGTTGTAATAGAGTAAATAGCATTAGCGGTGTTCCACTCTTTTTTGTGGGCAGAAGTACTTCACCCACTATGCTGTACCGCTCTCTTGGATTTTTGCTCAAATGCATGACCTTACAATTTTTAGCATTAAATCTTAGCCGCCAAATTCTCAACCATTCTTCAAACTTAGCTAGATCCCTCCTCATGTTATCTACTCCTTCCTGGGTGTCTATTGCAGATTTTGTTATCATCCGCAAAGAGGCAAACTTTACCTGATAGCCCTTCTGCTATATCACTAACACAAATATTAAAAAGAATTGGACCAAGGACTGATCCTTGTGGCACACCACTGGTAATATCCTTCTCCTCTGAGTGAGCTCCACCTATGTTTACCTTCTGTCACCTCCCATTCAACCAATTTCTAACCCAGTCAGTTACTTTAGGGTGTTCCATTTATTATTAAGTCGCCTGTGCGGAATGGAGTCAAAAGCTTTACTGAAATCAAAGTACACCACATCCAGGACTCTCCCTTGGTCCTCTAGTGAAAGGGTAGGGGGGACTCGCGGCAACAATATATTCTCTTCATCTGACCTATCTCCTTCACTCACTTATCTTTTAAAGAGAGAGGAGTACTCAGGGGTTTGCTGCTGTACTGGGCTTCTTGGATTCCCAGGAAATATTATGAGTGAGGATGAAAGACTCCATCTTGTGAATTTTTCCAGTAACTGACACGCCACAAGTTAGCTGGACTGATTCTTGCTATCCAGGTGCTCTGAGGCCATGGCTATTGCTGGCATGCTACTACTACCACTACTACTATGTATTACTTGTATAGTGCTATAAGGTGCACACAGCGCTGTACATATAGATGTAAGACACAATCCCTGCTCATCAGAGCTTACAATCTAATCAAGTCGAAGAACATCATAAAACTAGGGACTAGAGTTTGATAAGATACACATAAGTAGTGAACAAGAGAGTGAGGAGCATCAGGATCCAAAAGCAGCCTCGAAGAGGTGGGTTTTTAGCCTGGATTTGAGTCGAGCTAGAGTCGTCGTCCAATGTACTGACTCAGCTAGTTTGTTCCAGTTATATGAAGCAGCAAGGTGGAATGAATGAAGTCTAGAGTTGGCAGTGGCAGAGAAGGGATCTTAGATTGTGAGCTCTTTGGGGACAGGGAATTGCATACTGTACCTGAATATAATTCGCCTTGATCTCCCCTTGGAAAGGCATGAGCTAAATACTAAACACTAAAATCTGCCAGAGTACCAGAGTAGAGTGAGATAAGTGATGAAAGGTAGTGAGGAGCCACAAAATGAATGCACTTGTACGTCAGTAGAAGTTTGAACTGGACATGGAAATGGATAAAAAGCCAATGAAGTGATTGAGAAGAGGAGGTTACATGAGCATAGGGACACTGGTGGAAGATAAGCTGTGCAGTTGAGTCTTGAACAGACTGAAGAGAAAATGATTCAGAAGGAGACCAGCGAGGAGCTGGTTAGAATAGTCAAGATGGGAGATGACTAGAGAATGGATAAGAGTCTTACTAGTGTGTTTGGAAAGGAAGGGATGAATTTTGCTGATGTTTTAGAGAAAGAAGCAACAGGTTTTATCTATCTGTTGGCTGTGTGTAGAGAAAGAGAGAGTAGAATCAAAGATGACTCCAAGAATTAGAGCTGAGGAGCACCTGGTTTACATCAGGTCCCTGACGTAAGGCAGTGAGGGAGCCCCAATGTCAACTGAATCAGCCTCAGGACCAGTTCTTATGATATCTTGTTGCACATTCAGATCAGGTCCTGCTATGTCTAGGCCATGAACCAGGTGTCTTCCGCCTTCATGCTTGCTTAAATTCCCCTGAGCAAACGTCTCTGGGTCCATCTGGTTTCCCATTTGTGAAGGAAAGCAGGGGCTCTCCTAAGCCCAGAAGCCTCAGTGTTTCCCAGGGAGGTTTCCCAGGACCTGGGTAGGTTAGCTGGGCCTCTCTCTGCCACTTCTAGCTCTAGGCTAGGACTAGAGAGCAACACAATGCAGCTGCTAGACCAACCAGAAAGCCCTAAATTATGTCAGGAGGATCAACACAGCACAGCATGCAGATTGACTGGAAGGCCCTAAATTATGTCAGGAGGACCAGCACAGCACCCAGATTGGCTAGAAGGCCCTAAAATAGCCACAAACACAAGGGCAGAGGAGGTAGCACGAGTCCAGGCCTCAGGAGAAGGGGGGACTTCAGCCAAACTACGTGTCCACAAGTTAGAGTCCTGACAGGGCTCACCAGACCAGCCAACAATAAACTGGATAGAGACTATCCAGAGCTTTAATTGTCAATGTTGTTCAGTATGGTGATAAAATTGATATTGAAGGGGAGATGGGCTCCCTGGGTCCACCCAAGTCAAGTGCCACCACTAACACAGCTGCTGCCAGCTCCATACCCTCTCTCCAATCCAGGTCCTTAATTATGTGACCTCCCAGCGATCAGTTTAAAACAGACCGGCTTCATATCCTCTTTCCATTCAGGGTCCTTAATCACGTGACCTCCCAGTGATCAGGCTAAACAGACTGGCTGCATACCCTCTCTCTCTGTTCTGGGTCTTTGATCATGTGACCTTCCAGCGATCAAGTGAACCCTGGAGACAGCGATTTAAAGCATCACAATTGTGGCACTCAACATTTTACCTATTTGCTATCATTGCATGTACAATTCAATTGTGTGCTCTCGCTCTCCCTGCAGACTAAACAGACCGGCTCCATACCCTCTCTCCATTCCAAGTCCTTAATCACATGACCTCCCTGCGATTGGTTACCTGGTTCAGTTCCACATTCATTATAAGATCCTCACACATTGGTCCATAAAGCTCTTCACACTGGTACCCCTGTCTATCTTTCCTCTCTGATCATACCTCATGCCCCCTCCCGTTTACTGCACCCAATCCACACCAATCGTCTCTTTCTCCTCCCCTCCCCCCCCCCACCTGCCTCACAGGACAGGTTTGACTTTCCTGGCTCCCCATTTATGGAACAATCTACCCTCTAACCTCCACTTAGAGCCTCCTTTTAAAAAAATTCAAAACACCAAAGACTTATCTGTTTTTCACTGCATTTGATTCCACCACCACCTTCATTTTATAAGGCCTGATCCTGCCTCCTTTCTCCACCGCCTTCCCCCACCTCACCTTTCCTTGTATGCGTGCGCTTTCCTTTTATGTTTATTGGAGTTCCTTTCATTTTTCTGATATTTGCTTTTAATATAAACTGTTTTGACATTATGAAGGGTGATATATCATGATTTTAAGAAACTATAAGCTATAAACTACTCCTGGGAGAGGGCTGCCATGAGCCAAGCTGGTCGCTATGTTAGAGAGTTCACTAGGGCACTTCGTCTATCTGCTAGCAAGAGTGCCCAATTTGTCATTGGTTCACCAATCGATCTGGGTTGTTTTGGCTCAGATGCCCGCCACAAATGTGGGGCAGCTGTGCTTTCTTCACATTTCCCACAGAGGAGACCCCATCATCCACCAGAAAGAAAGGGAATGGTCTGAGTCAGTTCAGTGTAAAAGTTTCTCAAGTGTACAAAGATTGTTGTTTAGTGTTTGCTGTCAATGATTACTCCCAGAGTTTTAAGGAAGTCGTTTAGCAGCAAGATATGATTGACATCTCAGAGACCTGGTGGAAGGAGGACAACTAATGGGACACTGTGACACCCGGGTACAAACCATATCACAATGATAGGGTAGATCAAATTAGTGGAGAGGTTGTGCTCTATGTTGGAAAGGGCATCGAGTCACATAGGATTAAAGTTTTGCAGGAAACTAAATACACAGTAGAATCTCTATGGATAGAAATTCCATGTAAAAAGGGGAAGGCAATCGCATTGAAAGTGTACTACCAACCATCTGGCCATAATGAACAGATGGCTGATGAAATGATAAAAGAAATCAGGATAGCTTACAAAAGTTACAACACAGTAATAATGGGTGATTTCAATTCCCCCAGGATCGTCTGGGTCAATGTCACAGTAGGACATGCTAGGGAGATACAGTTTCTAGGGGAAGCTATTTTGGACCTAGTCCTTAGTGGAACACAGGATCTGGTGCAAGAGGTAAAGGTTTTAGGGCCACTTGGTAATAGTGATCATAGTATGATCGCATTTGATTTAATAATGGAAGAAGGCCGGCAAGAAAATCCACATTACTACCTTTTAATTTTCAAAAGGGAGACTATGAGGAAAATAGTTAAGAAAAAACTACAAGGAGCAGCTGCAAAGGTTAAAGATTTATATCAAGCATGGGTGTTGTTTAAATGTACTATCTTAAAAGCCCAGAATAGATGTATTCCATGCTTTAAGAAAAGTGGAAGGAAGTCCAAAAAACTGTCAGCATGGTTTAAAGAAGAAGAAGTCAGAGGCTGGGAAAACAAGATGGTGCTGTGAGAGGGCTGAGGAGAGGAGCACTGTGTGGTGTCCGGGGTGAGTGACCTACACTTGCATGGCAATGCCGAAGCGTAAAGGCAAGCAGCTGCAACGTCCAGCTAGATTGGCTTCAGGAGGAGGTGGTCAGTTTACCCATAATGTACTTGGCGTCTGCCCAATGAAAGGGATTGCTGCTGCCTTGGACCACACTGGAGGAGTTTCTCTAGAGCGTAGCACGGAGGGGCTTTGTTGAGCCCCAAGGATCGGGCAGTTCCCCGGCAACCCGGAAGCGCTCCCGTGGGGGGGTGGGGGTTCGTGTTTGGAACCTCCATCATTTGGAATTGCTTTGCCATGATATGCCGGGCTTCCCCCTCGCTCAATCTTTGCCCAAAGGCACGGGCATTAGTGCTGGAGTAGGAGGTTTACCTGTGGGTCATCTAGGGAGAAGGCTTTGGAGAGACTTCTGCAAGGAAGGAGCCTGCTATTATCCTGGAGGTACTAAGGACCTCAATCAAGACCCTGGATGGAACTCTCAATGCAAATTTGGTGCAACTTTCTTTGAAAGTGGATTCCCTTACAGAACTTGTTTCTGCTCAGAAGAGTGAAGTGGCTCAACATGAGGTCAGATTGGAGCAACTGGAGGGTTGAATGGTGGAGATGGGCACTTTAAAAGACGCACAAGTGAAGGAGAGCTTTGGAGGAAGCTGGAGTTTTTGGAAAACCAGTCTCGGAGGAATTGTTCTGTAAGGAAGGAACAATTTGCATTTCCTGGAGTTTCCTCGATCCCCTGTGCACGGGCCTGTGGAGTTGGTGAAGAAGTACTTAACTGAGATCTTGGGCTGGGCGTTGGATAATCTTCCTCCTGAGGCTAGGGTGTTTTATGTGCCTTTCTCCAGTGGAAGTTCGGGTTATCCTACACGACCCCAGGAAAAGGAGAGTTCCTCTAGCTCTGAAATGGGCAGAGGAGAAGAGGACCTGCAAGTTCCCTGGGAGCACAACCAGCATATGCTCTCACTGCCTGGGAGGGAATTAGCTATAACCCAGAAAGTCAGGGGAGGGGTCAGAGACAGGGAATCTCCCTGAGACAACGTGACCCACGGCCTGCAGCCTAGATGAGACGGGTTTAAAAGTCCTTAAGGTTCCCTTACAGGCAGCCAGCCTCTCCCTGAAGGGTCCTGTGAAGAGATGGAACTCGAGGCCTCAGATGGGTTGTCCCTTTACTTACCTGCAGCACAGGAGGAAATGATGGTGTAATGAGTCGGTGAGATGTGGACTTATTTTTGTGTTTCTTTTCGTCTGTGGTATAGCGTGGCCTTCAGTGGCAAGAAATCCTTAAACATTAAAACCACAGTTAAGGGCAAAACAAAACCACTTTTATTATGCTTCAGCTATCTAGCATTTCATTTCCCCAGCTTGCTGGCTTCACGAGGCTGGTTCCCAAAGTATTTTCCAGGCCCACAAATTAGAATTCAGTCAAAGTTCAGAATAAAGTTCACTCACTCACTCGGGCTTCGGGGTCTGTGAATATGGTTCCCAGCTACGCCTCAAACAATGACAAGGTAAAAACAGTCTTCACAGGCAATTGCCCTCCTTCCTTTGTACAAGTGATGCCCCTGCCAACATGATATAATTTCCTCTTTTTAAATCTCCTATCTTACAGCAGGATTCCTTTGCCCAGCCTTGCTTGGAAGGGGTTTCTATCTTCAAGGGCCTCCCTCTCTCTCTCTCTCTTGCACTCAGTTGGATTCTTAATCTCTCTTTCTGAGTTACATCCTTCATCTCTCTCACTGTTTTTATTTTTAAGGTTTTTTTGTAGCACACTGCTCCATCGCTTTGTCACATAACTGGAGGTGGCAGAAATATGGAGCAAAGAATCAACTTGAAATTTCTGGTTAAGTTGGAGAAGGGCCCAACTGAGTGTCTCCACTTCTCCAAAAGGCTTATGGAGAAGATGCAATGTCAAGGCTGCAAGTCTTCGAGTGGCACAAACACTTCAAGACTGGCTGCGAGGAGGTGAAGGATGACCCCAAGTCAAGATGGCCTTCCACAACAAAGACAGCTGAGAACACTGACAGAGTGAACCAGCTAGTGCAGAGTGATCACAGGAGCTCGGTCTGAACAGGGAGTCAGTGCAGACCATCTTGGTGCAGGAGCTGGGGATGTGGAAGGTGTGCGCCAAGATGGTGCCCAAGATTTTATCGGGCGACTAGAAGGACTACCGGGTCAATGTTTGTTGAGACTTGCTAGAGAAGATCGGAGAAGATCCAGAATTCGTTGGCTGAGTCATCACAGGAGACAAGACTTGGGTCTTCCAGTACGACCCTGAAAGCAAGAGACAGAGCCTGCAGTGGAAGACTCGACTGTCACCCAGACCCAAGAAGGCATGCATGTCCAAATCAAGGATCAAGGTCATGCTGATCCCATTCTTTGACCAGAAGGGAGTGTTCTATCATGAGTTTGTTCCTGAGGGTCAGATAGTCAACCAACACTTCTACCAGCAGGTCCTCAATCGCCTCCATGACCAGGTTAGGCGCAGCAGGCAGGCTCTGTGGAAAGACAAGTCATGGCTGCTCCACCACGACAGTGTGCCCGCACACACCGCGCTCAGTGTGAGGCAGTTCTTGGTCAACAAACAGATCACAGCTCTCGACCACCCTCCTTATTCCCCAGATCTCGCATCATGTGACTTCTGGCTCTTTTCAGGCTGAAGACTGTACTCAAAGGAACTCATTTCGCCTCTGTAGAAGAGATCAAGGCCACTGTGACAAGGGAGCTGAGGAACCTCATAAGAACATAAGATATGCCATACTGGGTCAGACCAAGGTCCATCAAGCCGGGTATCCTGTTTCCAACAGTGGCCAATCTAGGTCATAAGCACCTAGCAGTATCCCCAAGAGACACAGGTTCCACAATGCTTATATTGGGTCAAGCATCGATATCCTGGGTCCCTTTTTAATAATGGTTTATGGACCTTTCCTCCAGGAACTTGTCCAAACCTTGTTTAAACCCAGCTACACTAACAGCTCTTACTACATCCTCCGGTAACAAATTCCAGAGTTTGATTACACGTTGAGTGAAAAAACATTTTCTCTTATTTGTCTTAAATAGTTTACCCTGTAGCTTCATTACATGTCCCCTAGTCTTTCTATATTCTGATAGGATAAACAATCGATCTACGTTCACCCATTCTACTCCATTCATTAATTTATAGACCTCTATCATATCTTCCCTCAGCCGTCTCTTTTCCAGGTTGAAGAGCCCTAACCTTTGTAGCATTTCTTCATAGGAGTAGCCTTCCATCCCTTTTACCATTTTGGTGGCTCTTCTCTGTACCTTTTCTAATAACGCTATATCCTTTTTAAAATACGGCGACCAGAATTGCACACAATATTCAAGGTGCGGTCATACCATGCAACAATACAGAGGCATTATAATATCCTTTGTTTATTTTCCATTCCTTTCCTTATGATACCTAGCATTCTATTTGCTTTCTTGGCCACCACTGCACATTGGGTGGAGGGTTTTAACATGTTATCCACAATGACTCCTAAATCTTTTTCCTGGGTGGTGGTTCCCAATGTGGAACCTTGCATTGTGTAACCATAGTGTGGGTTGTTCTTTCCTAGATGCATAACTTTGCACTTGTCCACATTAAATTTCATCTGCCATTTGGATGCCCAGTCTTCCAATTTATCCAGATCCTCCTGCAGTTTTTCACAGTCCTCTTGGGTTTTAACAACTTTAAACAGTTTTGTGTCGTCTGCAAATTTGATAACCTCACTAGTTATTCCCTTTTCCAGGTCATTTATGAATATGTCAAAAAGTAGCGGACCCAGTACAGATCCCTGGGGTACTCCACTATTCACCTTTTTCCATTGGGAAAATTGGCCTTTTAGCCCTACCCTCTGCTTTCTATCTTTTAACCAGTTCCCAATCCACAATAGTACACTGCCTCCTATCCCATGACTTTAGTTTTGCTAAACGTCTCTGATGAGGGAGCTTGTCAAAGGCTTTCTGAAAGTCCAGATACACTATATCAACTGACTCACCTTTGTCTACCTGTTTATTCACACCTTCAAAAAAACATATCAGATTAGTAAGACAAGATCTTCCTTGTCTAAAGCCATGTTGGCTGTCTCCCATTAGGCCATGACTATCTACATGCTGTGTAATTTTGTTCTTTATGATGGTTTCTACCATTTTCCCCGGTACTGATGTCAGGCTCACCGGTCTGTAATTTCCCGGATCACCCCTGGAACCCTTTTTAAAAATTGGCGTTACATTGGCAATCCTCCAATCTTCAGGTATTACAGATGAGTTTAATGAAAGTTCACAGATTACTAATAGCAGGTCTGCAATCTCATATTTCAGTTCTTTCAACACTCTTATTTATTTATTTATTTATTTAAAAGTATTTCTAAACCGTCTTATCATAAAAATCAAGGCAGTGTCACAACAATACAATCAGATGAAGTGCTGGGGGGGTCATGCAGTGTAGGAGGAATAGTGTGCGGGGGGGGGGATCATGCAGGAGGAATAGTGTGCGGGGGGGGGGAGTTCATGCAGTGGGGGCAGTGATGTGAAGTGTGTGTGAGGAGGGAGATTCTAGATTAGGGTGGGCTATGTACAGTGTGCGCTATAATACAGCATGTTCTATAATACAAGGTACTGTCCAGATAGGGCTTGAGCTAGATCCTGTGCCGATATACAATCTCTTGTCGGTGTCTTACAATCTCTCGTCGGGGTCTTTGTTGATCAGGCTTTGTTGATTACGTGATGTGTCCATAATGTTCTATGAACAGAGTTGTCTTCAGCTGTTTGCGGAAGTCTTTGAGGTCCGTTGTCGATCTCAGATCATCTGGGAGGGAGTTCCAGATGGTTGGGGCTGCCAGGGAGAGGGCTCTCTCTGTGGTGTCCTTTCGTGTTTTTCTGAAGTCTTTTGGTGTGTTGACTCTGTTGGAGGTTCCTTTTCTTCTCGGGCGGGTGCTGGTGTCTGGATGAATGAGGGTGTGCAGGCTGTTTGCTGAAATGTGGTGCTTGATTTTGAATATGTTCATTATTGTTTTGTATTTGATACGTGAGCTGATTGGGAGCCAGTGTAGATCTTTGAGAACCGGGGTAATGTGTTCATGTCTTGTTGAGCCAGAAATTATGCGTGCGGCGGTGTTTTGGGCTAGTTGGAGCGGTTTGAGAGTTTGCTTTGGTAGGCCAAGGTAGATGGGGTTGCAGAAGTCCAATAATGGGGTGATGAGCGCTTGGCATACTGTGCGGAAGTGTTCTGCGTCGAGGAGGGGTTTAAGCCGTCTGATGATTCTCATTCTATAGTATGCATTCTTGACCGTTTTGTTGATGTCTTGGATGTATACCATCTGGTCCAGGTGATTTGCTACTCTTCACTTTATCTAGTAGTTGTAATACATCTTCCCGGTGTAGTGATATTTCTCTCAATTCCTCTGCAGTATCACCTTTAAATACCACTTCAGTCTTGGGTAACATCCCTAAATCTTCCTCAGTAAAGACCGAAGCAAAGAATTCATTCAGTCTCTCCGCTATAGCCTTGTCTCCTCTTACTGCCCCTTTTACCCCTCTATCATCTAATGGTCCAACTGACTCTCTCACAGGCCTTTTGCTACGAATGCACCTGAAAAAGGAGGAGGACTTTACCGAGTGCTTCCATACATGGCAGAAGCGAATACAGAAATGCATTAACTCTGGGAGGGATTACTTTGAAGGGGACAATGCGTAATTTCTCTGTAGATTTTTTAATAAAACATGGGATAGTCTTGTTTATTTTTTGTCACACCTCGTATACTCCATCACATGGTTGTTTAAGGGCTGGTAACATGTGGGAGGCGTGACCAAGGTTTAGTCACAGTGATGTGGGTACCTCCCTTCTTTTCTTTCCCTACTGTTGGGTACTTTTGGATTGGATCTGAGTGGAACAGGTTAATGCTGCAGATGAATAGAGTGTAGAAGCTACTAAGCTGAACTTTCCTTTTCCTTTTGATAAACTGGAACTGTGAGACAAGAGATATACGAGTAGATAGCAAGATTTTTCCTTCCCCTTTGAGCTTTGTCAGTTTGGCTGTGGGCCCTTAGCCAGCTTGCTAAAGGAGAGAAGTGCTGAAGACTGAGAGGGAAGTTGCTACTGAAGTGGCTGGGACTGTGCATAGCTGAGGGAGCCACAAAAGTAAGGATATTCTTTTATGGTTTTTATTTTTGTACTCTTTTTTCCTGTGAGTTCTTCTGCCTGTGCTGCACCTATCTGGGGGAGGACTGTGAAGGACAGCCCCTGGACTTTTTTTTGAGAAACCAAATTGAGACATTAGGGAACCTCCTTTCCTGTGTGGGGCTAAGACTCTTCAGGAGCAGAGTCAGGCATATACCAAGGCCCGACCAGGACTTCCAAAGATTTGTTTTTCCTTTTTTCTTTCCCTCTCTGACCCTGCTGGAGTTTGTTACCTGTGTTTGCTTGGAGGTTTATTCCAACAGAACAAGTTGGATAACAAAGAGACTTCCTCACTATTCTCCACTCTTGATTCCTGCCCTTGAGGAGTCAGCACAGCGGCAAATGAACCAGTGCCAGGTTACAAGTTGTAGCAGTGGTGGGATCAGTGAATCAACACACCCTTCATGGCAGCCGCAAGGACCTGGCCTACTTTCAGCAATGCGGACCTGACGGAGTGTCCAGGATAACGGTAATGGATAAATAGTGTCTGATGGGAGGTGGTCACTGACCAGAGAAGGGAGTGGTGGTGAGAAAGGTTTTTCTTTTTGGTTTATTCTAGGTGGCCTGGAGTAGCTATGGATTTTCAACAGATGGAAGTGGTTTAAACAATGGACCTAGGAGCAGCAAAAGGAGACTCGGAAGCTGTTGCAGCAGACCTTGACAGCAACCAGAGATCAGTAACAACCCTTGTTAGACATCCTGAAGGAGCAAATGAAATTGATTCAGCTCCTGCTAGAGCAGCCAGATGCTGTGGGAGAGTCTCCAGTGATACCAAGGACTACAAAGTAGGCCTACCGGGGCTTGGGATTGGCAAGTCTGTTGAAGCAGATGACCTTGATAACTTTTAAGTGACTTTTGAGAGAGTACCACAAACAGCGGGCTGGCCGTGGGCCAGTGAGCATACAAAAGAGTCCCTTGTTTATCTGGAGAAGCACTGGCTTCCAACAACTAAAGGAGTGAAGTGAAAAGAAAAAGGTCTCAATCCCAAATTAAAGAGGAAACAGCTTTGTTAGAAAAAAACCATCGTAGGCCTTTTTCAGCAAACAGCTTTCTTCAGGGGGTTAAACCGCCAACAAACAGAAATATTAAAAATATTAAAAAACATAAGATGACATAAATAAAATGCATAAGATCATGATACAATCAGCTGACAATCTCTTAAAAATAGAACTCCAAAATGACAATATAATGTGTGCAAAAATAAAACAGCAAGCAATTTCCAAAAAAGTGCATAGAAAGACAAGCTAAAAAGTACATTTAAAAGGAACATATAAAAATTATAGCATGTAACTGAATAAAAATAACATGAACCATCAAGAAGTAAAAAACATATTAAGAGCATCACCCAAGAGTATGTATTATCAGATGTAAAACAACACACTTTTGGTTTTAGATGCCTTCAGTGTGCCAGTTGCTGGGACTGCTGTTTTATCTCAGGTGGTCAACTCGATAATGTGAATGAGGCATTCCAAGTCTGTTTTTAATTGGCTATTTCGCCTATGCTGTTATATAACTACATGCCACATACACCCACTAAGATAGCTGGAATACCAATTTATTTTTAGATATTCTTATTTATTCATTTAATTATTTTACTTCTTTGAATTTTTATAATTGATTTTTAGCAATCATTTCCTTTTTAAGGATCCTTGGTTTTATTCAATTTTTTTGGCTTTATCTTTTAGCCTCTTACATGTTAGTCCCTTTGTTTTTCTGCCTTTGTCCCTTAGACGGGTTTGGTCACTCTCCTTTTACTTACTCCTATTCATGTACGGTTGTGCCCTCCAGTATTACTATCATCAATTGTCAGCACATCATGGCTTAAGGTCAGCCATTTGGTGGACATAGTTGTTAATTCCTTCTTATTGTTCGTTTTTAGTTTCGTTTTTTCACTCTTTACAGTCCCTCAGTTCTCTAATAAGTTATGATTAATCAGTACTCTCTGCCTGGTGCTATAATTCCCATGCCACTGTTTCTCTATAATCTGTTATTCTCACTAGCGATCACTAACAAAAATGTGGAAGACTTGTTTGACTCTACTTCATCATGGGTCTCAAAAAATCCACATTCAATTATTACCTTTATGTGCCCTTTTGCAAGTTTGATCACTTATTTTTGCAGCATTTTTTGTTATTGTCACCTTTCCTGATGAAGCGTCATGTTGCCATGCTAACCATGATGAACAGCTTTGGCGCCAAACTCCTACTTTAAATGGTGGCTTCTCAATGCCGGCGTTTAATTCTGAAGGCTTAAGATTAAGCTCCGTGTGCAAGAGGTCTGGGTGAGTTTGCCACATATTCTTTTCACATCCTTTATGTTTTACCTAATCCACAAATATATACCGATAATTATAGAATTTCACAATAGCCTACACCAATTGATTTAATTATCTCCTGTTTTAAAATTAATAGATCGGTATTCCATGGGCACCCTTAACACCCCTCCCCCACCTCTGGTACACTGGATTTCATGTATTTTGAAATACAACTTTTTAAAATTATTCCATATGGTATACTATGACTTACATTTAAATTTCTCTTCAACCCAGCACCGTCCTGGTCTTACCAATGTTGACTGACAGCACATAATTTCAGGTCCCGACTTGGATTCAGCTCAGTAAGTTAATGTAGTTCTCTCTCTCCCCTCCCCTCTCCTCTTCTCACCCTCCCCCCCTTTCTTGTACCTAGACTATGTTCTAGATTTGTTTCATACATGTATGTTTCATACCTTTCCATCACTCTGCCCAATTGGGGCCCAATATTACAGAGATTTTCAGGTTACCTGTATTCTTTTACATCTGTTATTTACTTATTGATGGTTTATGTTATTATCATTCAGTTACATACTATAATTTCTATATGTTCCTTTTAAGTGTACTTTTTAACTTGTCTTTTTATGTACTTTTTTGCAAATTGCTTATTGCTTTATTTTTGCACATTTTATTTTTAAGAGATTTTCAGCTGATCGTATCATGAGTTTATGTATTTTTATTTATGTCTTATTATGTTTTAATAATGTTTTTTATATTTCTGTTATATGTTTCTGTTGGAAGTTTGACCCCTGAAGAAGGCTGTTTGCAAAACACGGCCTGCATACGTTTTTTTTCTAATAAAGCCGTTTCCTTTTCACCTTGAGATTGAGACCTTTCCTTTTCACCTCACTCTTTTTGTTGTTTGCTGCTTCCCTGCGAGTGAGAGTGCTCTGTTTTGGACTCTTCAAAGCTGCCTACAGGGCCCTAAGCAATGAGCAAGCAGGCAGGCAATTATGATATGGTCAAAGCTGCCATTAAAGATCGCCCCAGGCCTACCCAGGAACACTATCGTAGGGCTTTCTGAGCTGCCAAGCCGAAGCTCCAGGAAAGGCCAAAAGCAATGGCTCAAAGACTCTGTGACTTGGCCTGTAAGTGATTACAGCCAGATGGCAAGTCTGTGGCAAAGAATCTCTGACCAAGTATATGAGCAATGCCTCTATGTAGTGTCCCCTGAAGTAAGGGAGTGCATACTAAAGCAGGGGGCCACTACGATAGGGCAAGCCATTCTCACTTCTGAATGTTACTTGGAAGCTCAGCCTGAGAGTAACTGCTCATTCTCAGAAAGTGGAGGTACCATGAGGAATGCTCAGGTGGGAAAGAGCGGGTAGATGCCCTAGGGATGAGGCAAGGCTGTCCTGGGAGGAACCAGGAAGGAGAGTTCAGGCAGAAGGAGACTGGCCCCCAAAAGACCCAGGGGAATAAATGCATTGCATGTATGGGAGTGGAGGAGTAGCCTAGTGGTTAGAACACTGGCTTGGTAACCAAGCAACCAGGGTTTGACTCCCACTAGCACTCCTTGTGGCCTTGGGCAAGTCACTTAACCCTCCACTGCCTCGGAAGAAAGGCCTGGCAATTTACTTCCAGTGACACTGCCAAGAAAACCCAGGAGCTTCTGGGTCACCAGGAGTCAGGACTGACTCGAAGGCACACATTGCATTATTTGCATGTGGTCACATGGGCCACTTTAAAAGGAATTGTATAAACAAGCTTAATATGTTGGGGGAAGCTAAATCTAGGCAGGTTACCCTCCCAGAGTACTTGCAGGTGTTTTTTTTTATTATTATTATTAAATTTTTAGAGTACATTTTTCCATTAAACAAGAAAGCATGAAAACACACAAGCCAACTTCAAGGGGAGTGCCTTATTCTTTAAACAAAAGAGAACTATAACCACCGAAAATCCTCAGCAAAACTAATAAACCCTTTTACATAACCCAGGAATAATAAAAAAAACTATGAAGAAATGAAACTCCAATAACTAACCCTTTCCTGTAGAAAAATCCTCCAATTAGAGTGCATTATAGAAAACATATTTTTGACCCTGATAGGAAATAAGACATTTACACAGATATTTAAGGAAGAAGGTAGCCCCCAAAGCCAAGGTCCGAGACCTGAACTCTAAGACTCTTCCTTCATCGCTGAGTCTCCCGTGATACATCTGGAAATATGTGAATTGATTTACCAAAAAATATAACCTGTTTTTTGGAAAAATATAAATGAAGAACCTGCATCTTATCCGCTTCCATGACAAATGATAACAAAAGAATCGCCTGTGTGGGAATATTTTCCACGGAGGACTCTAAATAAGCGGATAAAGCCAAACTAGGAACATTTAGAGACACTGCCTCTGCTGAACCCTGGACCGGCACAGTAACTCCAGCCGATAAATAATAAATCCTTCAAATATTTATTAAACAAAATTGTCGGTAATAAGAAATGAGTTTGAGGGAAATTTAGAAGTCGTAAATTCTTAGAACAATTCATATTTTCCAAAAGTTAATTTTGACGACATAAAGCAAGGAGATCTTAGGGTCCCCTGGATAGCAGAGACTTGAGTTTCTAAACTTCCACAAAGATAATTGACATCTGAAAAATTAGTCTCATGATGCACAAGGGTTGCCAATAAGCCAAGATTCTGCCACAGAATTTGGAAAGATTGTCAAAATAAAGCTGAGAATAGTTTGATCACATAGCCTATGTAACACCTTTGCATACCACTGTACTTGAACATGTGGTTCACCGCCAGTGTCTTGACTTTCTCTCTCTCAAGCCCTTCTGGATCTATAGTAATCAGGCTTTCGCCTTCTAAATTCTACTGAGGCAGCTCTTGACAAAGTCTCCAATGATTTGTTCCTCACCATATCCAAGGGCCTTTACTCCTAGCTGCTTTTGACACTGTTGATCATCATCTTCTTCTCAATCCCCTGTTCTCATTTGGATTTAAGGGCTCTGTTCTGTCCTGGTTTTCATCTTCTCTCCCAATGCACTTTTAATGTATGTTCTGGTGAATCTTCCTTTACTACTATCCCACTTTCAGTTGGTGACCTCAGGGCTCTGTCTTGGCACCTTTCCTTTTCTCTCTCAACACTCAGTCCCCTTGGTGCACTCCATTCCTCCCCTGGTTTTCAGTACCATCTCTATGCTGATGACTCTCAGATCTACCTTGCTGCATCTGAAATCTCTCCAGGAATCCAAGCTTGACTCTCTGCCTGCTTATCTGACATTAGTGCCTGGATGTCTCACCGCCATCTGAAATTGAACATAGCCAAAACTGAGCTCCTTATTTTTCCCTCTAAACCTACCTCCCCCTCTTCCTCCTGTTTCTGGGGATAACGCTCTATTCCTCCCTGTTTTCTTGGCTTGCAACCTTCAGGTAATCTTTGACTCCTCCTTTCTCCTTCTCCACACACATCCAACAGCTAAAACCTGTCATTTCTTTCTTTATATCAGCAGCAAAATTTGTCCATTCCTATCTGAACTACTAAGACCTTTATTTATTCTCTAGCACCACCTGTCTAAACTATTGTAACTCTCCACTCACTGGTCTTCCTCTGAATCATCTCTCCCCACTTCAGTTTGTTCAAAACTCATCTGCATGGCTAATCTTCCACAAGTGTCGCTATGCCCATGTCACCCCTCTTCTCAAGTCACTTCATTGGCTCCCCATCCATTTCCGCATCCTGTTCAGACTTTTACTACTGACCTAGAAGCGCTTTCATTCAGCTGCTCCTCTCTACACTTCCTCTCTTATCTCTCCTTACACCACTTCCCGGGAACGCCACTCTTCTGGCAGACCCCTTCTATCTGTACTCTTCTCTTCCAATGCCAACTCTAGACTTTGATCTTTCCACCTTGCTGGTCCATATGCCTGGGATAAATTACCTGAGTTAGTATGTCAGGCTCCATATATGGCCCTGTTCAAATCCAGGCTAAAAACTCACCTCTGAGAATGCTTTTGGATCCTGATCCCTTTAGGTCTCCTGTTCACCTCCTATGTGTTTCCTTACTATTCCCCTAGATATACAGTATCCTAGTCCCCAATTGTGTTGTCTGTCTTGACTAAACTATAAGCTCTTATGAACAGGGACTGTCTCTTACACATAGAAACATAGAAAAATGACGACAGAAAAAGACTATCTAGTCTGTCCTTCCATATCAACAACTACAACAGTCCCCTTTTTTCCTTTAGAGATCCTCTGTGTTTGTCCCATGCTTTTTTGAATTCAGTTACTGTCCTCATCTCTACCACCTCCAATGGGAGACTATTCCACGGATCCACCACTCTTTCCGTAAAGAAATATTTCTGCATATCACTCCTGAATCTATCCCCTTTCACCCTCATCCCATGTCCCTCATAGCAGAACTTGCTTTCAATTGAAAGAGGCTCTCCCCCTGTGCATTTATGCCACAGAGGAATTTAAAATCTCAATCATATCACCTCTATCCTGCCTTTCCTCTAAGGTGTACATATTAAGATCCTTAAGTCTATCATATGTTTTATAATGAAGACCACTAACCATTTTAGTAGCCACCCTCTGTACTGACTCCATTCTGTTTATATCCTTTTGAAGGTGCGGTCTCCAGAATTGCACACAATACTCCAAATGAGGTCCCACCAAAGACTTATACAGAGGCACTACCACCTCCTTTTTTCCTCTGTAAAGCACTGCATATGTCTTTCAGCACTATACAAATGATAAGTAGTAGTAGTAGCCTTGTGGTACTGCCACTAGAGGTCAAGCTGCCAAACGCTCGTGTTGGTGGGGAATGGGTTGTTGGGAGGTCCTTTCAGAGGCAGGGACTGTTGATAGGGGATTATGCTGAGGTGGGTTGCTACTGGGAGTGTGGGAGATGTCAATGGGGATTTTAGGATGCTGTTGGGTGGCGTGAGATATCATTGGGGTGACTAAGGTTCATCAGGGAATCAGGATTTTAAATTTTTCTTTAGTTTGTGGCCATGTTGACTGTTTAGCACACTTGAGTAAACGTCACCGTAAGCACAGTTACTTACCTGTAACAGGTGATCTCCGGAACAGCAAGAATTAGTCTTCACATAAGGGGTTCGTTGGCGCCGACGGAGCCCGCACGGGAATGCTCCGCAGCATCCAATCAGAAGGCTTTTGGGAGCATCCCTCGCGCCTGCGTGGTAGCTTCCCGCCCTTCCCACTGCCTCTCCCCAGTTGCGTTTAATAGCTGAGACAGAAGGAGAGGAGAGGAAGGAAGAGAAAGAGAGAGAGAGTTACAACTCCTAGGGGAGGTGGGTGGGTTGTGAAGACTAATTCCTGCTGTTCCGGAGATCACCTGTTACAGGTAAGTAACTGTGCTATCTCCAGGAACAAGCAGGAATGAGTCTTCACATATGGGGACTCCCTAGCTGAGGGTGCCAGAGGAGATCCCAGAATGTGCGCCGCTGGACAGGGCGGCATCGCCCAACCTGGATCCCCGGCATCCCCGGAGGGATGGAGGGTAGGAGTTGAGAAGAGTTGCCAAGGCACAGCAACCGAAGACTACAGGGGAGTCTTCAAACCACGTCAATTATCATTAAACCGTTAATGATCTAGCACAATCTAGAGCTTACCTACTGGATTGTAGAAGGCAGAGCTGCGACGGGTACTGTAGATGCAGTAGCTAAGTCTTCAAGGGAACTTCACCGCAGAGAGGACGAAGTTCCCAGTCCGGGCGGGCTGGAGACGCAGGTGTCAACCGGCACTGGAAAGACGTCAGGTCTTCACGAGGAGCTCTAAGAAGCTGAGAACTTCAGTAGGAGCAGAGTCCCCAATCCGGAGGACTAATCAGAAGACTGACCGATCTGGGAGAACCCAGCCCGGAGAAGAACAGAAGTGTACCCCGGGATACCGAGGGGTACACTGTCTACCCGAGCCGGCAAGGGATAGGAAGACAATGGGTTCGAAAACCTCCAGACAAGGAGGCGTAAACCAAGGGGCTGTTGACATCACAGCAAGTTTAAGCATAACCGGTCTGAGCAACCGAGCCGCAGAACGCAGGCAAGCGGGCCGGCTGGACCCCGTAAGAAATAACAAAACGTCAGTACCGACAATTGGGGGATAGTCGGTAAGACACAGGGCACTATAACATTTCCCAAAAAGCGCCCACCTGTACCGATATATATCAAATAACAGGTATAGATGTATATCGTGCTATAGGTGGGCCCGGTAGCGCCCACCCAGGTTACTCAACCGGTATGGACACGTGAGAACGATACTGCCAACTCGGACCGACCCTTGATCCACAGGAGGGCGCGTACCTGGAAGGTGGCGGGAGGAAGGGCCATCCAAAGTGATGGGCCTATGTGCATGGAGCAGGGCAGATCGGCGAGAGTAGTAGTATGGTTGTGTGACCGCCCGATCAGTTGGGGAGGAGCACATCAGGAGTACGTAGACCCCTGAGGCGTCCACCTGGCAGTCACCCAAAATGTGTCCTCTGTGCCACAGGGAAGGCAGGAGGATAGAAAACCCTATAGCCACGGCATGACCGTGGGGCCATCTCCGGCCTATATAAAAAAAAACCTCGGGGTTAGGGCCAATGCCCTCCGCCGCTCCGAAGAGTGCAGGGAGCGGAGCCGGGGATCGGCATGGGTCAGTGGGACCCCTGTCCACCGTAACCTGACGGACCCAGGGATTTCTCTGCGAGAGCGGAGACACAGACCGGGGGGGGGGGGGTGGTCCGGCCCTGTCGAGGAATGGTTCGGCCACGCTCAGAGAGTAGCGGCCAAGGCCTACACTGGGAGAAGGAGATTCGGTACGCGATCCCCTCAATCCGGGGGAACCAGGCAGAGGGGAATCCGAGGGATGTACCCGAGGGTAAGTCCGAAGAAGATTAGCATGGCCCTGAGGAGCCAGGCTAACCTAGCTTGGGAAGGTTCCCCCCCCCCCCCCGGGGGCGCCATACCTCCAATCAAGCAGCCGAACCGCTTGTCACACTGAAAGAATCCCAGTGTAGAACTGGACAGTAACTTCATGTAAGAGGAGTTAAGCGCAAACTGCCGCATACCGTAGCCTAAGGCTGCCTGGCATGGGCAGCCTGGCGCGAGCCCTGGCACTGCCGACCGGTGTGAGATGACCCTGGCATGGGCGCACCTGGCAGGCGGGAAGAGGGATGAAACCTCCTCCTCTTCGGACAGGAGGGTCGGGAAGGACATTTGGCGGCCAGTGCCAAACAGGTCGGCGGAGCACTGAGCAACCTGACGCAAAGCCTCGCCATTGAAGAGGTTCTCCCCGGTGCACGGGGAAGTACCCAGGTTATGTTGTGCCCAGCTGCACAAGTCGGAAGCCTGCAACCAGGCTGTACGACGCGCCCCTATGGCTACCGCAGAGGACCTGCTAACTGACTCGAAAGAGTCCACGGCAGTCCGAGAAAGAAACCAAGAGATATTCCTGCAATGGTAAAGAAGCAAGGAATAGTCAGGGGCCCGAGGGGCCGACACAAAGGGAGACAAAAGAGATAACCTCTCGATGACCTCCCGAAGCGCCAGGCTCATATAGAAAATATATGAGAGAATCCTGGAAGCCAACATGGACGCTTGGAAGGTTCGCCGCCCAAAGTTGTCCAGAGTTTTAGACGCGCGATTCGGGGGCAGGAAGAGTGCTTCTTCTTGCTTCCGACCTTCCTCAGGGCCGATTCCACCACAATGGAATGATGGGGAAGCTGGTGCGTCTGGAAACCCGGAGAGGGGGGCACCCGATACCGGGCATGCATGGCTGCAGGCGGCGCTGGTACCTGTAAGGGCGAGCGCCAAATCCCGAGCAGGAGATCCCGCAGGGAGGGAGGTAAAGGAAGCATTACGGCTGCCTGTTCCGCAGTACCCGGAGTTAGCGAAGGGCCCGGGATAGGAATGGCGAGCAAGTCCGCCATGTCAAGGAGGAAGTCCTGAAAAGACAGCTCTCCCAGAGGGGCTATCCCAGGGGAGGCCGAGGTGGAGGGGCCCGCTTGAACACCAGGGGACCCACCGTGCTGGTGCACGGGAGGAATCGCTCTAAACAGAGGAGGGTACTGACAGTCCCAATTCGAGGCAGTCGGTACTGCATCGTCAGAGCCCGGGATTGACTCCAAGCGGGGCATCGAAGGGAGCGACGTCCCCCGAGGCAATCCGCAAGGGCAGCTGGAGTGGTGCCGAGGCCGCTGGAGAGCAGGCGAGCGCAGCACTGCGCCGTCGGAAGAGACCGGGGTCGGATCCGAAATGCGCCGGAGCCACGCTTTCCAGACTGGAGATCGATTCGAGGCTGGGCATCGAACTGAGCGACGCCTCCTTAGGGGGCCCCGGTGTCGGCGGCCGCGCCGGTGCTGCCACTCCCGCGAATGGAGTCGGGGTCACGACGATCGGTGCCGAGGGCAACGAGGGCTTCCCAGGCCGAAATTCGGCGAAGAGGGAAACACCTGAAGTCGGCTCCGACGCCGGGAGAGAGGCCCTCCTAGGCGCCGGCGTTCTGCCCGCGCCTGTTTTATTGAGCGGGAAACCCTTACAGGGCATACTACGCAGCCTCGAGGGTACCCAGGTAACCCGCCGACGAGCCCCGGCGGGGAGCGAGACACCCAGCCCCGGCTCCGCGGCCGCGGCGCTTCTTTGGGTCGACTCGACTGAAGGACCCGGGTCCCGCGGGCAGACTCCAGTGACGAGTGGAGCACTCGACGCCCGCGTAGATGCCGGGAGGTCGGTGGCGTCCGGGGGAGGCCCCGGCCCCGCGCAAGGTGGGGGTGCCGACCCGCCCGACCGGGATAGATCGATCGGCTCCGCAGGTGGGGCCCGGAGGTGACCCCTGGCGAAGAACAGGGCCCTTGTTCCCGAGACTGCCGCGGGAGGGGCGGAGCCGCTCAAGACCAGTACCGCCCCCGCGGAAGCCGGGGACGAGTCGATCAGCCCTGGCGGAGCCAAGGGCACCCGGTGCCGATCCCCGGCGGGGAGTGGGGCCACCAACTCTGACGCCGAGGACTTGGTCCCGCTCGAAGCGGTCACGACCTCCGCGCATGGCAGGGGTGTGGGCACGCCATACCGGGTCAGGTTGGTCCGATGATCCCCGGTGACAAGTGGAACACTCGACACCGACGCCGATGCCAGGGAATCAGCACCGCCAAAAGCGGGTACCGCCCCCGCGCAGGGCCGGGATGCCGTAGAGCCAGACTGGGTCGAGTCGATCAGCCCCAAAGGCACCGAGCACACCAGTCGACAGTCCCTGGCGAAGAGTGGAACACTCGACGCCGGCGCCGATGCCGAGGGATCTGCACCGCTCGAAGCGGGTGCCACCCTCGGGCATGGCTCGGGAATGTTCTGTGAGGAGCGAACCTCAGGAACAACCCGAAACCCTGTGGAGGCTCCGGAGCCCAAAGACTCCCTCCGGGGTGTAAGGGACTGGAGGGGAAGGCCGGAGCCGTCGTCATGTGGCGCATGAGACTCACCCCTCAAGGCTCGGTTAGTCTTAATGGACTGTTGTTAGGTTACCTGATCCTGGCGAGGAGAGAAAGCCGACGACCGCACCTTAGAGGGAAAGACGTCATCGAGGGACACTCGAAACAGGGAGGGTCTTCTCCCAACGCTGAAGCCCGGGGAACCGGGGGAGAAGGGGTCAGGGCCCCAACAGGAGAGACACCAGGCGTTGGAG
The DNA here is from genome assembly GCA_033557465.1 of Ichthyophis bannanicus. Taxonomy (NCBI): domain Eukaryota; kingdom Metazoa; phylum Chordata; class Amphibia; order Gymnophiona; family Ichthyophiidae; genus Ichthyophis; species Ichthyophis bannanicus. Next base: position 1,237,213,878 of record CM066033.1, on the reverse strand, counting down.
TCGGAGCAGAAGACAACGTCTCCACAGTGGGGGCACTTCTTAGGGGAAGAAGGCTCCATGCTGGAAAGCCCGGTAGGCCTCAGAATAACACGAGGAGGATGCTCCTCGAAGGAAATAAAGGAAAACAAAAAATAAGAAAAAAAGGGGGCACCAGCGGTGCCAGAGTCAGCGGGGAAAAAACCGCGACCACAGGAAACAAGAAAAGAAGAAAAAGTTTCTGCGGTTACAGGAGTTACGTCCTGTCGGCTCCGCGGAAAAACGAAAACTGGGGAGAGGCAGTGGGAAAGGCGGGAAGCTACCGCGCAGGCGCGAGGGATGCTCCCAAAAGCCTTCTGATTGGATGCTGGGGAGCATTCCTGTGCGGGCTCCGTCGGCGCCAACGAACCCCTTATGTGAAGACTCATTCCTGCTTGTTCCTGGAGATCAGAAGTTATTATCAAGGTTTGTATATAGAATTTAGCAGAGATCAGTTTGCCTATTCCAGCCTGTACACCTATTTAGCCTAACAGTTAAAATCTCATTGCAGTTCATTTGGAGGTCCAATTGCTTTCTCAAGAGCTAATAATATTTTTGGATGTACATAAAGCAATCTCTTCTTCATATATCCAGATCAATGTTAATTTATTGTAAAACAGCATTTTGGGTTCAGTTGTTATAACTTAAAATGCTAAACTGAGGCACAGAGAGGTCGTGATTTATATATAAAACATAGAAAATTAAAGCATGGTTTAGAGTTTTGAGTCTCACAAGCTACCTCAAGTGGTGGTTCACTCAAGTATGAAATAATACACTCTACTCATCACTGTTCTTTTCCCACCCAAATCAGGAATCAGGAATCATCATAACATTTCCCCAACGCTGCACTGAATTAGATTCGAGACATTATAGTGTTTTATAAACGTTTTTCAAAGTTCACTGATGTGACAAGGCAGTCGCCTAACCTGAGTAGAGGAATAGCCTCCAAGATAATTCCTCTGTTGGCTCAGCCATTTCATGATAGGAATACCCTCAGCAACTCGGTTCATTTTGAAGTGTGATAACAGTGCGTAGCCAGCAAGCTCAATATCTGCTGAGTTTGGTTGCCACCAGTCTGATATCTCATAAGATGATGATCTCCAGAATCTCAGATCTCCTACCAACATCAACAGCATTTACTTAAAACAAAAGAAAACAAAAAGAAAAAGACAAAACAATGTCCAGGAAAAAATTATTTATTTAGTCCACAAATAATAAACATATTATCTAAATTTGTATTTTTCCAGCAATACAAAATACCGGTAGTTTTTATTTTTGCCTTAATTTCTAGGTAAGGAAATTGGCACTGGATGACACTAAGTGGATCATTTTAGAAGTCCCATTCATGATTTTAATGATTGAAAATGGTCATTCAGATGTCCCAGTTACCATTTTAGAACACCCCACATGTACTACACATGTCCAGAGTAATCACATCTATTTGGCACTGCAGCCTGGCCAGAGGTGTGTCTGGGGAACTGTGAAGAAGATACACATGTGCAGTCAGTTTTAGATCACCACTGCACATATATACCTGACTGCGGACAAGTCCATGTCTGTATCTATACCTGCCTCTGAGCACAAATAGACATTTGAAAGTACTCATTTCAGGCAGCTAACCTTAAAGGGAAGGGGAGAATGCCTTTTCGTTCCCTCAAAATTTTTTTGCCATCTCCAAATCTCCTAGCAGGTAAATATTGAGGCCTTAGAATCTACTGCTGCATTGTTACACATCTCTATTTCCAAAATAGCAGGCCAAGACATATATGTACTTGCACATTCTGAAATACTGGCGCTGACACATCCACGTGGCTGGTTCCACGCATGCCCATGTCTCACATGTCCACATTTCTAAAATCAGCTCCTTTGCCGCACATCCTCGCTCTCTTTATATTGTGATGGACCCATGACTACTTTGCATTACACTTAGACGTGTACACTTTCATTGCTGCCTCTCCCACAGAATTGCAGATGTTTTGACGTGGACATTTCAGAATTCACCTAAACGGCCATTCTAAAATGTCCTTCACACTTAAGGATCAGAATGAATAATAGTGTTACTTTATAGATACAAAATTAAGGAGAACTTGAATGGTCTCAGTCAAATAAATGTATAGTGATGGTCAAATATAGCCTTAAAATGGAACTATATTAGCAATAAAAGTTACCAAGACCAGTAGATAAACGTTCAAAATCACAAGGCTTGCTGTGTTTGTTTGCAGTGTTCAAGAAATTAATAATGCTAATTATCATTTTAAATGAATGTTAACTGAAAACAGGAACTGAAATAAGCATTACATGAACCTGATATTCTAAATGATTTATGCATGTTCAAAATTTGGGGTTGGTCACCACATATCTTTTGGCTGGACATTAGGGAAGTAACTTTATAAACCTTTTCCATGTGTAAATGCTCAATTTACATGTGAAAAGGGCCTCATAAAATTAGATCAAGTCTAAAATTAGGTGTGGTGCAAGACAGTGTGTACTTGTACAGTAGGCACGGCTCAGGGGAGGAGGTAGGGTGAATCATGATTTATGGACATATTTTATAAATCACATGCATATTTGTGTAAAGTACATATTAACATTGACATCTGCTCTTCAGTAGGGGTAATATCTACGCTTTCAACCTAGTTATGATGGCTGCTGAACTTATGCTAGTATTTTATAAACATACCCAAGAAACCATATGTCTTTATAAAATAGGCTTGAGCAGAGAAAACTGTGTTAGTTCGCTTGGATATGTGTAAAGATATCACCTACAACTTGTTTCTTGATCCTTATATCCACTGATATAAGTACTATCCAGATATCCGCTAAAGAAGAGCGGGACCTAGGCATGGTTGTGTCAGATTATCTTAAAGTAGCTAAACAGGTAGAAAAGGCGACGGCAAAAGCTAGAAGGATGCTTGGGTGCATACGGAGAGGAATGGCCAGCAGAAGAAAGGAGGTGCTAGTGCCTCTGTATAAGTATTTGGTGTGGCCTCATTTGGAGTATTGTGTGCAATTCTGGAGACCGCACCTTCAAAAGGATATAAACAGGATGGAGTCGGAGCAGAGGGTGGCTACTAAAATGGTTAGTGGTCTTCATTATAAAGCATATGAGGACAGACTGAAGGATCTTAATATGTACACCTTAGAGGAAAGGCGGGATAGAGGTGATATGACTGAGATGTTTAAATACCTCCGTGGCATAAATGCACAGGAGGAGAGCCTCTTTCAATTGAAAGCAAGTTCTGCTACGAGGGGATATGGGATGAGGGTGAAAGGGGACAGATTCAGGAGTGATATGCGGAAATATTTCTTTACGAAAAGAGTGGTGGATCCATGGAATAGTCTCCCAATGGAGGTGGTAGAGATGAGGACGGTATCCGATTTCAAAAAAGCATGGGATTAACACAGAGGATCTCTAATGAAAAAAGGGGACTGTTGTAGTTGTTGATATGGAAGGACAGACAAGATAGGCCATGTGGTCTTTTTCTGTCGTCATTTTTCTATGTTTCTATAACTTTATTCATTTAAGGATCACACATTTTCAGCCAATTTATAAGGCTAAAGTGGCTGAAAATCTGCATTAGTGCTGTTGAACTCCATTTCTGGAAGGCTGCAAACCAGTCAGGTTTTCAGAATATCCCTAATGAATATGCATGATATATATTTGCATGCACTGCCCCCACTTTTATGTAAATATATCTCATGAATATTCATTAGGGCTGTCCTGAAAACCAGGTTGGTTTGTGGCCCTCTAGGACTGGAGTTTCACACCCCTGATTTGCACAAAGATTTGCGGAAAAGAAATCCATATCTTTATGCAGTGGTTGACGTGCTGAATAATGACCTTACTAAATCAATCATGTCATCTCTAGGATAATCACATCAACAAATAGTAATGGAAATGATAAGGCTAAAGTATATCTTATAAGGAAGACAGATGTACTAAAGGTTTTCTCTATTTAGAAGGTAGAAACATCGAAACATGACGGCAGAAAGAGACTACTTGGCTCAATTTACATGTGAAAAAGGCCTATCTAGTCTGCCCTTCCATATAAACTACAATAGTCCTCTTTTTACTTTTAGAGATCCTCTGTGTTTGTCCCATGCTTTATTGAATTTGGATACTGTCCTCATGTCTACCACCGCTACTAGGAGACTATTCCACACATCTACCACTCTTTTCGTAAAGAAATATTTCTGCATATTACTCCTGAGTCTATCCCGTTTCACTCTCATGCTATATCACCTCGTAGCAGAGTTTGTCTTCAATTGAAAGAGATGTTCCTGTGCATTTATGCCATAGACGTATTTAAATGTCTCTATATTATCTCCTCTATCCCACCTTTCCTCTAAAGTATACATATTAAGATCTTTAAGTCTGTTCTTATATGCTTCATAACGAAGACCATTAATCATTTTAGTAGCCACCCTCTGCACTGATTCCAACCTGCTTATATCTTTTTTAAGATGCGGTCTCCAGAATTACACACAATACTCCAAATGAGGTCACACCAGAGACTTATAGAGAGGCAATATCACCTCCATTTTTCTTCTGGCCATTCCTCTCCCTATACAGCCAAGCATCCTTCTGCCTTTTGCAGTCGCCTTTTCTACCTGTTTAGCTACTTTAAGATCATCAGACACAATTAATCCCAGGTCCTGTTCTTCTTTTGTGGACAGAAGTACCTCACCCCCTACATTGTACCGCTATTTTGGATTTTTGCAGCCCAAATGCATGCCCCTGTATTTTTTAGCATTCAATTTTAGCTACCAAATTCTTGTAATTTTGTAAGAAGTTGCCTAGTTAAAACACCTTTCAAGGTGCCTATGTTAAGCTTATTTTATACAGTGCCTATTTGCCTTTATAAAATACTAGTGAAAGTGGCCTAACGTGCATTTACATTGCAGGCATGGGCATTTACCCCAACTTTAGAATTGTTCTACATTTATTCAGATAGTTATTCAGAGAGCAGACCGAGTATCATTACTATCTGAATAATTCTTGTACTGATGACTATACATGTATATTCAATGCCACTTGCTATTCTAATAGCAGCGCTGAAAGTGTAGTTGCTCACCTGTAACAGGTGATCTCTGGGAACAGCAGGAATCAGTTTTAACATATGGGTGATGTCAGCACTGATAGAGTCTGCATGGGAATGCTCCCCAGCGTCCAATAGGAAAGCCTTTGGGAGCAGTCCACTGCGCCTACGTGTCTGCCTTCCCACCTTCCCAACTCCTTTTCTCAGTTGAGCTTGTAGCTGAGAGGAAGAGAAAAAATAAACCAACCCTACAACTCCTAGGGGAGGAGGGCAGGTTGTGAAGACTGATTCCTGCTGTTCCCGGAGATCACCTATTACAGGTGAGTAATACACTATCTCCAGGAACAGGCAGGAATAGTGTTCACATATGAGACTCACTAGCTCCCAGGTAGCAGACTGGCATGGAGGGGGGGGTGGGGGGGAAGAGCAGTGTAATCCCTGAGGCTAAAGGTTAGAGACAAAGAGTGTGGACACAAGGTGTCTGTTGGACTCCAGGAGGCTATACCCCCTCTAATGATAGTCTGGTCTCTTGTAGAAGTCCGGGATGGAGGGTAGGAGTTGAGATTGGCCAAAGACAATGTCCCGATGGACGTCCCTGTCCAAACAATAATGTGCAGCAAAAGTATGAATAGAGGATCAGGTAGCTGCCCAACAGATCTCGTCAATGGTTACTCAACGGAGGGGGAGGTTGGCTACAGAGGTTGCCATCGCCTGCACATTATGAGCAGTAACATGACCCTCCAGGGAGAGTTCTGCCTGTGCATCAGCAAAAGAAATACAGTCTGCTATCCATTTGGATAGAGTACATTTTGCCACTGGTAGTCCAAGGTGACTGGGCTCAAAAGAAAAGCAGTTTCTCACCTCTAACAGGTGTCTTCCGGAGACAGCAGAAATCAGTCCTCACATATGGGTGATGTCGGCGCCAACAGAGCCCACGCGGATCCAAACTCCAGTTTTCAAAGAAACCCTTTGGGACCGACACCACGCATGCACAGTCACCTTCCCGCCCAAAGGTGCCATCTTACTTCAGTAGGATGACACAGCTCAATAAAGCATAAAAAAAGAAAAAATAACTTCACGGGGAGGAGGAAAGGCTGTGACGACTGATTCCTGCTGTCCCTGGAGAACATCTGTTACAGATGAGTAACTACGCTTTCTCTGGGAACAAGCAGGAAGTCAGTCCTCACATATGGGACTCCCAAGCTACAGTCTATGGAAAAAAAACTGCAAAAGCCACGGCGACCCAAAAAGCAGACTGTAAAGGGCAGCCGGGGTGCTGGTTGGCTGGAAGTCTGACACGGCAGCTGCAGCATCGGAGATGCAATCCCCTCTCTGGTAGTTGGGACACCACAGGCTGGAGGGAAGGAGTTGAACTATTCCCCTAAGAGGTGATGGAGTATGGCCAGGCTGAAGGCACTATCCCTCCAGGAGGTCTGTTTCAAATAGTATTGCGCAGTGAAAGTGAGCACAGAGGACCAGGTGGAGGCCTGGCAGATGTCCAGTAAGGGCACTGAGCGCAACCTGGCTACTGAGACTGCCATGGCACACACATTGTGAGTCATCACATGAAATGGAGGAGTGGCCTAGTGGTTGGGGCAAGGTACTTCAGGCCAGAAGGTTGGGGGTTCAAATCCCACTAGAGGACAGCAACCTTGGGCCGGAAGGACTGGGGTTTCTAGTCCTACAGGTGCTCCTTGTGGTCTTGGGCAAGCCACTTAACCCTCCATAGCCCATGTTCCCTGTAAAATAGTTATCTCCAAGTTATAATGCCCTGTTCAATGTAATTTCAGTTTGTTCAATGTAAACCGCACTGATGCAGAATAGCGTGGTATATAAGAGAATATAATTAAATAAAATAAAAAATGATGCCCCAGAGAGAGCCCCATCTGTTAATAGGCAAAGGAAATGCAGTTGGCCACCCATCAGGAGAGGGTGCACTTGGAGACTGCAACCCTAAGTCAGCTGTGGTCAAAACAGACAAAGAGCTGCACTGAGTGGCGATAGGGCTGTGTCCTCTGGATGTAAAAGAACAACGCACACTTTTTTTTAAAAGTTATATTTACTTGCTATACTGCCTATAGTGGTCCTACGTGTGTAGGGAGGCCTCCGTCCTAGAAGAATGAGGCCTGGGAAAGAAGGTGGGTAACACCTCTTGATTCAAATGGAAGGCAGAGGCAACCTTTAGCAAGAAGAATGACCCTGAGTCCTGTGGAACATGGTGTAGGGCGCGTGTGCTACTAACGCCTGCAGCTCACTCACATGCCTAGCTGAAGTGAGCGCCACCAGGAACAGAGCCTTCCAAGAAAGGTACTTGAGATGGTTCAAAGGTTGGAGACATGAGCTTCCCCAACACCACATTAAGGTCCCACACCACTGGTGGAGGACAGATTGGGAGCCGGGAAAAGAGGAGGTCTCGCATAAAGCAGCCCACTAGAGGGTGCACAGACACGGCTTGACTATCCACCACATGGTGGTGAGCTGAGATGGCACAAAGGTGCACTCTGACTGTGTTGGACTTCAGGCCAGCCCCCGATAGGTGCAATAGGTATCGCAAGATATCCGGCAATGCATAGGAAAAGGGGTTAAGATCTTCCTCCACACACCAATACGAAAACCTGTGCCACTTGAAGGCATAAGCCCTCTGCGTGGCGTCCCAGACACGTAGAACATCTTCAACCGACATAGAGAGGTGGTAATGTGCTATAGCTAGCCTCTCAGCATCCAGGCCATCAGGACAAGGGACTGGAGGATGGGGTGCAGCAGGTCTGGGTCACTATCCAGCAGCAGGTCTGGGTCACTATCCATGGGTCCCACTGGGACAGCTGCAGAAGCAAGGGAATCAAGGCTGCCTGGGCCACCTGGGCGCAATGAAGATGACTGAGGCCGCCTCTGCTTGGAACTTGGGGGAGGGCCTGTGGCACCAGTGGCATGGGCAGAAACGCATACAGGAAGCCCTAGGACCAGGGGAGAAGGAAGGCATCTGACTCCTCCCATCACTGGGCGAGCAGAAGCGTGGCAGCTGCATGTTCTCTGGACTGGCAAAGAGGTTGATCTCCAGGGGTCCCAACATCAGAAGACCTCCTCCAGAATGGCCAGGTTCAGCTTCCACTCGTGGGGCTGGAGGACTCAGCTCAAGCGGTCAGCCAGTACGTTGTCCTGGCCTGGCAAGTACACTGCTTTGAGAGAGATGTTTTTCCCAGTCATGAAATTCCACAGGCACTCTGAGTTCCAGCAGGTTGATCTGCGAGACATTCTCCTCTGGTGACCATGGGCCTTGCAACTTCAGGTGGTCGCAGTGGGCTCCGCAGCCCAACTTGGACGTATCCGTTGTAAGGATGCACTTCATTGGCAGAGCCTGGAAGAGCAGGCCAACTCTGAATTTGAGGGGGTCCTGTCACCTGGCCAGAGATGTCGCTAAGGTCAACGTGACTTGGATGTGGTCCCCCAGATGGCCTGAAGCTTGTGTCCATTGGGCGCTGAGCATCCACTGAGCCTGCTGCATGCGGAGGCGGAGCATCTGCCGGACTGTCACCAGAGAGCCACCCTGCACCTCCTGTGCTAAGGCTGAAAAGTGCTGCACCTGGTCCAGTGGCAGAAAGGCTCTTGCCTGAGTGGAATCCAGTATGGAGCCGATGAACTGCAAGCACTGAGTGGGCAATAGGTGAGACTTCAGGAATTGACCATGAAGCCCCGGCTCTGGAGCTGCCCTATGGTGCACTGCACTGCATTGCACACCTCCTCCAGTGAGACGGCTCATATGAGCCAGTTGTCCAGGTAGGGGAAGATGAAAACATCTAGGAGCCTGAGGTGAGTGGCCATGACTGCCAGGCATTTCATGAATACCCGAGGAGTCAAGACTAGGCCTAAGAGTATCCTGTACAGAAAATGCTGCCCGCCGCAGATGAATCAGAGGTACTGACGGTGCCTTGGATAGATCAGGATGTGGGTATAGGCATCTTTGAGATCCAAGGAGCATAGTCAAACTCCTTGCAGGAGGTAAGGTAGCAAGGTTCCAAAGGATACCATTTTGAACTTTTCCTTGACCAGGAAGCAGTTTAGATCCCGTAGATCCAGGATGGGCCAGAAACCCACTGTCTTCTTGGTTACAGGAAAGTAACAGCAGTAGAATCCACGGCCTTGAAGATGTTGGGGGATGGGATACATCGCTTGATCCTTGAGCAAGAACTCAATCTCCCTTTGCAGAAGCTCCCTGTGCAAGGGGTTAATAGGTAATTCCCCTGAGAAGAAGGGAGGATGCAGCTGGGGGAAGTGGAGGAGATAACCTTCCCCGACACCTGCAACACCCAGGCGTCTGATGATGTTGGCCATTGGTGTGCAAAGTGGACCAGCCATCCTCCCATATACCTTCTGGGGGAGGGAGGGAGGCTATGTCCAAGGAGACAAAAGCTCCCTGGCTGCAGCTGGGGCACTGTTTGGGGTTTGGGGGCCTTTGGCTTATGGAGGCCATGTCCCTGGCTCTTGGCCTGCTGCCCCTGAGGGGGAGAGTGATAGGCCTGAAACTTGGGGAAGTTTCTGTAAGCCTTCTTAGTCTTTGGGTGGAAGGGCTTTTTCCCCGGTCTTCTTGGGGGAAGGTTCAGACACTTTTTTGGACATCTTGGTTCTGGTCATGAATTCCTTCTCTAGCTCATCAGCCTTCTCAGTCATGGGCTTACTGAAGAGATCCTCCCCCCCGGCAAGGGGCATTGGCTAACTGAACCCACTGCTCCAAGTTGGAGGATTGTAGTGTTTTGGGTATCAAGGGGATAGGAGGGAATGCATAGATCAGACCCTGTCTGCAATGGAGAAGGAAGGCATCCAAGGTCTGTTGGTGTAGGGATGGAAGCCTGGAGCAGAAGAGTGAAAGCTGTGTATTTTGCAGAGTGGCAAAAAGATCTATGAGTGGGATGCTCAACGTTTGGAAGATCCAAGCAGCCGTCTCCAGATGTAGGGTCCACTCGTGTGGACAAAGGAGTCGACTTAGCCTGTCTGCAAGTACACTGAGCTTGCCCAGGAGGTACACCGCTCTGAAGTGAATGTGGTGTGTAATGGCAAAGAACCATAGGTGAAGCGCTTCCTTGCATAGGGGATAGGATCCTGCCCTGCCCCCCCCCCCCTGTTTGTCCACATAGAACATACTAACCTGGTTGTCTGTCCTGACTAATACATGTTGCCCCGAAAGTTGGGGTTGAAAAACCCAAAGAGCATTTGTTAGTGCCTGTAGTTCTAGAAGGTTGATCTGCAGAGCAGATTCCTGTTGTGTCCACAGTTCCAGTGTGGTCAGGACATTCAGATGCACTCCCCAATCCAGCTTGGAGGCATCCGTTGTCAAGGTGCATCGAGGTGGAGGCATCTGAAAAGGTTCTGTGAAGAACACCACTACCGAAGAGACTTGGTTAGTTGAGAGGTGATGTGGATCTTGTCTCTTGTTACTTTTATTTATTTATTTAAAAGGATTTGTATACCGCTTTATCCTGAAATCAAAGTGGTTATCACATCAAACAAATCATTGGTATGTGGATATGTACATGTAGTGGTAAATCAATAGTATGAGCAACCACCCTCAAAGATCCACCCAATAGTTGCTCTAAGCTGCCTTCTTGAGCACCATTTGACAATACATACTTGGTGTCCACCCTCACTTCCCTAACACAATTCTTTCTTCCCTACTAAGATGGGTTCCCCCATTACCACCATCTTTGGATGCTATATTATCCTCACAAGCTGGTTCTCCTGCTCTCTAGCCTTAACCCCATCTGTCAACCAAATCCCAATATTGCAGAGCCATGGTAAGAGATGGTCTGGTGCATCTCGTAACAACTTAGACTGGGACACACGCCCTCGCCACTCCCATCTCCTACATATTATTCCTCAACATTCCATCAGAGACAAACAATCTGAAAAACCTTACCCCCACAGCCTAAAATGTGCCCTCATCAATGCACGTTCCATCCGGAAGAAATGGCCAGCTGTCACTGACTTAATCTCCACTCATGAACTTGACATACTCATGGTCACAGAGACATGGTTATCTGAGGAAGACAATGTCATAATCAACCAGCTCCTCCCCCCAAATTTTACAATACATACCAGTCACAGGCAAGATAAAAGGGGTGGCGGTGTCCTCATCCTCACCAGATCAGACCTCCAGTTCCAGACAATGCACTCCACCAGCACAAGTCACATGAAAACCATTACCATTTCCAACAGACGCTGCTCAATCAGCTTGCTCTACAGAGCACCCTCTACGTCACTGGATGAGCTTGCCGCTATCATTGAGCTTGCCTCCAACACTCATAGCCCACACACCCCAACGTGGATCCTAGGTGACTTCAACCTACCAACGTTACAGGATAATCAAGCATCTTCATTCCTAGATGCCCTTGAGAACCTCGGCTTCAAGCAACTAGTGAAAGTTCCCACTCACACTAAAGGCAACATCCTAGATCTGGTATTCGCCCCACAGTCATCCCTCAACCCATCTCTTGATCCCATTACATCCATAACTCCTGTTCCCTGGTCAGATCACAAATTGATCATCCTCCAGATTCCTTCAAGCAAAATCCTTACCAAGAGCATCAAGACATCGGCTAACACAGCGAGACCGACCACTAGATCTTTTAAGTCATTTAACAGAGAGCTCATCCTCGCTGAAACTCAACACCTCATCAATACCACCACCATGAACCTTGAGGTCCTAGTCTCTCACTGGAACAATAGTCTCAGTGCTATTGCTGTGCGTCCTCCATCAAAAAAGCATTCAAGGAAAAGAGAGAATGCTCCTTGGTACACAGCGGACCTTAGAGAATCCCTCATCCAATTACGGAAACTCGAAAAACGCTGGCGTCGCTCCCATGCTATTGTTGACCTGACAGCATACAATAGCCACCTGGCTGCTCACCGCAAGGCAATCTCCGAGTCAATGAAACGTTACCACTCTGATACCTTGATGAGGTCTCTCAATAAGCCACATGACCTTTTTGACCTAGTTAAGTCCCTATCTAAGGAGCCATCCTCTGGGCCTCAAGTTTAGATACATCCTCAAGACTTTGCAACTCACTTACAATCTAAGATGTGCCTTATCAACAGAACCACTACAACAACCACCACCCTTGTGCAGGACGTTCCAGGAGCTCTTTCTGCATTCTCTATCCCCTCTAAGAAGGGAATTGAAGACACCATTACAGCCCTCAACATCACTACATCCCAGTCCGATCCATGCCCTGCCTTCTGGATCAAGGAGCTCCGCAGTCACTTCAGCCCAGTAATTGCCAACATAATGAACCTCTCCTTTTCAACGGGTTCATTCCCTTCAGCCCTTAAGCATACCTCAATTAGACCCCTGCTGAAAAACTGCAAGCTCGACCCCCTAAGGGTAGAGTCCTACAGACCCATTTCTAGTATACCTCTACTTGCTAAGATCATCGAAAAGGAGGTCCAATGACAGTTACAGGACCATATTGACACCGCTGCACCGCTAGACCCCTGCCAACACGGCTTCAGGGAATATCATGGAGTCAAAACTCTCCTCACCACACTCTTTTTCAAGATAATCACCGGCTTAGATAACATCCGCCAAGGTTTCGCCCTCATCTTTCTGGACATCGCCGCAGCGTTTGATTCAGTGAATCACAAACTCCTTTTAGTAAGGCTAATTGAGAAGGGCATCAGTGGAACTGCGCTTGAATGGTGCAGGTCCTACCTATCCGGAAGATGGCAGCATGTCCGCTCAGGAGGCAGAACTTCAGAACCCTTCCACCTAGATCAGGGAGTCCCTCAAGGTTCCTCACTTTCTGCCCTTCTGTTTAACATTTACATGCAACCAATCTGTAAGATCATACGTTCATTTAATGTCGACTGCATGCTTTATGCCGATGATGTTCTACTTTACACTCCTATCTCCACTGACCATTTAGATCTCTCCCCTCTAATAAACTGTTTCAATGCAGTATCTGACTGGCTTCTCTCCCAAAACCTCCATATACAACATAAGAAAACGGAAGTCCTCTTTATCACGAGGAATCCCAACTTCACCCCACCTCAATATCTCAAAACTAAGGAAGCTGAATTGCAATCCAAACCCTCAATACACTACCTGGGAGTCACTCTGGATCAACGCCTGGATATGAAGTCCCACATAGGAAACACAGTCAGAACAATATACTACAAGATCCGTTTCTCTGAGACACCTACGCTCTATGTTGGAGCCAAAAGATTTCAGGACAATCTACCAAGCACTGATCATGCCCCACTTTGATTATGCTAATGTCATTCTTCTAGGTCTTCCTCAATCTACCTTAAACCCATTACAGCTGGCAATGAATGCCGCAGCAAGGGTCCTTCAGGGAGCCGCCAGGACTGACCACGTTACACCTCTGCTAATTCAATTACATTGGCTACCCATCCAGGCCAGAATTATCTTCAAAACTCTACTTCTCACGTTCAAAGCTCTCAATAAGCTCTCCGCTGCATCCTTATCTGCCCTTATTCACTCTACTACACCAAACAGAGCAAGAAGATCCACGACCATCAACTCCCTAAAGCTCCCAAAGGCCCTTACAAGCTGCTCTTTGTCTACAGCCAACAGGGCCTTTATCCTCTGTGCCCCTAGGTGTTGGAATGCACTACCTCCTGGCATCCGGGCTATCAACAGCTTAACGCAATTTAGAAAAGCCCTCAAATTCCATCTCTTCAACAAGTACCTTATAGAGTCAACGACACCCATTGATCTCAGTGTTTCCACCCAGTTATTCAATTCCTCGGTGGTCTCAATAACACGCAAAAGCTGACTCTCTATAATTATTAATATATTCTTACCAACTGTTCCTAGTAACATGTACCTATACAGTAGTATTACCCCTGTAAATAGATTGTAAATAGTTTCCCTTGTTATCTGTAAACTCATGCATGTTGACTGTACTGAGATTTTTGTTCTTTGTGAACCGCGCTGATGCTGAATAGTGCGGTATATAAGAGAATATAAATAAATAAATAAATGAGTATGGGAGGTGTAGCTGATTTGGTGTGAGCTATAAATACAGTGTGGGCTATATACAATGTAAGCTATGTAAATTTTTGCATATTTTGCATACAAAAGTGGGTTAGGTACATGGAGTATAAATTAATTACATGGGTTATGCACATAAGTATAAGGAATATACACATAAGCAGGGAGGTCGAGTGATGTCATTATATTGTTCAAGTGATGTCGTTATAGTGTTTATTGAATAGCGTCATTTTAAAAAGCTTTTTGAAGTCTTTAATGTCTGTTGTTGCTCTCAGGTTGTCAGGGAGTGAGTTCCATAGCATTGGTGCTGCGAGTGACAGTGCTCTTCTTGAAGTTTCCTGTCTTGGTTTTTTAAAGATTTTGGGTATGATGATGTAGTCTGAGGTGCCTTTTCTCCTGGGTCTAGTGCTTGGGTTGGGTCTGATGAGGTGTTTTAGGCTGTCTGCTGATAGGTTATGTTTGATTTTGAAGGGGTTTAGTAGCACTTTATATTGAATGCGGGAGTCAATGGGGAGCCAATGGAGTTGGTTGAGAATTGGGGTGATGTGGTTGTGTTTTGATGATCCGGTTATTATTCTTGCTGCTGTGTTTTGTGCCATTTGGAGTGGTCGTGTAGTCTGTTTTGGGAGTCCAAGGTAGATGGGGTTGCAGTAGTCTAAGATGGGGGTTATGAGTGCTTGACAGACGGTGCAGAAATGTTCATGTGAGAGGACTGGTTTTAGGCGTCTTATGGTTCTCATTTTGAAATATGCGTTCCTTGTGGTTTTGTCGATGTGAGATTGAAGGTTTAGTTCTTTGTCGAGAGTTATACCTAGGTATTTTATTTCAGGTTTTATTTGTATTGAGATGTCGTTCAGTGAGTTCTTTGGGGGGGGGGTTGAAGTTTGCATTTTTGGTGATGATTAGCGCTTCTGTCTTGTTATAGTTTATTGTTAAGTTGTTTTCCATGAGCCAGCTTGTCATTTGTTGCAGGCAGTTGGATATTCCAGTGTAGTCTGGGTTGACGAGGTTGATAGGGGTGTATATCATAATGTCATCTGCATACATGGTGTATTGGATTTTGTTATTTTTGATGATCGAGCATATTGGTTGTATGTAGAGGTTGAATAATAGTGCTGATAGGGCGGAGCCTTGTGGACCACCCTGGGTGACTTTCAGTGGTTGGGATGTTGTTGAGCCACATTTGACTTGGAGTTGTCTGTTTGTGATGTATGATGTGAACCAATTCAATGTAGTGCCATGTAATCTGATTTCCTGAAGTCTTGACTGTAGAGTTCTGTGGTTTACAGTGTCAAATGCCGCTGAGATGTCTATAAAGATCATTATTACTCCTTTCTTGATGTTGTCGATTGTTTGAATCAGGTTGTCGAAAAGATATATTAGTAGGGTTTCCACGCCATGGTTTGGGTGGAAGTCATGTTGATTGGGGTCCAGAGGGGCATGGTTGTCAATATGGTCTTGGAGTTGTAGTTGAACTATCTTTTCAATGATTTTCGATAAGAGGGGGAGGCTTGATATTGGTCTGTATGCAGCTGGATTATCTTTACTTAGTGTGTTTTTTTGGGGGATTGGTCTTATTGTTGCTAGTTTTAGTGTGTCCTTGCAGTCTTTTTGGCAATGCTGACAGTTTCATCACTTACTGAAGTTAAGTAATACTTTTAATTATTATTAATAAAAAGGAGACGTCACAGTGGTGCTTTGCCTGCATACACAGCACTTTGCTGACTTTCTCCGACAAAAAAAAAAAAAAATGTTTTTCTAACAATAGGAGATTTTTAAATATCGGAATTTTTGATTTGGAGTTTTAGTGTGTCCGGCATTATACCTTTGGTTAGGGAGTTGTGTACCATGTTTCATATGAAATGAATGAGCTCTGTTTTTGCTGCTTTTATCACCAGCGGTGCTGGTGTTGAGCGAGGTAATGATGTAAGATAGCTGATCCTTCGAAGGGATGCTGAATTTTCCCCAGATTTGGTTTGGTGTTTTTTTGGGTGTTATTTCTGTGTTCATTTGATGGGCGGCATTGAACTTGTTATGTAGGTAGTCTGCATAGGTCTGTGGATCAATTTGTTCATCTTTCTAGGTTCATTGGTGAGGGTCTTTATTATTGTAAATAGTTCTCTTAACTTTGCTTGCGTCTATTGAGAAGATAGAGTCCAGAGGGCCTGTTAATGTATAGTCGAGAACAGGGGATGACATGGACCTTAAGGGCGATGTGTCTCAATAGACAGAGCACTTCTCAAGCTTTTACGCAGCTTTGCTGTTGCATTGCTTTCTCCAGCTTGGGCTTGTTGAGTGTCTAAGAATGCTCTGATGAACTCCAGTCGCTTAGTTGAAGTGAGGTGAGACTTTGGGAAGTTTAGGACAAATCACAGATGTTGGAGTACCATGATGATGCAATGAAGGGAGAGTTGTACCTCCTGAGAGGAGTCTCCTCTGATTAGCCAGCTAAGTAAGGGAAGACAAAGACCCCCAAAGTGTAAAGTGCGATTACTGCCATGCATTTTGTGAATACTCGTAATGCAGAGGCTAAGCCAAAGGGCAGCACCCGGTACTGGTAGTGTCTCTTCTGAAACATAAAGCGCAGATACGGTCTGTGTTGAGGATGAATCAGTAAGTGCATGTATGCCTCCTTCAGGTCTAGAGAACATAGCCAATCTTGTCTTTGGAAGTATGGGAGAGGACTTCCCAGGGAAATCATTTTGAATTTTTCTCGGACCAGAAACTTGTTTAGGTCTCTTTGATCCAAGATGGGACTGAAGCCTCCTGTTTTCTTTGGAATGAGAAAAAATGGAGAGTAGAAGCCCATCCCTTCTTGAGGAGGAGGAGCTTATTGCACCTTGAGATAACAGGATGGACACTTCTTCTCTTAAGAGAGTGATTTGAAGGAGATGGGTGGGAGAGCCCTCTGTGAAGTTTGTAGGGGGTAAAGTCTTGAAGTGAAGCAGATACCCCCTTTGGACGATGCTGAGATTCCATTGTTCTGAAGTTAGGAGGTGCCACCTGTAAGCATAAGAACAGAGCCAGCCTGGGGGTGTTTTCTCCAAATGGGTTAATTTTGCAGAATCCCAACCCATATAGGCTCTTAAACAAAATCCTACACAAACAATTCCAACAAATCACAAAAATAAATCACAACTATATCATCAGGCAAAGTGACCTCAGGATGGCTCATACCCTACATGTAGTGAAAAAATCACTATAGGGAACAGCTGACGCTCACATCATTGGTCACAAAAGCCTACCATACCACCAGAAACATTCTCTACAAACACTCAAACAATCACACCAAAACAAATACCACTGGGAAAACACTCCTTCTACAATACCACAAACAAACACTACCACATACATACACAAAGCGTCTTATTATATTTAATCGTACAATAATTAATTACACCAATTTGCACAAAACTCCACTGGGACTGCATACGGATCCCTATAGAACAAAAATATAGAATAAATGTTTAAACATTTCACCAACTCATCCAGGTCTACAATTACTTATCTTCAAGGGCTTTTCAATCCTTCAGCAGCTCCAGCAGAATCCAATACTTGAATGCGATCCGCATAGCTCACTAGCTAAATCTTTAACGGGGAATAAGACATCTTCAGTAATTTCATCCTCTATATTCCATAACTGATTCAACCCTACAAAAGCTTCTGTTTCGCCAATCTGAGGCTTTGTCAGGGGTTGAGACATACTAGAAAGCACACCCGCTTAACTGCTCAAACCTCCATTATCCCCGCCATCTAACAAGACGGCGTGTGATGCACTACTTATCACAAAAAACAACCAATCAACAACCTCACCCAGAAATGACATCACCATACACACAACCTAACTTTAAACTAACCACTCATACAAAAAAATCATACAAAAAATTCATACATAAAAAGGCAGGTTGAAACTACATAGCCCCATCACGCAAAACTGCCCTGATAACAATCTCAAAAAAACAAGGTCTATTCGATTTTATCATTTAGACCACTTGGATGCAAAGTATGTAACGTGAAAATCCACCATTGTTCCTTCTGCAGTAGCAATTTATTTCGATCTCCTCTTCTAATGTTCTGAGGGACATGTTCCAAAACTGTACAGCATAGATCCTCAAACCGATGATTAAAATCAATACAATGTTGTACTAAAGGTGTATCAATTCGTGCTGCATGAAGACTATATTTATGTTCAGCTAAACACGTTCTCAATGGCCGTGTAGTTTTACCAATGTAGAGTTTAGGGCAAGAACACCATAGTCCATAAACCACATATGATGTGTTACACGTCGTAGCGCTTTTGATATTCAGCACAAACTGTGCCCCTCATAAGACTGCAAAATGAACAATGATTACATGCTGAATGTCCTAATGTAAGGGAAGCCCAGCTAACATCTTGTCATTCAGCTCCTGCACAGCCATTTTAAGTAGTGTAATTAATTTTGCAGAAACCATGACAGTCGTGAACCTCACTGCTAAGCCAGGGTATGTGGAGCATGACCTTAGTTTCTCAAATTTACTGCTAATGCTTAGCGCAATTTGCATCGTGCCAAAAAGAGCTTCCTTCTGGAGTTCATAAGATGCAACAAGTATGGGTAGTTTATCAAGATGTGCCTGGAAATTCTTCTTTATCAGACCTGTCGCTCCCAGTACAACAGGAAAGATTTCTGTATCTTCCTGCTATATTTTCTTCATTTCTGACTGCATTTTTGGTACTTCAGGATCTTCTGCCTCTCCACATGATTCACAGAATCATCACTTGTTACTGACATTTCTATTATCAATGCCATTCTGGTATTCTTCTCCTTTACCACTATGTCAGGTTTCCTGGCATCCAGTTTCTTATCCGTCAAAATGGGAATGTCCCAGATGATCATAACCTAGTCATTCTCCGTTATTCTCTTAGGGTCACGATCACAGTGCCTGGTGTACAGCCTGCTATGTGGAGGGGTTGGGGACTCTCCAGAGGCAGAGTGGCAATTCTCTCTAGGAAGGCATCAAAATCCAGGCGCAGGTTGTGCAGAACCAGGCCGCAGAATCGGGGAAGCTGCGCATTCACCGGGCTGGCGAACAGGTCCATGGATGTGATCCCTCACCGATGGAACAAGAAGCTGGCGACCTCCGGATCCAAGCGCCATTCATGTGGGCAGAGTATCCTGCTGAGTTTGTCTGCAAGGACATTCTCCTGGCCTGGGAGGTAGACCGCACGTAGGTTCATCCCCCGGAGAAATGCAAAAGAGCAAAGGAGGATCGCCTCTCGGCAGAGGAGGCAGGATCCTGTTCCCCCCTCCTTGTTTTGGAACATGGCTACCTGATTGTCGGTCTGCATGAGCACCGACTTCCTCCTTAGATAGCCCTCGAAGGCCCTCAGGGCTCATCGGAGAGCTCAAAGCTCGAGCAGGTTGATCTGCTGCTGAGACTCCTCGGGCAACCACTGCCCCTAGGTGCACAATGCGCCGCAGTGGGCTCCCCAACCCAGTACAGAAGCACCCGCCGTCAGGACAAGCTCATGCTGTGGGGTCTGGAAGGGCATTCCCCGAAGGAGACTTCAAGGGTCCTGCCACAATTCCAGGGAGTTGTGGAGACTGCGGGAGACCCGGATAGGGTCCCTGAAGTGGCTGGAGACCTGGCTCCATTGTACTCTAAGGCACCACTGGGATGTTTGCATGTGCATGCGGGTGTGGGGGACCACATGGATGGTGGAGGCCATATGTCTTAGGAGGCGCAGAATGACCCTTGCCATAATCCAAGCCCTGTTCTGGACCTGGGCCACCATGGCCCGGAGGCGGTCTGCCTGGTCCGTGGGGAGGAAGGCGGTTGCTCGCTTTGTGTCGAGGCATGCACTGATGAACTCCAGGTTCTGCACCGGCTCGAGGTGGGACTTCGGGTAGTTGACCAAGAAGCCGAGGCGTTCGAGGAGAAGGATTGTGCGCGACACCGCCAAGCGGGCTTCACCGACCGAAGTCCCCATGACGAGCCTGTCATTGAGGTAGGGGAAGACGGGTATGCCCTGCTGCCTGAGGGAAGCGGTGGCCGTGGAGAGACACTTTGTGAAAACCCACGGTGCAGACGCGAGCCCGAAGGGGAGCACCCTGTATTGGTAGTGTTCCCCCTGCACCCTGAAGCGCAGGTATTGCCTGTGTTGAGGGTGGACTAGGATGTGGGCGTAAGCGTCCTTGAGATCCAAGGAGCATAGCCAATCACCCTGCTGAAGGAAGGGCAGCAGGATGCCAAGCGATAACATTTTGAACTTCTCCCGCACCAGAAACTTGTTTATGTTCCAAAAGTTGAGGATGGGGTGTAGGCCCCCCATCTTTTTCAGGATGAGGAAGTAATGGGAGTAGAAGCCATGGCCTCGAAGGTGCAGCGATATCTTCTCGACTGCCCGTTGGGCGAGGAGGTTGTACAGCTCCCACTGCAAGGTCTGGTGTGAAAGGAGCCGAGTAGGCTCCGCTGGTGAGAAGGGAGAAGGGTGCCTATCCAGACAGAGACAATATCCATCTCAGACCACCCGGAGGACCCAGGTGTCAGACGTCATCGACGCCCACTGCGGGGCGAGCAGGACAGGCATCCCCCCCACAACAGAGGTGCTGCTGGGCGGGCAATAGGCTATGTCGTCGGCGTCAAAAACTCTGAGTGGGTTGGGGTGGTGCCGATGGCTGGGTCTTGGGCCCTTTTGGCTTGCGGTGGCTAAGCGCTCCTTCCTTCACCTGCGTGCCGGGAGCCAGCACAGGGGTGGGTCATCCCGGTAGTGCAGTCCCTTTCTTTGGAAGAACGGCTTCTTTGTTTGCTGCTTCTTCCGAGGGAGGGAGGAGGTCTTACGTGAGAGGAGTCTGGGTCACAAACTCTGTTTCTATCTCAGCGGCCTTATCCTCCATAGGTTTACCAAACAGTTGCTCGCCGAGGCAGGGGACATCTAGGAGCTTCTCCTGGACCCACTGCTCCAGGTTCAAGGACTGGAGCGACGCCTGGCATGGGCCCTGATACCGGCTGCTGCCACTCGGGCAGAGGACTCAAACCCATCATACACAGCACGGAAGAGGTACTTTGAGCACTCTGAAATGGATCTCAGGAGGGTTTGGAACCTGAGAAGGGGTTCACCCCCGAGACCTGCGGAGAACCCGCTGAGCTCCTTGGCGAGGTCATGCAGGAACATGCCCATATACAACTGGTATGCTTGGATGCAGCATGTGAGCACGGACCCCTGATAGGCTTTGTGCCCAATGACATCAAGGGCTCTCGACTCCCTGCCCGGGGGGACCGAAGAGTATGACTTCAGGTCTTTTGCTTCCGCATAACCCACTCCACTACTATGGAAGTGTGTGGAAGCTGGGTCTTCCAGAACCCTGGGCTACATTGGACCTTCTACATGGTGTCAAAGTGCTTGCTCATATTGGGGACCGAAGCAGGTGTCTCCCACATGCAGAGGAGCAGCCTGGACAAAATGGGAGGAACTGGAACAGTAAGAGACTCTCGAGGCGAGGACTCATATTGTACAATATCGAGCTCCTCAGCTCGCAGCTCCTCTTCAGCCTGCATAGCCAGGCTGAGGGCCCATGCCATGTCCCACACGAACACTAGGAATGATGTGTCCCTGGGTGGAGAATGCCTCTGAGAGGCAGGTGGGGACGGGTCCAAAGGGAGGTCCCTGTGGGCACGGGTCTCTGGGGAGGTATCCCCATCCAACTCTCAGCCAGAGAGGTCCGAGAAGGAGTCAGACTTGGGCTGGTTGCCCCTTCCAGAGGCCGAGGCCCATTTGGAGCCAGAGGCCTTGGAGGATCTTGCTCCTGAAGACCAGCAAGGCAAGCGAGACCGATGCAGAGGACCATGGCTCTCGGGGGTTTCCAGGGCAGGTTTCAGGGTCCCTCTCGAGGGAACCTCGGTCTCGTGGAGGAGGAGAGGGGGTCATCACCGGGATGACCCTCAGGAGACCGAGCCCCATCGCCGGAGGCCTCCTTTCGAGGCCTCTCCTTGTCCGACTCTCAGGAATGCCGGGTGGAGGGGGGGGGCTGAGCGACCTAGCAAATGAGCGCTTATTCTTGTCTGGAGCCCCTGACAGTGACTTCGAGTTCTTCCTCTTACGCCTCTCCACTTCAGGGGACCCCTGGTCGGAGTGCCGCCGAGAGCGTGGGGCTGAAGTGGGAGATCCCACCAGCAGAGACGCGACCGAGGGTGCCGGCGGGGATTCCAGGGCCACCTTACAAAAAATATCATCGGACTTCTGCTTATGACTTAGCAGGGCTTTGGAGGACATTTTCTTGCAAAGAGAGCAAAGCTCCGGGTCATGGTCGGCCCCAGGACAACGAAGACAGCAGTCATGGGTGTCCATGAGCGACATGTTTTTGGAGCATCTGTCACATTTCTTAAAACCGGTGGCTATTGGAGCAAAAAGAACCCCCGCTGGGTCGAAGACCTTTGCGGCCAGCAGTTGAGAGAAAAAAAAGAGCGCGAAGCCCGCAAAAGGAAAATTTGTACAGAAAAAGAATGTCTCCTCACTCAAGGGAAAAAGAGAGACGATAGATAGAGGACCAGTGCTACCGGAAAAACACAGGCCAAAGGCTGAAAACAAAACACTTTTTCCAAGGGACAAGGACATGCGTCAAAAGGGCTCAGCGGAAAAAGGGAGACTGAGCAAGATGGCACCTTTGGGCGAGAAGAGGACCACGCATGCGTGGCAGCAACCCCAAAGGCTTTCTTTGAAAGCTGGGGAATTTCTCCGTGTGGGCTCCGTCAGTGCCAACATCACCTATAAGTAAGGACTGACTTCCTGCTTGCTCTCTTCTTCTTAGAATAGAAAGGTTTCTTGAGAAGAGCCTTCCTTTTGGAGGAGTCAGCTATTTTTCTGGAAAGGTGTTTGAGGGTGAGATCATCTTTCTCTATCTCTCTGGCCTTTTCTCTCCAACCTTTTCAAAAATGTTTTTCTCCCGTACATGGGTTGTTGACTAGCTTGTCCTGGACCGTTTGAGATCTGATGCCTGAAACCAGGCCATCCAATGAGCCCCAATACAGACTGCTGAAGCTCTGCTGTTTGTTTCAAAGGCATCTTTTAGAAACATGCCCCTAGAGGCCATCATGAATGCATGAAAGCATCGATGCCCAAAGGCATCGAGTTTCCTCGAGTCTCTACCCAGAGTCATGGAAGAGTGATTTTTTGAACTCTTTAGTTGGCACATCACCGATTCCACCACTATTGAGTGGTGTGGGAGTTGAGGCTTCTGGAAACCTGAACACTCTGGAACTTGGTATAAGGTAATAAGCCTCTTGCTAATAGGCAGAACTGTGAGAGGGGCCTCCCACATGCAGAGCATAAGATCTTGTAAGATGCGATGCGCCGGTAAAGTAGCCACTTCCTTGTGTGTTGGAGGGTACTGGAGTATCTCCAATTCCTCAGCCCTTGGTTCCTTCTCTGAGGCTTCTGTGAGGGAAAGTCTTGCTGCCATGTCACAGATGAAGTCTTGGAAAGACATAGTTTCTGGTGGGGACCTGTCCCACTCATGTGGAGGGAACAGATCTGAAGGGATGTCTGGAAGTTCCTGGGAATCAAATAATCCCTCATCAGAATCAGAAGAGCTGGAATCAGAATCTGACAAGAGGTCGAAGTATCAGCGGTTTTGTGTTTGACGTCGAGGGCCAATGCCAATACTGATGCTTAGAGGTATCAGCATTGGGAGCCATGGCAGTCTTAGCCTGTTGGGTACCGGTGGTATCGGCTGGTTCCAACGGAGGCACCAACCTCGGGAGTTCTAATGATGCGGGCTCAAGTACCGGCATCGGGCTGATACACTTGGCTGTAGGCAGGGTACTGAATCCTGCACTGCTGGAACTGCCGATACTGTATGTACCAAGGCTGCCATGAGTGCAGCCAAATTCCTCTCGAGAGCCAGAATGCGCTGGTCCAGGGAGATGGCCGATGTCTGGGTGGAATCACCAACAGGGCTTTGAGCCACCGTCCAAGAATATGGAACCAGTAGCTCTCCAGAGGTCAATTTCACAGGAGCATCCTGAAGCCCCTCATGTACTTTGAAGGACAGGACCTCCTGCCGGGGCTGCTTGGCTGGCCGGTCTGCATTGGAAAAACCCCTAAGGGAGTCTCAGATGCTTATGTTGTGACTTTCCTCTGGTTTTGGTATCGGTTTGCGATATTGATGCCAATGACTTTTTAGGAATCACAGACTTATTCATACGTTTGGACTTGGAAGAGACCTGAGACCCATGGGAGGAGGTCAATGTCCTCGATGATGTGGAAGCCACTGAAATTGAGTCTGGGGCAAACAGCGAGCCATATTGTCTGGCTCTATTCTTTAGGCCTCTCTTTGTCATTTGTTGGCATAAAGGACAAGAATTTAGTAAATGGTCAGGGCCCAAACATTTTAGACACCAGTCATGTTTATCCGTGACTGATATGGTACTGGCACATTTGGTACATTTTTTAAAACCACTAGTTGTTTTTTCTATTTTGGAAAAAAATATATTCCTCAGAATTGAAGGGGATATGAAGGCCTAATTAGCGGTTAATCTGCTGGAAAAGAAAGAAAAGAAATAGAACATTTTATAACTGAAAAAGAAAGTTTTATCGGGACCGGTGTCAATTCTGATGGAACCGGCACCAACGGAAAGGCAGAGCACGATAAAACACCAAAAATGAGAAGTTTTTTGGTGGTGAAAGGTTTTTACAACCTGCTGGCTCCGCGAAAAACGAAGAACCAAGGACAGGAGTTGGGAAGGCAGACGCGCAGGCCCAGTGGAGTGCTCCCAAAGGCTTTCCTATTGGATGCTGAGGAGCATTCCCATGTGAGCTCCGTCACTCATATGTGAAGACTGCATTTTTGCTTGATCCTGGAGATCATATGTTATTTTGATCACAACAGCCGGCCTTTAAAATAAATCATCAACCATAGTGTTTAAATATTGATCAGTTAAGCAAAATACTGAGATGGGCGCATCTTCGAAGAGCTATGCGCCTTGTTGTCGCATAGCCCTCCTTGCCAACCTCTAACCCGGATATCCAATGCCACGACAATGGCACTGAATATCTGGGCATTGCTGCAAATGCTGGAAGCTGCCGAAACTAATCAGGTAGCATTGATATTGCATGCTTCCCAGTTAGCTCCTGCGTCTTAAAGTTAGGTAAGGGTTTTTCCTCACCTGTCTTTAAGGCACAGATCGCTAACCGGGCAGCATGCAATATTGATACTACCCGGTTGACTCTTGTTGCTGCCTCTGCTCTGTCCCAGAATGCCCCCAACACGCTCTGATGCTAACCGGATAGAATCGGGGCACGTAGGGGAGTTAGCAGGGGATATTCAACTGCACTAACCGTGTAAGTGCCATTGAATATCCCCAGTTAAAGCATTTACATGGTTTACGGGGCTGTAAATAATGTAAATGCCTTTAGAATATCAAGTCCTTAGTACATATGGCCCTAATCATGGTATCTGAGATTTAAGAGCAGCTTATTGCTTATTTTGACAAATAACCGATGAAGACCAAGGAATAATGTCCACAAAATCAATAATGAAATGATTTTCCTATGGAAGACCTGAATAAGTAGATATGAAATATTAAAATCAACTTTTGTTTACTTATGGTTATGAATTACATTATTTTGGAAGGGGAAGGAACATACAATTTTATTAACAACTTTGAGGCAGAAGTTCTAGTTTCCGTTAACAAATTAAAGCTACAATACTCATTTTACTTTAGTATAAATCAAACTGTTCTTTGCATTCATCAATCAGGAAGGATAAAAAAAGAGTCACTTTTTACCTTGTTCCTCTGCTTTCTGATTCAGTAAAACTAAGCTTTCCAATGCTTTAAAACTGCCAGCCAATGATAATGCATAAGTTACCAGTGCATGCGTGTAGTTATCTGAAATGCCTTCATCCAGTTTAGTTTCCAGGAAGTTTGTAGCAGTCTGCATTTGGACAGAATTCTGGAACGAAGATGGACTTGAATGAGAAAAATAAACATTTTCTATGATGTAAAAAAACCTTCAGCAAATCAATGCACATTAGTGGTAGCAGGGGCGGCTCAAGGGGGGTGTGGGGCCATGTGCGGAGACTGGGTGCGGGGCCTCATTTGCATAAGGGGCCTCATCTGCATAAATATTTGCATAATGTTACCATACGCTAACTTTTAGTAAACATGCCTCTTAATGAGTGCATGGATTAAGAAAGACTAAAAGATTTCTACATTACTATAATCCAGTGCCAACTGCCAGGAACATTAGGAACTACTACAAACACTGCCCATTTAGATCCCTTAGCAAACCCGACGTCTCGTAACAGCACTACCAGGACTCACAAAGCACCAGACCCTACCTATCAAAAGGCAACACTGCAAATATTAAACCAATACATTTAAGAGAATAACAATACATGACCTACTGGGGAAAGGGAACAAGTGGCACTGTCAAAAAGGAATTACATAAACAGAATACCTCAGCTCAGTTACACATGCAGTGCATAGACCATCACCAAACAAGGAATCACAATTGAGAAACAGGAAGACAGTAATTAAACTGGGAACCCCAAAAGCCAAACTTGGAATGTACAACAACACTGTAGAAATAAAACTATAAATTAATTTCCTCTTGTACTAAACAAAGCGCAGACGTTAATGATGCACATTTCCCACAGCTGACATATCCAGTTAATAAATTCAAAATAAAGAGATTTTTTTTTACCTTTTGTGGATTTTTTTTTTCAGTTGCAATTGCTCCAGCCACTTTCTTCTGGTTTCTTTGTGTCTTTGCTAACTCTCCATCGTCTGCTGTCCATTTGTTCTTTCTTCTCTCTTCTAGTTTTTTTTTCCATTCTTTCTCTACATCTGCTTTAACATACTAATCGTTCTCCTTTTGCTCTTTGCTCATTCCTATTTCATCCACTCAAATTTTACCCCTTCATCCTCAATCCCCACTTACTCTCCCAATATCCGGCCAATTGTAGATTTGTCTTCCCTCTCACACAAAATATTTTTTCCTTCTCCATTTCACTCTCCCAGCTCCATCCCATTCTAATCCTCCCCCCAACATCAGCTCCCTCCTAGTTACAGCCCCACCCAGCATCTGCTCCCTTCTAGTCCCTGCATCAGCCCATTTCCAGTCCTAGCCCACCATCAGCCTATTTCCAATCCTATCCTAGCCACACCATCAGCCCATTTTCAGTCCTAGCTCCCCCATCCATTTCCAGTCCTATCCGAGTCCCTCCATCAGCTCATTTCTAATCCCAGCCCCCCATCAGCACATTTCTAGTCCTTTCCTAGCCCCACCATCATCCGATGTCAAATCCTAGCTCCCCTCCATTCAGCCCATTTCCAATCCAAGCCCCCATTGAGCCTACTTCCAGTTCTAGCCCCTCCATGAGTCCATTTCAATCCAAGCCCGCACCACAGCCCATTTCCAATCTTAGCACCCCCCAACAGCCCATTTCCAGTCCTATCCTAGCCCTTCCATCAGCCCATTTCCTGTCCTAGCTCCCTCCCCTCACAGCCCATTTCCATTCCAAGCCCTCCTCCCCTCAGCTATTTGCAGTTCAAGCCCCCGCTTCCACTCAGCCCATTTCCAGTCCTAGCAACCCCCCAATAGCCCATTTCCAGTCCTAACACCCCCCCAATCAGCCCATTTTCAGTCTTAGTGCCCCCATAACCCATTACCAGTCCTAAACCTCCCCATAGTCCATTACCAGTCCTAGCCCCCCATCAGCCCATTACCAGTCCTAGCCCCCCCCCCCATCGGCCCATATCCAGTCCTAGCCCCCCCCATAGCCCATTATCAGTCCTAGCCCCCACCCCCCATAGCCCATTACCAGTCCTACCCCCCATCACCCCATTTTCAGTCTTAGTCCTCCCATAGCCCGTTACCAGTCCTAAACCCCCCCATCAGCCCACTTCCAGTCCTAGCCCCCCACCATAGCCCATTACCAGTCCTAGCCCCCCCATCAGCCCACTTCCAGTCCTAGCCCCCCCCCATCAGCCCACTTCCAGTCCTAAGCTCCCCCCCCCCATAGCCCAGGTAGATTTAAAAAAACCAAAACAGCGGCAGAATCAAGCATCCCGTGGGGCCCCCCTGCCCGGCAGAGTCCTCCATGTGGCCTCAGCTCCCTCAGCGCAGGCTTTTCAGAGCCGTGAAGGGAGAGTTTCCCTTTCTTGCGGCTCTGTTTAAGCCTGCGGGGCTGATGGGAAACAGGAAATCCTGTTTCCCATCAGCGCCAGCGGCTTAACAGAGCTCTCTCCCTTCGTGGCTCTGAAAACCGGCACTTAGGGAGCTGAGGCCGCATGGAGGACTCTGCCAGGCAGGGTGTGCCCCACGGGACGCTCGATTCTGCCACTGCCACGGCGGCAGCAAGTTTTGTTTTTTTTTAAATTTACCGGCAGATGCAGAATGTTGTTTGCGCAGGGCCCCCTGAAACGCGGGGCCCTGTGCAAACAACATTCTTGCATAATGGATGGGCCGGCCCTGAGTGGTGGACAATTTACTAGATAAACAGAACTGAGTTGAATACAGGCACACCAAATGCAAACTTCTATTATTTTATCACATGCATTTTAGAAAAAGAAACATGACGGCAGAAAACGACCACATGGCCTATCTAGTCCGCCCTTCCATATCAACTACTACAATAATCCCCCTTTTTCCTTTTTCTGTGTTTGTCCATGCTTTTTGAATTCAGCTACTGTCCTCATCTCTACCATCTTCACTAGGAGACTATTCCACGCATCTACCACTCTTTCTGCAAAGAAACATTTCTGTATATTACTCCTGAGTCTATCTCCTTTCACCTTCATCCTATGTCTCCTTGTAGCACAGCATGCTTTCAATCGAAAGATGCTCTCCTGTGCATTTATACCACAGAGGTATTTAAACATCTCTATCATATCTCCTCTATCCCATCTTTCATCTAATGTATAGATTTTAAGATCCTTAAATCTTTCCTCATCTGTTTTATAACAAAGACCACTAACCATTTTAGCAGCCACTCTTTGCAGTGACTCCAACCTGTTTATATCCTTTTGAAGGTGTGGTTTCTAGAATTGCACACAATACTCCAAATGAGGTTGCACCAAAGACGTATACAGAGGTACTATCACCTCCTTCCTCTCCCATGCACCATGCATCCTTCTTTCGCTTTCGCTGTCACCTTTTCTACCCATTTAGCTACTTTAAGATCATCAGACACAATCACGCTCACATTCCACTCTTCTTTTGTGGACAGAAGTACTTCATCCCCTACACTGTATTGCTCTCTTGGATTTTTGCAGCCCAAACGCATGATTGCATTTTTTAGCTTTAAATCTCAATTGCCAAATTAACAACATAAGAAATGCTTTACTGGGTCAGACCAAGGTTCATCAAGCCCAGTATCCTGTTTCCAACAGTGACCAATCCAGGTCAGAAGTACCTGTCAGGTTCCCAAAAGGCACACAGGTTCCACAATGCTCATCCTCAGGTAAGAAGTGGATTTCCCGGGTCCTCTTTAATAATGCTTTATGGACCTTTTCTCCAGGAACTTGTCCAAACCTTTTTAAACCCAGCTACACTTAGAGCTTCTACTACATCCTCCAGCAATAAATTCCAGAGTTTGATTACATGTTGAGTGAAAAAATATTTTCTCTTATTAGTCTTAAATGGGTTACGTTGTAGCTTCATTTTGGACCATTCTTCAAGCTTAGCTAGATCCCTCCTCATGTTATTTACTCCTTCCTGGGTGTCTACGCTATTGAAGATTTTGGTATCATCCGCAAAGAGGCAAACCTTACCCAACAGCCCTTCCACAATATCACTAAGATGTTAAAAATAACTGGATCAAGGACAGATCCCTGGGGCACACCACTGGTAACCACCTCCTTCTCAGAGTGAGCTCCATTTACCTATACCCTCTGTCGCTTCCCACTCAACCAATTTCTAACCCAATCAGTAACTTTAGGGTCCATCCCTAGGGTGCTCAGTTTGTTTATAAGACGCCTGTACAGAACGGTGTCAAAGGCTTTACTGAAATCTAAATACACCACATCTAGGGCTCTCCCTCAGTCCAACTCCCAGGTCACCCAGTCAAAGAAAATCAATCAGATTTGTCTAAGAAGACCTGCCTCTAGTGAATCCATGCTGCCTCTGATCCTGTAATCCATTGGACTCCAGAAACCTCAGTATTTTCTCTTTCAGCAGCGCTGCCAATGATTTACTCACCACAGAGGTTAGACTAACCGGCCTGTAGTTTTATCCTTACTTCCGCTTTTGTGTAAAGGGACCACATGTGTCTCTCTCCAGTCCTGTGGCATCATTCCCAACTCCAAAGAGGCATTGAAAGGTCAGTCAGTGGAACTGCTAGAATGTCCCCAAGTTCCTTCAGTATTCTTGGATATATCGTTTCCGGTCCCATCGCTTTGTCTACTTTTAGTTTAGCTAGTTCCTCACAAACATAGTATTCTGAAAATCTTTCAAGATCCTTGTCGCTTCTGTTCCTGTTTGTGGGTATTTTCTGAGGTCCTGCTCCTGGTCCTTCATCCGTGAATACTGAAGGAAAATGAATCCCTCTTCAGGTAATACTGTCTTCCATCTTGTGCTAACGTCTATAGCTCAGGCCTAAGAAACAGCTTGCTCTGACTTTTTCACACTGAAACTGCAAAATCAGCAAGATTGAGCAATGAAATGAGCTAATATCCTGTCCCAGAGAGCTGACACAATGAGAGTCTCTGAACGCTATACTGCTAATGAAAAGGCTGTCACCTGGGCCTCTTGG
The DNA here is from genome assembly GCA_033557465.1 of Ichthyophis bannanicus. Classification (NCBI taxonomy): domain Eukaryota; kingdom Metazoa; phylum Chordata; class Amphibia; order Gymnophiona; family Ichthyophiidae; genus Ichthyophis; species Ichthyophis bannanicus. The sequence goes on along the minus strand of CM066033.1, from coordinate 1,237,183,087 downwards.
ATGAACAAAGAACGTAAACAAGGAAGACGAACATCAGTATCTACAGTTTATCTGCAGGAAACATGGCTCGCAGAAGGCGAGTGAGAATGGAGAGACAGGATGCCACAGAGAAACCTGAGAGTTAACGATTAAGAAGCAGATTTGCTTGAAATAATGGAGAATAAGAAACAGAAATGAAATCTATGTATCAGCAATTTGAGCCTGAAAATGAATATAAATATGGAGAAGAAATTTTGATAAATAGACGGTAGCTGATCTCACTGGAGTAAGGCTCTCTCTGTCCCAGGACCTTTTGTCAGGTGCTTTGCTTGTTATAGATGTAATGATACTATGGATTGATATTGAAATTTGTACCTTATAAATCAAAAGTAAAGCTTGTGATGTTACAGACCTGGCAAGATAAATAAAAAATTTTCCATGCTCTTACGGCGGCATGAGCAATTTGTTTAAGGTAGGTCCTGTATATATGATGTTGGGGTTGAACACAAACAGCCAAACAAAAATAGAAAATTCCCCAAATAATCGTAGGGGAACCCCAGAAAACCCCCCAACAACACAGAACAGAAATATTTGTCAAGCAATTCCGCTTTATTCTCATCAGCTTTTATATATTCCTCCCCTTCACCCTTGAATCTGACAATACCACTTTTGCTTTTCCTCCTCTCACTAACATATCTGAAAAATGTCTTATCCCTTCATTTTATTGTTCCCCCTTTATTGTTTGCTTTTCCGTCTGTTCTACTGCTTTCCTATTTGATTAATGGCATTCCGTTCCTCCTTCGTCTTTCTCTGCAGCCACATTGTATGTACACTGCTTTGATGCAATAGACTGGGCGGTATATCAAATGCCTCAATAAAGATAAAGAAGATTTCAGAACTGTATAACAAGCAATTTTATTTCCTCACCTAGATTTCTGTAACGCATTTCAAGGTCTCTCCAAACAGACACTACATCAGCTTCAACTAGTACAACACACAGCAGCCAGAATCATACTGGGAGCAAAAAGATCGGACTATATTGGATGCCAATATTAAAACAGCTACACTGGCGCCTACCAGCTAGCTGGATAAGATACAAATAATAATAATAATTTTCAAAATAATCCACAATATGTCAACACCCTTGCCTGAAATCTACAACACGCACAGCTGCAAGGGGCAGAAAAATAAGGAAATGCCAGCAATATAAGTTAGCTCTACCAACCAAGTTAACATTTCACGCTCCAGACTTCTGGAACTCACTCCCCGCAGAGCTGAGAATATCATCAGAACTCTCAGAATTCCGCAAGAAGCTAAAAACTCATCTATTCAAAGAACACTTTAAGGACTAGCAATATACCCCCCTAACAGTCACAAAATGCCTCTCTCACAGCTATATATAAGTTTAAAATTGTAAATTGATGTTATAATTATGTTGTTATACTAAGCCCTGTTGTATGTAAAATTAAAGTTCCCTGTTCCATGTAAACCGCTTTGATTTCCTGATTAAGCGGTATAGAAGAACAGTAAAATAAATAAATAAATAAATATCCCCAACTAACGCTGCTATATGCCCCGATGCTAACCGCTTAGCATCGGGGTGCGTCGTAGGCATTCCGGGACATGTCATGGGCGGTGACAGTCACTAACTGGATAGTGGCAATATTGCACCACTACCCGGCTAGCGACCAGCACGTAAAACTAACTGAAGCAAAAACTGGCCTAGTTTTACCCATGGGAGCTAACCGGGTAACGGTGCAATATTGCTGCTACCCGGTTAGCTTCTGCGGCGTCAGAGGCTGTGCAGTGATCCTGGATATTCAATGCCGGGGCTGCATATGACCCCGGCATTGAGTATCTGGGGTTAGAGGTCGGCGGTCATGGCTATACGCTGTAGCGGCGCATAGCCGTCCCAATTGAATATCAGGCCTGCATGTCTAATATCTGAACAGAGGTCCATTAGGGCAGCAGTGATCATCCTGCTGTATGGTTTGACATAAATGCTAAACCAGTAATCTAGACATACCAAGTTCAAAGTGCTGTATTTAAAAAATGCTGACTTTAATACAATGGGCAATACCTGAGAGAGAGGAGCTGGCTAGGTGAGAGGAGATAAGGGAAGTGGAAAGACAGTGGAACAAACGGAAAGGAGCTATAAAAAGGGGAACAGATCTTTTTTGTTAAGAAGGTATATAAAAGGAAAAGGAAACAAAAACTATCATGGTTTTCTAAGGAGATGGCTGACAAAATAAAAGATAAAGGGCTAGCATTCACATTCTACAAAGCATCACAAAGGAAGAAAAAATAAAAGAATATCAAGTAAAGCTGAGAGAAAACAAAGAAAAATCAGAAAGGCAAAAACAAGGGTGGAAGAAAAATGTCAACAGATGTTAAGCAAAGTGACAAGACCTTCTTGGGGTATAGCCACAAAAAGAGGAAGGCCAGGGGTGAAATTCAAAAACCGAAGGTTGCTGAAGAATGATATCTGGAAAATAAGAAGGAACAAGCAGAAATGCTAAATAAATCTGTTAATATTCATGAAAGAAAACCGTGGAAAGGGACTATGGATAACTAGCAATGGTACATATCACAATGGAGTCAATAGGGCACCATTCAAAGATGAAATGGTTTCACTTGGGGTAGTTTCTTCAAATGGGCTAGTTTTGCGAATACTATGGCAGTTGTGATCCTCATTTCTAAGCCAGGGTATGTGAAGTATGATCTTAGTCTTTCAAATTTACTGCTAATGATCGGTGTAATACTTGCATTGTGCTAAAGAGAGCCTCCTGCCGGAGTTCATAAGATGGAACAGGTATGGGTAGTTTGTCAAGATGTGCTTGGGAATTCTTCTTTATCAAGTCTGTGGCTCCCAGTGCAATCGGAAATATTTCCATATCTTTTAGCCACATTTTCTTGGCACTTCAGGATCTTCTGCCTCTCCACATGATTCACAGAATAATCATTCAGTACAGACACATCTGGAGTGGAGGAGTAGCCTAGTGGTTAGAGCACTAGCTTGGTAACCAAGCAACCAGGGTTTGATTCCCACTAGCACTCCTTGTGGCCTTGGGCAAGTCACTTAACCCTCCATTGCCTCGGAAGAAAGACTTGGCAATCTACTTCCGGTCATACTGCCAAGAAAACCCAGGAGCTTCTGGGTCGCCAGGAATCAGCATTAACTCGAAAGGCACACACTGCATTGCATTTTACTGACACATCTATTATCAATGCCGCTCTGGTATTCTTCTCCTTTACCACTATGTCAGGTTTCCTGGCACCCAGTTTCTTATCCGTCAGAATGGGAATGTCCCAGGTGTTCATAACCTCTTCATTCTCTGTTATTCTCTTAGGGTCTATGATCTGTGTAATACTTGTAGGGATGAAAGTGGAGAAAACCATTGGACCAGATGGAACATATCACAGGAAACTGGAGGATCTCAGAGAGGTTCTGGCACTTCTGCTGAAGGATATATTTAATAGATTCCAGGAAATGGAAAAGGTTCTGCATGATTGGAAAAAAGTTGATGTGGTCCCACTTCACAGAAATGATAGCAAAGAAGAAGTGGAAGGAAAAGTAATGGAGATGCTGCTGATGGACAGGACAGTGAGCTCTTTGGCATCCAGTGGGTTGGGGGATCTAATCAAAGATGGATTTACCAACAGCAGGTCATGCCAAATGAATATTGTGGGCTTGGGAACTAGACAGAAGGCATGTGTTTAGTGTGATATACTTGGATTTCAAAAAAGCCTTTTATACAGTTCCTCACAAGAGACTTATAAATAAACTGAGTAGCCTGGGGGAGAATCACAGGATAGTCAACTTGACTTAAAAATTGCTTGTTAGATAGAGAACAGAGGGTAGTGGTAAATGGCATCCACTCAGAAGAAAAAAAGGTGAGTAGTGGAGTGCCTCATAGCTTTGAAATGAGGGGAAGCTCTAGAACTACATGAGGCTAAAAGGAAATAGATTCAAAAGCAACATCAGGAATTATTTCTTCATGGAAAGAGTTGTAGATGCCTGGAATTCCCTCCTGAAGGAGGGGGTGGAAGCAAGAATGGTACTGGAATTAAAAAAGGAATAGGATAAACACAGTGAACCCATACAGGGCAAGTGGAACATAAAAAGAATAGAGCACTCCAACTAAAAAAAAAAAACACATTTGAAATGATTGACTCACTTCCTACAAAACCATGGGGAAAGTAAACGTAATGATCTCAATATATATACTTTAGAGGAAAGGCAGGATAGAGGAGGTGTGATAGAGACGTTTAAATAACTCTGTGGCATAAATGCACAAGAGGAAAGCCTCTTTCAATTGAAAGTAAGCTCTGCAAAGAGGGGACATAGGATATGGGTGAAAAGGGATAGACTCGGGAGTAATATGTGGAAATATTTCTTTACAGAAGGAATGGTAGATGCTTGGAATAGTCTCCCAGTGGAGGTAGTAGAGACAAGGACATTATCTGAATTTAAGAAAGCATGGGACAGTTACAGAAGAGCTCTAAAGAAAAAATGGGGACTACTGTAGTTGATATGGAAGGGCAGACTAGATAGGCCATGTGGTCTTTACTGCCGTCATATTTCTGGCTTCAGACCCTGCAGATATTAATGTGAACAGACTCCCCCCCCCCATGATAAAACGTCTTGGTGGCCATTTTTCTCCACCAGGTGTGAGAGAGCATTGGCATGATTGCCAACCTTTTCATTAATGCAGCAGAGTACACTTGTGGCCTGCTGCAGCTGCCTTTCTTCTACTGAGACCTTTTTAACCTGTTGTTGGGAAACCTTAGTGGGCAAGCTCCTCCTCTATAATCCCGCTCTTGGTATGGAGGTGTTGAAGCACCTGTGGTGAGTACCTGGCTTTTCCTAGTTGGAATCACCAAGGTCGGGAACCTTTTGAAGTGTTGCCAGTGGCGGCAGGCCTAACCCTCAGAACTGGCCCGGCTGGAAGGAAGGTTCAACTGTCTGTTGCCAACAGGCACCTTCGGAAGCTGTTTAGCTCCTGGTCAAGCTGCCCAGATGGAGAGGGGTCTTAAATCACGGCCTCTGCCTAATTTTGACCACTACCACTTCAACCTTATAAGTAGGGCCTAAGTTACCTTCTGAAGAACCTCTTTCACCTCAGCCTCTCCAACCACACAGCTTTAGTTGACTGCAGAGAATTTCCCAGAGGTTCTTCTGTACCATGTCATAGAAGGATCTCTACCTGCTTCTGGTTCAGCCAGTGTACTCCCACTCCCTCACCACCTGTCCAGGTGGTATCTGAAAGGAACATTTGGGGTAGCAAGGAGGGTTTCTGCTGGAAGCCTATATACTCTGAACTGATTCCCAGGTTCAGCAGGGACCTTTCCTGGGGGATGTTTCACAGAGCAGTGGCCACTGACAGGTTTTTATGTAGGGTCTCCTGGGACATTTTTCCAATCAGCCCCTTTTGTGATCAAGAAGAGAATCTTGTCCACGCGTTTTTAGGACGTTCTCATTTGGTCTTGCTTTTTTTTTTTTTTTTTGTTTTCTATTCTAGTTGTTTTAGCATTTTTGGCTTAATTTTATCTCTCAAATGTTTATCTACAAGGGCATACTGCCTAGAGGCCCCACATAAGTGAGGAACCATCTTGTCAGCTACCGCTAAGGACACTGTCTGGTGTACCGGAAGGATAAGCTGGCTGGATGGAACCCAATGGACTGTGGGGTCTTCTTCACAATAATGGCATGTGCCTGCATCATGGCAAGGTATTTCTATGTGATGTCCATAGGCACAATGTAGCAGCCTGCCAGCCCACAGGCAATTGGTAGAATTCTCTTATTTAGGGGTTTTCTCCTTATGAGCAGCCTCATTAATAAACAGGAACATCCAGAGGTCACTGGTTCCTGGAAGGAAGAAGTACATTTCAGAGGATCATAAATCGTCCCTCTCCTCCCTGTAGCTTCGAGTCTGATTTCGTTCTTTGTTTTTTGGGTGAGTAGGGGGTGGGAGATTTGTAGCCAGGGGCACTAGCTTCCTGGCTTTCAGTTGTGGTTACTGTATGCCTTTTAGTTATGCCTGTAAAGGCATGTAGGTAGTGGAAGATCACTGCACTTTGAATTACAAGGGCTTTGTCAGCCTTGCCTGAAGACAGACTACAAATAGTTTCAACAGTTTTCAGTGAGCCTGACCTGCAGCTCCCCTCACTTTCTTAGTGGAGTGTGTTTCCAAGTATCGCCTGCTTCTTCCTACTGCTCATGCAAGACTTCCAGCTCCTGACCCTTGCCTGGGTCCTGCTCCAGTCCTGTCATAACTACATCTCTTGGCTCCAGATCCACGTCTGGCTCCTACTCTGGTCCTGCAGTTGATACATTTTCTTGTTCTTGATCATGCCTGGTTCTAGCACTGCTCCGCTCTACCCTGAGCCGAGTCTCTTCATCCATGCTTTCCCCTTGGGTAGGCCCTAACTCGATGCAAAATTTCTATTTTTGTCTCCTTCCCCAGTTTTCTCCAAGCAAACCTATTTGCTGCATAGCAACAGCATAATATGATGATTTCAGTGAAGACATGCAGTGATGAATAATTAATGCACATTGAAAATACTATCATACAGGCAGCAACGTTTTCTGCAACATTTTCTATGTGAGAGCAGCAACCCCCCCCCCCAAAAAAAAACCACACAGCCTATCAAGTCTGCCCATCCATATCAACTTCTCAGCTCTATGATTTCTTCCAGACCCTCAAAGATCCTTTGTGATTGTTTCTTGAACGGAGATACTGTCTTTGTCTTCCCAGCCTCCACTCAAAGGCTGTTCCATGCATCTGCCATTCTTTCTATTAAAAGAATATGTTCCTTAGAGTACCGAGTCCACCCTCTTCCTATAGCCCTTGTTCCAGAGATCCTTTTCTGTTGAAAGAGGACTGCCTGCTATACCTATATACTTTGAAGGTATTTAACTGTCTCTATAACAAATTTAAATTAAAAGGAAGAGTGTAATGTTTTAAAGACAGCAACAAATCATCTATTTTTGTATATTTTGAATTCTTCAATATTGTTCACATGTTCTTAGATAAAAAATAAATATTTATAAAGTTTGAATACCTTGGATTCTGGATTTTCTACAAGGGCTGTCACAACGTAAGCTGTAAGAGTGATCAGGCTATTAATGCCACCTTGAAGCTCTGTGTTTAACACTTTGCCTGGTTCCCAGAAGTCACCACTAGGCCTCTGATGTTTGGTAAGCCATGTAGCTGCCTTTTTCAGTACTGCTGGGTCAATGTATATAAAAGAGCGAGCCTGGAGAAAACATCTTAATACGAAGGCAGTTAACCTTGAAAACAAAAGTTAATGATATATGCAAAGTTAAACATACGACAATTGTTTAAATGTAAGAATCACATAGAAAACAAATGTTTTTGCTAGTTCAGATAATTAATCCTCTCTATATTTATTTTTTATTTAATCTTTATTCGATATTTTTTAATAACGATACAATATCCAACATATTAGCAAAAAAACAGCTAACAAAATTAACCACCCCTTTCCCTCCAACCCCCTCCTCCACTCCATATTCCCCCTTGAGGTATACATTTCTAATCATTCTAATCATTTAGCAAAGAACATTGTGGAAGTCGATCCAGCCTCAGAATTATGAGCTGCTCCATCAAAGAAACCCTCTGCATTCGTAACCACCAAGAATTAAGGTCAAGTTGTTGACCGGATTTCCAGTACAATGCACCTCATTTGTGCACATGCATAACCGCTTCCCATGGGATCCCCACCATGGGATCCCCGCCATGGGATCCTCCCCCTTCCCTAACAGAACTCCCCAGGGCTCCCAATGCACTGGCTTTTACCATCCTCTTTACAAACTCCTCAAACATCCTCCAAAACATCTGAATCTTAGGGCAATGCCACCACATATGTGCAATGTTGCTCATAGTAATATAATAACATAGTATATGACGGCAGATAAAGACCAGTATGATCCATCTAGTCTGCCCAGCAAGGCGGCAAGAGCAGGTGCACCTCCCGCTCCATGCAGATCACCCCTCCGCATGCCTTTGTTTAGAGGTGTACCAACCGTTCCGTGTAGGTTACCCCTTATTTATTGAAATAGTTTTGTTTATTTTGATATTATCCTATTGCTATAAATGGATCCACGTGGGATCAGAATCGCGAACAGACCTGCACGTACAGGCACTGCCAGGATAGCTCAGTCAGGCGTTTCAATGGAGCCGTGGTGCCATAGCATTCTGTTGCCATGGCACCGTGGCTCCATTTAAGTGCCACAATACTGGCTACCAGAAATTAGGGATTTTTCCCTGCAGCCTGACCCCAAACTGGCCTCCTAAGGCCAGGGTCGGACTGCGGGGAAGAAACCCTGGCCTCCCAACCCCTTCCGCGCCCTGACTTTAAAAATAAAAAAACAACGTCCAGGGAAGTTGCTCCACCTCCAGGCCGCCTTTTCCCCACACCCGACTAACTTCCCCGCACACCCAAATGTTGCTCACATCTACGTTGAAAATTAGTTTACACCTCATCTTCCCCAGCAGCAATTTATAAAGCTTTGGAATTGCCCTTTTTTGCTGCTGAGAAGCAACAGAGAACCTCAAAATCCAAGAGTCTTGCTTTCTGGACATTACTCTACTCCCAAGACCCATAGAATCTCTGAGATGTAACCGATAATCTTCCTTTAACTCAACAAATGTCAAACATTCCTGTCAGGGCAAAACTGAATTAAGGAGCTCAATCCCAGTGCCTTCTACCTTTGGAACAGGGGATCTTCCAGACCTGGCTGAAACCTTGGGTTAAAGCACAATAGCTTTAACGAGGATACAGCTCCTCGTAGCTTCCTGCATCCCGATAACTGGATCCACAGTTTAATAATGTCCTTTACATAAGGGTTGATAATGCTCCTTCCTCTTGTCCCAACCCACTGCTGTGTCCTTTCATGGTTTAAGTAGCATGTTAATGACTGCTATCTACACAGAAGGTGGAAAATCTACTCCCTCCATTAATCCATTGAAGAACTCCACCAACACTGGGGCCAAGTACCCATCTAATCCTGGGGCTTTTTCAGTTGCTAATCCCTGGATGATTTGCACCTGTGTGACTGATATGGGCCTATCTAACTTCTCCTGAGCATCTTGAGGCAATCCCAGTAGCTCCACCCCACCTCTGAATGTCTGCATCCCTAAAATTCTCATCCCACTGTAAATATCCCTGAAGACATCCCGTACCATCCATTTGCACTCACGTTCCCGTAACTTTAAAACCACACTCTACATTTGCTGTGCTTCAAGCAGCATACCAGCAACTTTCTTGGTTTGTTACCCACCTCATAATATTTTTGCTTAAGGCACTGCAAATTACAGTATAATTTAAGGCTCCAATTGTAGGGTTTTTAGGTTAGTCCTGGCCTCTTCCAGTTTAAGCCTTGCCCAACTGGTTCCTAGCCTAACATGCTTCTCCTCCAGTTTCCTAACTCACTCATAACATTGCTCCAGAGCTCATGAGATTGCAGACCTGCTATTAGTAATCTGTGCACTATCATTAAAATCATCTGTAATACCTGAAGATTGGAGGATGGCGAACGTAACACCAATTTTTAAAAAGGCTTCAAGGGGTGATCCGGGAAACTACATACCGGTGAGCCTGACGTCAATACCTGGAAAAATGGTAGAAACCATCATAAAGAACAAAATTGCTGAACATGTAGATAGTCATGGCTTAATGGGAGACAGCCAACATGGCTTTAGACAAGGAAGATCTTGTCTTACTAATCTGTTATGTTTTTTTGAAGGTGTGAATAAACAGACAAAGGTGAGTCGGTTGATATAGTGTATCTGGACTTTCAGAAAGCCTTTGACAATGTTCCTCATCAGAGACTTTCAGCAAAACTGAAGAGTCATGGGATAGGAGGCAGTGTACTATTGTGGATCAGGAACTGGTTAAAACATAGAAAGCAGAGGGTAGGGCTAAATGGTCAATTTTCCCAATGGAGAAAGGTAAATAGTGGTGTACCCCAGGGATCTATGCTGGGTCCGCTGCTTTTTGACATATTCATAAATGATCTGGAAAAGGGAATAACGAGTGAGGTTATCAAATTTGCAGATGACGAAACTATTTAAAATTGTTAAAACCCAAGAGGATTGTGGAAAATTGCAAGAGGATCTTGATAAATTGGAAGACTGGGCATCAAAATGGCAGATGAAATTTAATGTGGACACGTGCAAAGTTATGCACCTAGGGAAGAACAACCCAAACTATGGTTACACGATGCAAGGTTCCACATTAGGAACCACCACCCAGGAAAAAGATTTAGGTGTCATTGTGGATAACATGTTAAAACCCTCAGCCCAGTGTGCAGCGGTGGCCAAGAGAGCAAATAGGTATCATAAGGATAGGAATGGAAAATAAAACAAAGGATATTATAATGCCTCTATATCGTTCCATGGTGAGACTGCACCTTGAATATTTTTTGCAATTCTGGTCACCGTATCTTAAAAAGGATATAGCGTTATTAGAAAAGGTTCAGAGAAGAGTCACCAAAATGGTAAAGGGGATGGAAGGATACCCCTATGAAGAAAGGCTAAAAAGGTTAGGGCTCTTTAACCTGGAAAAGAGATGGCTGAGGGGAGATATGATAAAAGTCTATAAATTAATGAACGGAGTGGAACGGGTAAACGGAGATCGATTGTTTACATTATCAGAATATAGAAAGACTAGGGGACATGCAATGAAGCTACAGGGTAAACTATTTAAGACTAATAAAAGAAAATATTTTTTCACTCAACGTGTAATCAAACTCTGGAATTTGTTACCGGAGGATGTAGTAAAGGTTGTTAGTGTAGCTGGGTTTAAAAAAGGTTTGGACAAGTTCCTGGAGGAAAGGTCCATAAACCATTATTAAGAAGGAACCCAGGATATTTATTTATTTTATTTTATTTATTGTTTTTCTATATCGCACTATTCGGCATCAGCGCGGTTTACAAGGAACAGGTTTGTACAATGTAGAACGCTCAGACATTGAACTTACATATAACAGGGAATTTAAACATGGATAACATGTTAACTTTATACACTATGTACAAAAAGGGGTTTTGATACAAGCCCTATAAGGGATGAATAAACGAAGTGAAAAGTTATCATTGGAGATTGGTTAGGCGGCATGGTTTGAGAGACTGTTGGTTCGTGTCAAGATATCAATGCTTGACCCAATACATGCATTGTAGAACCTGTGTCTTTTGGGGAAACTGCTAGGTACCTATGACCTAGATTAGCCACTGTTGGAAACAGGATACTGGGCTTGATGGACCTTGGTCTGACCCAGTATGGCATATCTTATGTTATTTATTTATTTATTTATTTATTACAGTTTCTTATATACCGCGCTATTTAGAATCAGCGCGGTTTACATCATAACAAAACGACCATTACGACAAACTGTCAGGTTTTACATTGAACAGGAGTACAAACTTTGGATAACTGGGTTAACTATATACATAATCTATCTACACTGCAGTGTGCGGGCATTTCTAGATTGGGTTATTTCTTGGAGGGGATATCTGGTTTAGTTGCTGTCTGGGAAATATTGGCGGAAAAGGTATGTTTTGAGAGCCTTTCTGAACTGATATAGATTGGTAATGGCTCTAATGTCGGGGGGTAGGGTGTTCCAGCATTTTGGTACAGTAAAACGGAATGCCCTGTTTGTGGTGTTCGTGTTGGACTTTGTTGAAGCCTTTGGTATTGCTAGCAAGTTTACAGCTGATGTTCTTCTTGCTCTATTGGGGGGGACCATGTGGATTAGATTCGTGAGTGAGAGGGAGGTTGCCTTTGATAGCCTTAAATGCTAATACAAGGGATTTGAAGGTGATTCTCCCGTGAATTGGTAGCCAGTGCAGCTGTTTGAGAATGGGAGTCACGTGGTCGTTTCTGGATGCACCGTAGAGGACCCTAGCTGCGGCATTCATGGCCAACTGTAAGGGGGTTAGTGTGGATTGGGGGAGACCTTGTAGGATGGCATTTGCAAAGTCAAAAATGCGGCAGGATCAGCGCTTGATATATGGTACGGAAATCGTCTGGGTCCAGCAGGGAGCGTAGGTGTTTGAGGGAACGGATTTTGAAGTAGATGGCTTTGACTACGCTGCTTATGTGGCGTCTCATGTCTAGATGTTGGTCCAGGGTAACTCCCAAATATTTTATTGCATCTTTAGTTTGCAAATCAGCTTCCTTGACACTGACGTGGGATGGGGGCGTAAAGTTGGAGTCTCTGGAGATGAAAGGACCTCTGTTTTTTTATGCTGGATACGTAGGTTCTGTGTCTGGAGCCATGTTGAAACTGCATTGAAACAATCTGTGAGTGGGGTCAGGTCCATGTGGGTTGTGGAGAAAGGCATGTATAAAAGAATGTCATCTGCATATATCATGCAGTTTACGTTGAATGATCTTATGATATTGCATATGGTCTGCATGTAGAATTGAAGAGTAAGGAGGATAATGAGGATCCTTGAGGTACCCTTTTTTGATGGAAGTGGCTAGACTCTTCTGATCCAGACTTCACATATTGCCATCTATCGTCCAGATAAGACTTGCACCATTTTAGTGCCTTGTTGCAGACACCCTTTTCTTTTAGTCTTCCCAGGAGGATTTCGTGACTCACGGAGTCAAAAGCCGCGGCGATGTCTAGGAAAATGAGGACAAAACCTTGATGGATGTTGTCGATTCCTGTGATGATATTGTTGATTAGACCAGTGAGTAGTGTCTCAACCCCGTGATGTTCTCTGAACCCATGTTGGCAGTTATCTAAGGGAGCAACAGAGTCTATGTGATCTTGAATTTGCCGTTGTGCTTCCTTCTCGATTATTTTGGCTAAGATGGGGATGCTAGCTATTGGTCGATAGGAGTCTACCTTTTGGGGGTCCAGTTTGGGGTTTTTCAGTAATGGTCTAATGGACGTCTGCTTGAGTGAAGTGGGAAAATACCTGTTGAAAAGGAGAGTTTCATTATATTTGCGATGACAGGACTGAGCACATCACGTAGTTCCTTGATCCAAAAAGCTGGACATGGGTCGGTCTGTGCAGTGGAGGTGTTGAGTGATGCTATGGTGTTCTCATACATTTATTGGATGGTGTGGAAAAAAAGTTAAGTGGAGAGAGGTCCGCCGGTTCTTGATATTGGACTGCTGTGACCTTGTTAGTTTGTACAATCTTGGATTGCAGATAATCAGCGAATTCTTGTGGATGTATGTGATGTGTTGCTCGGGTGATGGTTCCTTTGAGAGGGATTTGACCAAATTGAAGAGGTCACGAGGTTTATTCAATGACCTCTTTAGGGTGTCAGTGTGATATTGTCTCATTCTGATAGAGATTGTTCCTCGATGTATTGCAAGGTGGGTTAGGTATGTTCTTATCCTTTTTACTTTAAGGAAGCCCACAGATCAATTTACCTCTAAGCATGGCTTTCAACTTCCCCATTATTGTTTAGCACAACATACTCTTCAATATCCTGTTCCACAGCTTTTACTATTTTCTTGTCTTGCAGTAGATTGTCATTTAAACATCAGAACCCTCTACCTCTTTGGATCCCCAGGCCCCACAAAGTAATCTGCACTGATCTATGGTAAGACCAGATAATGAGCTCCATCTCTGCCCCATCCACTGCTGTTTGCAAGTTCAAGTTCACAAAAAAACAAATCTGTACAGGAATAGATCTGTCCCCCTCCCGGATGAAACATGTGCCAGTAGTACACCAGCTGCCACAACTTTATAAGCTCCCTTCATTCTTCCTATGGTCCTTGTCTACATCCTCCCATCCCTCCAATCTGTCTAAGTGTGGTTCCAAGACTACATTAAAATCATTCTTCACAATCACTCTCCCCACTATAAACTGTTATTCTATCCCAACCCTTTCAAAGAATTCCACCTGCCCTTGATTGGTTGCATATAACGTGACCTTTTTCCTACTAATAAGCCCTTTAACAACCAAAACCCAACCCTCTAGGTCCTTATAGATTCCACTTACTTTCATAGCAAGTTTATTTCATAGTAAAATAGCCACCCTGCCTGATTTAGCACATCCCTTTATAGAGGAACAATATATCTGCTGGTAGCATCTCTCTCTCAATAGGGTATGATCATGCACTTTCAAGTGAGTCTCCTGGACAAATGCAATGTTCCAGCAGAGGCGATGGAGCTCATTAAACAGCAGCTAACTTTTCCTGGGCAAATTGATCCCCTTAGCATTCACTGAACCTACCTTTTAGTTTCCCCGTCATGATCCTCCATTAAACATCCCAGTTCTCATCCTCTCCCCTCTACCTCCCCTGCCCACTTGAGCCTCCTACCCCCAAACCTCTCAAATAGTCCACTGCCCATCTCTCCCTCATAGCCCACCCTTTGGAGGAAAGTACCCATCCTGGGCAGAGGTCTGCACCCCCCCCCCACCTTACACGAATAGCAATGACACTAACTTTGCCTCCCCTAGCCCATCTCTCATTCCCAAATCAAGCAAACCCCTCTCCCAACCACAATCTCTTGATCACTCACATTACAACCTTTCATATTTTCACCAACCCTTCCCATTATACACTCGCCACAACCATCATCCCTCAAACAGGACCTCCACCCCTTCCCAGTTATTCCTCTGCATGCAGCCTCATCATCTAATTACGGTCCCTGCTCTCCACTCTAATTCAACTCTGCTCACTCCAATTTCACACCATCCACCCTCTCCCCATACCACCCATGCAACCTGCAAACATACTTACAACTCCCTCTCCCCATGCCCCTCAATTCCATCTGCTCATCCCAAAACATTCACTCAACCAAAGCCCAAAGGAACAAGAAAATGTCCCCATCTAGGCTCTAAGGCCCCAGGGAAGTCAAAATGGCCAATCCCTGAGCCACACAGACCCACTTCAACTCCACTCAATATAACTGAAATACAAACTCCAGTCCTCAGTCACTATCATCCATATGCTCTTCTAGGCACTTTTCATCTGAGTGGCATATTATTATTATTATTATTACTAAGCATTTATAAAGCGCTGCAACATACGAAGCACTGTACAAACACAAAAAGAGACAGTCCCTGCCCGTTAGAGCTCACAATCTAGTCAAGACAAAATATGAAATAAATTAGATAATACAAATAACAATTAACAAGACAAGAATAAATGTTTATGGAGAGAACAAGAAAAGACGAGCTAGGAACAAAAAGCAATAGTGAAGAAATGGGATTTCAATTTGGATTTGAAGATGGCCAGGGAGGAGGCTTGGCGGACAGAGACAGGTAGAGAATTCCAGGAAAAGGGTGCAGTCAGTTGAAAGGAGTGAAGTCTAGAATTAGTAGTATGAGTAAAAGGCATAGATAAATGAAGACAATTAGATGAGCGGAGTAGGTGAGAGGGGGTGTAGGTATTGATGAGGGATGAAAGGTAATGAGGGGCAGAAGAATGAATACATTTATAGGTTAGAAGGAGGAGTTTGAACTGGATACGGAAGCGGATGGGGAGCCAGTGAAGTGACATGAGAAGAGGAGTAATGTGTGAAAAACGAGACTGACGGAAAATCAGACGAGCTGCAGAATTTTGAATAGACTGGAGAGGAAAGAGGTGGTTAAGTAGGGAGGCCAGCAAGGAGAAGGATACAGTAATCAAGGCGGGAGGTGATTAAAGAGTGGACAATCAGTTTAGTAGTGTTATCAGAGAGAAAAGGGCAAATTTTGGAGATATTGTAAAGAAAGAAACGGCATGTTTTAGCAATGTTTTGGATATGTAAAGAGAAGGAGAGAGATGAGTCAAGGATAACACCAAGGTTCCGTGCCGAAGAGACAGGAAGGATAACAGAGTTATCCACAGAGATTGAGAAAGGGGAAGGAGGAGGGGAGGCATTAGGGGGAAAGACAAGGAGTTCAGTTTTGGCCATGTTCAGCTTCAAGCGGCGGTAGGACATCCAGGAAGCAATGTCAGAGAGGCAGGCCAAGATCTTAGCTTGAATTTCAGGAGAGATAACAGGCGTAGAGAGGTAGATTTGAGAGTCATCAGCATAGAGATGATAGTGAAAGCCATGGGAAGAGAAAAGGGAACCAAGGGATTGGGTATAGAGAGAGAAGAGGAGCGGACCCATGACTGAACCTTGAGGTACACCCACAGGTAAAGGGGTAGAAGAGGAGGAGGAGCCACCGAAGTACACACTGAAAGAGCGGTGGGAGAGATAGGAGGAGAACCAAGAAAGTACAGAGCCTTTGAAACCGAGTGAAGACAGGGTGATAAGAAGAAGATTGTGGTCAACGGTGTCAAAGGAGTGGAGGAGTAGCCTAGTGGTTGGGGCAAGGTACTTCAGGCCGGAAGGTCAGGGGTTCAAATCCCACTAGAGGACAGCAACCTTGGGCCGGAAGGACTGGGGTTTCTAGTCCCACAGGTGCTCCTTGTGGTCTTGGGCAAGCCACTTAACCCTCCATAACCCATGTTCCCTGTAAAATAGTTCTCTGTGTGCGGTGCTTTCCTGTCTAATCAATGTGTTTATACCTCAAAAATTTCCTGTCATGATTTGACAATTTCCAATCTGTAATCAAAAAACGCTGCTGATCGCTGGAAGTAGCGGTATACAAATGTATACTAAATAAAATAAAAATAAAGGCAGCAGAGAGATCCAGAAGAATGAGGACAGAATAAAAGCCTTTAGACTTAGCCAGAAACAAATCGTTGGCGACTTTGGTAAGAGCAGTTTCGGTAGAATGTAGGGGACGGAAACCGGATTGTAAAGGATCTAGGAGGGCATGAGAGGAGAGGAAGTCGAGACAGCGGTGGTAGACAGCACGCTCAAGTAATTTAGAAATGAAGGGAAGGAGAGAGATGGGACGATAGTTAGAAGGACAGGAGGGATCGAGTGAGGGTTTCTTGAGGAGGGGTGTGACAATAGCATGCTTGAAGTCAGAAGGGAAGGTAGCAGTGGAGAGCGATAGGTTGAGAATATGAGTGATGGAGGGGACAATAGTGGAAGAAATGGAGCTAAGGAGGTGGGTGGGCATAGGATCAGAAGGGCAGGTAGTCAGTTTAGAGGAAGAAAGGAGGAGTGTTGTTTCCTCATCAGAGACCAGAGGGAAGGAAGAAAGGGAAGCAGAAGTAAGGGGGGAGAGTTGGGAAAAAGGGGGGGAAGAAGAGGAGGTAGTGAAATGGAGGGTGATTTTATGGATTTTGTCATGGAAGTACTGTGCCAAGGTTTGGGCAGGAAGGGAGGTAGGAGCCAGAGGTGGGGGCACACTGAGGAGAGAATTGAGTGTATAAAAAAGATGACGAGGATTAGAGACAAGAGAGTTAGTCAGATGGGTGAAGTAGATTTGTTTGGCAAGTGCAATGTTCCCCATTGGAGAGGTGGCAATATTGATAATACTCTTCTCAAGTTTGAACAATGTTTTATTTATGAGTTTAAGTCTTTAGAACCATATGGTTTAAATCAAGAAACAGATCTAACAGTTTTTTTTTGTAATAGTTTTTATTTAACAGTGCATACACATTTTTTAACAATATTTTAATTAGGTTATTACTTATATTACAATATGTCTAGAGGTTATATTTTTAATACTAGGTTACACAGTCTCTTTTTTATGTTTAGAATATCCGTGTAAAATATATCATAACACTTCCCCCCCCCTTTTTTATGTTTTTTTATGTATTTTTAATAAATATTTTTTATATATTTTTATAATATTTATTAAAAAATTCTTTAATTAATTTTTATGTTGTAATGGATTAATTAATTAATTGATTATTTATTAACCATTATAATTATTAATTTATTATTTATTACTTTGTATGCCATCAAATTTACATGTTATTCGTTTTGTTTCATTTTTAATATTTATTTTATTATTATTATCATTATTATTTTTAATAGTTCACAGTTATTTATTATCAATATACTATTTTTAATATTTTTATTATTTTATTATTTTTGAGTGTTGGTCTGGTGTTTCACCGGTTAGCGCTTATTTATTTTCTCACACAAGGTTTTTTATGTGAGACATTTTATGGTGATTTGTTTCTTGATATAAGTTTTTTTCTGGTTATAAGTAGAGTTTTATTTTTATTTTTATTTATTTATTATTTTTTACACCACAGCAAATTTTAACACAGAACCATAATTTAATATATAATTTTTTCATTTGTTCCCCAGCTGGGATTTAATTTAATTGTTATGCAGCACTTGAGTAAGAGATGCAGATTAGGTAGCAACGATATGGTGAGCATTCTCTCCTTCTCCCTGGTTTTCCGTTCTTCACTGCAGAGTTTTTTCTACACTTGTAGCTACATTAGTTAGGTAATTATAACTCCGCCCCTAAGATCAGGTTACCTTAATTTTGGTGCCAAAATTGGCGTTTTTAAGTCGTTCCGTCGGGCAGTTTTCCTTTTCAACTCCCTTTGATGTGCGGTGTGCAGGACGAGCTCCGGTTATTTTGACTTAAAGATTGTGCTCACAACGTTACTCCAATTGATCGACTGAGTTTGTGAGTACACTACGATGTTCTTCTTTGCATACATTTTACATTCTGGGGTAATATTTGTTATCTATCTAGTGTATAACATGTTTCTATATTTTACTTTCACATATAGCTATAGAACAAACGGATTCGTTTAACTCTGCCGATTCAACTAAAAGAATAGATACTGCAAGCAGTGCTGTCATTAAGCACTTGAACGGTAGGAATACATTTATGCGGCTGTTGCACACATTTACATAGCTATCCTCATACAATTCGGCAGTCAATTATGCTTCTGGTTTTAAATAATCTTTGTAGTTTTAAATGATAAATTTTTTTTTTTAAAAAGACATCTGTAGTTTTGCTCAGCTTAGTTACTTATTTGTGCTGCTTTGGCATATTTATCTTTCTCAATTTTATTTCATTCATGTTAGAAGTTTTGTTCAGTACTGCCGATTCAACTAAAGGAATAGATATTGCAAGCATTGCCTTAATTAAGCACCTGTATGATATGGTACACATTTTATGCGATCTTTTGCACACATTTATATATCTATCTTCACATAACTCGGCAGTCGGTTGTGATTCTGGTTTTGAAATTTGAAGTTTTGTTCAGCTCAGTCACCTATTTGTGCTGGTTTGACACATTCATTTTTTTCATCATTTTTTTTCGATCGTATTTCACTTGTATTAAAGTGTTTTTGAATACTCCAAATTGGAGTATTTTACATCATTGGTTTGAAATACACAAGATAATCTTTAGAGATCAATTTGAGATTGTAGTCATCACCCTTAACATATTTAATCTATTTGTTTGTTCATTGATGAATCGTTTTGGCCATGTTCCAATTAGGACCTATTCACTTTTTTCAATGGTGTGCCAATAATTTTTTGTAGCTTTGGGTTTTCATTATTTAGTTTTTATTTATTATTTTTTATGTTTACCTATTTTATGATGTTTAGTGTTCTTTTATGATCATTCAAGCTGCATTTTTCACTGATAATTTTTAATGATTATAATTTATCTACACAATATTATACCATGCTGTTTTGTTTTGATCATGTCTATTAACTTCTTTATCCCTTAATGTATTAGGTTTAATTTATGATTAGGAGTAAATAATAAGTATTGTATTCAAATCTCTCTTTGTCTTTTTATTATAGAAAATGTGCATGTTTCTATATGTTATTTATATTAGATACAAAGGAAGTATTTGTGTTCCATTATTTTAGTTTAGTTTATAACGTATATATTTGAGTTTCCTGTGCTCTGCTTTTCAGCCCTACGTTTTGTTCGTGTTGTACAGTTCAGTTTGTATTTTACTTATTTTTTTATTTTTTATACATATTATATTTGATTTATATATGATGTTTGCCGTTATACATTTGAGATCATGCCATTTGGTTTTAATTGTTAGATGTTATTGTGATTTTAATTTTGTTCTTGTTTTCATTGTTTGTTTTAAGTGTTAATTCCCCTGAGGAAGGCGTTGCCGAAACGCGTTGGGGTCCTTACCAATAAAAGACTCATTAGTTCATCCAACGTCTCCTGCCTCTTGTGTCTTTTAAAGTGGAGAAAGTCAGCATAAGTGCGAGATTTGAGCCAGGCACGCTCAGCAGAGCGGGCACAGGAGCGCAAATAGCGGGCAAAAGGAGAGAGCCAAGGCTGTGGAGGAGAACACCTGAGATGAGGGGAACAAGAGAATCCAAAGCAGAGGAGAGTACAGCATTGTAGGAGGCCACAGCTTCATCAATAGAATTAGAAGAAAGAATGGATGAAAGGGGTGAGGAAATAGTGGAGGAGAGAGCTAAGGGATCAATAGCAAGAAGGTTTCTAAATAGATTAGTGGAAGCAGGACGAGGCTGAGGTGGAGTATGATGAATAATAAGACTCAAAAGGTGGTGGGCAGATAAAGGAAGGACAGAGTTAGAGAAGTTGGAGGGTGAGCAGTTAGAGAAGAAAATTAGGACAAGGCAATGACCATCTTGGCCACCCCTTGCCACTCTCCACATGCACCATCTCACAGGCTGTCATTGCTGTGGCCTCTGTGGCTGCAGAGGTTCAAGTTCTGCCACTCCCAACTTCTTCAATACCAACAGCGCCTCCTCTTGAGGGTGAATGCTAACAATGCTGCCCTCTGATAGCAGCTAATGCAAAAGGGAACTGCCATCAGTAGTTGATTCCCCCTTCCCAGAGTTTCCTTGTAATAGCCCTTAAATCTCTTCTCCATAGCATAGCTGTTGAAAGATCCTTGAACACTTTCATTTTATGAGGGTCCCAGTCAAAACTTCCCTGCCTTCTTGCTCTGACTGCACTCTTGACCACATAACTGTGAAAGCAAACCATAATCTCTAGGAATATTTGATCTGGGGGGAGGGGCCCAGGGATCGATGCATTCAATCAAGTTTAACTGTGGGGCCCCCACTATCTTCGTTAGCATTTTCTAGCAACTGGCCCATGATGATTTCTACCACAGCCACACAATCCATATATGCTGTTTCCTCATGTATGCCTCTAAATCTCAAATTGTTGCGGCGTCTGTGGTTCATGGGGTCCTTTAGTTTATCTGCCATCTCTACATTTGCTTGTTCCAGTGCTGCCAAATGGTTCTCCAGCTCTGCCACACATTCTCCATGCTCTTCCATATGCACTTCGATATCTCCAACTCTCCACCCAATATCAGCTATCTCACCTCTAATCTGTAGCCAGTGCTGCACTATCTGCTTTGACAGAGATCAACTTGGCCACAGCTACTTGCTTGGCTGCGTCTGACTCAGAGCTGCTGTCTAGAGCAGCTCACTCCCTCTGCGGTGACTCAGCTCCACTGGTGCCATTTTACTAGGCTCCTTCTACAGCGCACAGAAGCTCATATATGCAGATGCACCAGGTCAGGTAATGCAGATACCATCAGTGCTAATTCTGCTTCTGAAGGGAAGGATATCAGGTCAGTATCACTGAAAATTCACTGGGAGTATTGCAGAGATCTGGACTTATGCCACCATCTACACTGGTGACATCACTTCCTCCCAAATATATTTCTGAAAAAATTAACCTCTAACAGCATACAACAAGTGTAGCTGGGCACAGGCAATTTATAATTTTAGAGACACAAGTTGAAAAGTGTGCACTTGCAGTGCGACACAATGGCACATTTCCCCTATTTACAGAATCAGGCATGTGAGGGATTGATATACATGTCTCACAGAAGTATTGGGGAATTTGTGCATGTTTGTGTGTGTCGAGGACTGAATATTAGGGTGTATGTGAGGGACTGTGTACGTGTGTTTCTATATTGGAGAGTTTATGTGTGTGTATGTCAGACACTATGTGTGTGTGTGTGTGTGTGTTAGGGAGCAAATGTATGTGCATGTGTATGTGTCAGGGGTGGTGTATGTGTTGGTATGTGTACATGTGCGGGGGCTGTGTGCATGTCTGTATATATGTTGGGGGGTGTACATGTGTGTGTGTGTGTTGCGGTTGCGTATGTGTGTGTGTCGGGAATGTATATGTGTGTGCATGTGTTTTGGGAGTGAGTGTGTGTGTCAGGAGGATGGGTGCTTGTGTAACATGGGCAGTTTCAAGGGCTGCGTGCATGCCTGTATGTCATGGGACTGTCAGAGGCTGCATGTGTATGTGTGTTGGAGGTGCATGCAGGCATGTTGGGGGGTATGCATGTGTGTGCGTGTGTCATGGGCTGCATGCATGTGTGTGTATTTTTCATGGGGAGTGTCAGACGTTGTGTGGTGCATATATGTATTTCATGGGGATAATCAGGGGCTGCATGTGTGTGTCTCTCTCAACACCCCCAAGTCTCTCTCTCTCTCTCTCTCTCTCATAATCCTCCCATAGCCTTCCCTCAGTCTCTCTCATGACCCCATCACAGGCTTCACCCAGTATCGCTCTCTCATAACTCACACCTGAAAGCCTTCCCCCAATCTCTCTCTCATAACCTCCTGGCTTCACTCAGTCTCTCTGTCCCAAACCGCCTACACCCAGGCTACAACCATTTTCTCTCTCTCAACCCCCCTTCATTCAGTCGCTCTCTTACTCACCAATTCTGCCTGGCTGCAGTTCCTGAAAGGTGACGTTTCACACTTTCCCCACTGCAATGGTTGAACCACACAGTGGAGACAATTCAGGACAATCGAGGTTTCAAATCTTTCCATGATTCAGGAGCTGCAGCCAATTCAGTGGCTAACATATACATGCACAAACAAACATGCTTAAGGACAGATCATATTTGCCCAGCCACCTGAACCCTCAACAGTAGGTGATATGCCTAAGTAAAACGTAGCTAATGGGATTCAAATTAATCCATTTACCTGGCGTGCTATAACTTGACTGTTTTCTTACTTACATTCAGTCAAGAAACAACATAATTCAAAAAGATTTTGTGCAATTATTATATTTTTTTACTTTGAAAAAGATGAAGTAATGGAATAATTTATGAGAAAGACACATCATGAAAAAATATTTATACAAATAAGAACATAAGAAAAGTCATGCTGAGTCAGACTAATAGTCTAGCAAGTTCAGCATCCTGTCTCCAACAGTAGCCAATCCAGGTCAGAAGGGGTCTTCTGCTCATGAGTGTATTAAAAAAAAAAGATATAGATGGGGGAGGAGGTAATGGAGCAAATCACAGGCACCAGGTGTAAATTTCTGGTCGCCATGGTGGAGCCCTGCCTCAAGAAGGTGATATTCTTTCTTAAGCTTGATGCAATCAGGAGCCCCTGAAGTATATACCAAAATCACAGTCCCCTGAAGCATCAGAATAGAGCTGCTAGTCTACTTTGGATGTAGGAGGGGGAAGTCATGCAGAAACATCACTGACGTTTTTCAGGAATGTTTAACACATAGCTAAGTCCTCGTAGATGGCATGATTAATTCTAATGTGGTGATGATCCCACGTGATTACTTTTGTGGACAGTGTGAGACAGTATAGGCATACTTGTCCCATAGGAATCACACAGGATGCAATTGCTTGGCGTCCTACCAATGATCTCATAAATTTCAATGTCACCTTCATCGTTTGATGGGCAAACTGGGTCAAAAGCAAAAGCTTGTCCCATTTTTCTATAAGCAATCTAGAAACCATAAAGATCGAATCAAGCTATATGCCAAGGAAAGTAATGTTGGTGGTGGGCAATTGAGATTTGTTGTGGGCCAAGGTCATACCAAAATCATTGTCCAAATCTTGGAACGATGGATAAAACCACTTGCACTCTTCAGATCCCCACCACCAAAAAAAAGTCATCAAGGTAATGCACAATTTTGGCCATAAGGGCTCCATACCCAGCTTCTCTGAGTCATGATAAAGCACTATCAAATGATCTGTCCTTAACACTGTTCATTCTTCAGGGGGGATATGATCAATGATTAATCTACCTTCTGGGAAGGAAAAGTTGGGTATTAATTGAAATATGCCTAGGTCTTTCTTTGGTACCACCTTCAAGGGAGAAAGTAACATGTTGGAAAGGGCCTGCCACCCTGTCTACTGCAGCTCTTTAGACAACTTCTGGTGATCTATCTTGGCTAGATGCATCATGAAATGGGAATATGGAGAGGCTGGGAGGGCACAGGGGCCCTCATAAGGAATAAAGAAGCCTTCTCTGAAGTCAATTAATAAAAGGCTTGACACGGGACTTCCGGTGTGGTAATGAGCTGACCAGACGTGTGCTGATCGGCTCCGGGCACCCTACCCCACAAACCTGCTAATTTTCCTGCTACAGAGAAGCTGAATGCCCCTAACACAATCATCGGGTAGCAGAGACGGGGGTCAAAAAGCCGTAGTGCCCGTTCAATCTACCGGGTGCAGCCCGATGGCGACAAAACCTTCACGGCGAGAGAAGGCTCGGACCCTGGAACCTAAAATGGCGGAGGGAGACCCGCAGAGTCCCGCTTCCGACAGCGAACACACCATGGTTGCAGAAGTAAGCGCTGCGGTAGTGCGAGCTCTTGATGACCGATTCCGAGAGCTGGGCGATCAACTGCACTCAGTGGCTCAAAATATTACAGACTTCACGGGACGGATCGAACAGGCGGAAACCAGGATATCGGGTCTGGAGGACACTCAACACTCCCTGGTCGCCAAGGTACAGGCCCTGGAAGCTACCGTCAAGCAACAAGGGGAGAAATTGGAAGACCTGGAAAATCGGGGACGCCGAAAGAATCTGCGCTTCGTCGGAATCCCGGAAAATATTGCGGACAATGCTCTCCCCAGGTACTTACATGACTGGATTGTGAAGATCTCCAATGGTGGGGTGGAGACACCTCTACAGATGGAGCGGGTACACCGGCTGGGCCCCAGGCGTGAGCAGGCAGGCCGGCCACGTGCGGTGATAGCCCGTTTCTTAGACTACCGCCAAAAGGAAGCAGTGCTGCGCGAGGTTTTTGGCGAGATACGGGAGATCATGAAAAAATTCTTGTATTTCAAGACTACTCCCAGCTGGTTAGCCAGCAAAGGAGAGCCTTCTCTGCGGCGTGCGCCCAACTGAGCAGTAAGGGGCTGTGATTTTCGCTCCTTTATCCAGCCCGGCTGCGTGTGGAGCACCTTGGACAGACACGTTTCCTGAGCTCCCCGACAGAGGCCTTGGCTTTTGTGGAACAGCTGGGGGAATCTTCAGCAGCAACCTCTTAGGCGCAGGCCCTATCCACCAGGGTATGACACTGTAGCATTGCGATGTTTTAACAGTGGAGCAGAGAGCAACAGTTTGCTACAGAGTGTGGTAATTTGTAACAAGTTTGTAACAATATGTAACTGTGCTGTTAAGCTGGGACTATCCGCTTCTGTGGACACCCTGAGACTTCTTTTTTTTCTTTTATTTTCTCCTCTTTGGTTTGCGTTGGTTGGGGACTATGCGCGATCTTGCATACTTTTTATGCCCCGGACAGCGAGGCCTGTTGTGCAGGCCAGCACGATTACTAACTGTTGGGCCTCTGTTATTTTAATGTCAGCATGCTTTCGGTCTCTGGGGGTGGGTCGGAACTTGGGTCCTGTTTGGGCCTTGTTGTGAGGGCATCCCATGGGGGGAGGGCTTGTATGGCTCCCTAGGGGCTTCCCTCGGAGGACGCAGGGGGGGTGACACCCCCGAGCCCCTTGTCCTTGATGGGTGTGATGAGTGGGGGGCGACGATTGCTCGGGGCGACCTGGCTCCGTTGCTCCTTGGTGGTGGGGAACGAGCCGGACCGCCCGGCGGGAGCACGGGAGGTCCTTTCTCCTGCCTCTTTCCTCTTCCCTTTCTTCCCTCCCTGCTCAGCCCCTCGGTACTTTCAATTACGAGTAAGGTTTTTGATTAGAGTGGGGCATTGTTGAGTTTGCTGTAATCAGCCCCCCCCCCTATCTGTATCGCTTAGTAGCATTGTGTCGCAGCTAGATTGCACTGGATTGCAGCAACCGGCTGACTGCCCCGGTCCCGAGATAATGGGAGTGATATCGGGGTGTGGTACCCACAGCCACGACACCCATTTCCTTGGAACCGGGGTTGGGGGGGAGGCGGGTGACATTTGGGGTTAGCTTCGGGGGGGCAGGCACCGGTATGCAAGTGGACGCTAACAGGCCTCCTGTGTCGCCCACTACTGTGTGTCTTAATTGGTGCTGGAGGAGGGGGGGGGTTATTGTGGGGAAAAGTCTCTGTAGACTCGACTATGGATTTGAAGGTTCCTTCCCCCTTGGGATCTGGTGGTGGGGAGATAGAGGTCCCTTGGAGAGCGGGGTGTATGCAGAGTGGTTTTGTTTCAGGGGTAGCTTGGGGCAGGAGGGGTTGGTGAAGGGAGGGGGTTTTCTTTGGGAGTAGCATTGGGGTTGTTAACAATGGGGTAGCCTGACTACCACAGGAAGTTTTCGGCCTATGGGTAGGCGGGGTGAGGGGAGTGAGGAGGGGATGGGGAATGCAGTTGGGGGGAGGGGAGTGGTTATTAGTATAGCACCAAAGCACTGGCAGGTGAGGGGGGGAAGGGTGGGGATGGGGGAAGGGAGGGCCAGAGTGGAGCCGCTTCACACAGGGGAGACTGACACTTCCAAATTCATGGACCTTGGGAGGGTGGCTGCGGGCTGGGACAGCCACCCTCCTCTCGATTTGCAGATGTGCATGGGAAGACATCGGGAATAGTTTTGCATTCTGAAGATCGTATCTTGGAATGTGTGTGGTATTGGCAACCCTATCAAGAGATATAAAGTTTTGCAGGCTTTGGCCCGCTTCCAATGCGATGTGGCTATGCTACAAGAAACTCACCAAACTATGGTGGAACACAATAAATTGCAACGGGACTGGGTGGGGCAGATCTGGGGGGCCCCGGCCCTCGGGAAGAAGGGTGGGGTGGTCATTCTAGTTCACAAGCGCCTTCGATTTGAGGCAGTGCGGGAGTATGCGGACCCGGCAGGTCAGTATTTTTTGCTCTATGGTATCCTATCGGGAAAGCCTATTATTCTCGGGACCATATATAGCCCAAATGTTTTAGATAAGGCACTATATGCTCGCCTGGCCTCTAGGATTGAGCAGTGGCCGGAGGCTCCGCTGGTGCTGGCGGGCGACCTGAATGGGGTTCTTGATATTGCCTTGGACACTGAGGTGGGAGCGGGGACAGATCTCGGGCGCCGACCACCAAGGCTCTGCAGGCCCTACGTACCCGGTTGGGACTGGTGGACCCTTGGCGTTTGCTACATCCTATGGAACGCGACTTCACCCACCAGTCTCGGGCCCATGGTACACATGCTAGGATAGATTACACTCTTATCTCTGAGAGGCTTTTTGCGCAGGTGGAGGAAGCACAGATTGGCCCCACGGAAATATCTGATCACGCTCCTATTTGGGTGAGTCTCACTTGGGATACTCGAGCCCCACAGTCACGGATTTGGCGTTTTCCCATGGACTTATATCGCGATCAGGCTTTCCAGGGTTATCTCACGCAACATTGGCTGGATTTCCGGAAAAATCATGAGAACGGTGAGGTTGACCCGGAGTTGCTGTGGGAGACAGCGAAGGTGGTGTTGCGGGGAGATATAATAGCTTACGCAGCTAGGAAACGCAAAATGTTGACTGCACGGATTCTTTACTTGGAAAAGCAGACTGTGAAAGAGCGCAGACGGTGTGCAGGCGACCCAACCCCGATTAATAGAAAAAGATTATGGGAGGCCCAGGTGGCTCTTAATGAGCTCATACATCAACGGGCAAAAAAGTCCCACATGTATTATCGCTACCAACTATATCGCTTTGGGGACAGGCCGGGGAAGCTTTTAGCGAGGTGTCTTCGGGGAAGTAGAGGGACTCGTTTGATAGTCGCCTTGCAAGATGACCAGGGGCAATTACAGAAGGAAAGTCGAGAGATAGCACAGGTGCTTCGCACCTATTTTCAGAAGTTCTATGCTAGAAGGCAGGGGTCCCCGCTGGATATGATGGAGTACTTTCGGGAGCTGCAGCTCCCCAAGCTTACGGATGACCAGCGGGCACATCTTGATTCGCCAGTGTCTGTGGAAGAGGTGATTAAAGTGATACGTGGTGCCAATTGCTGCCGTGCTCCGGGCCCCGATGGGTTTGGGGCAGAATTCTACAAGTTGCTAGGGGAGAAGATGTCTCCGGTCTTAGTGGAAATGTATCGAAGCCGGATTGATCGAGGCACCTTTACGTGGGGAAACAACCATGCCCATATCATTCTGATACCTAAGCCAGGGAAGGATCCCACTCAAGCCGCCTCATACCGGCCTATCTCTCTCCTAAACTTTGACTTGAAAGTGTTAGCTAAAATTCTGGCTGACCGATTGGCGGAAGTCCTGGGCGAGCTGGTACACGAGTCACAGGTGGGGTTTGTAAGAGGACGTTACGCTGTCCGCAACTTGCGTAAAATATTGGCATCCTTAGAATGGGTTCGCGAACGAAATTTATCATCCTTGTTAATCAGTTTCGACGCCGAGAAGGCCTTTGATCAGGTCCACTGGGACTATTTGCAGTTTCTCTTGCCTAAATATGGTATTGGAGAGATGTTTTGTAAAATGGTGGACTTACTTTATACAGATCCGACCGCAGGTATTTCCTGTAATGGGGTGCTTTCCGACTCCTTTTTACTAGAGCGGGGTACGCGACAGGGTTGTCCCCTTTCCCCATTGCTTTTTGTGTTATCCTTAGATCCGTTGGTGCGTAGAATTGAGTCTTCTCCAAGTGTACGGGGGGTAAGGGTAGGGGCTCAAGAATTCAAATTGGTGGCATTTGCTGACAATTTATTAGTACATGTGCTCTCACCTCAGCAATCGCTCGCCAACTTACTAGAGAAGTTTGCTCTTTTTGGAGCCTTTGCAGGATTGCGGATAAATATGGATAAATCTGAGGCGCTGGATGTTGGGGGTCAATTAAAGGGAACTTGGCAGGGAGTCTTCCCTCTTCGTTGGGCGGAGGAGGCCTTCTTATATCTGGGTATCTTGCTGTCTAGGGATCCTACGGCGCTTTATAAACTTAACTTCGATCGATTCTTTTTGAAGATACAGACTCAGCTGCAGGCTTGGACCCCTCTTCCCTTGTCATTGTCTGGACGATTGGCGGCTATAGGGATGGTTGTGTTCCCTAGGCTGCTGTATTGGCTGCAAACATTGCCGGTGTGGTTGTTACATAAGGATCTTCAAAAGATAGAAAGGGAAGTCCGGAAATTTCTCTGGGGGGCAGTTAGAGCTCGGATACCCTTGTCTAAACTGAGGGGTGGTTGGAAAATGGGCGGAATGGGACTTCCTGACTTATCTCAGTATGCTTTGGCATGTCAGGCCAGACACTTGGGGGATTGGCTGGGTGCTACTGATTATTATACGCCTCGGACCCTAGAGGCGGCCTTCCTAGCCCCCCACGCGCTGGAGGCGGTGGTGCACCTGGATGGTGTGTTGTTGCCGCCCCGGGTGAGGAACAGCGTTTTGGTGGCCCCGCTTCGGCGGACTTGGCAGAAGTTGAATAATATTTGGGGCAGTTCTCCGCGGGTGTCTAGTTGGCTTCCCCTGCAGGGAAATGTTACTTTTGCTCCGGGTACGGACTCCGTTTTATTCAGGCAGTGGAAGGGGAAGGGGATAAAGTGTCTCGGGCATGTGGTCGCGCTCGACGGTCGTTGTAAACCCTCGGATATGCTGTCAAGAATATGATTTGAATCAGGGTACTTCCCGCTTTGCCTATATCCAGCTTCGGCATTATGTGGACTCTTTACCACGGACGGGTTTGCAGGAGGCTCATTCGGCAAGAATTATTGACTTTTTGGCCCTGGGGACGGATTGTCCACCTCGGGTAGCGGAGTTTAAACGTAAGCTGGATCAATATGGTACCCCCCGAGACTTCTCCAAAGAGGAGGCGGCCTGGGCGCAAGAACTAGGGTGTGTGGTCCCTTTAGGCGCGGTTGGAGCGGCCTTACGGCGGATTGCCCGACTGGTTGAAGGTACCAGATGGCGAGAGACGCAATTCAAGTCCATCATACGGGCTTATTTCTCCCCGAGGTGAGCGCTGCGAACGGGGCTAGCTGACTGGGGAGGTTGTCCTAGGTGCGCCTTACCTTTGGCAGACTTGGGCCACATGTGGTGGGGCTGTGGGCGCATCAAAGCGTATTGGGCACGTATTGAGGCTTATTTAAGCGTCTTATTATGTCAACCCGTCCGGTGGTCGGGTTTGTTGGTTGCATTGGACTGTTTGGGCCCTCTACAAGTCAAAGGGAAATGGGGGCGCATCTTAACGCGTAAAGCTTGTTTGGTAGGGAAAGGCCCCATTCTTCGTAGGTGGAGAGAGGCGTCAGCCCCTACTTTTTGGGAGTGGCGCATTAGTTTCCACCATCTCATGCTACAGGAGAGTAGAGTGGCTAGGGGGACCCCCCAGCGTTGGGCCTCTTTCCTGCTGATATGGACTCCCTACATCCAGAGTTTAGGTCCTAAAGCTAGAAGCGAGGTTTTAGCTATGGGGTAATTCTGCATTTCAGGGTTGTCGGGTGCGGGGAGGGAGTTGGTGATGGCCTGGGATGGAAGATGTGCGGGTTCCCGGTGGGTAGCGATTCGGCTCTGGCTTGGGGGGGGGGGGTAGGGGGGGCTGGGGGGGAGGGTTTTCTTTAGTATACCACTAGGGAAGGAGTCTTTAGCGGGCTTCTATGATTACTGGTGTTTTCTTGCTCTCTCTTTCCTTTCTCCCTCTCTTCGGGACTCGAGGGCTCTTGGATGGGGATAAGACACAACCCTGTCCAGGAAACTGTTTAGGAAGGTTTTTTCTTTGTTCTTTTTTGTTTTTGCTATAGCCGTCGGAGGGAGGGGGGAGGTGCAAGGGGGGGAAGAACTTATGAAAAGAAGTATCTATGTTCTTAAAATGGCTGTACTGTTGAATTGATGTTGAATAAACAGATTTTGAAAAAAAAAAAAAAGGCTTGACACTTTTCATTTGGGGTATTGGGACAACCATTTTTCCATGCAGTGTGGGGGACTTAGCATAGGCTATAAGTCTACTTTCCACCTACGTTGTTTGGGGGCAATTTCTCCAAATGGGTGAGTTTTTCGCATACCATGACAGTCATGAACCTCACTTCTAAGCCAGAGTATGTGGAGTATGATCTCAGTTTATCAAATTTACTGCTGTTTGGTGTAGTACTTGCATCATACCAAAGAGAGCCTCCTTCTGGAGTTTGTAAGATATTATATGTATGGGTAATTTATCAAAATAATTCCTCTAAATTAGGCCTGTGGCATCCAACACAATGGGAAATAACTCTTATCTTTCTGCCACATTTTCTTAGCTTCTGACTACACTTTGAACTGACATCTCTATAATCGGTGCAGTTCTGTGTTTTTCTCCTTTACCACTAGATCCAGCTTCCTCACATCCAGCTTTTTATAATTTTTTATTTAAGGATTTTCCAATGCATCAAGAAATTGCAAGCAAAACATATAACAAAAGAAATATCAAATACAAAAAAGAAATTTTTCCCCACATTAAAAAGGAAACACATCAAGGGGAGAAATCACCTCAAACAACAAGGAAATATACCATCCTAATATGAGAAATAAGAGGTTACAAAACCCCACAAAAGGGAGCAGAAAACAAAATCATTCCTCCACTAACGAACCTCCCTCCGCTTTTGTATCCAGAAAACTTTTCAAGGCATTGACATCATTATATACAAAAGTTTGTCCCCCGAGAGTAATCACACAGCGACAGGGAAATTTAAGGAAGAAAGTTGCCCCTAGAGCTATGACCTGTGGTTTTAATAGCAGAAACTGCTTACGCCGAATCTGCGTTTAACGACAGACATCTGGGAAGATCTGGATGGCCTGACCACAAAAGGGAGCAAGCCAATGTTTGAAAAACGCTCTCAAAACCCGCAATTTGGCAGATTCAGAAACAAACTGAACTACCAAAGTGTTGCGTTTTGAGATAAGATCCAGAGAATCTTCCAAGAATGCTGTTAAATTTTGATCCACTGAGGAGACTGAAGGGGCAGAAGCCCCGACAGCCCGAGGAGGGGAAGAAGAACCCAAAAGGCAGGTAATACATATGGACCGTCTGAGTCGTGTGAAAATCCCCCTCCAAATGCAATATCTCCAAGAAATACTTTCCCAACAATATTTCAGAGGATATTAGGTGTGTTACAGGAAAATTCAAGAGACGCAGGTTGCATGCTCTAGCACGATTCTCAAGAGCCTCAAGCCGGAAGGAAATAGCAGCGGAATCACGCATAAACACGGCTTCAGAATTACGGCTGGATTGAAGCTGAGAATCAGAGCGAGCTGCAAGCTTTACAACAGAATCTAACTGATTATCCATAAACTGCAGCTTATCCACCACATCTTGGGAAAATTTACACAAGGAGGATACAGTAGAAGTTAAACGTACATCTATTTTTTGAATTGTGTCATTAAGAGTTACTTCCCCAGTAGGAGATGGTAGAGTTCCAGGCTCTGTAACAGATGGAAATACAGGAAGTGGAACTGGGGGAATCTGCTCAGGAGGACTTCTTGAGATAGTGGACGAAAGAGCGGGGAGAGGGAACGGAGGAGGAGACCGGAGGACAGGGCTCAGCGAGACCTCCTCCGGGGATTGATCTCCAGGCAGCAGGGCAGTCACATGTTTGTCCATGGGACCCACTACTATCTCTCCCGA
This sequence comes from Ichthyophis bannanicus, assembly GCA_033557465.1. Taxonomy (NCBI): domain Eukaryota; kingdom Metazoa; phylum Chordata; class Amphibia; order Gymnophiona; family Ichthyophiidae; genus Ichthyophis; species Ichthyophis bannanicus. Next base: position 1,237,150,564 of record CM066033.1, on the reverse strand, counting down.
AGCTCCAGCACCAGATTTGTTACCAACCTTTGCTTTCCTTTTGCCCATGGTAATGTGAACCACACTGACGTAGACACGACACACGAACACCTCATGTGCGCCGAAGGGGCGTGTCCTAACCCTTGAGCCACGCCCCTTTAGGCCACGCCACGCAGGCCGCGACACGCGGCCGCGTACAGTACCTGAGGGCTTTATAGGGCACAGCAGGGTCCTCCGGGCCAAGGCACGTCCTCCTCCCGCCTGCCCGATCACCAGATAAGCCTCCTCCAGGTCCCGCTGCTCTGAACCGTGCAGCTGAAAAAAAGCACGGCCACTCCCTCACAGCGGAGATTCTCCCGACTGCTCTCACCAACACCGGAGGGCTTTATAGGGCACAGCAGGGTCCTCCGGGCCAAGGCACGTCCTCCTTCCGCCTGCCCAATCACCAGACAAGCCTCCTCCAGGTCCCGCTGCTCTGAACCGTGCAGCTGAAAAAAAGCACAGCTACTCCCTCACAGCGGCGATTCTCCCCACATCCAGCTTTTTATCGGTCGGAATGGAAGTATCCCAGGAGATCATAACCTCTTCATTCTCTGTAATCCTGTTAGGGTCATGATTCCAGTGCTTTTCAGGCACAGGGATGTTATAGTATTCACAAAGTTTCCAATGGATGAGGAGTACTACTTTATTGTGCCTTTCTGTATAAATATTTTCGGCCAGCTATGAGGTGAGTCACAGTTTCCAGCACTTTCCCACAGAAGCGACAAGTGACAAAGGTGGAAGTAAGAATAAGGTTGAAAACAGGCCAGTTAGTCTAACCTCTGTGGTGAGTAAATTATTGAAAATGCTGCTAAGAGAATAGTGAGGTTTCTGGAGTCCAGTGTCTTACAGGATCCGAGGCAGCATGGGTTTACCAGAGGCAAATCTTGTCAGACAAACCCGACTGATTTCTTTGACTGGGTGACAAGGGAGTTGGATCAATGGAAAGCCCTAGATGTGGCATACTTAGATTTCAGTAAAGCCTTTGACTCCGTGCCACAAAGGAGACTTATAAGCAAACTGAGCACACTAGGGATGGACCCTAAAGTACTGACTGGGTTAGAAATTGGTTGAGTGGGAGGCGACAATGGAAAAAGGTAAATGGAGCTCACTCTGAAGAGAAGGTGGTTACCAGTGGTGTGCCGCTGGGATCTGTCCTTGATCCAATTTTTTTTTTAACATCTTTGTTAGTGATATTGCAGAGGTGCTGTCGGGTAAGATTTGCCTGTTTGCGGACAATACCAAAATCTGTAATAGAATGGACACCCAGGAAGGCGTAGATAACATTAGGAGGGATCTAATTAACCCGGAAGAATGGTCTAGAATTTGGCAGCTGAAATTTCATGCTAAAAAACGCAGGGTCATGCATTTGGGCTGCAAAAATCCAAGGGAGCAGTACAGTGTAGGGGGTGAAATACTTCTCTCCACAAAAGAAGAGCAGGACCTGGACATAATTGTGTCTGATTATCTTAAAGTTCATATCCTGCATGTACCATGACATGGATGTATCACCCGCTGCCTTTTCCTTGAACATTTCATCATATTTTAACCAGGCAAACCCTCTCATATTGCCTATATGTGCCAAGGATTGCATCCAAGTAATTCCACATGTATAAACTGAGGGACTAGTCGGCCCTGGTAAGGACAGATACTAAGCAAGTGTATGCACACATCCAATTAACAGCAGACGCCTGAATATTCTTTGCCTTTCCTATCCCTTTTACTTAGATGTTTCATTCTCCCATCAAAGAGCCTAACTATAGCAATATGATAATACCTTCTAATGCTTCATCGCAATGCCCTAAGAACTTCCCTCCATAACATGGGAAGTCTGTCAGGGAAAGTTGCTCCTGAGAAGCATCCTGTGATAGTGAGGAGCCCCAGGACTCTGTGAAACTAACAGAGCTACCCTTGCTATCAGTGGAGCTCATATCAGAGGAATGCCTCCTGAACTTTATTTTATATTTCTTGCATGCAGCTGAGTCTGCAGTGCAAGAATTACCAGTCACCGTGGCTCTGCTACTGTCCTTATCTGCATCTGCTGCCTGTAGTACTGGAGGGTCTTTAATTGATCCCAATGTAACAAGTACTGCTTCACTGTGTGGTGCAGATGCCTCACTGATCACTGGATCGTTCTGTGCGGGGTCATGTTTCTTTACTGGTCTAGCTATTTCCTGTGGACATGTTATCAATAGTGGCTATAGAACAGGGAGAAAAAGAGAAAAGTAGGCCCGTGCTGCTTCTTGTAGGTAATTATTCCCACTGTTACTTTAAGCAAACGAGCAAACACCACATGTCACACTGAACATGTTTCTGTCCCCATGATCAGAAGGTTGTACAACGAAAGAACTGGGAATGCTGTCTCATGGATGTAGGGTAGGGAATTAACCCCAGATACCTCCCTCTGCCAGTGAGGCCATGGGCTGGAACCATACAGAAACGTCCTGGATAATTCTGAATCTTGGGATTTCTGAAAAAAGCAGGCAATCTGCCTTCTTGATCCCATTCATTGCTTGGACTTGGGTGATGCCATGGAGTTCCCTTCACTGGTGTCACGCTATGACTGGAATTTTCACTAAGCTGTGGCAAAGCAAAGGTCATCTACTCATGAGATTCCCATCCACCACTTTTCTTTCTAGACCCACTGCCTCCTTTCTTTGTAGAGCTTTTACTGTTTTTCTGCTTGTAGATACAGCAGACCCAAGTGGTATCTCCTCTTTCCTTGCCCCTAGTGCCCTCTCCACCTCCACTAGATGGGAGGAGTAGCCTAGTGGTTGGGGCAAGGTACTTCAGGCCGGAAGGTCGGGTGTTCAAATCCCACTAGAGGACAGCAACCTTGGGCCGGAAGGACTGGGGTTTCTAGTCCCACAGATGCTCCTTGTGGTCTTGGGCAAGCCACTTAACCCTCCATAGCCCATGTTCCCTGTAAGTATTAGTGTATGTGTCTCATATCCCTGCTTGTTAAATGTATCCCCCAATTGTGTTGTGACCGCTTTGATTGAAGGATAAGGCGGTATACAAAAACTGTCTAAATAAATAAAATAAATAAATACCTGCACCCACCAAAGAGACTCCACAGCAAGTCTATCCTACCTCAGGGCTACACATGACCATCCCATGGTTTGAATCACCTGCTTGCTCCCTGGGGCACAACTGAAGCTCTTCAGCCCAGTGCTATTGTTATCTAGTGAAGATCTGTTATCTAATGCAGGCTTTGACAATTTTTCTTGGAATCTAGGAGCCAGCCTAAAAATTTAGGAGCCGGCCACTAAAACCGAAATTACAGTGCACCCCCCCCCCCAAAAAAAGGGGTGTCACAGCTACTTTTTTAGGTTTTAGAGCCCGATTTATTGTTTTTCTATTTTCTATGGGAAACAAATTAATAAATCAGGCACTTAATGGGTCTCTGCACAATGCCAAGAGAAGGCAGTGGCCCCAATCCTCCTCCCTCTGCAACACCTCCACTGACCCATTAAGCTACACCTGTGTGTGAGGGAGGGGAGGTGCAGAGGTGGGGTGGCTCTGTGGGTGTGTATGGGGAGATGTGGAAGTGGGGTGTCTGTATGTGTGCGTGTGTGGGGTGCATAATTTTTGATCTGTCAATCTGTCAATTCCTTGTAAATCTCTAAGACACTGATGCTCTTTTAGGCATGTTTCACACAAAAAGCATGAACACCTGTTGCAAAAGTCAGTCCATATGTCTGCTCATCCACCTGTTTGCATCTGCTTACGGATATGAAAAGAAATGCATACAGAGTAGAAAAGAAAAAAGTCCATGATGGGGAGTTTAGGCCTTGCTTCCAGAAGATACAGAGGAGCTAGCTTGGGTGCAAGAAGAGCAGCGCAGTGGCAGAGAGGCCAATCCCCACCACTGAGAGATGTAGATGAGCCTACTTGGGGTCAAAAACTGAGTGTAAGGGGGAAGGTGAGAAAGGGAGAGTGAATAGGAGAGAGTGCAAGAGGAAGGGGAGAACTTCTTATGGGAGAAGAGGAAATGCAAGAGATTATGCTCTCAAACCTCTCCTGGACCACACCCACTTCTGGAAAGTTTTCGAAGCCTTAACTCCGCCTCACCTTGACTTCTGTAATATCCTGCTACAGGGATTACCAGCCTCATCAATCCATCCTCTGCAGATGGCCATGAACACCGCTGCAAGAATACGAATTGGTACCCCCGAATGTGAACATATTACCCCGATACTCAGTAACCTCCATTGGTTTCCAATAAGAGCCCGTGTTAAGTACAAAGTATTGATCACTATCTTCAAAGTGCTCCACTATCTATCACCAGACCATATAGATACCTTTATAGAAAGACCACCAGACAACTGACCCAGAAGGACCAGCACCCAAACTACTCTTGCTCTCCCTACAGACAACTGGAAATACCATGCTCAAACATCAAGTAGGGCTTTCTCCCTGTTTACCCTGAGACTCTGGAATGCACTAACAGATGACATTTGCACACTACAAGATCTCAAAGATTACCAAAAGAAAATAAAAACGTACCTGTTCTCTGAGCATTTCTCCAAGGCACCAGACTAACCATGCCCTACCATGCCACCCCAGCCTAATCTTCACCTGAGTCCCATGCCTGTTCTTCATCTCATATTTATACTGCTGGCATAGTCTACTATATATAGTTACCTATGTTTCAAGTTGCCATGTAGGTTTGATGTTACAACTATGGTCTAATGTACAATAAGTTCTCTGTTTGCTGTATTCTTAGTTGCTAGTTTTACTGTATGTATGCACTCTTCTGTTCAATGTAAACTGCCTTGACATGTTGAAAGGCAGGTTAAATAAATAAATAAATAAATTATGGAAGAGGTAGGGAGAAAAAACCCTCCCAACACACCCACACACATTTCTACTCCATTTCTCAGCCCTCCACATGCATACAGTTTTCCCCTTCACCTACTAACGCCCCAAACAGCTAATCCATCTTCCAAGACATCCTCTCGTATCAAATATTCCCACAGAGACACACTTACCACTGATACACAAATAAATACCACACTACCCTCCCATATCTCCCTTCCACCAACCACAGAGCCACTGCCAGTCAACTGAGGCAGAAATACCACATATCTCCCTACCAAATCCCAGACCAAGAGTTGCCCAAGTGTGCAAACAGGAAGGGGAAAAGAATAATTATGTTACAATGTAAATATGCACTTTCAAACCTATTCCTTTTCTTTATTTCTCCAAAGGTAGATACAACTTTTCGCTATGTCTACTGATGATACACATCTGCACTATATACTGTAGGAGCAATGGTGAGAAAAGCAAGGGGTTGATATTCAGCAGCAGCAGCAGCTGGCCGACACCGCTGAAACTAAGAACCAGATATTCAATGCTGGGGCCATCAATATCTGGGTCGGCTGGACAGTGCCAAAGCTAAACAGCCACGGTGATATTCAGCCGCTACCTAGTTAGCTCTGGTGCAAACGTTAGGCCAGCCTTTACTGCGCCTGACTTTCACCATATAGCAATAACTGAGCAGCAGAGATATTAAGCTGCTGCCCCGTTATCGTTTGTTGCTGCCCCCGGAATGCCCCAATGCTGGCCGGCTACCATCAGGGCTTGCAGCGGTGGCATATATGGATATTCAGTGGCACCTAAGGTAGCTGGAGTAAGGGATACATAATTGGATACTTTGAGGTTGCTGAGGTTTCCGTATGTAGTTATTCAGTGGCACTAACTATCTTAAGCAGTTGAATATCCTGGCCGAAGTGCTTTGAATCTCTACCCCTAAGTGTTTAATAGGATGTTTAAATTAGGTTAAACAGTGACTAAAGGATGTTCTGGGTCTCCGTATCCATGTCTCATGCTGATATCATGCCTCAAGAATGTTCTGCAGTATCCAAGCAAAGAAAACTCATAGATTTGAGCAAAATATCAGACTTTGCATGAACAATAAGGATGCTTTTATCAAACAAAGGCCAATAATGTATTACACGCTAGATGGCAGAGGCAGGCCAAAAACCCTGCATAAAAAAATTTTGACTTTTCCAAATGTCATGGAAATTAGGCAGGCGCCCAGCTTTAAAAAGGAAGCGCCATCGGGCGCTCGTGAAAGCTCACTGCACACCATCAGCAGCTCTCCCCTCACGGGGATCGAGCCACTGGCAGGAGCAGCGGGAAAGCAGCCATCTTCGGCATCTCTGCCCAATCGGGGCAGGCGCCCAGCTTTAAAAAGGAAGCGCCATCGGGCGCGCCCGCACCTGCCGGGCCCGCGCCTAAGGGCCTCACCAGAGGGCCCTTTGGCATGGCCCTTAGGCGGGGACCGCAAGAGAGAACCCATAGGCCTGAAGACATTGCTAAGTTGCAATTAGCATCCAATCCTCCAGGTCTTGCCCTCCTCCATCGGGAACCATCATCTGCCTCCACTCCAGCTGAACTAAAGAACCGAACACAAGACTCACAAAGAAGAAAAGCAGACCATCGATATTATACACGCCCGAACATAACAACACAGTCTGTAAGTCATACAAATCTGTACGAACTTATCAGTTAGTGCTGTACAAAGTAACTAAACTTGTCAGAATATTGCTGTAACAAAGTAACTAAACTTGTCAGAATATTGCTGTAACAAAGTAACTAGACTAGTCAGTTTATTGCTGTACAAAGTAACTAAACTAATCAGAACATTATTGTACATAATAGCTAAACTAGATAGTATATTGCTGTACAATGTAACTAAGCAAGACAAATAATCTGATTGTATTCTAGACTGTTGTATAAACAATCACCACTTCTATTGGAATTGCATCCACCTCTGTAGTAGCGAAGTGCACGCAATGAACACACCAGGAGTCTATTTACTAGAATTCAAACCTGTTTATTTTGTGCACAAGCTCAGACACCTGTCAATGTCACTTTCAAAATGGTCTGAGCAGTGGCGTTCAATAAAACAACAGCATTTATAGTTTTCCTCATCAGTTCTATACAGGCAAACTCCTCATTGGTCCCGGTGGCCCCTCACCCCCCCCCCCCCCATTCAATGGAAGATTTCTGACCGGGCCCACACCGCATCTCCCCCCCTGCTCTCAGGCCTTCCTAGCCATGCTCAGTAACTAGACATAACATTCTGCCTTGCTTTTTGCTTACAAGGTCACTCGCAACACAGACACTGTGTGAAAAGCAAGATTCTGAAATACATCTGTGGATAACATAACATACTCAATGGAAAAGTTTTATATCCTTATCAGAGCAGCTTGAAGCAGATTCTAATTTCTATCTCTATGGCTTTCCAGCTCTGCTTAGCTATAATATTCTGAAGTGGGGGTGGGGACTCAGGCCTAACCTACAGGCTTCATAACATACTTTACAGGCTATGCTAGGCCATAGCCTATCACACCTCTACAGTGAGCTAGCACACATTCACCTCTCCACACTTAATCCTCGCCCCCCCCCCCGCCTCCACCTGATCGCTCTCACACCTCTTTGAGGCCCAATCCTACTTCAAAGGCCATAAGGAATATTGCTAAAGAAACCTGTCTCCAGAGCCAGCACCGCACAGAACGAATCATGTCCATACCCGCTATAGCACTTGCACTCCTGTACACCCTTGCAAGTGTCTTGTGAATCCAACGCGCTTTTCCATGACCATAATCCAATCCCCACTCTCCAAGGCACAAGTAGGAAATTCTATCACAATCAATATCAGCCTCCAGTAAGATCCCATTACAGGAGACAGACACACTTGCTCTATGTAATGCTAGATATTACTGCTAACTCAAGAGTTAACAAAACAGAAGTTCAGGATGACCTCAAGTGCGCACTCATCAACGCACGCTCGGCCCGCAATAAATGGCCAGCCATCACTGACTTAATAACCAACATGAACTTAGACTTACTAATGGTCACTGAGACATGGCTCTCAGACACGGACTCTGTGCTATTAAATCAACTTACCGCACCTAACTTCTCAATCTTCACATGCAACAGACAAAACAGGAAAGGAGGAGGAGTCTTTATTCTTGCAAAATCTGCACTACAATACCAAATTAACCTAACCAGGAGCTCACCCAACCTAGACACAATAACCATCTCCAACAAAATCAACACCATCAATCTTGTATACAGAGCACCAAGTGCTTCTTCAGATGAGCTCTCTGACATAATCAACCTAGCTGCTAATCCTGAAGATCCCAGAAAACAAAATTGGCTACTGGGTGATTTTAATCTAGCCTCCACAGAGCCCACCTTATCAAGTACCTTCCTTGAAGCAATGGAGAATCTCTGCTACAAACAAATTGTAATAGACCCTATTGTAACTATACCTGGCTATACTTTATTCAGGAAGGACAGGGTAGGAAGAAGAGGAGGAGGAGTGGCACTATATGTAAAAACTACTATTAAAGCTTTGGAATTACAGAGCTTAAAAGGGAGAGAGGAGGCATTGTGGGTTAAACTAGAAAGAGGGAAAGAGAAATCTATTTGCATTGGAGTGATATACAGACCTCCGTCACAAGAGGAAGAGGTGGACAGAGAGTTAATTGAAGACATATGCAGCATTGCTAGGAAAGGGGAAGTGCTACTGATAGGAGATTTCAATATGCCAGATGTTGATTGGCACATTCCTGCTGCAGTATCATCTAGAAGTAAGGAGATCCTGGATTCTCTACAGGGAGAACTATTCAGGCAATTGGTAACAGACCCCACACGTGAAGGGGCCATACTGGACTTGGTGCTTACCAATGGTGAAAGTGTTTCTGATGTTGTAGTGGGAGATCATTTTGCATCCAGTGATCACCAGATGGTGTGGTTCAGTATTAGGACCAGGGCTGTTAGAATCCATTCCAAGGTGAGGATCTTAGACTTTAGGAAGACTAACTTTGCGAAGATGGGCCAATACCTCAGGGAGTCGTTAGTGGGATGGGAACAGCTGGGGGATGTAGAAAAACAGTGGGCAAAACTGAAAGGGGGTATTTTAAGGGCAACCAACCTTTTTGTTAAAATGGTAAATAAAGGCAAAAGGAACAGGAGACCGCTATGGTTTTCGAAGGAAGTAGCTGAAAAAGTGAAGAAAAAGAGGGAGGCCTTCATGAAATACAAGAGATCACAGAGAGCAGAAGACAGGCATCTGTATTTGGAAAAACTTAGAGAAGCTAGCAAAGTAGTCAAGAAGGCAAAGATTCAAAAGGAGGAGGAAATAGCCAATGCAATAAAATGGGGGGATAAGACATTTTTCAGATATATTAGTGAGAAGAGGAAGAGCAAAAGTGGTATTGTCAGACTCAAGGGTGCAGGGGGGGGAATATGTAGAAGCTGATAAGGATAAAGCGGAATTGCTTAACAAATATTTTTGTTCTGTGTTCACAGATGAAGAACCAGGAGCAGGACCTCAGAAAACACCCACAAATAAGAACAGAAGCGAGGGACATCTTGAACTATTTTCAGAAGACTGTATTCGTGAGAAACTAGCTCAACTTAAAGTAGACAAAGCGATGGGACCGGATGGGATACACCCTAGAATACTGAGGGAACTTGGGGACGTTCTAGCAGCTCCACTGACTGACCTTTTCAATGCCTCGTTGGAGTCAGGAGTGGTGCCAAAGGACTGGAGAGAGGCTCATGTGGTGCCTTTACACAAAAGCGGAAGTAAGGATGTGGTTGAAAACTACAGGCCGGTTAGTTTAACTTCGGTGGTGAGTAAATTATTGGAAACGCTGCTGAAAGAGAAAATAGTGAGGTTTCTGGAGTCCAGCGGATTACAGGATCCGAGGCAGCATGGATTCACCAGAGGCAGGTCTTGTCAGACAAATCTGATTGATTTTTTTGACTGGGTGACCAGGGAGTTGGACCGAGGGAGAGCTCTAGATGTGGTGTATTTAGATTTCCGTAAAGCCTTTGACACTGTTCCTCACAGGCGACTTATAAACAAACTGAGCACCCTAGGGATGGACCCTAAAGTTACTGCTTGGGTTAGAAATTGGTTGGGTGGGAGGCGACAAAGAGTACAAGTAAATGGAGCTCACTCTGAGGAGAAGGATGTTACCAGTGGTGTGCCCCAGGGATCTGTCCTTGGTCCGATTCTTTTTAACATCTTTGTTAGTGATATAGCGGAAGGGCTGTCGGGTAAGGTTTGCCTCTTTGCGGATGATACCAAAATCTGCAATAGAGTAGACACCCAGGAAGGGGTAGATAACATGAGGAGGGATCTAGCTAAGCTTGAAGAATGGTCTAGAATTTGGCAGCTGGGATTTAATGTTAAAAAATGTAAGGTCATGCATTTGGGCTGCAGCAATCCAAGGGAGCAATACAGTATAGGAGGTGAAGTACTTTTGTCCACTAAAGAAGAGCGGGACCTAGGCATGGTTGTGTCTGATGATCTTAAAGTAGCTAAACAGGTGGAAAAGGCGACAGCAAAAGCTAGAAGGATGCTTGGGTGCATACGGAGAGGAATGGCTAGCAGAAAAAAGGAGGTGATAATGCCTCTGTATAAGTCTTTGGTGCGACCTCATTTGGAGTATGGTGTGCAATTCTGGAGACCGCACCTTCAAAAGGATGTGAACAGGATGGAGTCGGTGCAGAGGGTTGCTACCAAAATGATTAATGGGCTTCATTATAAAGCATATGAGGACAGACTTAAGGATCTTAATATGTACACCTTAGAGGAAAGGCGGGATAGAGGTGATATGATTGAGATGTTTAAATACCTCCGTGGCATAAATGTTCAGGGAGAGAGCCTCTTTCAATTGAAAGCAAGTTCTGCTACGAGGGGACATGGGATGAGGGTGAAGGGAGATAGATTCAGGAGTGATATGCGGAAATATTTCTTTACGGAAAGAGTAGTGGATCCGTGGAATAGTCTCCCAGTGGAGGTGGTAGAGATGAGGACAGTAACTGAATTCAAGAAAGCATGGGACCAACACAGAGGATCTCTAAAGGCAAAAAGTGGACTGTTGTAGTTGTTATGGAAGGACAGACTAGATAGGCCATGTGGTCTTTTTCTGTCGTCATATTTCTATGTTTCTATGTTTCTACCCACAAAAAAGGAAATATCCTCGATTTAATTTTTGCTCCACCTACAGTCACAGGCACGAGACACAGTTTCAATCTCTCCATCACTCCTGTTCCATGGTCAGATCACAACCTGATAACATTCCAGATACCGGCACAACGGATCACACTTAGACAACCAGATACCCAAACATCAGCTAATCCAGTACGTTTCAAACCATTGGATAAAGAAGTGATCACCAAACAGGCACTCCCAAAGCTCGCACTCACATCATCCGACCTCAATGAGGCAGTAGCTATCTGGAATGACACCCTTCTCCTATATGCCCAACAAGCGATTACTAATAAACATTCTACGCCTAATGGTCGAACCAACAAAAAGCCACCCACCCAATGGTTCTTGCCTGAGCTACGAGCATCACTAAACCACCTCAGAAAACTAGAGAGAAAATGGAGGCGCACCCATAACACCTTAGACCAAGAACCCTACTTAGCTCACCTGAATGCTCACCGCGATTCAAATTGGATCAAGAGGAAGGAATTCCACTCTGAACTCCTTAGCCGCTCGCTAAACAAGCCACGAGATCTTTTCAACTTAGTAAAATCACTAACTAAGGAACCATCTCCACCACAACAAGAGTCTATTCATCCGCAACTATACGCTAACTACATTCAATCCAAAGTAGTTAAAGCAAATACGACTGCATTTCAAGAACCTTCCAGAACCTCCAAGCCTCAAGCACTACTCACTAAACTCTCACCTCCATCTGCAAAATCCATTGAGGACATTATTGCCACCATCAACACTACTACTGCACCAAACGATCCTTGCCCAGCGCATTGGATCAGAACAATGCGATCAGAACTTAGTCCATTCATAGCTAAGATCACAGACCTGTCCTACTCATCTGGAGTATTCCCTGCTGCCCTCAAGCAAACATCCATCCAACCATTACTGAAGAACAACCGTCTAGACCCAAAGAAGGAGGAATCCTATCGGCCTATCTCCAGTATTCCATTACTAGCCAAAATACTTGAGAAAGAGACCCAAAGACAGATCCAACAACATATAGACATATCATCCCCTCTGGACCCATGCCAGCACGGTTTTAGGGAAGCTCATGGGGTTGAAACACTCCTTACCTCCCTCTCCAACACACTCATCAGTGGGATAGACAGCATCAAGATGGGTTTTGCATTGATCTTTCTTGACATTGCAGCTGCGTTTGATTCAGTGGATCACCAGCGACTCCTAGCTCGACTCCACGAGAAGGGTATCCAAGGTCTCGCATAGAACTGGTGTAAATCATACTTTGAAGACCGATGGCAACAAGTCCGCATTATCAACAAGACATCTGAGCCATTCCAGCAAAAGCAAGGAGTACCTCAAGGCTCCTCCCTATCTGCACTTCTCTTTAATATATATATGCAGCCAATTAGTGAAATCACCCGTTCCTTTGGTGTATCCTGCCTTATATATGCTGACGACGTGCTTATTTTTACCCCGATCAATATTACAAATCCCAACTACACAGCTTTAATCAACTGCTTCAACACAATAACGGATTGGCTCCTTAACCAGAACCTGCGGATAAATTTCAAAAAGACCGAAGTCCTAATCATCACCAGAAACAAAGGTTTCTCTCCTCCTCCGACCCTCAAAGTAAGAGATGCTGAACTTCCAGTCAAGTCATCCATACGCTACCTTGGTGTTACTATTGATCAACAACTAGACTTCAAGGAACACATAAAAAACACAGTAAAAACCATTTACCACAAAATCAAAACCCTCCGACTTCTGAGACCCATGCTAATGCCCGAGGACTTCCGCACAATTTTCCAAGCGTTAGTCACACCCCACTTTGACTACGCAAATATCATACTACACGGCCTACCCAAGAACACCCTATATCCGCTCCAACTAGCCATGAATACTGCAGCCTGTATTCTCTCTGGAACAACAAGAAGAGACCATATTACACCGATATTAATGGAGCTTCACTGGCTTCCGATAAGCTGCAGGATCACATATAAAGCTCTTCTCACCACTTTTAAAGCTATAAATAAATTATCGCCATCCTCAATCTCCGATCTACTCACGCAAACCCCGAACAACAGACTCAGGAGGTCATCAGCTGAAAATACACTAGTTATCCCTAGTGAATCAACAAAATGGTCCCAAACAACTAATAACACAGCATTTATATCATATGCCCCAAGAGGTTGGAATCAGCTCCCCCCTAGCATCAGATCAATAAGAGACCTTTTGCAATTCAGAAAAGCCATAAAACACCATCTGTTCACTATGTACTTCACTAAAATAATTAACGACTCCCACCTACCCCCAAGATCTCAAGCTCTCATGATGACAAATCAAATGCACCTCCTACAGAATATGCACATTGACCTTATAGTTTTATATCTATGCATATCTACTGTAACGTAAATAGAATTACATCATATCTGTTAAAATGTAAATAGTTCTCCCCAGTTTAAGTCCATGTTATGCCCCCTGTTATCTGTAAACTTAAGACAGATCCTATTCTGTCTGAGTAAAATTTTGTTGTATGTAAACCGCACTGATAACAAAGAGCGCGGTATATAAGAACTGTTAAATAAAATAAATAAATAAAAATTATCAGCAGCCTTTTGTTTGTTGAAGTTGCATGGGCCCTCTTGGTAGTCTTTTGCAGACTGGATTAAATGGAACTATTTAAAACATGAAATTAATTTGAGAGAGTATCTATACCCAAGATGAACTGAGTCACAGAAATGTACTCTCTTAGGTCTTATGCTCTGTGATGGGGTCTATAAAATGCTACCCTTCCCTTTCCAAAGGGATTAGCAACAGTCCCCTTTAAAATTGCATAATTGTGCAACATACTAAACTTTGCTTTGTATGGGTATGTGGTCCTAGTATGCCTGTAGGTAAAAGTATGCGCTATTGGCTCTTTGAGTTGATGGGTCTGTCAAGATCTTTGATTTACTGTAACTGCTGAAACTCTGCTGCTTCTCAGAAGCTGCTGCAAAATGGAGAGGACTCCTCAGGGCTCTAATCAGGGAGTAGGGAGCCCTCTCACTCAGAACACTGATCAGAAGGTTGCCCCAAGAAGAAAGAAACCAGCATATCCCCAGGCTACATAATTATAAAAAGAAAACCTTGCAATGCTGTTTATATACAGCAATAATTGTAGCAGTTTAATTATGTAGTCTGAAAATCTAATATAAAACATACGGATGCATAGCAATGCCCACTGAACTAGCATGGTATTAAATGTAAATATATATTCTGCAAAAAACAAGGGAGTTGCTCAAGGTGCTCGCATACCAATGCACAAAAAGAGAAAGGAGAATCACAGCATAGTTTATAACACCAAAATTAAATTAATATAACTAATTTTATTTTGGTGTTGTAAACTGAGCTATGAGTCTCACTTTTTGCAGTGGGCCCTTGAACATACAAAAATCTATTCAGAAAACTGAACAAGGGCGGGGGGGGGGGGGGGCGTTAGGGAGCCCACTAGAGATGGCTGCACTTTAATATCACTCTGAGCTCAGCTATGGCCTGCCCGAGGAGATTCCATACCTGATGGGCACCAATTAGCTCCAACTCTCTACCCCGTGCATGTGAACTTACTAAGGTCTTATGTAAGGCTGATATGTTGTGCCATCTTCTGCTCTGCCGCTGACTGCCCGCCCTCCTCTGGGACACACCTGCAGTCCATGGACGCTGATGTTTCAGGAGCACCGTGAAGTGTATGATAACATGCGATTGGAAGCACCCCACTGGATTCCAATTTTGAAAGGGGGGATTGTCCCATGTAATATCCTCAATAGCAGCTCTCTCTGCCATCCTTACTGAGCCAGTAAACACCCGCTGAGGCAGTTTGAGAGGGGATCGGAACCTCTGAACGCAGCCGGCTGGACACTGAAGCATGATCTGCAACTGAGAAATAAGCTACACCTGTTGAATTGTTTCCCACGCGATGGTATGAATGCTGCAATGACTATTATTCCTCTTTGTCTGTCTGGCTGTATCTTCCAACAGCAGCCATGACCGCGTGGTGGTGGCATGCATTACTGGAATGCAAGCTCAGGAACAGAAGCGGGAATAGTCTCTTCCGGTCCGCCTAGGGCAGCGATGGCGAACCTATGGCACGCGTGCCAGCTGTGGCACGCGAAGGCCTTGCAGCTGGCACGCGGGAAGGTCGCAAATTAATATATGCCGGCTCATGGCAATTAAAAAAAAAAAAGCTGGCCGCCGCGGCGGCATGGAGTGTCCCGCGGGGCTTCCTCTGCCCGGCGGGACTCTCCCGGCGCAGCTCAGCCCCTCTCTGCCGGCTTGCAGATACGCGAAGGGAAAGTCTCCCTCGCGTCTCTGTTAAGCCCGCAGGGGCTGATGGGAAATTTCCCATCTGCCCCTGCGGGCTTGCAGAGACGCGAGGGAGACTCTCTCTCCCTTCGCGTATCTGCAAGCCGGCAGAGAGGGGCTGAGCTGCGCCGGGAGAGTCCCGCCGGGCAGAGGAAGCCCCGCGAGACACTCCATGCCGCCGCGGCGGCCAGCTTTTTTTTTTTTTTAATTGCCATGAGCCGAGGGGGGGGCGGGTAGGACTGGCAAAGGGCTAGGGAGGGAGGGAGGTTAAGACTGGCAATGGGCTAGGGAGGGAGGGAGGTTAAGACTGGCAATGGGCTAGGGAGGGAGGGAGGGAGGTTAAGACTGGCAATGGGCTAGGGAGGGAGGGAGGGAGGTTAAGACTGGCAATGGGCTAGGGAGGGAGGGAGGGGGTTAAGACTGGCAATGGGCTAGGGAGGGAGGGAGGGAGGGGGGTTGAGACTGGCAATGGGCTAGGGAGGGAGGGAGGGAGGGGGGTTGAGACTGGCAATGGGCTAGGGAGGGAGGGAGGGAGGTTGAGACTGGCAATGGGGGAGGGAGGGAGGGAGGTTGAGACTGGCAATGGGCTAGGGAGGGAGGGAGGGAGGGGGGTTGAGACTGGCAATGGGCTAGGGAGGGAGGGGGGTTGAGACAGGCAATGGGCTAGGGAGGGAGGGAGGGGGTTTGAGACTGGCAATGGGCTAGGGAGGGAGGGGGGTTGAGACTGGCAATGGGCTAGGGAGGGAGGGAGGGAGGGGGTTGAGACTGGCAATGGGCTAGGGAGGGAGGGAGGTTGAGACTGGCAATGGGCTAGGGAGGGAGGGAGGGGGGTTGAGACTGGCAATGGGCTAGGGAGGGAGGGAGGCGGGTTGAGACTGGCAATGGGCTAGGGAGGGGGGTTAAGACTGGCAGTGGGCTGGGGGGGTTAAGACTGGCAGTGGGCTATGGGGGGGGGGTTAAGACTAGCAATGGGCTGTGGGCTGATGAGGGCTGGCAATGGGCTATGGGGGGGGGTTAAGACTGGCAATGGGCTGTGGGCTGATGAGGGCTGTCTGGAAATGGGGTGATGGGGGGGTTAGGACTGGTAATGGGCTATGGGGGGGGGGTTAAGACTGGTAGTGGGCTGATGGGGGGGGTTAGGACTGGTAATGGGCTCTGGGGGGGTTAAGACTGGTAGTGGGCTGATGGGGGGTAGGACTGATAATGGGTTATGGGGGGGCTAGACAGGAAATGGGCTGATGGGGAGGGGTTAGGACTTGAGGTGGGCTGATGTGGTTAGGACTGGTAATGGGCTGTGGGCTGATGGGGGGGTTAGGACTGGCAATGGGCTATGGGGGGCTGACTGGAAATGGGCTGATGGGGGGGGGTTAGGACTGGTAATGGGTTATAGGGGGGGCTTAAACTGAACATGGGGTGATGGGGGTTAGGACTGGAAGTTGATTGACGGGGGACTAGGACTGGTAATGGGTTGGGGTGTTGCTAGGACTGGAAATGGGCTGAGTGGAAGGGGAGGCTTGAACTGCAAATAGCTGATGGGGAGGGGGCTTGGAATGGAAATGGGCTGTGAGGGAAGGGAGCTAGGACTGAAAATGGGCTGATGGAACAGCTAGGATAGGACTGGAAATGGGCTGTTGGGGGAGCTAAGATTGGAAATGGGCTGTGGTGGGGGCTTGAATTGAAATGGACTCATGGAGGGGCTAGAAATGGAAGTAGGCTCATGGGGGGCTTGGCCTGGCTTGGGGCTGAGTGGAGGGGAGCTCTGATTTGACATGGGCTGATGGTGGGGCTAGGAAATGACTAGAAATGGGCTGATGGGGGGGCTAGGATTGAAAATGAGCTGATGAAGGGACTTGGACTGGAAATGGATGGGGGAGCTAGGACTGGAAATGGGCTGATGGGGGGCTAGGACTGGAAATGGGCTGATGCAGGGACTAGAAGGGAATGGATGCTGGGTGAGACTGGAACTAGAAGGGAGCTGATGTTGGGGGAGGATTAGAATGGGATGGGGCTGGGAGAGTAAAATGGAGAGGGGAAAAATATTTTGTGTAGGAGGGATGAAAAATCTACAATTGGCCAGGCATTGGGAGAGTAATTGGGGATTGAGGATGGAGGGGTAAAATTTGTGTGGATGAAAATAGGAATGAGGAAAGAGCAAAAGGAGAAAGATTAGTATGTTAAAGCAGATGTAGAGAGAGAGAGAATGGAAAAAAAACTAGAAGAGAGAAGAAAGGACAAATGGACAGCAGACGATGGAGAGTTAGAAGAAAACATGAAGAAACCAGAAGAAAGTGGCTGGACCAATTGCAACTGAAAAAGAAAATGCACAAAAGGTAGAAAGATATCTCTTTATTTTGAATTTATTAACTGGAATATGTCAGCTCTGGGAAATGTGCATCATTAACATCTGCGCTTTGTTTGGTACAAGAGGAAATTCCTATTTGACGTTGCCACTTGTTCTCTTCCCCAGTATTCTCTGAAATGTATTGGTTTAATATTTGCAGTGTTGCCTTTTGATAGGTAGGGTATGGTGCTTTGTGAGTCCTGGTAATGCTGTCAGGATACGGCGGGTTTGCTATGGGTTCTAAATGGGCAGTGTTTGTAGTAGTTCCTAATGTGCCTGGCGGTTGGCACTGGATTATAGTAATGTAGAAATCTTTTAGTCTTCTTTATCCATACACTCATTAAGAGACATGTTTACTAAAAGTTAGTGTATGGTAACATTATGCAAATATTTATGCAAATAAGACCACTTATGCAAATGACGTGCTGGCACTTTGAGGAAATTCTTTGGTTTTGTGCGGCAGTTTGGGCACTCGGGCTCAAAAAGGTTAGCCATCACTGGCCTAGGGTAACCGCTACTGAGTTCTGGAGGAAGGAAACCCTCAGGAGAGGCACAATCGGCCACCCATCAACCCGCTCTAGTATCCTGCTCCCTCTGAAGCTGGGGTTTCTGTTGCTTTGCCTTGGACCATCTTGATATGTGTAATCCAGTAAAGGAGGATTCACAGGGTAAGCTCCCTTGCAGTTAAAACAGACTGTGGATAGCAGGTGAGCTAGCTGGATCCATATGGTTGGAGCTCTTCCCAGTAGCTGCTGCTGCTATCTCTGTTCAATATTTCTGTGAACCATACAGATCCTCTCTCTGCAGCAGCAGAGTGCTGAAGAATGTCCTTAGAGCTTGCAGTACTACATTGTGACAGAACCTTTTGGATAGCAACCTCTCCAAGTTGCTCTTCTTTCTGTGGCAGACCCTACTAATCTGCCCCTGGAAGTCATGTCATCCAAAAACACCTATGCAGCAGGCTGTCCAAGTACTCTCGGAAGTCGGATAAGACCAACTCTGGCAGTCTGCCAAGAGCTCAAATGCAACCCTCGAGCTCCCTCACATGGCAAGGGGATGAAAGGGGCGCAATGCAACCTGCAATTAAAGCTGACCTGTTTGAAATCCTTCAGAAATTACGCTCCTTTTGGATGGATGTTTCCAAAGCAATATCGGACCTCCGCTCTGATATGAAATCTTTGGAAGAATGTGTGACACAGAATGAAATTAATATAGGAGAACAAATTGAAACCACAGCCCTGTTTCAATCTAAGATTCACAAGTTAGACCAACTAACTAAAGACTTGAAGGATAAAGCTGATAAAATAGAGAACAGACAGCGATGGTCTAATATTCACATTCTGGGGTGCCCGAACCTTTAGGAGGTACAGAAAATGTCCTTGAAATTGTGCAAGGCATCTATGCCTTCTGTGTAGCTGGATCCATAGGTCCTGTTAAACTGGAGAGGAGGCACATAGAGGAGGAAGCCTCTGAATGGAGCAAGATTCCCACCCATGCCACATTGTAGCCTGCTTCAGCTTCTTCGAGGACAAAGTGACTCTGCTGCAGAATCTGTGGGGGTAAGCGCTCCATTTCCTTTAGGGACAAGGAAACACAGATGTATCATGATCTCTCAATATACACTAAAGAGACAACAGAGCTTTAAGCTGCTCACTCAGATGCTGCAAGCTAAGTCTATCAAATACTGCTGGAGCTTTCCCTTAACACTGGTGTTCGAGTGGAATAATGGTCTGTACAAAATATCAGAGCGCGCTGCCTGCATGGACTTTGTAGATCTAATCCAGAATGAGGGATGTCGCACACAAAGACAAAGAAATGTGCAACCTGATTGGGAGGTTTCTACTCCAAAATGACAGAAGGACCCCTGATCGCGCAGTCACTCTGAAAAGGACTTGGAGGAGCTACAGAACAAGGCAATGGATGTTACTGCACCTCCTTGAATAGCTGCACGGAAGAACCTGGCTTTCTCTTAGTCCGTCCTGTGCTGAGGAGCTTTTGAACTTTTGGACTCTGACAGTTGTTTTCGGATGTTCAAATTGTTTGTTTTTTTTCCATTTTTTTCCTGGGGTATTCAAATTGATGTTTGATCAACCTTACATAAATAAATTGCTAATTTAGTTACCGTTTCTCTAGTAAAAACAGCAACCTTCTGTAGGGACACACCCAAAGCCACCTCCAAACGAGAAAGCATTACCCAAACATCTTTGATAGAAACATCAGCTGGAGGTGACAAGGGTTGCCCAATAGAAGGAAAGGAAACAACAGAAGGAAGTGGAGGAGGAAAACCTCCCGAGGCAGGTTCCAGCTGTAAAAAAGAACCAGATAACACATCACAGCCAGCACCCTCTGTCTGTAACTAAATTAGCTGACCATGATGCTCGTTTGTTAGAATTGGAAAAAGGATCTAATTTGCATACAGATCAATTAACCTCCCATCAATCTATTTCAGCTAAATTTATTCAGGATTTTTCCTCTTTACATCAGCAGGATGAAATGTTGGAAAATGTAGTGCGTTCTAAGAACCTTCGTTTGCTAAATTTTCCTAAAACCCATTATTTATCTCCATTAATTTTGTTCCAGAAATATTTTTATTTATTTATATTCTCTTATATACTGCGCTATTCTGCATCAGTGCGGTTTACATTGAACAAACTGAAATTACATTGAACAGGGCATTATAACTTGGAGATTACTATTTTACAGGGAACATGGGCTATGGAGGGTTAAGTGGCTTGCCCAAGACCACAAGGAGCACCTGTGGGACTAGAAACCCCAGTCCTTCCGGCCCAAGGTTGCTGTCCTCTAGTGGGATTTGAACCCCAGACCTTCCGGTCTGAAGTACCTTGCCCCAACCACTAGGCTACTCCTCCACTCAAAGATATTTTATTAATTAATGATGGGAGTGATATTTTGGTCTCTCAAATATATTATGTCCCTAAAGGGAGGGTGGTAAGAGATTTAGATCATGTTGGAGACCTACCATTCCAACAAGTTGTTTCTTCTACATTAGATATTTCAATTTTTTTGGAATCTTCCATGGATGAAATATCCTCTAGGGATACATTATTAGTTACTTTTGTATTACATACGGATAAGGAGAGAGTTTTGAGGTCATATTTTAAGCAGAAATCAATGAAGTTTTGTGGTCAACCTATTCAAATATTCCCCGACGTTTCTAGGACCACCCAAGCGCGCCGCAAAGCTTTTTTGCAGTTGCGGTCGCAAAGTGTTGTCCTTGGGAGCCTCGTTTTCATCTTAGGTTCCCTTGTAAATGCCAGGTGATGTTTCAAGGTAATCGTTTTGTGTTCTCTGAGGTGGAGCAATTACAGAATTTTCTTAAAGATAAATAATACAAGTTTATATTCTGTTTCTCCGGACATAGTATATTGAGCTTATGATTGTATTTTCAGGTCCAGTCGGTTGTTTTGTTGTAATTGTTTTTCCTTTTTTGAATGGAGCGCTCCTTAATGTGGACTAATTTGTTACTTTGTTTTCCTTAATAATGGTATTGTTAATACTGTTATGGTGTTATTTCTTTGTAATGTTTTCAAATTTATAAATAAAAAATTAAAAAAAAAAAAAATAAATAAATAAATTGCAAGGATATGAGTTGGACGGGGAGATATGACCTGGATCGGGATTGGGGTAAAGGGGGCCGGTGGAGGGAGACAGTGGCAGGGCACATCGAGAGGAGTAGAGGAGTGGCAGGGGGTAGTGGAGTTTGACTGGGACTTTGGCGGGAGGGATAGGCTGGGCAGGAGTTTCTTCCTTGGCTCTTGCACTAACCCTCTCAGTAGAGGCGATGAGGCCTCACATTAGGGAGTTAGATTGAATGGGGATATATCGAGGGCTAGGGGTTTTATTACAGGAGGTAGGGTGGGGGAAGGGATATGGGGGTGAGGCAGAGATAGCTTTGAAAAGATTATGGGATGTGAACGGCAACAATAAGGAAAGTTTTTTGCCACCTAGGATGAGGAGGGCTGCGGAGACTCTGAGAGCATTGTGGAGATCCCCGACAGGAGTCAGGCCTTTTCCTTTCGCATCAAATCAAGGGGCCAATGGTTAGGCTACTTTCTTGGAATGTCTGAGGCTTCCATGACCCAGTCAAGCAGTGAAGAGTGTTTGCGCAGTTACATAGGAAGCGCGTTAATGTTGTGCTTCTTCAGGAAACACACCTAACCCCGGGGTTAATATCTCAAAGATTTCCTCAAGTATTTGCATCTAGTTTTTCATCTCATAAGCGAGGGGTGGCTATTCTATTCTCAAAACAGTGCCCCTTTCAATTTTCAACCCAGTACTGTGACCCTCAAAGCCACTTTCTGATTCTAGTGGGATCATTACACGACACAATGACACAAAGATATCTTTGGTGAATGTTCACATCCCGCCCACAGACATAGCAAGTTCGCTCTCGGAATTGCTCGCGATACTCAAAATTCATACTCAGGGAGAGATCCTAATGGGAGGAGACTTCAACTACACCTTTTCAGATATAGATAAGTTGGGGAAGTGTGGGAGTCTATCTAAGCACTCCTGTACTTTAGCCTGTGGTCATTGGCCAGGAAACTAGGACTTAAGTGCTGTCTGAAGATCGCTTCACCCGGAGAGAGAAGCACATAACAACCTTTTCACTCCACCGAGCGTAATTCAATCTTACTTGTGTATTGACATGTGGCTAGTCTCTCGATCCATGCTATCGCTGTTCCAGTGATTCACAATAGGAACTATGGGCCCTTACGAGCATCATCTAGTGAACCTAGAGTGACACATGGAGGATTTAGAAACGTCACCCCGCTAGTGGACTTTCCCCCGATACATACTGAAGAATGAATGGTTCTTAGTTGATATGGGAAAAGGATGGCAAGAGTATCTGCACTTTAATGAGAATGAAGAGTGCCATACTCTCTCCTCTGGGAAGCGGGGAAGGCAGTGTTGCAAGGGCAGTTGATCTCACTCTCCACGGCCTATAAATGACAAAAAGAGGAGAGGCAAGATAAGCTAAGGAAAAAGCAGAATTAGAACTGAAGCATAGGAGAAGACCTGCCACGTGGTGTGGCACCAACTGACATCTCCAAGGGGAAACTGGTGGCTCTGGAAACAGAAGAAATAACCTCCCATCTGCTGTATACCCTCCAGAACTTTTATGAACATGGGAATAAAGCGGGTAGATTACTTCTGTGGCAGTTGAAGTGACGGCACCAATCACATAGAATTGTGGCTGTGTCAACATCGCAGGGTTCAACAACGTGGAAATCGTCTAATCTCCAGGAACAAGCAGGAATGTAATCCTCACATATGGGTATCGTCGGTACCGATGGAGCCTGCGCAGGAACGCTCCCCAGCGTCCAATAGGAAAGCTTTTGGGAGCATCCCTCAGCACATGTGCGCTGCCTTCCCGCCTTTCCAACTGTCCCTCTTCAGTTCTTCATTTTCCAGGGAGCCAACAGGACCTATTCCCTGACACCGCAGAAAATTCCGTCTTTAAAATTCTTTCTTTTTAGTGGGTCCGCGTTTGCCTACCGCACGACGCCTACCGGTAACCACACAGGTTCTTTTCTTTTCTTTTTCCCTAAAAAAAAAAACCACCCTTAGACTGATTTTCTTTCAGAAACTTTCCTGTTTGGTGCTAGGCGCCATTTGGGCATTATGGCCCCATTTTTCCAAAATCATGGAAAATACTCAACTAGTGGTTTTAAAAAATGTACTAAGTGCTGGCATGCGCGTTTACCATTTCGCATCACGTCACGACACCCATGATTGGTGTCTAAAATGTTTAGGGAGCCTGGATCATTCTCCAACTGAATGCCTATCCTGCATGGGGGAGGATGACCACAAAAGAGGAAGACAAACCCGGGCCGCAAAGCTCGGTTAACCCTCTTTATCTTCAGATGCCAGATCCATGCATCAACATCGTTCAAGGGCCTTCGTGCTTCCTCCCATGGATTCTAAGGTAAACTATAACTACCATAAAATCCGGGTCCTCAAAGGGTAGCTTCTCCTGCTAAGCATCGAGAGGCCATTGGCATTGCCCTTGAGGGAAACACCACCAGCAAAAAAGAGGGACGGCGGGCGGTGAGGCTGCGGCTTCCAAAAGCATCGGGATGGGGCGTCAGGATGTATACTCGAGGCCTCAAACCTCGCAAGAAACTACCTGTGCCATGCTCAGGGGTTCCGGCTGTTTTTTACCGGTACCGGTACCGACACCCAGGCATCGCGGCCAGCAAGCGTCGATAGACCCAGAGATTTCTTGCTATCGAACGCAGTATCGCAGCTCGTTCTCTCAGCCTGCAGTATTCTGGTGGTCCCTCCAAGGGCACCGGTACAGACGCCGTGGGTTAACCCGACAACCGACGATGCCCGGTACCAACTGGTACCAGCACAAATGGTAACTCCTTCCAATTCCACCTCCGGCTGGAGTGGATAAAGGGTGTCAGACGGCTGCCTGGGTGAGAATCTTCACAGTGCCTTGGCAAGTGCATATATCTATATGATTTGCAAGGGGATTGTGTGGAATGCAAGGTCAATTCACACAGACAACAGCTGCTCACAATAATTAGTTGTGCTTTTGAGGGTAATTAAAGCCAATATAGATATTATTTATGGTGGGTTATTTCTCCCAACACAGATATGCTTGGTTAAGCACCTAGAAATCAGGTTACTTGCTTTCAGTGTTAAACGTGGGAAAAAACAAAATTCAGAAAACATAAATTTGAACTTGTCAGGCAATCAAAGCAAAAGGAAATAAGACCTGGTTGATAACAAATTGGTCTTTTCTGTAGGCTTAGCTAATATTTTCTTAGCATGTATTAAACAAACAAACCAAAAGCCCCATAAAGAAGAGAAAAACATGTTCTTTCATGTTAAACTTCTTATATCTTCCCACATAGAGTGTTCAGAAGTGATCTATTCTTAGAGCTCAAAAGCAATTAGGTAAGGCTCAATGCTAGCAGTTATCCAGGCTGAAAACCCCTCAGCTGGCTTGCTTTCTACTGGCGTGGCTAAAAATCCTACTCAGGACCTTTTCTGAGTAGATTAAAAGAACAAGTTTGTATTTCTTTGTGATGGTTGCTGTACTTTATAACAGGAAAATCACCAAACGGAGTTTAGACAGAGAGCAAGTACCATGTAAACAGATTCTTCATCTGCTATCACCCCTCGCTTCTTCAACAAGCATGGGTTCAATATCATGGATTGGCACAGATGAATCTCCCAATGGAGCACTTTCAGGAGAATACTTGTTTCACCTGCTGTTCTTTCAAGGTTATAGCTAGGGCATAGAGCAGTGTTCATACCTGAGCTTCCATTGTTGATTAGAGTTCCTCTCTATATACGCTCTGGCCAGTATGTAGTCCAGTTCTTATCGTCCAGCCTTCCAATACAGATCTCCTGGAACACCTGGATCTCTCTTCAACATACCTTCTGGCACGGGTCTTAGGGTTCCCCTTCCACGTGCAGCCGTCATCCCTCAAAGGTACCGTCTGGAGATTCCTAGCTCCCCTGCAAGCACCATTCCTCTGGCTTTCCCAAGTCCCAAATGGTGTATGCTGGCCCTTGGAATGCCTCCCAGTATACGTTACTGCTCTAAGGAACTCTTCTAGACCTCTCAAAGGGACTTTTCTCCTCTTTCTTCACAAAGGGTTTCTTTCCCTCTGACGTGTCCATCAGGTTTGGCTATGTGCTTCTGAGTGATCATCTCGATGATGAAAACTGATCAAGCTCAAGCTGATTCTCTGTAGAATAAACTCTAGCCTTTATTCTGCTAGAGAGTGCTCCAATCAGGCCCTGCCCTGTGAGATGAGTGCTTAGGGATTACCTACATAGCCCTCCTGATTGAAACAAACGTTTCCCCACTTCAGCTTCCTCTAAGGGCTGTTGGAAACCTTGGTGCATTCTGGGACTCGTAGTCTTGTATGGGAAAAATTCTGTGGTTTATTATTTCTACCAGAACTGACAGGTTGCTTGTTCAGAGGTCACTTCACCTTTCTATAGCTCCCTCCTGAGCTATGATAAGCGTCCTTATCCACAAGTGGTACCGGGGTCACCTCTTTTTAGGCTACCGACTTTCGATCAGTACCCGGGATGTGCTTTGCAGGAGCATCGGGGGTCAGGAATTACTTAGATTCCTCTGATTCCGAAAGACACTTTCTGACATTCTGCTGGCACTAGAGGGTTTCTCCTAGAACAGGGGTCTGCAACCTTTAAGACATAAAGAGCCACTTGGACCCGTTTCCGAAGGGAAAAAAAAAAACTGGGAGCCGCAAAAAACCATTCCGCGCATCATTTAAAAACAGAATCTAAACACTGCATATTATTGTTTCTTACCTTAATGACTATATACGGAGCCCCCTACTTTTCCTGTTAAAATATAGCGCGTTTGGCCTATACTCGCCCGTATACGACTAACCCTCTTCCTTCGCCACCAAAAACAAAATACGCCAGAACAATATCACAAACAACAAGTAACAATAGTCATTTCAAAATTATGATGATTTTGTAGGTCAAATCACTAATATGAAATAAAATTATTTTTCTACCTTTGTTGTCTGACCGCAATTTATTCTTTGATCATGCTGGTACCGATCTGAGGCTTCTGCTTCCTGGATTCTTCTTTTTAAAAGGCTCTCTTTCTGTGGGTCTTATGGTCAATCTGCCATTTCTTAATCTCTTCTTTCGTTGTCTTCACTTCTTCCATCAGCCTATTTCCTAGTCCCAGTAACCCTCCCCACAAATATACGCCCCGTTCCAGTCCTCACTCCCAAGAATAACCCTTTCGAATGTCAACTTGCAGTCCCATGATTGCCACTGGTGTCCATTTTCCTTCCAATCCCCCTCCTTACGTCACTGACTAGTACCCTTCTAGTACAAAATACCGATGGCAGCCTTAGCCCAAAGTTATCTTCAAGGGCCAGCCAGCTCTATCCTCGCATCCTCCCTCCCCACAATAGCCCATGCCCATTCAAAGCCCCCACAATCAGCTTGCTTCCAGTTGCTAATCCCCCCTCAACCCCATTTAACCCCAGTGCTGCATCATCACTAATCAGCCGAATACGCAGTCCTACCCCCCAATCTAGCTCATTACCAGTCCTAGACCATCCCCATAATCAGCTCATTTTCCAGTGCTAGTCCCATCAACCACATAACAGTGCTCCCTCCCTCCATTGTAAGCCCCCTCCATGTCAGCCACCCCCTCCCTCCATCCATGTCAGCCCGCCCTCCATACCTCCATGTCAGCCCCCCCTCCACTCCATCCATATCAGCTCCCTCCCTCCATGTCAGCCCCCTCCATCCCTCCATGTCAGCAGCCCCATTCCTCCATCCATATCAAGCTCCCTCCCCTCCCATGTCAGCCCCTCCTCCCTCCCCTACATTACCAATGTCAGCCCCACTTCCCTCCATGTCAGACCCCTGCTCCCTCCATGTTCAGCCCCATTCAGCTCCCTCCCTCCATGTCAGCCCCCTCCCTCCATCCATCCATATCAGCTCCCTCCCTCCATGTCAGCTCGCCTCCCTACCATTGTCAGCCCCCCTCAATCCCTACCATGTCAGCACCCCCTCCCTACCAACATCCATTATCAGCTCCCTCCTCACATGGTTCAGCCCCTCCATCCCTTCCATGTCAAGCCCCCCCTCCCTCCATACATATCAGGCTCCCTCCCTCCATGTCCAGCCCCTCCTCCCTCCCTCCCTACATGTCCAGCCCCCCCCCTCCATCCATGTCAGCCCCATCAGCTCCCTCCTTCCATTGTCAGCACCCCTCCCTCATCATCCAATCAACTCCATATCAGCTCCCTCCCTCCATTGTCAGCCCCATCCATACCTCCATGTTCAGCCCCACTCCTCCCTCCATGTCAGCCCCCCTCCCTATCCATATCAGCTCCCTCCCTCCAGTGTCAGCTCCTCCTCAGCATCATCCCTCAATCATGTCCAGCCCCCCTCCATCCCTCCATGTCAGCCCCCACTACCATCCAATCCATCCATATCAGCTCACGCCCTCCATGTCAGCTACCTCCATTCCCTCCACCTCAGGCCCCCTCCCTCCATTGTCAGCCCCTCCTACCCCCATCCATCCATGTCAGCCCCCCTCCCATCCCTCCATGTTCAGCCCCCCTCCCTCCATGTCAGCTCCCCTCCATCCCTCCATGTCAGCCCCCCTTCCCTCCATCCATATCTGCTCCCTCCCTCCATTGTCAGCTTCCCCTCCCTTCTTCTGCAGCCGCAGGCTCCACAGCCTATCTCCGGAACCGCGGCTGTGCTTTTAAAATCATCTTTGGAGCCCTTCCTGTCTTGACGGGCTCCGTTGCAGCATTGTCGCGCCTCTAAAGGAAGTCTTGGAGGGCGGGACAATGCCTGCACGGAGCCCGTCAGACAGGAAGGGCTCCGAGATGAATTTTAAAAGCACTAAGCCGCGGTTCCCTAAGATGGCAGGGGTAGCCGCGGACTCTGCAGAAGAAGGGAGGGAGCTTACAAAACTATTGCCTGTCACCGGGCAAGGGCAGTGTGCTACGGTAAGACGCGGCAAAGGTGAGGAAAGAGCCAGCATGCGGATCCGGAAGCCGAGGGTTGCCGACCCCTGTCCAGAATATCCCTCTTCTCCCCCAAACGCAGAATAGAATGTCACCTACAGAGGGGACATGTCATTTCCAAGGATTTCATCCGTGATATGGCTAAAGGTCTTTCAATCAAAAGTAGCTGCATTGAAGAGGAACCAGAGCAAAGGAATTGGAAATCCCTCCCAATATCCTAAAGATCCTAAGGAGCAGCTACTCTGCCTATACATGAAATTCTCGCATAGCTTGATGCTCAGAATGTAGGGGAAACAACCCTCTGAATTACTTCTCCTCACTCTAGGAGACTTGATACTAAGGTATAGAGGTCCACCATGTCCTGTGATTTTTCAGGTGGGGGGGAAAACATCAGCTGCCACAACATTTCAATGGTAGTGGAATCAGCCATGCGTAGTGAGGAAAAGTGCCAAAAAGACATGCATCCAATTCTACAGGTCATGAAGATGTAGGACTCTGGATGCTCTTGGACGCAGAGGTAATTTTCAAGCTTCTATGCATTTCAGGCTAGGATCAGCTCATATAGTCCTATATATGGGAATGTTCCTCAAAGAAATCACAGGAGACTTGGAACTTATGAGCCCATTCTCTCTCAGATGATAAGAGACAAGACTTTCTTACTCTGGTTATATCGATGCTCAGTATGTATTAGTTGTCAATCGTGCAGGCCTTTGACTGCTTCGAATGCATAAGCCAGAAATTCTGCCTATTGCCATTGGCGCACGACGGATTGGCCTGGTTACAGGCACTCAGAATTGGAGACTTCGGGTGATGCAGGAAAAGATAGGCAACATTCCTGCAAATAGAGATGTCATTGGCAAGAACCTGGCAGGAGAAGGCTAAAACGAGTTAGATGCTGACAATTCTACCTGAGATAGATTGTCAAAATCTACAGCCCCCTCAGCAAAAAGGAAGCCTTATAAAAAAAAAAACAAACTCGTTTAGCAAAAAGAGGAAAAGTTTTATCCTTCTCTATACCCAACAGACTCAGAACTCCAGATCAGGTTGCCCAAAAAGGGACAACAAAAATAAACCAAAAGGCCCGAGAGCTCAACTAGCTCTCCAGGGTCAGCCCCCTCAAGGGCTTTGACTTACTCCTACAGAGCTGTGCCTTTCTGACTCTGAGGGGGTCCTCAACCACCAATATTCCCGGCAGGTTTAGGCCACCTTTGTCAACAGATGGCATCAAATAACAGAAGAAGATTGGACTTGTCCATTGTAGGGGAGGGGTACAAACGTCATTTTCACAGCTTACCCCCTCCTACAATTATAAAGCAGTTTCAATCCACAAACCTCTGCAGACAATCTGCTAGAGCCACGAAGTATACCACACTCCGTGCCCAAGGTGGCAATAGAGGAAGTACCCATTCTGCAACAGGGTTTGCAGGGTTCTACTACCCATCTTTTCTTATTTCCAAAGACAAACAGGAGGGACCAGAACCCATTTTCTAGACACTCGAGAGAACTGAATACAAAATATGTGTTTCGAGAGAAATGCAAAATGATTTCTCTGGGAATCTTTCTGCCATACCTTCAAAGCCAGGGTGGGCTTTGCTCCTCTAGACTTAAAGGATTGCATACACTCAACATTATATCCATTCAGATCAACAGGAAAATTTTTACGTTTCCTTTTCAGGGGAAGGACATTTCCAGTACCAGGTTCTTCCTTTTGCGTCTGGCTTCAGCACCCTAATACAACCAGAAATGGTTTAGACTATCACGAAAGCCCACATGACTACCCAGTTACCTGTACCACCCATCTGAAGGATCAAGCACAATACATCCATTCGAGCTTTGAATAGTGTCTATAGTTAAAGGATATATATAATATAATGTTGACTGTACCTAGTTATCCATGTTATCCAATGTTATATATGCCCCTGTTCTCTGTAGCTCAATGTTGCCTGTATGGCATTGCAGTTATATTTGTTCAATGTACACCGACGATGATTATAATAGCGGCGGTTATCGGTAAGAAGAGCTGTAAATAAATAACTAAATAATACATAAAAGGGTATTCACGAAATGCATGGCAGACTTAGTTGCAATTTCTACGAACCCTTGGGGGATTTTTTGTCTCCCTACCTTAGACGGATGGCTCATACCGAGCCTCCAGTGACAAAGGCCAGCGCTTGCACTGTCTCGTACAATGCGAATCCTCCAATACTTGGGATGGTAATAAACTTCCTGACCTCTCAATAGTTCCTTCCCAATGCCTATAATTGAAAGGAGCCTGTCTGGATACCAGACAGGGCAAGGGCTTTCCTTCCACAAGCACCGGTTGTTCTTCGCAATGCAGTTAGCTTCCCAAGCAGGAGGCAAATCCTCCCTCAATTACTCGGGAGCTACTGCAGTCCGTTACTGGGACACATGGCATCCACAGTTTCATGTAGTCCCATATGCTCGCTCTCCAACAGGCGAGCGGCTCAGTGGGCCCTTTCTCACACAGGTGGACACAGGCCACGGGTCATTTGTCGGCACAAAATAACAATATCTCAATGACTTAATTTTGTCCCGCCAATGGTGGCAATCATTAGAAAACATGACAGTTGGGTGCTCATTTCCATCAACCCGCGTGTTCAGGCCACCCTACAAAACAGATGCCATCAAAGGTGGTGTTGGGGAGCACACCGGAATTCCATCTCTCTACCCAGGGCACCTGGACTCCACAGGCGGTTGGTTTGTACACATAAACCTCATGGAGGGGTTAAGGAGCAATTTATTTAGCTCTTCGAGTGTTCCACGCCCAGCTCAGCTACAAGACCGTCCTAGTCCAGATGGGACAATCAGGTAGCCATGTTCTATAGGAACAAGCAGGGCGGGACAGGCTCCTCTGTCATTATGCAACGCGCTTTACGACTATGGGGCCTTGCCAGAGAGCGTCAAATTCACCTTCTAGTGGCATATCTTCCAGGCATTCAAAACCTTTGGGCAGACAAACCCAGTCGAGTCCTGCTACCTCACGATTGGTCACTCCACCTAGACCAGGTGGCAAAAATATTTCATCTACTGGGGCACGCCAGACATAGACCTCTTTGCAAGTCCACTGAATGCCAAACTTACCCGGTTCTGTTCCAGGAATTCCAGCGGCACAACTGTCAGGCAAGGGTTTGCTTCCTCCTTCACTGGGTCAGGACTTCCTTTATGCCTTCCTACCCATTCCCCTCATCCCCA